>ML685770.1:10639101-10899180 GCA_007922175.1 Pelusios castaneus
GGCTGCATCAGTAGGAGTATTGCCAGCAGATCGAGGGATGTGATAATTCCCCTCTATTCAGCACTGGTGAGGCCGCATCTGGAATACTGTGTCCAGTTTTGGGCTCCCCACTACAGAAAGGATGTGGACAAATTAGAAAGAGTCCAGCGGAGGGCAACAAAAATGATTAGGGGGCTGGGGCACATGACTTACGAGGAGAGACTGAAGGAACTAGGCTTATTTAGTCTACAGAAGAGAAGACTGAGGGGAGATTTGATAGCAACCTTCAACTACTTGAAAGGGTGCTCCAAAGAGGAGGGAGCTAGGCTGTTCTTGATAGTAACAGAGGACAGAACAAGGAGCAATAGTTTCAAATTACAGCTGGGGAGGTCAAGGTTGGATATTAGAAAAAACTTTATCACTAGGAGAGTGATGAAGCATTGGAATGGGTTACCTAGGAAGGTGGTAGAATCTCCATCTTTGGTCCTGCTTTTTAGCAGGGGGTTGGACTGGATGACCTCGTGAGGTCCTTTCCATCCCTATTATTCTATGATTCTATGAACATCACAATGACTTGTTTATTACATTTTCCCGTCCTCTTTCCAGGATCATGGTAGGAATGCCAAACTTGCAATTGACCCAGGGAAAGCTAATAAACAAACCAATTTTACCATAAGAAAAGCAAAATGTAAAAGCCAAAGGCCTATGTGTATGCCAAGGATCTGCCTTGCACAATGCAGAATGTGAAGTCCTGCCCTATAAACTAGTGATAAAATCAGATTTCAGAACACCAGATCATTTTTTCAAAGCTTTAAGTATAGATTGTCTCTTTTCATGGCTCATGATGTTATAATTTTTTTAAGCCTCGGATCCACTTCTATTCTAGTGATCTTTCAAACCACCAGCACAGAAATTATTTTAATGGCTAACTTTTAAATATAAGGATAATTGTTAAAATTACTATTTTTCCATTGTATACCATCTTCCATTTGGAAATTTCAAAGTTCTTTACACACATTAATGAATTAATACCTTAACCCTCCTTTAAGGGAGCTAAGTGTTCTTATTATCCCCATTTTACCAATGGATAAATGGAGGCACTCAGTGAGTGAGGGACTGCTCCTGTTCCCATTGATGTCACTGCAAGAGTTCCTTTGGATTTAAAGAGCAGCAGGCTCTGAGTGACTTGCCTAAGGCCATACAGGATGTCTGTGGCAGGCAGGGCACTGAATAAAAACCAGTATCCTCAGACTGTACTTTAGCAACAAGAACATCTTGCCTTTTTTGTAGTTCTTCATACAAAATAAAATGCATAACTAATTGCAATGACTTCAGTGTCTTCCTAAGTCACCAAAAAATCTTTATATTGCTTACAAGCAATATATACTATCATTAGAAATATTTGTCTTCTAACTAGGGATTCCTCTCTTCCAATGGAATGAAAATAAACAAATACAATTTTACCATGTCTTTTTCTACAAGAACACTTTTAGTAGACTGTTGTATTTATTGAAATAGTAGTTATACTGCACAATCATTCGTTTCTAGCAGATTTTATCTTCAGTGTTTTAAGGATCAGCATTTCTCCAGGGGACTGATTCAAACACTAATGTAGGTGTCCTGTGTCAGAGTGAAATGGGTCTTGCATTCATGTGACTTACTCCAGACACCTGTGTAAACCCTTAATGACGCAGTCTACCAGCGCAAAACACGAGCTGCACTCCTTTGACTTACTACAGAATAAATAAGTCACACTGAAACTCCACTTTGCATCAGTGCAACATGTACATTAGCTACCCTGGTGCAAATTTCCGTAATATGGCCAGACCTTCAGTTTCTGTGATTCTTATAAAAAAGAAGGCTAGTAAGAAACCAGTAGTTGCTGAGCCCAGGAAGAACATATAAATGAATTCACTTGTGTTATGTCACTGGAATTAGGTTTTTAATATTATAAAAATCTTTCTTTGGGAGAGAATGGAATAAACAACTTTCCTCTCACCATTGAGCTTATTCTAAAAAGCAGAAGTACATCATGAATTAATCATGTAAGCAAACTCCTGTGTCTCAAATGGAATGGAATATTGCTGTTCCAGAAAAGGATGCCATGACTCCTTTGGGACTTCCAAGTCTATTAACATCTCTGCTGATGGACACGTGCTCAGAGCTCAAAGAGGATTTGGAAATGTCAAAGAAACTCCCCAGAGAGCTGCAAGGCCTGAAATGAAAATATTTGCAAAATACTAAATCCACAAGCAGCTGCAGCATTTTCCAAGCTAGCAGGTTAAGAAAGGAAACACAAAACACCTTCATGATAGCAGGTGGCACCCTGCAGCTGGTCTTTCAGCCTAAAGAACTCATTGCTACATAGGTTATCTATTAATATGTGGAGACGTCGGGTAATTATGGGATATTCAAATAACTACCTGAAAAATTTGGCTTCCACTAATATATAATAGATTTCTTCTATTACACTAAATGGGGCCAAATTTACTGCTAGCCTGTGCCACTGGCCTTCTGTTCATCTCAGAGTTAGATATGATCCAAAATATGTAATAATAGTAAAAATATGAGCCCTATATAGCACTTTTCTATTCAAGGTCCCAACCCTTTGAACAAACATTAATGAATGAAACCTTACAATCTCTGACTGAAGTAGGTCAGTATTTTGAGACCCCATTTTACCAAAAGGAAATCTGAAGTACCAGATTAAATTATTATTTGCTCGTGATTGCACAAGAGCTCTGTGGCACAGCTGTGACTAAAATCTAGGTCTCCTAGCTCTTAAACCTATGAAGCCAGCATTCCTCAGCTAACACGTTACAGTGCAAGATGCCACGGAAATATTTTTTTTCTCAAGCTTGTGGTCTCCTAGTGGCTTGATGGTAAATATGAAGAATGGAGTTTGTACAGGGATCATGAGAACGCAGATGAAACAGAGCAGGTCAACCTTTTTGTGCCTTCGCTCCTTTGTGTTAATTTGAGGGAACCTCAAAGTATTGTTTCAGGATTCAATATGTTAGTATTTGTAAGTTGCTTTGAGACCCTTCAGGTTGGAAGGCTTTATAGATGTGTCAAGTATTATTTTTGCACATGGTGTAATTGAGGAAGGGAACTAAGAGTGAATGCACCAATCTATTCCCACATGATTCTATTAATCTAAAAAATGTTGTTCTTTGACTGGGTCATATGCCTATAACTCCATTGATAAGAGAATGTAGGATCCTGTTCTAAATAGATGTCATCATTGACCTCTGGTTCCATTGATTGGTGAATGTTGGCCCCCCTGGACGAAACAGGATGGGTCATTTGCTTATGGCTCCATTGATCAGGGGAATGTGGACGTCTGGGTGGAAAAGACTAGGCTATTTTCTCATGCCTCAATGGGATGTAGGCACCTGGGTTGCATAGGTTGGGCAATCTGCCCATAGCACCATTGAACAAGTGAATGTGGACATCACTGGTCGGGACAAAGCCATTTGCAACTTTGACTCCACAGAGTAGAAGAAGAGAATAAAACCAGCCAATTTATAAAATAGAAAATGTTGTGGAAAGGTATAAAAGATGCTGCTGACCCTGCTGCATAACTCTGTCAGGTGTAGGTCTACTACTGAGTCAGGCAGCTGACTCTATTATTTATCTCCCATGGGCCATCAACACACACCAGAGCCATCTATTAAGCACCAGGTCTTTCCTGGCCCCTGCAAACAAAATGGAATAGAAGAAATATTTTATGCACAGCAAATATTTAAACTTGTCCACTAAAAAAGAAAATCCAGAGAGGAGGAGGGAGAGGGAATCCCCATGGAAACAAAGCTTTCACTCTACTAATAGAGTTAATCAGACAGTCTGTCACTGCTCATAAAGCAGGGCCAAAAAACCCCGAGGGCAAGTACCTCTGCTATGAAGGCAAAACTCAGCCAGAGGAGAAAATAGTTCTATGATCAGAGTTAGCACATCTATAAAGGAAACCTAAGCCTGGGAACTAATGCAACCAACTCTCTAGTTCTCTGTCACCTCTGCATCTTTACCACACATGCTCACGAAAGAAAGAAAAGAGCCTGAAGAGTCAAAGTGGCATACAACTTAAAATAGGACTTGTTCCTGCAGCCTTTGTTAAACACAAACTCAGAGCCTTGATAACAAGAAAAGAACTATTACACCTTTGGAGTTGTGTAATACGTAACATGAATAACTGTTTTCAGCAACATGGAAACTCCAAACAAACACTAACCCTGCCTCTCATGTCCAGTAGGAATAGGATGCCTTCAGTCCTGATTTTTAGCCATTGGACACTACAGACAATCTATTTCTCTATCTAGCCCCTCCTAAGTAATAATTTGGCTCAAGCTTTAAAACTATCTGATTATCCTAATGCTTAGCAGTGGAATGACAGGCTGCGTTTTCTGGTCGTTAGTTTAGGGGACTGAATCATGACTCCTGGATTCTATTTTCAACTTTGTCACAGACCTGTTTTGTGACTTTGAGCAGATCACCTCACCTCTGTGTGCCTCAGTGTATGCTACTCCAGAACAAGGAGAATATCTACTTCACAGGGTATTGGGAGGCTGTTATTTTCTTAATATGCTTTGAGATGTTCAGATGGAAAGTGCTGTAGGAGAGTGGACAGTATTCTATTTACAACACAAGTGTTCCTCTGTGCTGTCATAGTCAATTGCCATCTGGACCTCAGGTTCATCATCAGTGACTAAGGCTGTGAGGAGTCTCCCAGATGGCAACTATTATTCTTTCCTGAGCATGCTGTTTGCCTGACCTGCACATGTACAGGGTGCTGCATCTCCTCACGGATGCATTTTCTGTTTGCTTCCTAGGTGATCTTTCGTGCCTTAACTCCAACCAACAAAATCGAAGACCCGTATAGTGCTGAGGCCCAAGACCTACTGAAACTCACCAACCTGCGCCTCCTTTTATTAAAAAGGCAGGAGTGTCCCTGCCAAGGCTTGGGATTGCTGGAGAAACCCCAGAGGTTTGCCCACTATGCTATCTATGACCTGATTGTCCGGGGAAGTTGCTTCTGTAATGGACATGCAGAAGAATGCCAGCTTTCCAATGGCACAGGGAGCACAGAGAATATGGTGAGTTCTTGAAATTCACTAGTTTACTTCAATTTGTATTTGTGTTTCTGGAGTCAAACAAGGACCTCTCCGTAAGACCCTATCCACTTTCCCCAAAACAGTTCAATATAGGGTATCGCTGACGATCCTAAATAAGTCCTTCTTATCAAGAAGTGGTTTATATATATATATAACCTTGTATCTGAACATACCCACACTTGGTGGTGAGGTTTGGAATCCAAACTGGGATCCATATCCAAATATAGTGGCTGACATCTTCCCGTATCTCAGCAGTGAGACAAATCAAAACCTTGGACCTAAACATTGCCTATGAACTTCTGGAATTTCAAAATCCAGATCTTTGAATCTGTTCTAATTATCTATCAGAAATCACTTAAAGAAATCTCTCTTTTAACAATGCAAAGAATCCTATTTACCACAAGGGCAGTCATGAAAAGTATTGCTTGAAGTTCCATTTGTACTTTCCACTGTAATAGAGTACATACGATAGCTGAGATCCTCCACACTGAAGACTCTTGAATTTGCTAAGCACAAGCAATTGTGATATGACTCTGAACTTCCTGAGTTTTGTTGATTCAGTCAGATGCTAAACATTACAGGTGGGAGAAGGAGATTGTGTGATTGGCTTAGAGTCCTACAGTCAAATTCACAACTGTGGAAAACTTCAATGGTTTTTCAGGAAAATTTTGCTTGATTATATCCTGCAAAGTCTAACTCTAGATTCTATGGCCAGAAGAAAGAGGTATCGTAGGTCTTGAGGTTCCTTCTCTTGAATCAGAATAGTCAATATTCTTTCAGTTTTCTTAAAAGGTCTTAGCTTGATCCATGAAATCTTTGTCTTGACATATAAAGGACATATGCACAAACTGTTGCTCATGTGTGACTCTAATAGAAAATATTCTCTATAAAAGGGACCATAAAAAAGGTAAAAAGAAGAAAACTCAAGGAAAACAAAGGTTTGCCAGAGCAGTTACCTATGTGCATATATGTTTTCTGGGCACAAATGTGGGGCCAGTGGTTCAAAATGTGGCTTTAGAAGATATTTGCTTGTAATAAACTCCTAACACTTTTTAATTTTAATGACTACCTGGCTGTTCTTTTAGGCACGTGCACCAACAGTTTGCTCCACTGCTGTGTCACAAGTTTCATTCTGGAGAGATTGTTTCTTCTGCACACAAATTCATGTTCGTACACTTGTGTGTAAACTGTTGGGCTTGATTATCAGAGGTACTGAACATTTAAATCTCCAGCTGAAGTCAATGGAATCAATGAACATTCAGCACCTCTGAAAAATCATGTATGACATCCCTTCTATTTTCTGGAGACTGGACTAGGGAGAAAGTGAGAGTCTCAACAGAAGTGCAGGTGGTCTCCAGTCCATCTCGACTCTACCTCTAGAGAAAAGCCAGGTTTGCAAGGTGCCTGGTAATTATTTTTTGTGACACATTTGGATCAGTTTATGATCAGATTTATAACGTAACCTTAAAAAAACCCCTCAGAATGAATGCAAATTTACCAAGTTTTTAGTAAGACTTTTTGGTTTGGTTTGGTTTTACTTACTTTACCTACTTGTAAAAATTCAGGATGTAAAGGCAATTCTCTTTAGCCCTCCACTACCCATCTTAAAACAAATTAGGATAAAAAGGATCTGTCATACATACCGTAAGTGAACTATTGAATGGTGTACTAAGCTTGGATTCCCTTCAATGGTTCCTTGTATCACTGACACTATCTCACTTCACAGTAGTTCTTCAAATTTTATGAGACCAATTTCAAACACCTAATATTTTCACTGCTATTATACACAGCAGGTACAGACAGCTGGATGCACCTCCTGTCCAAATATAGCAGTTACAGTATCATGTGCCATTGTTTTCATTAGAATGTTAATTGGACGAACAATGAAGAGGTTAATGATTAATGTAATCTTCAGCAGCCACTTTGGAATAAAATTCTAGGCCTTGATTTAGGAAAGCACATACTTACACTGCAATATATGCTTAGGTGCTTTCCTGAATAAAGTTACGTTCCTGAACTGAGACCAAATAACTGGGCAGCGTGTTCAAATGCTATTATTCAGACTTCACTACCAATAGCGTCTAAAAACTGATTCCGCTGTACATATTGTATTAAGTAACCATAATAACAGTCATGGGGGAATTATGTTAACTAAATATAGCATGCTACCTAAGGACATTTAAAAAGATATCCCAGGCTGAAAATTCAAGCCATTGAGACAGGAGCAGCAATTCAAGTCAACAGCTCTGGGGTTTTCCATAAGGTTTTCGCCTCTATAATGGGATCTGAAAACAAAATCAGCATAAATGATTTGCTTATGGTGCACCCTTATATTATAGACTCAAGAAACCTTTCCACAACTAATTTCATGTCCATAGATCTGGTGCGTGTGACATTTTTGGAGTTTTTTCCCTCTGGAATGGAATTCCTAGGCTTCTTTTAAGTTTTCTATTTTTAGAATTATAGAACAGTTAATAAAGATCATATGAATTTCACAATATTTAAAAGCTTTTTTTTCTGAAACACTTCTCAGTGTGGTATAAATCTAGTATCTTAAATATCCTAGCACTGGGTGATGTTATCCATCCCTCTGCAAATGTGGACCCACTTAAGACATAACTATGTAGAAAAAACACTGTTTAAAGAACACATTCTCTCTATTGCAAACTGTTAAATATACAAGTGGTGGAATAGAACAGAATAGACACATTAAATGAATACAGCTGGTAGAAGAATAAACACTTCCAATCAAAAGAGAAAACATAATATTATGAATGTCATTGGCACAGTCATTGTAAACTATGACTGGATGTCTCTTTTTTATTTTTTCTGTTAGTCTCAAGGCTTTTGAGCCATCAGATGACTTCATGGGGCAGAAGGTGAAATAATTTTGATGAAATAAATTCTATGCATGACTCATACCCCAGGAGACAACAAGGAGTATGTATCCTAGTTCTTACCCTGAGACAACAGTGACTGGTTTGCCTGAGTAAGGACTTCAAGATTCCTGTTTCATTTCTCGTAAAGGCAGTGCTCATCATGTGGCAGATGTTTTATAAAACATATTAATAAAGAAACAAATAAAAGGAGGCATCTTGAGGTTTAAGATTGTTAAACCTTTTTAAGCCTTTAGGTTATTTAATATATAGTACCTTAAAAAATGCAACATTTATGAGCATTATAAATAAACTATTTTTCTCAATGTTGGGTTTTGTTTTCCAAGGATTATTTCACTGGTATTTTTGTCTGGCAGCAGCTGATATTTCCTAGGTTAAATTTAGCCTAATATCTATAATTACATTCATTTTTCTGTATAATATACCTAGTTCCTATAAATTCCATACTTAGTCAAATGGGCAGGACAGAAAACTAAGTGAAGGCCCTCAATCCAGCTCTTTTGACCATACTTCCATTTCAATGAAGAAATAATAAAAAAGGAGAAAAAGTGATGGCCAAGAAATCTATGGGCAAACATCCCAAATTTGAGATTTTCTTGTGGCACCAAGGATCCGTTTTCTTGATTACCCTTTCTCTTCTTTTACCGCCAAGTCATTTAGCTTACACTGCAAAGCTATGAAACTTGATTTATTCATCATCTTGTGGTACCCTTAGGTTTATACTCAAAGGGCAGAATTCTCCTTTCAGATCCGCATGGTTCTACATGAGCAGATCTTTAATGGTTGCCAGTGAAGGGGAACTACCTATTGAAGTTGG
Source organism: Pelusios castaneus (assembly GCA_007922175.1). Taxonomy (NCBI): domain Eukaryota; kingdom Metazoa; phylum Chordata; order Testudines; family Pelomedusidae; genus Pelusios; species Pelusios castaneus. The sequence goes on from ML685770.1 coordinate 10,647,906, forward strand.
GTGATGCCATGAAAATTACAGAGGAGAATTTTGTTCTAAGTGCAGGCATTGACATCAATTTAGAAAGGAATGAGTGCCCTAATTTGACGACTTTGTGTGTCTTTAGTCTTTTTTCATTGCTGGACACAGTGGACAATAGTTCCCCCATAAGTACTATTTCTAGTGGAGGTGCAAAGATACCTGTTGTGATGTTCCGAGGGATCTTGCTGTAGTCTGCTATCTTGGTTAGGACCAGCAGTTATATTTAGGTTGCAGTTAGCTAATACGTGGTAGCTAAGTCCAACCTTCTTCCTAGTGTATTTCTAGAACACACGAAGGAGCGTATAGTGCAGTCAGAAAGCATAGACACTGAATGGCATCTAGACAAGTTTCCAGTCCATTAGCCAGATATTTCACAATTTTTTTTTTTTTAGTGCAAATGAAACAATGATAAATATGGGATAAAGGAAGGTCACCATGTATCCAGAAAATGGTTTATAAACCCAGTGCAGAACCACTGGCTATCGACAACAGTTGGGTGTGGTTTGTTTGTTTGGTGCCCTAATTTCATTGCCAGGAAATTCACATGAATTGCCTCAGACATCAGTTCCTCTACTTTATTATCTTGTTTATAGGGAGAAAATGTACTTTTTTTCTGGACCCAATCCTACACAATTGAAGCCAATGGGAATTTTCCTGTTGATTTAAATGGGAGCAGGATTTGGCCCTGTCTACAGTTTCTTGTTTGGGATGGGGTTTTTGAAACAGGGTTTACATAAGGTAAAATTTGTTTTTCTACAGCACCTTGCTTGATGACTTGGATGTCATCCCCCTTGCAGATATTATCACATTGCAAAATACCTTATGCTGTTCCAATGAGAATCCTCCAACTAAGTTTCTAGTCTCTGATTGAGCCAAGTTGTGTGATCTCCAGGACTCAGCACTGCCGGGTGCTACTCTCTGTTGAAGTTGGCAATTCAAAGAACAGGTTTTGCTGTGGAAAAATTAGCCTTAATTAGGTGACTAGTCTCAGAAACTCTAACGTAATATTCACAGTGTATAGGAGGCCAACTCAGAATAACTTCTAGGGCCACATCTTCCTACTGTCTTGCCTATATAAGGACTGAGTTAAGACACCAGCGCCTGGCTCTAATCATGTGAAAGAACAGGAAGGGATAACCTATGTAACGATAAGTAGTTTGTTTAAGCTTCATGGACCACAGGTAAAGAATGTTGTTTCACCGACGTCTTTACTAGCCCAGTTAGACCTGATGTTTTTCCAGGACTCCCTGCTGGAGCACTGGATGAAGAAAGATGGCTAAGTTTCAGATACTGTCTGAGAGAGAGGCTGCCATAGCAAGCACAGCAGGCAGGTTGACTTGGATTTGCTTAGGAGCAGCTGTGGTGGAGAAAAGAGCTTTATTCAGTATGGTGCCCTATGAGCCACAGGTGAGAAATGGCTTCAAAACTGTGGCTTTGATGGTATGTCCACACTGTTGTTAAACAGCCACGGCTGGCCTGTGCCAGCTGACTTGACCTAGCAGGACCCATGTCCGAATCTCTACACCAGTGGTTTTCAAACTTTTTTTCTTGGGACCCAGTTGAAAGAAACCATTTATGCCTGCAACCCAACAATTACATCTTTGAGCAATGCATTCCAGTCTTTCAGCAGCAACTATATGGGGCACTGCGATCCAGTACCTGAGGGTCGGCAACCCAATACTGACTCCTGACCCATGGTTTGAAAACCACTGCTCTACACCACAATTAAACAGCTCAGTCATGCAAACCCCATGCATCCAAGTCAGCTGACACAGACCAGCTGTGGGTGTTTAATTGTGGTTTAAACATACCACGAGTGACTGTCAAGGTCCCCAAAATTATTCTAGACTAAGGCTAGAGGTGAATGTTCCAACCCATCTAAAAGGCCAGCATTTCTTTCTCGGGCAAAATTCCCACTAAAGTCAATGGGCATTTTGTCGAAGTAATGATTGAGTAAAGTCTGAGTAAGGCTTCTAGACTTGGCCCAAGTTTTTGTTGTTATCTTATGCAGACTGTGAGGAATATTTCTATGTTAAGCTAAATCTCTGTTGTTCCCTAGAACTAGAAACAAGGCCCAAAACAAAACTCAGCAGCTCTAAACTTTGGAGTTTTGAGATTCAGGCCAGAATGTTGCAAACAGTCTCATCTTTCCTATGAGCAAAACCTAAACCCCAGATTCAAATCCCCTCCAGCTTTTTAACTGAAACCATTCCAGCCTCGAAAGTGTGTTTGTTCTAGTATGAATTTCTTAGGAACTATTCCCTGCTAGTGCCCGCAGCAGCATTCAGAGGGCACATATTCAGTCATGGTGGCCAGATCCCTACGGTTTCAGAGGTTCATTTCAGACAGTTCAAATAAGGACCCAGAAGTGTGAGTTCTACTTCAAAATACTTCTGAAGCCTCTTAGTTTCTTAAGGGTCTTCAAAACTGAACTCAAAGTTTCAAAAGAGCAGACTCCACAGAGGATTTTTGCCATTTGCTACTCCCAGATGGGCTAGATACCATAAGAAAAGCCTGCCCGGTGGTATTTTGACACTGTGACTTCCAGCTAGAATTGCACGGGCACTTAAAAATGAAGAATAATGTAAAGTAATAAAGAGTAAGAATAAAGTAATTAACCAAACTTTTTAGAATCGATAATATTTGGGTTTCCATTTTGAGTAAAGGATCAGGTCAGCTCTTTTATCCAAATCGATTTGCACAGACCTAATTTTTGGGACACGAAAGCTCATGCAATAAATAAATTTGTTGGTCTTTAGAAGTGCCACAGGACTCTTTGTTTGTTTTGTCCACTATACTGTTGAGCTCTGAATGAAATTAGGCTATTGACCCCATTTCTTCTTACAAAGAAGATTAATTTGCCATACTGGTATTACTCACTATACCCTGAAAATGTACTATGATGTACTGCATCCCAGTGCATCCGCTGCCCTCTGCTGGTTTCAATTAGAACTACTCAATTTGGGATCATGGGTCTTGTATTGCTAACATATAATGGAGATTCTCAATTTGCTCAAATAGGAATCTGTGCTTTTGAAGCAGAAGGATCTGAGTTCTGTCCATGCTATCTGTGTGAAGTTTTCGGTGACTGTGGTGTACAGCAGACTATAGTGACAAGATAATGTTCTTGGTGATCATGTTATCATACAGTAAGCATGTAGTCTAGGATTATAAATTCAAGTAAAATATACTTTCCTTCAACCCTTTACCAAGAACCACATGGAGTGCTGAATTACTCTTATCAGAAGTCTCTTTTATTAAGGCTCTGAATCAGCAAGCTTACCTGTTCAGGAAGGGTGTTTAAATGCTGTACTGGATCAGGGCCTAAAATTGCATTCTCTGTTACTTAAACACACACACACGCCATCCTTCTCACCCTTCACTCACCCACTATTTTTGTAGGAAGCAACATTTCTACTCCACTTCTTTGACTCTAAACTATTTTGTGTGGTGGGGTTACAGATTAACTTCCCATCTGAGACTCTATTAAGTTAAACACAGCCTTTTATTACATGTAATGGTTGAGAATGAAGGAAGGGTAAGCCATTCAAAAGTAGTTTCATTTTATTGTTTAACTGGTTAATTGCTGATTTATTTGGAGGGGGTTTGTTTGTTATTTTAATCACTTAATTGCTGCTTTGGGCTACTTTCATCTTCTGTGACCGAACCACACTAATCCTGCCAATAGAGACCTCTGATTGGAAGCACAAGTAAATACACTTAGGACTGGTAATATGGTTTAACGTTCTTTACATTTCCCCTGGGGGATTGTTTTTCATTTTAAAGATGGCAGGGGTGAGTGAGAAAGAAATCAACTCAAAGACCATATGAGACCAAAATCTCTCCAAAGTTTCAAGTACAGCAAATTTCAGAGGGCGTTTATTTGGTTTCCAGTCAACACAAGCTGTTCAGCTTCTCTGAATTAGACTTAATTCCGACACTGATACTCCAGCAGATCTCAGGGTCATGGCAGTTTTTTGCACAGGTGAGTATCCACAGTAATGATATAGATATACCAGCTGCTGAGCTCCCTGTCCTCTGCTACCTGAACCTCATATTTCAACTAAAAATAACAATATCACCTGTACTTTAGTTTTTATCTCAATCAATAGTTAATATTAACTGAGTACTGTAAAATGAGAGAAAGGAAGGAATTTATAGCCACAAACAATGGACTGACTACGGGAAATCCCACGTAATTCCATTACAATCAGTGGAGTTACATTCGATTTACAAACTAGTATAAGTGACAGGAGAATTTGGCCCACTGGTGTGAACAGATGGTGCTCAATCTTCTCCATCACACAGCTAGGGCAGTGCTCTCTGGTAGTAGCCAGTTATGTCTATGCTGAAAATCCACAGATCTCTGCTAAAGTACTTCAGTTACAACTTACAAAAAGCACTTCTCTTCTGAAACCCAGTCCCGGGTCTCCCTCCAGCAGAGCTGGCCACTCATGCCAAAGTGTTTGGTGCTTTTGTGATGAGGACAGAAAGACCTAGGATGTGACCGCCAAACTCATTTTCACAATTTGATCTCAGAAGATTTGAACTGTGGTAAAAGTATAAGTTAATACATTAATACTCCATAAATATATTGAGCCCCTGTTCTCTGCTTCACTTGAAATCCCCAGTCTCCGTTCAATGGGGCAGTCATTGGAACCTACTGATCTGCTGCACTGTAATTATAACATCCTTTGTCCCTTAGTTTTCGCATCAACATAGCTATTATTTCTATGCTATTTGGTAGGTAGTGACAATGTACTCACCATTATACAAGACAAAAGAGGGCAGCCCTGCTGGTGGATTCTCAGTACCTTAAAAATCTTTAAATCATGATTTGAGGACTTTAATAACTCAGTCATAGGTAGAGGTTTATTGGGGGAAGCGGTGGGTGAGGTTCTATGGCCTGCATTGTTCAGGAGGTCAGATTAGACAATCATGTTGGTCCCTTCTGACCTTAGGATCTATGAAACTCAGCAAAGTCAAGCCTGCAGTGAGACAGAAAATGATAAGAAACCAGATGGAGATGCAGGCTAAGGTGGAGTCACACATGAGCTTGAAGATGCCAATAAGAAGTTGATGCTTGGGGCATTAGGCAACAGAGAGCATATCCTTCCCTTTCTGGTCTGAGTCAGAGGCAGCTCCTAAATATCCACCAGTGGGCCTGGATCTCAGTCACAGGAGATGGGGTACCAGACAATGGCTACCCTGGAGACTTGAAACTCTCAAAGGCTTAGTTCAATCTATGACATTCATGCCTTTACTGGGATGTATGAATTTTGTCTCTTTGGGTATGTCTATACTAGAAAAAGTTAAGTCGACTTTGTTAAGTTGACTTAATAAGGTCGGCTTTAAGTCGACTTAACAAAGTGGACTAAGTCGACTTAAAGTTAAGTAGACTTAGTCCACTTTGTTAAGTTGACCTAACTGTCCTTAAGTCGACTTAATAAAGTCAATTTAAGGGTTACTCCCCATCCACACTGTCCTTAAATCGACGTAAGGAGTCGACTTAAGACTTAAGTTGACCTAATGGGCACTTGTTATTAGGGCGACTTAAGCATTCATTAAGTTGACTTAAGGAATTTCTTAAGTCGACTTAATGAAAGTCCAGTGTAGACATGGAGTAATTTAGGTTGACTTAAGAGTCCTTAAGTCAATCTAAATTGCTAGTGTAGACATATCCTTTGTGAGGTCACTCACAGCATCCCTACATTATCCCTTTGTTTTGTGTTCAAAAAGTGATTTAATCAGACCAGCCTGTAGATTCACCACAGCCTGACCTAATCCTGTGTCATACATTTCCCTGCATTTAATTTCTCCCATTCAATCTCGATCTTGAAAGCGTCTGACAAAGTGGGATTTTCTCCCACAAAAACTCATGCAATAAATAAATTTGTTAATCTTTAAAAATGCCACAGGATTCCTTGTTTGTATGGTAGATTCTCTAACTCATACAAGCCACATTTCTGACTTTTTCTTCAATGGTATTCTCTAGTCTAGTGGATATAGGGGAAGCTGATTCATTAACAGTTCTGGAAACTGAAGCCTTCTGTTGATCCACAGAGCAGGGGACACACTTGCAACTTCCTATATACACCTTCTACTGCTAGGATCCCTGAATCCTGATTTATATTCATGACTCCTTGTCTGTTTTGCATTCACACCTAGGGATGAGATGGACATTCATTATCCTCTGAGAATGCCTACAAGGGTAACAGTTATGAGAGAGGTCATACAGACACATGAACTTAGACCCACCAACTCATTTCACGTAGACCAACACATGAGAGGTTAATAGCTTTCAGTCACTTCTAACTTGGTCAGGATTTGAACCGGTGACCTAAATGTGGGAGGTGCTACAATCCATCACTCATCCTGTCTGCCATCTGGTCCTATAGAGCTTTGGATGTTTAAAATGGAAACAGTCTTTTCATTTGGCCACACAAAATGATTGAAGAGGGTCATGAATTTTCCTGTAAGAGTTTAATATTGATGATCTGATCAAAACCCTCAGACATCTGATATAGCCAAATATCTGTTTTGGGGTGAGAAGCACATGCATTCCCCCCACCCTCAATTTGGGGAGGTCACAAGAACAATAGGATCAGTTTGAAGTCTGAGGCAGACACAGGCAGATGAGTTTTTCACTGTTTTGCATGGGACCTGCTACACACTCCCCATCAAGGCCTGTAAGTGACTTGCTGCTGAAGCTGTTGCAGACAGCTATGTCCAAAACTGTTCTGGCGACACTACAAAGTGAATACACACCCCGAAGACAAACATTTCCTCTGAATCAGCAACAGTTGCTGAGCTCTGGAAGGCTTCCAAACCTAATCTTCATTCAGTAGCAAAATAATGAAACACACTGATAGCAGCCAATAGGTAGCAGCAAAAACTACCACCAACGACAACTTAAAAGATAAAAGATCCCAGTCAGACCAAGGAGTGAGGTCTGATGAGAAATTGAATGGAAATACTATGCATATCTCCTTTACAGAATGGTTCCAGTCATTTATTATTCTCTCTTTTCAAGTGTGGTTTGAATTCTCTTTAGTAATCATTTTATGTCTGTTAACATCAGATATGTATGGTTAGGGTTCAGGAATTCAAGAATCAGATAAATTAAAAATGGAAAATACCAATTAGGTCAATCTCTCTCTCAGCTGCCCATGACATTGATGTGTGTGCGTGATACTTCATATTGGGCAGTCAAAATATAAAGGAGTCTCTAATGATCATTTGGGATTTTTCAGTCAAAATTGTGGTGTATTTTTGATATGCTATGATTCAACTGTAAACTATTGGGCTTGGTGCAGGAATCATGGGACGTAATTTTGTGGCCTTTCTCTTGCAGGAAGTCAAGCTAAATGATCATTATAGACCCTTCTGTAATCAGATTTAGGGGTTTCACATGGTTGACTTGTTTGCATCCTAGTCTGGAGAGACACCACATAATGTGCTCTCTGTCACATCCCCCTGAGGTTTACTGGTACTGGGTTCTGAGAGAGAAATGCATACCCTGAAGTCTGTGTTCACTCTTCCATGAGGAGGCAGCCAACCGCTCTGAGCAGCAGTCAATCTGCCAGCTGGCCGTGGCGCAATGGCATCAGCTGCAGCCGAGATGTCCCCTCTTCTAGTTACATGAAATATCTGGTGTGAGAGGATTAGAAAGCAGAGGAGGGAGCAAATTGCTGCCAGAAGCTGGGGTTGCGTTAGGAGAGAATGCTAAGGTAACTATTATTTTTAACATTCTTCTCATAATCTGAAATTATCTACGACAATGAGGGTGAGGATGGAGGAGTCTAGAAGTTCAAATACAAAGTCAGAGTTTCAGGAAAGGCTCTGGAAAATCACAGTAGCACTGAGATTAAAGGATACAAATAGATTCACGCCCCTGTCAAAAACGAAATCTCAGTCTCCACTTTTTATAAAACATGCAATAGGCCAGAGTTGTGACCAAGGCTACACAGGTTAGTCATGAGTGTGCAAGAAGGGAGGGGAATCTGAAATTCTAGACTTTCTGGTATTGCCTGCTCTGCTGTTAAGACCATCTTTCGTGATATATATGTCATGGATCAATAGCCGCGAGCCTGACAAGTGGAAAAGCAGAATTGTCCCTTACCCTTTTTGGTTTCCTGCCTCCTAGGCCAAATATCAGGCACTTCCTGAAGGAGATTCATTCTTCTGAAAATAATTCTGTTCTTTCCTTCGTAAGACCTGCATGCAGAGAACTTGGATCTCCTTATTTAAAAGACCATATTGTGTGGCAGAACTTCCGCAGAAACTAGATTTGTAGAGTCCTGTGTGCTCTGGTATTAACCGTTCTTAGATGCATTCAGATATTGCGCATTAAATAACAACCAGGAGGCTTCTTGTATTCTTTGGCTTCTTACCTGGCATTTTGCTACTCTCTGTTAAATAGCGGAGGTCAAAGCCTTCCCTCTATGCATTAGCCACAATCAGATACCGTACTGCAAGGTTAATTGTAACTCTTACACTAGCACCTCTTACTCTGAGGTAAACATTTCTCTTCCTCTCAAGCCTCCATAAATGACCTTAGGGCTTTGCTATTCACATGCTTGTCTAGCAATCACCTTGCCAACTGGGCGCCCAGAAGGAGAACTTCGTTGTCATCTTTCACAGATTCGCTGGAACTCACACAGCAACCTGCAAAGCATGCTCCCTTTAATTTTACAGCACTCAACTGGTATCCAGTGCAGGATGGCCACCTGGGCTTTAAATTCAACACTGTAAAACAAAACAATATTTTCCTGGCTCCAATAAAAGCTGTAGTCAAAATTAGGCCCCTGCCGAAGCTGGCATTTGGATTCAGACACTGGAGAACCTTCCTCCCCCAGAGGAAGCAGCCAGTCATTTTTATCTTGCCTGCTGGGCTCTGATTTGGTTCTACCTGCTCCCAGCCCTTCTAGCTGCTGAAGGACCATTCATTGTTTGTTCCATAAGCAGTTGATCCTGGGTAGCCTTTCTAGGAGCTCTGGGAGGTGTAAACTCAATGCTCTCTTCACCCAAAAGGTGGGCAGGGTGTGCCGAGACAGGGCGGCCTTCAGTATCCCCTGGCTCAATCAAAGTAAGCAGTCATTGTTGGGCATCAAACCAAGGTGTGCTTTTCAATGAAGACAAAGGAGATCCTTCCTCCTCTGTCCCAGCTTCACTCAGGACTGCCCTCTGGGAGGAAACATGCCACCTCCTTTACCTGGCCTGCTGGGCCTTGAGCAGTAAGATCTAGTGGATAGTGCAAGGAAGTGGGACTCAAGAGAGCTGGGTTCTGTTCTTGGTTCTGCTCCTGGTCAGAGGCAAGTCACCAAGCCACTCTGTGCCTCAGTTTCCCCATGGCTAAAATGAGGATAATGATATTGGCTAACCTCCTTTGTAAAGCATGTTGAGATCCATGGTCAAAGATGTAAGTAACAGCTAGTTACTATAATATTATTCCAGCAGGGTGCATCAAATGCCTGGCACACCCCATCACTTATACAGAATCTGACCCCAAAATTATGGGAGGGCAGAGAAAAAACCCACTTTATTAGAAGTTTCATGACGTGATAAAGCTGCCTGTGTAGAAATTCTAGAATGTGGTGGTTTCTTGAGCATGCTGGGGAGCTGTGAGAAGGAACTGTGCAGGAGAAATCCTCCTCACTTGGAGGCTGTGCTGTGCTCTGTCCTATTAATTCTTACAGTTGCTTGAATGTATTCTCCTTGCTCTGACAGGTCCATGGGAAATGTGTGTGCAGACACAACACAGCAGGGAAGCACTGTGAGAGGTGTGCACCATTATACAATGACCAGCCTTGGAAGCCAGGAGATGGGAAAACTGGGGCACCAAATGAATGCAGAAGTAAGTGTGTGTATTGCAGGGGGTCGGGGGGGAGTGTAATGATGCAGGGTCTCAGGGCGATAAATCTCTATCCAAGTAGGCAAGGCTCTATAATAGACAATTCACCCAGTTTGGATTTATGATGCCCCTGCAACAGATGGGGAATGAATTGCTAGGTAACTGCTTGAAAATCCTTTCAGTCAATGTATTTTTTAATGTAGCTGGTCCATTTGATCTATTGCAATATAGAACAGGCAAGGCAGAACTCTGCTCTTCAAAGAGAAACATTCCCTCATTCATTTCACCATTCCCAAGCAAGAGTCTCTGCAGAGATTTAGTAAGCTAAGCAAGCTTAAGGAGATAAGTTTAATGGGGGGAAAGACTGGTTCAGTGATCTCTGTCTTTGACATGTGCATGTGAACAAGGTTTCAGGAATGTTTTGATCTGAGTTGGTTCCAAGTCTATATTTATTATGAGATAATTATCATGTTATGTTTTTATTAATAACTAGATATGTTTTTGAACCAACCCTTCCTCTCCCTTCTCCAGTCCAAACAAACCTGGTCATTTGTGGAGGAGAAATCTGAATCCAAACTTGGATCTGAATCTAAATTTCACAGGTGACTCCATTTTGACAGTGAAACTACACCCCACCCCCAAAAAACCACTGAAAAAAATACTCACTTCTGAGCACTTAAAGAATTAGGGCGTTTGAAATCAGAATGTAATGGCTCATCTCTACAACTATAAGGTGAAGTCAGCCAAAACCCTGGATCCAAACATCTCAGAACCTTGGAAAAAGTTCAAATCTGAATTAAATCTGTCCATTGCTATTTTTTTCTAATATAGCCCAATAGGTGTGCAGGGCACTTTGCAAAACACAAATGAGAGTACTGCTGCTCCCAAACAGTTGACAGTCTAAACTGGATGCAAAAAAAAAAAAAAAAAAAAGCCAACTGTGTTTCAAAGTGTGAGAGTCTAATTGGAGCAGAACAGACAGAATCTTAGTTAATCAATCTAGGAAAATGAAATGAACTTTTAAGTTTACTGATGATGGTTACAGGTTTGTTCACATATACTATCTTAGTAGGATCCACTTGCATGTTTCAGGCCGGAATTGCAGGATATTGAAACAATCCTGAAAAATCTTTATCTTTCTGTCATTATATTTGAATCACAAAAGCAAAATTATGAGTGGCTAGAGCTGGCGGAAACAGAGGGGAGATTCTGCAGAAAATTTTGACAATACAGCAAAAAATCAAGAACTGAAATATTTCAGCCAAAAACTGAAATATATTGCCCAAACCCAAAATATTTCAACCAAAAATGGAAATATTTTGATTCCAAAATGCACTCACGGTGTCTCAGGTTCCCTTTGTTCTCTACAAGATGGGATCCCCAGTTGCACTGCCTCTCTCATGGTATCTCATGGTCTCCCTCTTGTGGAGGGGGTGATGTATCCTGGGAATCGTATGGCTCTCTTCATGGGAAATGAAGTCCAGCTGGGAAGCCCAACCATCAAGAATGCAGCCATGAGTCAACTGAACTAAAACTTTCATAAGGCACTGTGGCAGCATATGAATCAAAATTCTGGGGTTTGAGCCAAAATCTTTCAATTTTCAGACATTTCGTTTTTTGACAAAAGCAGGTACTTTCTTGACAATTTTTTTTTAAACCCCATTTTCTGTCCACAAATAGTTTTGACAGGAAATTTTTCACTAACTGTTGTAGTGATATATCTGTTATGGCCCAAAGGACTCAGTCCTACACATGGAAACAAGCAGGACAATGTGGAAAGTATAGATGGTTCCAGCCACAAAGTTTAGATCTAGATTTGGCTCTGAATCTTCCCAAAGATAGGCAGTTTTCAGATCTGGGGTTTTGGTCCAGGCCCATCTGTAATTAAATTTAGATAAGCTATATAGTTCATGACAATTGGCTTTTTCACCTGTCAGCCTTTCCTGGGATTTATTAGGATTCTCGTTCTGTTTTGAGATTTCTGTTTAAACATCAACCATGGAGGGCAAGCAGAGGAAAAATGTTCTGACCAAGTTTATTTATGTCAAAGTTCATTGCAATAGAAGTGTCACTTGAGTGATACTGTATGCTGGGTACATTATAAAAGTGAGAAATGCATTTTCCTGCTTCCTACTAGAGTGCCGCTGTCATAACCATGCTGATAGCTGCCACTTCAACCTGAGTGTTTGGCTGGCATCTGGGAAACAAAGCGGTGGAGTGTGTGACAACTGCAAACACAACACAGAGGGACATCGGTGTCAAAGGTGCAAACCAGGGTTTTACAGAGATAGAGGAAAACTTATGTCTTCCCCAGAGGTCTGCAAACGTAAGTGATGCCAGAATAATGCAGTACAGACATATGAGTGGTGAAAGCCAGTTAGTCCTACACATTACAGAGTGAGCTCAGCCATGCAGCCCCTTAAAAATATCTACAAGTATATATATCATAAATACATTATCCTTTCTGGTTTCCTGATCAAGGACACTTTTCTCCTACCCTGCCACCAAACTCTGATTTTTATATGGGATCATGGAATGGTCTGATTTTTGTCAAATTAATGCTCTGAAACCATTTCATTTTTAGGGAAAGTTTTACTCTTGTGTTTGCATTTAAAATGTTCCTATCCTAGTGATGCACACATTTTATTTAGTCGGGTTTATCTCTATCTCACCCCAAAGAGGCCTACAGTGTCTGTGTGTGTTTGCTGTGAAGCTCCAGTGAGCCAAAGTTTGATTTTGCATTCTCTCCACAGACAAACCTGAATAAGGCTGGCTTAAGGGATGTGTAGGGTGTTTGAGGCGTTGAGCATCCTCCCAGGTCTCATTCCTTTTTTGATCCCACCTAGTATTCACTGGGTAGGTTGCTGTTTGCAACAATCCATTATTTCATTTTCCCCCTAGATATTTCCCTTTCTCTGCCTCTGGATGTAGCTTGTTCTCTCACTGCTGGAATTCTGGTTTCTCACCCTTCCTCTCTATGGCTATGTCTACACTTGGTAATTTAAGTCAACTTAGTGTGTCCACACTTAAAAATAAAGTCGACTTAAAGGGGAACTTAGAAAGTTAACCTAGAGCGTCCACACTGGACGCCTAGGTCAACTTCTAGGGGCTTAGGGGGACCTAGGACAAGTCCACAGGCGCAGGGGGGGCACCCCTGGCCCAATGCCAGGGGGCTCAGCCTTTGTCCCATTGTACCTAGGTACAATGGGGCAAAGGGGGTCAGGGACCCTGGCAGGGCATAGGGGCAGGGTGGGCAGGGCTCTGCCCTGCCCTGTGGGGGGGCATGCCAGACTACCCCTATGTCCCCCTCCCCTGGCAGGGAGGGCATTGGTGTAGCCCTGGGGTAGCGCTAAATTGACTTAGGGCTACTCCACATCTACACTGGCTTAAGTCGACTTAAGGAAACTGTAGTGTAGACGCAGGGTAAATTAAGTCGACTTAAGCAAGCTTAAGTCGACTTAATTTACCAGTGTAGACGCAGCTACCAATCTAGGCAGTCTTCAACACAGAAAAACTGCTTCCTTTGTCACCTGTGTTCATTCCTATTGTCGGTCACTGCCCCTTTGAAAGCCGTGATCAAGGTTTCTCTCACACTCAGGTTACATACACTCTTCTTGCTGGGACCAGCTGGTCTGCGGTAGCACTTCAACTTCTTGAGCACATGTCCTGTTTCTGATCCTTTGTATTCAGTTTCATTGGATCTTAGAGCCAGCTCTGTCTCCTCCCAATTCTTTCTTTTTGATTTTTTAGCCTTGTGTCAAATATCATTGATCAGGGGAAGGTGCAGAGCTTCCCTTCCAACACACCTATTTGTGTTTTCTGATGCTCAGCTTTCCAAGGATTTTTCTACTAGTTTATTTCTGCTTTGAGAGCACTGTGCAAAGATTTGTAATAAGTTATTTTTCCAGTAGATTAGATTTCAAGTCTTAAGGCACTTGAAAGAATCAATGTAGAAGCTCTTGTATTTGACAAAAAGGTGACAGTGCAGTATCCAGCATTGTGTTGTAATATTAAGTAATAACTGAAGTCTAGGGACATTACAGAGTAGCAGGGAAAAGAAAACATTATTTAAAAATACAGCCCACCTCTGAAGAAACCCTAGAATAGGTTGCCTGGGTGAAATCGGACCTTGAGCCTATTATACAACTCCTTTGTCTGCTCTAGCTACCACCTTCTCAGCACATCTTGCCAGCACTCTGTAAAATGAAATGGAAAACATTTCAGAAGGATGCAGTCTAACAGGCAGAAATATACCTAGTTCAAACAGAATTATCCCTGCCATGCCAGCATTAAAAGCAATGCTTTTTGGGGGGGGGAAAGTGTGGGTACTTGGCCAAGAACCTGGGGCTGCTGGTGGTGGTGGCAGGGGCAGGAGCCAGGGCCGCATCGCTGTGAAAAAAGGGTGCTGGTACTCAGTGCCCCTGAGTACCATCACAAAAAAAAGCCCTGATTATAAGGGCTGTCTTCACTCAATTGCGTTGACTTGAAGAGTTCTCCTGTTGATGCAGCGTTACTCCACGTGGAGGGGTAGAGTTATTGAGTTGACCTGACAGCACTTCTGGGATCTATTGAGCAGGTCTACACAGGACGCTCAATCAATCCCACGCAATATTTTCAGTATAGACAAGGCAGAGTGACACACAATGCTTAATTGGATCATGGCCTAAGGAACAGGGAGACTCAAAGAATCATAAAATATTAGGGCTGAAAGGGACCTCATGAGGTCATCTCGTCCACCCCCTGCTAAAAGCAGGACCACTCCTGCTAAATCAGGTAGGTAGGCACTATTCCCAATAAAACAGGTAGATAGACACTTTTCTCTATTGAACCCCCAAACTTTCATGCCTGATTTGTGTACTTTGGTTGTATTTATGTGGAGCAGGGAGAAACATTCTGTCTTCAGAGCCTGTTCAGAGAGACATATTTTCACTGGCATGAGTCTATGCCTTTTTCTATCTTATTTAAAGGTGAAGGGGAGAATTCCTACAAAGACATCCAATTGGTTTTCTAAATGGAACAGCTTTTTGTAGCTGAAAGAGATGAGCCCTACAGATTTCCGTGTGTGTGTGTGTGTGTGTGTGTGTGTGTGTGTGTGAGAGAGAGAGAGAGAATATGTGTGAGAGTGAGTGAGTGAGTGAGAGAGAACATGTGTGAGAGTGAGAGAGCGAGAGTATATGAGAATGTGTGTTAGAGAGTGTATGTATACTGCTGTATCCACACAGATAATTTTCAGGAAATTTCCCATTGCTCTGCTATCACTGTTTAGTTCTACCAGTGATGGCATCTATAGAAACACTAATGTAGACAGAGCTCTCACACTCTACAGGCTTAACAATTGTGGAGAAGAGAACATTGTATCAGGTGGAGCAAAAGTGGGTTTGGTGTGGGGAAAGATTCATCTTCTTGATCACCACAGGATCCCCTTATCAGCAAGTGTATTTTCTAAAGCTTGGCACAAGATTGAAGATTTATCCCACAGTGAATTTTAACTCATGCATGTGCATTTCTATCACATCTCAATCAGCTGATCACAAATTGAAGAACTACAAAATATGTGTGAAAAAGTCTGAGAAGGACTGGACGTAACACCTGATACACAGCCACTCATTTTGGCTGAGAAAACCACACCAAACAGTACCAGAGTTACAAAATTAAATAAATAAATGATTCTGGGAAATGATGAAGAGAGCCATAATGAATTGGTCATGGCAAATTGCCGGGATGTTTTTGGTGTGAGCAACATGGTTCTTAGCTTCACACTGGTGAGGAAGAGAGCAGAACCTCGTCAGGGGATCGAAACTTACCCTATCTCTAGAGTAAATACTGAGCTGAGAAATAAAAGATGATGAAAAATGTGAATGAAATGCTATGTCAAGTCCTTTGAGAAAGCATGCTTTAAGAGTGCTCTTCCATCCAGAGCAAAGTCTAGATTAAGCTATGACAGATTCCTCCAGCTCCCAAAAAGTTAGCCGGACTTTGCTCTGTCCCAGAAGGAATCTTTATGTATTAGTCATAATAATCGGCCACATTCTCTGCTAATCTCCACTGGGGGAGGAAGGATTGTATAACAATTGGCTGTACTGGTGGTAACCAGATCCCCCGTCACTGACATCTCCATTTATGAGACTGGAAAGACATTTGCTTTAAAAAAAAAAAAAATCCCAGCTGAGGTTTAACACGTAAATGTGATTCTGCCATTCCTTTTCATCTGGAGAGATCACCCATCTCTGACCTCTTCACTTCTGCCATTCCTAGCAGCTGGGGATGAATGAGAGCCAGGTCATGCGCAGAGCCTTGTGTTGACACTGCTTCAATTAAAAAAAAAAGAAAAAGACATGAAAAGAGCCACAGAACATAGCACACACCTGCTTGTTATCGGGGGTGACAACACAGGATTAAACAGTTTGGATACAGGCTTGTCTGGGAGCTTTGACTCGGAAGCCTTGTGAATCCTAATCATTTCCTAACCAATGGTTAGAAAAGCTGCTGTATCCTTGGCTCTTTCCTGTGGTTTATTTGGAGGCTTAAAGGATACTTCTGAACTGACACCATCTTTTGTACTCATCCTTTGCTTATCCAAAAAAAAAGAAGCAGCAAGTATGTAGGACCATCAGGCCAAAGTCTCCAGGAAAACGGGCTTTTTGCTCTAGCAGACAGCTTGAAACATAAAATGTGCACGTGCACACGCATATCAACAAAGCTGTCCCTTCCCTTTCCCCCCATCTAGATAGATCTGTGAACCTTCCAAATGTAGTATTTGGGAATAATCACATTTTTGTCAGAGTCACTATCTCAATCAGCCACAAAGGGTGACCACACCCACATATAGACAGTAGAGTATACAGTTTCCTTGGTTTAAGGGATATTATTGTGTGGTTTGGGCCAAAAAAATGACCCGCTTTAAAAATTGTTCTGATTTGGTTGGGAATATATTCCAGAATCCAAAGGCTTTGATTTGTTTTTAAATGTGCCTGTTTTTCATTGAAAGGTTGAAGCTGTGTTTTGTAGAGTAGTTTTCAATGGAAACGAAGGGTTAGTTGTCTCTGACAGCTAACTCCCAGCTGGCTTGTGCCCGCTGACTCAGGCTGACAGGAATCATGCAGTATAGACACATAGGCTGGAGCCTGGTCTTTAGGACCCTGTGAGGTGGGAAGGTCCCAGGTCTTGGACTGCAGCCTGAACCAGAACATCTACACCACAGTAAAACAACCCCTTAGCCCAAGCCACTGAGCCCAGTGGGCACGGGCCAACCATGGGTTTTCAAATGCAGAGTGGACAAAACCTGAGAGTCTCTTATATGTGAATTTATTGGCAGGGCCATCCCTGGGGGTGGGGGGAACGGGGCGATTGCCCCGGGTCCCGCGGCTACGTGGGCCCCGCGCTGTCCTGCTCCCAGTGGGGCAGTGCGGGACCCGTGCGCGCACCGCAGCCCCTCCTCCCACGGTCTCCCCACTGCCTTTGGCACCCATCCGAAGGCAGCGGGGTGGGGCAGGAGGGCTATGCCTGGCCCCTGGGCTGGCCCTCCCTGCCCCCAGGACGGAGCAGGCAGGCCCAAGGGCAGAGCACGTGGGGCCCAGCCTCTGGGCCGGCTTGCCCCACATGGCCGGCTCCCTCCCCAGCAGCCGGCTCTGGCTTCACCCCCCTCCGCAGGCGGGGCCCCACATTGGCCACCTGGCCCCGGGCCCCGCTACTCCCATGAGACAGTGCTGTTTATTGGAGTACTACATGCCTGCTATATTCCTGTTGAGTGGGACCACCGTGTTGCAACTGATATTATAGTTTACATCTGTATCTAATTAACATGCAGCTGGAGACAGCTGTGCTGAGAGCAGACAGAAATTTATCTGCTGTATGACTGTTTTCATTCCTTGATTCCCTCTCTTACCAGCAGCATCTTAACAAAAGTCTTATGACAGCACAGCAGCTGCCAATAAAAATCCAAGTGGACATTTGGGATACTGCAGTGACCAACAACAGCCACCGCTAGGAGACAACCTTGCAATATTTTGTAGTGTAAATACTTTGCTGCTGTTAACAGGAGAACCTAAATAAACTAGCCAGCTCTATGCCAGAACTGTCTGCCCACGGTCCCTAACATCCTTGAATTGATGCCTTTGACAAAAAGGAGGTGATCAATTTATCGTCATGTTGGTTGTGTTTACTTAGAAACGGAGATGAATAGAGAGAGAATGGAGTTTGCCAAGAGGAAAGGAATAACATTCAGCAGGGAAACATTTTATTATCAAACACTGGGAAGTACAAAAGCTCAGTTTTTAAGAATTTATTTATGTCTTTTTAATCATGAGGTTTATCATCAAAACTTTTATATTATTCGAGAGATAAAACCTGGTCATCAACAGCTGCCTTTCAGCATGTGACACTCAACTTCAGATTTTGGGAGTGACGTTAGATGCATAATTTGGGAGTTTGGCTATAATACCCTGGAAGCCAGACAATGCGCACACCCGCGTAGAAATGCTACGTAAACACAGACTGAACGATGTGTGTGTGAGCCACTTGTGTAACTCATCTGAAAGTATCATGTATTTATTTGTTCAGTTTTGCTTTATGACTTGTCAGGAGCTGTCAGAGCTTCTAACTGGGGGCAATGCCTGCTTTCATTTTTGAACCATCAACTTTTCTTAGTTTTATCCCTGAACTGATTACATGAACTTTTTCTCTGCCTCACTCCTGGGTCACTGTTATAAATAGCCACTCACTGTAGCACTTTCCCATTGGCTGGGATGGTGGAATTCATGATCTCCATGTATGAGACATCCTGTCCTCAGTCAGTGTAACCTAACGTAGCTTCACTGGAGCTACACTGATTTACACCAGCTGAGGATCTGGCTCCAGATATTTGGAACCTGGAATGGTAAGAGATGAGACAGAACAATTTGCAAAGACTAGGGATAGATTCAAACTAAAACTCCGGATCCAAACATTAGTGAATTTCGGGAAAGGGCAGGTGTGAACTTTGCAACTGAATCCTAATGATATAATAGCAGAAATCAAGAACAAGGATTTCAAAGAAACCCGGACTTTGTCAAAGTTTGGATCTTTTTGTCTCGGGCCAATCTCTAATGAGGAGAGCACCCATTTCCCATGTCCAAAGACCCAGGGCAACATATTCAAAAAGGTCAACTAATATTAGATGTCTCCCTTCTGGTGGATGCTCAGCACTTTTGAAAATTGAGACCACAGCGTCTCAAGTTGAGCACCAAAAATCAGAAGCCCCTTTTGAAACTGTTGCTCTAAATGTGCACGCTGATGTCACACCTCATTTCCAGATCCTGATGAACAAAATCCCTGGGACTGCTCCCAGACTCGAGACTCCTGTGTGGTGGCGGCAGCAGAGCCTGATGCTACTGTGCCACCAGCCAACTAGCTCATTGTATTAAATACATTGCTCATTATAGCATGCTTGTTTTCTGTCTTTAGGCTATTGTGCTAGTGTTCCCTTGAAAACAACTGAACAGGATCTTTCTGCAGCACAGTATAATAATATTATTAAAACTATTGGAACAAAGAACACAGCTAGGACAGGATGAAAAAATAATATCTCATGGACGATCACAAAAAAAATGCCCCTTACACAAACTGCTGGGCACTGCTTTTTCACTTTTTATTAGTATTCCAAAAGGTTTTTCTTTCTAAAGAACAAACATGAGGATGCATATGAAAGTGAATCCATCACCACTGCTGTCGTCTTCCCTCTGAGAGCCCCCTTCATGAAAAGGGATGCGTAGAATCAGTGTGGTCATCTATGAGCTCAGGAAGAAAAATTGTTTGATAAGAAACAGTGATGGGCAAACTTTAAAAGCTTTGGAGTAAAGATAATCATCCAAAAGGTTGGCCATGGTCCAAAAATCTTGGGTGTCCAACATCTGACTGGAAATCCCTGTTAGCACAGGTGTTATCCCCAAGATTTTTGTTTCTTTCTTCTTGTGGGTGGATGAAACTGTGACATCTTGGCATTTTAGGCTCTGGTGCCAGCAGAAATCAAGAGGTGCCACCATGCTCAAAAAAGAAAAGGAGCTAAAATATGAACTGGACCTGAGTTTTGGTCAATGATTCAACTCACTTCTCTGTTTCTCCAAACCTGTTCAAGCATCAGAAGTCACTGGGCCAGATCCTCACTTGTGATCCAGCCTGGTAAAGCTCCCTTGACAGCTCAGAGGGCCTGGCAAGCTGCCAGATCACCCCAGATGTGAATTCCCCTATTGAGAGGGTGTCCCAGCCAGTACCATCAACTATGACCTCACCTATTCCCAAAAGGTCCTGGCATAGGAACTTTGTTAGGGGCCTGACCAGAACACCGCGGAGCTCCAGACTGCCTTAGCTGGCATAGTAGACCTGTAGGCCTTAGCCAGCTGCACTACTTTACAACAGCCTCCAAGCTACTCTGAAGGATGTGAAGGCTGGGGTTGAAAAGGCATCAGAATCTGGGAGTAGCACCTGGCTCTTCTGCCCCCTCTCCGGCTGCACTGAGTGGATAATGATCAGAGCTGAAGTATGCCCAGTGGGTCTGGAGATCTCTCATTCCCCTCCCCTTTTAATATATATCATACAAACATCATGTTCACTAGCTATACCCAATGTTTAGCACTGTGAAGAGAAACAAGGTACAGCTCGCACGAATCCTGGATCCCACAAATCAAGAGATCGAAAAGGCCTATCAGATTGTCTGGTCCAACTCCCTTGGCAGGTGTGGAATTGCTTTTCTTGTATTTTCCTAGTGTTTTCTCCAGTGTAGTTTTAAAGATACCTGGCAATGTGAAATGTGAATTCCACCACGACCCTGGGGACTTTGTTTATCCTGATATTCAACCTAAATTTCTTTCTTCTTGTTTTCATCTCACTGCTTTGAGTAGCCCCTCATGTATCACACTAGCAAATCTCTCTCTTTGCTGCCTACACTCTCTAATTGTTTGGGCACGATTATATTGCCCACTGTTGTCAACACACCCCTCACACTACTAGAACCCTTAGAGCTGAACAGCCTGGTTTCTGTCCCTTACGGTGCATGTGTACAGCACAGGTGGCAATTGAGATCGTCAGATGCCCGTGACTGATATATCTAATTTTATCGTATAGACACTCAATGGGCAAATCATTCCACCCACAGTCACATACCATCCAAAAAGAAGCTGTAATTCTGTGGTTCCCACGTTCATGGACAGGCAGATCCCTCCCTCCTGCTTGCAGAGTGAATATACACCAGTAACACAGCCCATTGCACCCCTGCCCGACACTGTTTATTTGACATTGGTGTAGGGCAAGGATTTGGCTCATTATAAATGGTTCGAGCACATGAATTGGTCTCAGGGGAGCATCTGGCAGTTCAGGTTTTCTTCTGACTCCTTTGCTGTTCTGAATGAAACAACAACCTGTACTGAACGATACTGAAGAATTCCATGTTGAACCCCAGCTGCCTGAACATACAGTGCTTATCAGTTGTGACATAAAATGACTGAGTGTTGGGAACACGAGGAACCCAACTCAGCCTCGCAGAGATATCACCTCAGAACAGCTGAGCCTTGGCATATAATCTCAATCACTTCTTGTCGTATCTTGTTAGCTTGCTCCTGTCAGCCTATGGGATCGGCCAATGCAACCTTCAGCAGAAGCTGGCGGTGCCACCCAAAGACGGGGTTCTGTTACTGCAAACCAGGCGTGGCAGGCCCGAACTGCGACAGATGCCTCATGGGATACTGGGGCTTTGGAGAAAATGGCTGCCGTCCTTGCGACTGTGCCAGAGACTGCGACCCGCACACTGGAAACTGTTTCAATGGGTAAACAATGGGAAGATCATCCTTCGGTTGGGGCCTTTCAAATGAAACTAAGATTAGCGCTCAGAATCCTGCGCCGACGGCGTAAATTTGAGGAAGTGGGTGGAGGCACTGAGGGAAACAAGGCAGTTCTCTGCATCCACGTTATTTTGAATGGATTGCAGCACTGTGTCATACTTCCATGTGAGTTTAAAGGCAGTTCTGAAGCAAAGGTCTTTTGTAGTTATGACAGATCCCTCCATGACCCCTGGTGTCTGTGAACCGACTTTTTGCTTTAGAAAAAAAGGAAATGGAAGCATCTGAAGACCTTGATCTGCTCTGTGGCCAAGGTGAAATAAATTACATAAAACACACACATATGGGATGAATTGGCCCCCTTGGTGGCAATCTCAGCAAAGAGGCCAAGCCTGAATGGACCACACCAGTGGTTTTCAAACTTTTTTTCTTAGGACCCAGTTGAACAAAATCAATTACATCTTTCAGCAATGCATTCCAGTCTTTCAGCGATGGCAGCAGGGGGCGCCACAACCCCGTACCTGAGGGTCTGCGACCCAGTACTGGGTCCCAACCCATGGTTTGAAAACCACTGGACTAAGCTATCCTTCCATTCATAGTGGTGACCCTTCTAGATCACTGGTGATGTGAGAAAGCCTGCACAGATTTTACCACTGCTGGTCATTTTCTACAGATAACTGCAGGAACTCAGTCTTTAGGACTGTCAATCTGGTACCATCCACCAGCCCAAAATACTATGTTCCAAATCCTGGGACGTGCTCGGTACGGTACAGCTCCCTTTGATTTTAATGGGCCTGATCCTCCGAGTGCCCTCAGTTCCTCACAACATCATGGGTGCTTAGCAACTTTCAGGCTTTTGCCTAATGATTTAAAAGAAATTATAGACAGTAACTGTACAAAGAAAACGAAGGGTGAATCAGTGAAGTTGAAGTATAAGTACTATGGCCTGTCTGTAGAACAAGTGAGCTAAGGTTTTGCTCTTATTTCGATTCAAGACTAAGGCCTGATCTACACTGCCATAAGCCATCACGTGTAGCTTGCATATCTCCTGTTGACTCACTTACGTTCCCTTACTGCGGTGTCGCCACTGCGCTCTGTCAACAGGAAATGCTCTCTGGTTGATGCAGCCTTACTCTTTTGGGGGAGTGGTTTTATTGCATCAGCCAGAGAAAGCCTCCGGGATTGATTCCGTGTGTCTCCATTGCCCACTCAATCGATCCCACTGCATCAATCTGTACAGCCCCAGCAGTGTAGACATATCCTAGATGTGCTCATGTTTGAGGCCATGTTCCTTTGTGGCACTGAATGCTGCAGGCACCGAGTAGTAGCTTTCTCCTTGCTAGACATCACAAGTTCTGACAAGAGGTGTTTCTCCTTTGTCTATTCCTCCTCAGTTATGGCAATGAGCCATTTTTCAACATCCCCATTGGTGGGCGAATCCCTGACCTCCTTCAAATGCCAGCCAATGAAAGTGATGAATGGAAATGGAATGACCATGAGGAGGGATTTTCTGCGCTGAGACATCCAGGTATGGTTTAGAGTTGTATAAAATCCATTCTTTAGTCTTAATTATTATTTGTTTTTTTTTAATATTTATAGAGTGTCATAAATAGGCATGGCTTTTGACCAAATACATGTATTTATTTTATTTTTGATTTGTTTCTTCAGATTTCTAAAATGCAACATGCCCATAAAATATGTCATGCCACCTCCTCAACCATCTTAGAGAAGAGAGTAAAGAGACAGATAAGATAGGTTCTCTGTCCCAGGCAGCTTCCAGTCTAACACAGGACAGCAGCTCAGAAATAGGTGGAGAAAGGGAAGAGTGAGGTGTGTTGCTTCAGCCTGTGCGCTCCTGAATCCCACGGCTGTGAAGCCCTACTGCACCCCTTTAGAAATGTAAAGCCACAATCTGGCTTACAGATAGCTGTCCAGTCTGATCTCTTGCATCCTTGTAGAACTATTCCCTACACTTTTTACACTCATAGCTAAGCTTACCAAAACTGAGCCTGCATATTTCCAGAGGTAGAAATATGATGGCGGTATCATGTTATTCAAATGCGGCGGCAAATATGAGCAACCCATTAATGGGTCTGAAAGTCTCTGCACCCGGTTCTGATTATTTGTCCAGACACTCCAGGGTTAGTTCAAGGAGAGATCTGAACTGTGCTGAGTATCTTTCTTTTTATACTTTTTTTTTCCCATTGCTGGTTGAACTATTCAACTCTGGCTTTGTGATCAAGTAATGAAAAAGTCAGATTTTAAATAAGATCAGAAAAATATTTTTCACACTTACACACTTACACTTACACACTTACATTCACTGACTTACATAACCCCTTTGAAAGCCTTCAGTCGCTTTGTAGAATTACAAATGTTATACATAGAAGGGTCACCTGACCCATTATTGAGATGCAGCCACCTTTGGGATGGAATGTAGGTGCTTTTAAGAACAGCACATGGCCACAATACATAACAATTAGGACAGGAAGTAAAGAAAACAAACAGAAGTAAAGTAAGAGAGAAATTAGGACAGCAGAATATAATGGATATAATGCTTAAAAGTGGTCAAGACTAGTTTTACATAGCATATGACAGACAGCGCTAATTAGCATGATTAATCCTACACTGACTCAGAGGAAAGAGTGCCACCTGTTGAATCCCCATCATCTCCCATAGCACAGGGGATTTTCCCTAGAGGACTTCCAAGTACTTGCTTATCTTATGCAATCTAAGAAGTTTATTATATTATATTATATTACTCACACCTGGATCTGATTCTGATTTACTCTTTGTAGCATCAGTTTATTAACTGTGTAATGGACCCCATGCAGGCTGCTTTTTATTTCACAATGCTGACCAGATTTCAGAACCATTTTTGTATTTTTTAACAAGAACCAGCTTTGCAAATAACTGAGATCACACTGAAATCTTCTTTAACCATCTATGTTTATTCAGATAATTGAAGTAACTTTTATACATATATGTGTATATGTGTATCTGAATGAACAATATTTGATTTTCTTTTCTTTCATGTTCTGTCCCTTCTCCAACCCTTTGTGGTTCCTGTGCTAGAAAAGTGTGTGTGCAAAGAGAAAGTTCTTGGAAGTGTCACTGATTTCTGCCAGATGAAATACGCATATGGTAAGTGGCTGATGTGCCTTCATGGTAGGATAATATCACAGTATTTTCTAAGCTGGTACCTGTGAAATATGCACTGTCTGGTTGAACTGTGAAGTCATAGGTAGAAAGGTTTCCTTACTCCTTTTTTGTCTAGTGACACCCTCTAGTCTTGAACAGAGTTGATCAGAGGACAGCATACTTCCTATGATGACTTTAGGGATGAGCACAATCAGCATGGCCTTCATGAGCTGAGTGCATGTGTTTCCACCTATCTGTGTATGTTTGGTAGTTCACAGCAGGACTACTTTTTTACCCTGGTGCTCCTCTTCTGTCTACTCAGCACCTCTCCCCCATTTAGCAATAGAGTGCGGGCAGGGTTATCAGGATCCCCTGACATCTGTTTGCTACTTCCATTGGGTTATAACCCCAAGGTTGAGAACCTTGCAGTAGTATTGTCACCCTTTTCTAGCTTGTCTCCAGCTTGCAACATAAACTTGCTGTGTCTGTTCGCCAATACTTTATTTATTATTACCATGGTCAATGAGCAATTATGTTGTGTCATCACATTGTGAAGAGTCAAGGCGGCCAAAAGCCACCTCATTTTGACTTGACACAATCACATCATGACCCAACAAAGCCTATTTGTGGGATTAGCCAGTTGAAAGTTGGATAATCCTGCAAAATCAGGAGGACTGGCAACTCTGGAAGGTCACAAATCAAAGTAGCCTTTTCCAGCTTTGAATTTTACTCATGTGGCATTCCCGCACTCTTGTAGGAAATCTGCCAAAAAAAGGGTGAATTCCATTGCTTACCACTGAGTTCCTGTACAGCAGACAATCCCTTAGTTCCTGCAGGACAGGAAGAATGTGAAAGAATCAGGATTGTAGCTATGTAAATCTAATGCAAGCCTTTCAATTTCCAAAGTAAGATCTGCCAAGGCTCTGAATCAATGTGCTTAGGATCAGACTGTTAGCTGTGGGGTTTTCTTTGTTTTTGTTTTTTATGGCATTCCTATACATAAACCACTACACATAGTGGCCGCCTGTGATTTTCAAGCTGTTGGCATAATCCATTGGAGAGGAGTTGATAAATAACATTGGGAAGGGATTAGTTAACTGTTGAAATTGAAAAATCCAGCTTTCTTTCCCCAGATTCATTTAAAAGACAGCATTGAGTGAAGTGAAGCTCTCTTGTGTCCCTGTCCAAGTGCCAGTATCCTGAGACAATTCTTTGTGCCTCATCCAATAGGCCCTAACGTTCTACCCTGTAGCACCGAAAGGAAAATGCCACTGCTTGCTTACTTATTAATTTCTGTCTATGTGTGTTTTCTGGCAGTGATCAAAGCAAGAATCGTATCAGCTCACGACAAAGGAACCCATGCGGAAGTTGTAGTGAAGGTGAAGAAGGTCCTGAAATCAGGCAAAGTGAAAATTGCCCGGAGTAACAGAAGCATCTATCCAGAATCCTGGACCAACAGGGGATGTACATGTCCCATTCTCAATCCTGGTAAGCATTAAATGCTTATGGCATTGATTCTGCAGGGAAAAGGCTATTCAGGTTCCTAATGTAGGAACTCCCAATTCTTATCTTTCTTTCACTAGTATAAATCAGGAGTAACTGTTGAAGACAGTGAAGTTGCCCTGGTATGGAACCTATGTAAGAACTACACCAGTTCCCCATACAGCTGAAATAATCCATTGAGGAAAAGCTGGTTCCATTAACGTAAAGTGAATGAATGGATTAGCAGAGTAAACCTGGTACTCTCATTGGAATAGTAAAGAGAGAAACATAAGAAATCCTACATTCAAACAGTTAGGGCTGAACTACACCTTCCTGTGGGGGGTATACTACAGGGGTGTGGGCACAGAGAACCATTCTCTCTCTATTGTCAAAGCATTCACAGTGGCCATGCGTAATCTGTCTCCTAGGCTATGTCTACACTTGTGAATTTAAGTTGACTTTAACTAAGTCGACTTAGTGTGTCCACACTTAAATTTTAAGTCGACTTTGGGGGGAACTTACAAAGTTGACCTAGAGTGTCCACACTGGATGCTCTAGGTTGACTTTGTGGGGCTAGGGGGACCTAGGGGAGGTCCACGGGGGCAGGAGGGGCACCCCTTGCCCAATGCCAGGGGGCTCAGCCTTTGCCCCATTGTACTTAGGTACAATGGGGCAAACGGGGTCAGGGACCCTGGCAGGGCATAGGGGCAGGGTGGGAAGGGCTCTGCCCTGCCAGGTGGGGGGACATGCCAGGCTACCCCTGTGCCCCCCCCCGGCAAGGAGGGCATTGGTGTAGCCCTGGGGTAGCCCTAAGTCGACTTAGGACTACCCCACGGCTACATTGGCTTAAGTCGACTCTAGGGAGTCGACTTAAGCCTTAGGTCTACTAAAAAGCAGGTTTTATAAAGTCGACTTAATTTTCATTAAGTCAACTTTATTTTCCTTAAGTCGACTTAAGCAAGCTGCTTAAGTCGACTTAAGGAAACTGTAGTGTAGACACAGGGCAAATTAAGTCAACTTAAGCAAGCTGAGGAGTGCAGGGTTTCGGGGCAGTTAGTCCTGCCAGCAGCTCCAGCAGCCTCAGTGGGGGTGTTTTCCCTATCCAGCATGCTGTGATGTCTGCTTTTTAAGGAGTGCTGGCTGCTGCTATTGAACAGCAAGGGACATCCCCCCATACTCCTTACAGTGCCTCGAGAAGCACAATACATGTAGCCAACCTCACTTAGAAGGGATACTTCCTCCCCCTGGGCACTGCAGCTCCAGCTCAGAAGGGCTCTTATTACACCTGGTCAATACATTTTTAACAAAACCTTTTCTTGTTGGGAAATAGGATTTCATCAAAAAAAAAATTAAAAAGAGAAAAAGTGAGAGAAAATAGAAAAAGGCAAAATTTGTAAGGGGGAACACCCTAATTTTTAAAAATATTGTTTCTAAAACCAAAACTAAATATTTTAGAGTCTAAAAGGAAACAAAAAATGTTTTGTTTCTAAATGACATTTCATTTTGAAAATTCCTGGGGGGAATCAACATTTTTTGGCTGATTTTTGTTTGTTTGTTTTTAAACTAGCTCTAACCATTTTAGTATCCTTAATATTTAGGGCTGGTCTCCAGTACAAAATTACCACATGTAATATAGATGTGAAATGTGGCTGTGGCTCAGTTTGTTTTAATAGGTTTTATTATTATTTTGCATGTATGGACAGATATTCAAGCTATGGTTCTGCATCATGATTATAACATGGATTTTCTGCTCATACAAGCCAGAATGAACAATGTTTTAACACACTCAGCGCTGCCTGTGTTTAAACATTTGTGTAGTGCGGAGAGGGCCTTAGAGTGATTCTAACACTATTATCAATAACCTACATTTTGCCCCACCTTCTGCATGTGTATCTGTGTCCAAGTGTGCTGTCTGTATATATGCATGTTTGACATATACAGGGGACTCTATCTTTTTCAATTCCATCGCTATGAAATTCATCTCTGGCCACAAAAGTATATTTCAGAATTTCAACTTTCTTTTTTTTTAAAAAAATATTTCTAGCCCTCATGGGTACCTAGAGGTGGCCTTAAAAAGGCGACCCAAGTTTAAACTGGATCAGTGATGTCTTTCTGAGTTTGTAGACAGCCTGCAATAATAGCTGTGAGGCATGAACTGCTTCATGCATCTTAATGTATTGTTACTTTAAAAGGTAAAGCTTGCAACTTGCAACATGTGGGAAACTCAAAATATGGGGCGATTGCGCTAACGTACAATAAATGAATTTAATGTCACAACAAATGAGACCAGGGCTTCTGTACTAATTGGATTATTCATCTTTAGATTTAATTCAATAAAAACCTCCCTTTTCGATATTTATCTGTAGCCACCAAAGAATTCCTAGCAGGGTGCCACAGAACCCCGAGCAAAACTGCCATGGCGATGGCCTACATACCTTGCATACGCAGTCTGTACCAAGAAAACGAACATTCAATCTCAGTGTTAACTATAGAGCAGTTCTAGAATGTAAGTAAATCCCGATCTGATGTTTTACTTAATGACTATATTTGATTTATGCCTGTGAATATACAGGCAAGAGAGAAAGAGGGAGAGAGAGGCGTCTAGTGATTTATGAACAAACTTTGGTCCAGGAACATTTTGGATCCCATCTCTCAATAACTCCTCCTGTGGGCATGAGACGCCTTCTGCCACAGTTTCCTCATATGTCGAATGGAGCTAATGTTTCTCAGAACTTATCTGCTTCGTAGGGGACTTTGAGGATTCATTGGTTAGGGCACAAGTGTGAGCCTTGCTGTGCACTTGCACAGGGGAGGGACTCGTTTGAAGTAGTCACATTTCCACAGCTTGTGTTGTGGGGACAGCAGCTGCTGCTAAGTGGCTCTTCTGCACCCACTCAAGTAGGCAGGGAGGGAGTAGAGCCACCCCTCACCCCAGAACACCACACCCAAGCTGGAACAGGAGGGGTGGTAAACTGCACCAGCAAAAGGGCTGGTACATATTACTTCGCTGTAGGACATGGAGGAAAGAGGAACCAATTAATACTCAGAGGCACAGGCTGGTTCCTAGTGTGCTCCTGGAGTAGCACACCACAGCTTACTCTTTCAAATGTCCTTGAAATGGAAAAACTCCAGACAGGTGCTAAGCAATATTATCAGTAGCTGAATGGATGGATTTTTTCAGCGGCATCCTCATAACTGTCTTCTTTCCCTTCAAGCAATTTAGCAGAGAGGAGACAGAAATATTCGTATTATACTCTTTAAAAGTCTATAGATAATTATGGTGAGATGGGCTAGGGAAGCCCGTAGAGGTGTCTCTAACTATGCTAATTTGAGCCTGGAATTGTCTTCTGGACCCTGCTTTCTTTTTTTCATCCAAGTGGGCAGCAAGGGTTTGATCCTGAGTGTTGATCAGTACCCACAGCTTCCATTCACTTCAGGAGAAGTTGCAGGTGCTCAGCATTGCTCAGGATCAGGCACTGAATGAGACAGGTAACTCGACTTTCTTTAGGATGAAACAAACCGTATCTCCAAGGATCATATTTCTCTGCTGTGCCTTACACTCTGGAAAGTGGGGACTAATTCACATACTAAAACAAAGACCTGTTAGATAAGTTGCCCTGTGTTTTTTCCTCTGAATAGATTAAACACACTTCCGCGCAAGTGAAAAGATTCCTTGTATTTGGTTTGAAATCTAAAGCTTACCCTGACCTCCAAGGCGAGTTCTCGTCTGAGATCAGCCACATACAAAAGAGCCAATTGTTCTGGGATTGGCTGAGTCCAATCAAATCTAGTGTGAATTCTTTCAGTCAACCCAAAATGATCTGCACCTTCTCAAAAATGATTTGAGTCTTGCACCATCTGTACCGCCAGGGGAGGAACTGGATTTGAGTTTGCAAGGATGCAGTGTATGGTGTCTGAAAGCTATACTTCAGCAACATAACTCAAACGTGGGCAAATATATTCTACTTACTGTAGTACAGAGAGAGAAGCTATTTTCCTTCACTTCCTGGTCTGAACTCTTTCGTGGTAGAGCCGTGAATCATTAAACAGCTATCCCAGAAGTGGAAGCTGTAAGTGAGGGCGGGTGAAGTATGTGTTTAATATCAATTTAGACTGTTTGACCCTTCACAGAAGCTCAGGGAGGGGAGATGGCACAAGGAATCCTTCGTCTGGCCTCTCTTTAGCTGTTAGGAGCAGAGGGCAATTGTTGTGCAATTCTGATGCCAGCCTGTAGAGAGCAGTGGTGTACCTGCACACTAGCCAGTTCTTCCCAGTACAACTAGATTCTTATCATAAAATTATGTGCTAGGTTCACAGGTCGTGTCAATCAGCATGGCTCTATTGACTGCAGGTTTCTATGCCAACTTATCCCCACGGAGAATTTCTCTGTATGTACTCATGTTGAAATCCCTGCTTTTATTCTGCTCATGATTTTTAACACCCCTTTCCCCTTCCCCTTCCACGCACATTAGCTTTTGCATCTCTGTACTTTCCCCAAGGAGGGTGCTGGTGGAAGTGAGAGGGTAAGTGGCAGCCTCCACTGCCAATCTCACTGTGCTCAGCAGGGTTTTCTGCTGCGCAGGGTAATCTGGCTTCCTGCCCACCCGTCTCTGTAGCATTGTATTGTATGTTCTTTCCTGGCTGATGACAGGAAGTGCATATTTAATCTCATGGCCTTTAGAGTTTAATCATAAAACTTTACTTTTGGAGCTACTGAATGGATTTGCTGCATGGATACTAAAGAAAGACCTTCCTGCTTTCCACATTAGTCACTCCAGCCGGAATAAACTATTAAGAGCTGTCCTCTGCTTTGCATGTGAACTAGCATTAAAAGAGAGAGGGAAACACCAGGATTTTTAAGACTGAAGAAGTATAATTTGGGGTACCTACTGTCCTCCCTCCCCTCCTGCCAGGGATGTGGAGGGCTCTGCCTGCGGTGGAATTGGTATACTTTCACTATATAAGAGAGGCGTGAGAAGCGCGGCGATGCCCACCACTATCAGCCATGAGTCCTTCTCATGGAGTGGGGATGCAACAGCAGTCTCCAATGCATTGGAAAGGGAACATAAACAACGTATAACTCCTCAGAATCCTCTTTCACCTAGGGTGACTGTATATCCTGTTTTGGCTGGGACAGTCCCTTTTCTAAGCCTTGTCTCAGTTGTCCTGACTTTTTACCAAAAAGTGGGGTGTAGAGGAACATGCAGGGAGCAGAGATGGAAGGCAAGCAGTGATGCCAGCCCCACATGGGGGAGGGACGCAGTGCACAGTTGGGGGCCAGGCAGGACTCAAGCAAACAATGATGCCAGCCTGTCATGGGGGTAGTGGTCTAGGGGGAGCAGGGCTCAGGAGAATGGCTCTAGCCAGCCCCACACAGGGAGAGAGGGCCTGACTATCCACACAGTGTACCATTTTCCCTTTGGGAAATATGGTCACCCTACATTCACCACTACAGTCTCTTGGGGCTGTGCAGGGATTTAGCCCTCTGTTTTTAATATAGCTTAAGAGCGGGGTTTGTCTGCTTGGGTTATTAATCATTAGCAGTCTCTGTATCTTGCTAATGAAGAGATGAGAGTTTAGGGTCTCACCTCTGTCTAATCCTGCAGGCAGAGGGGTGGGTGGTGACATTTCCTGGCATTGTCTGAGTTGCTGTTAAAGATCCTTATTGTGTGAGGAGAATGTGTCCTGTTGTACCAGCAGAATACAGAGTTGGCAGCTGTCGTGTCCAACAGTCATTTCAGCTGATCTGTGTGGCGCACACAGATTAATCTAACCCTTTAGACTGCACATCAGCCAATCAGAATGCCGCCTCAGCTCAGGCACTATAATAAGTGTGTTTATTTTGCTCCTCACCAGAAAACACTGACTGACAATGTGGTCTTTCTGTTGCTGCAAGTTTCCTCTTTGAGAGGGAAGAGAGGCAAAATCTGTAACTCTCCCCCCAACACACACACTTGTCTCTCATCCAGAAGTTTCATTCCACAGATTGAATCTGAAGAATTAAACTTTGGACAGGATGGATATAGAAACACTGCCAATCTGTCCCCAGGTTGGACATCCACGCTTCATTTCAATTAAGAATCAAGCAATCACGTACACTCAAAGACACAAATCCCCAGACACCATACGCAGACAAAACACACAACAGCCATATGCAATAACAGGCAGAAACACATGCACAAGTACAGAATGGAAATATACACACACCACAGCAAAGACACATACGGCACACGGATAAACACACACATTGAGGAAAATAAAAGTGTAAATTGCTGGCCAAAATCTAGCCATCCTTTTCAGTTGGGAAATGTTTGTTCATTGTATTTTAATGACTAGGGAATGTGTACCTTCCACTTGTGTTCTGTGCTGTTAAAGCAACACAATCAAGAAGGAACAGGCACAGCTCCATCCATAAACTGCCTGAAGGTGCATAGCTGTTACAAGGGTCCCTGAACAATGAGGGAGTTTTCCATATCATACTTGATACTATGCTACAAAAAACACCTCTGGCAAAACATCCTGATTTTCAGTGGTGCTCAATCTGGTCTTTATTTATAGGTATTCAATTGTGTATGAACTAACATCTGCACATACATTTTCTGTGTACCAACACTTGCATGTGCATGTGCTAATCTAACAGGAGTGAGATACAATTCTCACCTTCAGAACCAGCTGCCATGCATGGCAAGACCTGAGTCTGCTGTCACTTATATCTGTGCAAACCAGGAGTAGTTCCACCGAAACCCATGGAGTTAAATTGGTATTTAAAAACAAACACACACACACCACCACAGCACAATCTAGCATCAAGGAGATCAGAATCAAGTCCAATCACTTGTATGTACAGGTGTTGGATTCTGCAAGTGTTTTGACCCATTAAGATAAATAGGGTTTGTGTGTGAAGGTTCTAATATGTGCATGTGTACATATTAAAATGTATTGCCTGTTTACAGAGAAATCAGCACACAGAACACGTATGTACATAAAAGTGTGTACACGCAACCCGAAATATTCATTTTAAAACTGGCTGAAGCTAAGGGGCAAGATTCTGACCCCTTGGGAATGGAGATATTTACTCTGTAGTCCTCCATTTTATTTATGTAATTATTTTTTAACCAGGTACAGACTACCTGATAGCAGGCCAGGAGGACTCAAGGACCAGCAAACTCCTTGTGAATATGAACAGCCTGGTGAAACCCTGGAAGGCGTATTTGGGAAAACAAGTAGCAGACATTCTTCGAACTGGGTGCAAATAATTTCTTCTTCAGAAGTTAAAGTCATGAACTTTACACATTAATAACACTATGGTGAAAGGTGTAGCTAGTTCATTTATTACCATGCAACATGTTCCTAGCTAAGGGGACAAAAATGGACTTATCTTTTCCCCATTCTGTGTTTAAACCTGGAATCCTTGGACATGACTTCTTTCTTCCAAGAATACGCACTGTCTTATATGAAATTAACAAACATCACATGTAGGTTAGGAGTCAATGCTTAGCTTGAATCTGTTTTCACAACTTCCGGAGATTCACTCTCCATGGTAAAAGCAGAAGGTAGGGGTTATGTGTTTCCATTCTTCAGGAATGAATCTGATACTGATACCAATAAGCTGCATTCATTACTCGGGCAACCTTGCCTATTTAAGTAGCCATTAATGGGCAAAGAAATTCAGCTTTACAGGTGGCAAAATATTAAACAATCAGCATATCAAATGACACTTGATTTGTCTGAGACGGGCACCATTATTTTTATCCACCAAGAGAACTGCAGTTAGATCAACATCCGACCCATTGCTGCACCGAGACAAACTAAGCCGGGAACTTTATCTAGTGATGTCCTTTATAGATGTGAATTGTCAAAGCTAATGCTTAGCGCAGAAACACTGGTGCAGGACAGGACTGCTGCCTCCGTGTGGAATCCTGACCTGTTCTATCAAAGGCCTCCTCACTGTTTGCTGTTGTATGTTACCAATAGCAACACTACACCAGGGTTCAGAATAGCTGCTTCTAAAGAGCCCTGCGCCAGCAGAGTAGCATCAAGCTGTAGCTCCAGACCCCTATAGCTAGAGGCGGTGGTGGAAGCAGAAGCAGATTTTAGTGTAGGAAGCTGCAATGGGGGGAGCTGGAAAGGGGCAGAAGGCTGAGGTTTAAAAGAGGTATAGATGACTGACAGGGCAGCTATCTGGTTTTTCTGATCAATGCCCTTGAGGCCAGGCTCATTAATTAATTGTAGCTAGTTTCTTCATTCTGCTCTGTTACCGTTGCCCCTTAGTGTGTTGAAATAGTCAAGTGAAATTACTTTCCAGTTGTGCTTGAGGTTTATTTAGCATGAGGCGTAGGAGTGGGAGCATTTCCATTCTAAGTAATGTCCTACTGTCCTGGATATGGCGACCCCATAGATTTATTTTAGTCTGTACCACAGTTAGTAAGAAGCCAGTCAGTGGAAATGCGAGCTCCTCAGAGTATCAAGGGGAAAGGGAAAGAACTTCACCCACTTTCCCCCCAAGTGACAGGAAACTCATGACCAAACTCAAAGGGTTAAGAAGTATGGTCTGATCTTTGTGCCGGTCAGTCACCATGATGAGATGGAATTTAGGATAGCCCAGTGACATGAAAAGAATGTGGCAGGTCTCGGTTATGAATTTATCAGTATGTTCACATGACTAGTACTTACTTGAAGACCAGGGAACCTGGTCTGCTCAGGCTTCTTTTTTATTATCCTTCATTGTTACCCTTCCTTTTATGTAGGGTCTGATGCGTGTCAGAACAGCAAAAACTCACATTTCAGATCACTTACAGAGAGATGTCAAAGAGAAATTTCTTGTAATATTCTTCCAGACACTCACAGTTTAGGTGAAATCATAAAATCATAGAATAATAGGGATGGAAGGGACCTCACGAGGTCATCTAGTCCAACCCCCTGCTAAAAAGCAGGACCTCTCCCCCTAAATCACCCCAGCCAGGGTTTTGTCTAATTTTGTCTAAATGCTGGATTGGGAATCAATATCAATTGACTCAGTGCTTGTTTTTGTTAACAACTCCTCCTTCCTTCTCCCTCCCCCCCCAATCTATGACATAGTGTTTCAGCCCAACAGGACGTCATCCTATGTTTTGCTGTGAATGCAAATGATGTTCAGTCAGATAGGTAGATGAATAGATCAAATATTCCTAAACCCATTATTGCTCCTAAAATGGCCCTCTTATTAGAAGCAGCTTTCCAATTTGTGGGAGCAAATAAATGCAAGAGTAATCAATATCATTGAGCTGTCTAACTAGTTAGTTAGAAATAACATTGACAGGACCTTTCAATTTACAGCCACAGAAGAGGGAACTGAATAGAGGCTGCTTTCAAAATTAGATCCATGCAGTATATTGCCCTAAAAAAGTGGGTCTAACTGCCCTTGGTTGGTTTTAAAGCCAGCTTGTGGAAAGGAAGCTCTATAGAGTTATTTCAGTAGTTAGTTATTTTAGATTTGTGTGCTTTTAAGGAAGTGTATATGGTACCTTGAGTGTTCCATCATTGCTGGGATTTTCAAAGGAAATTAAAGGAATTAGGCACTCAAATCCCATAGAAATGAAGTGGGACATGAGTACCTAATTTCCTTAGGCACCTTTGCAGATTCCAGCCTAAAAGCATCCTGTTCACATTGAAACTAGCATAGAACCTGCCATCTCCACATCATAATCCACAAATAGAATTGTTCATGGGACACATTATGATATGGATAGAGGCTCCCAGCTGAACATGATATACATTTACCCCTCTCCCTTCTGCTCCTCCAAATCTGTTTTCTCTGACAGAGCACAAACTTTTCTTTTTTCAATTATGTCAGGAGGGAAAAAAGTCACTCTTATCCATTTGTTGCTACCTAAAAGCAGTAAGCAAGAAGTTGGCATCTCCAAGAAGACATTTAATTAATGTAATAAAACACCATGCACCACTACAGCAACTTTATTTAAAATGTCAGCCCATTAAGTTAGGAGAGTAGTAATCAAGCAATATTGTTTTTTTCACTGCTGCCTCCAGAAAGAGATTTACTACAAAGACATTAGCTAGTCATCTTCTCTTAAAGACCATAAAAAATAATGATGTGTTTCAATAACTTTACAGTCTTTTCTCCAAGGGCCTGTTAGGAAAAGTTTCAATAAAGCAAAGCCTGGGGTGAGAAAGTGTGACAAAGGACTCTGTTTTTAAACAAATGCATTTACGTTTACCGCTATGTGCGCATCTTATCCCCCGAGGGTCAGATGCTGCTAAATAGCATAGCAGGAGTGTAAATCACACAAGTCTCTCCACCCCTCCAAACTATTTTATTTTTCAGGGGCAAAACTCCCCCTTTGCATGAGAAACAGAGATGGGGACTCCTCACAGGGACTGGTTTGGGGATGGGATAATAGCCAGGGCCTTTGCTCGCTTCAGTGTGAGAGCTGCTGATTCTCCATAGTCTGCCCTTTACTCTGATCTGCCACCAATGCACTCCTCCATACCACTTTATTTGGAGTTCATAGGAGCCCACTTATGCAGCATCCACTCACCCTGTCTGCCCGATCCATGTAGGGCTACTGCAGAGAGTGGGAAATCACCAGCTCAGAAGGCCGTGTGCTAGCTTTATACAAGGGGATATGAATTCCCCACTTACAGAGTTTGTGTGCCTGATCTTGTATATAAGTTAACTTTCAACCAGGTGATTCCCAAGCGTGTTTGTGCCTAACTGTGGTGGCTTTGTGGTGTACACCAGCGTTTCTCAACCACTATGTCAGGACACAAAGGTGTGTCATGAAGAGCCGGGAGGTGTGTCATGGAAAATGGGCAGCTCAGCTTGGAGCCAGCTCAGGGCTCCTGCCACCCGCCGCTCTCTGCTGCCCTCAACAGCCTGCTCCTGCTGCAAACACAAGCAGCAGCTAGGGCCAAATGAGTAAAGGGACTTAGCGGCTGCAACCCAGAGATCCTGGGCTGGGGGGGGGGCACTGCCTGCCCCACAAAAATAAATCTGGCCCCACTGAGCCAGACTGCCAGGGCACCAGTCTGCTCTGGCTTGACTCTGCCCCCACCCAGGTCCCAGAGTGCTGCATCCTCCAGAGCACAGCAGCCTCTCAAGCGCTCCCAGCCCAAGTGCCAATGGCAGATGGTAGTGTGTCACACAGGGGAGTTTCATCTGTCAGGTGTGGCGTGACAGAGAAAGGGTTGAGAACCACTGGTGTACACAAATGCTTACTAGAAACATTCGTTAATGTCACTCCCAAGTGTTTCTAGATATGAATATTAGATGGGAGAGCAGGAACAAGGGAATTTTTGTAATCTCTTATCACTTCCCTTGGGATACAGCGTAATAAATCCATCAGGCTAACAATATTTTTTGCATTGATGCAGATGCATTTTCCATTAGGTAAATATTGTATAGCCCCCACATCTCCTCCCTTACGTGTGCAAAGGTGAATCAGCTCACATACAGAAATATCTGAGGAGTGTGGAACAAGTGAGGAGGGCAAACATGAAAGAACATGAACCTAGAAACATATGAATAGTTTCTTTTCCCTTTCACTCCCTACTGTCTTTAAATCCTTTCATCCTATTTGATGGTGACTGTACAGCTGAGTTTACTACTTATTCCAAAATCCCAATTAGTTAGAAATACTGCACATGGTATTTTGACTATCAGGCAAGCTGCTGTCTGATGGCTTCTGCTTTGCAGTCCTTCAGATCTCCCTACCAGTGTGTAACATAATTGAGCCTATAATTTCAAAGTCCAGAATGTAAGCCAGTTATGGTCAGCCTAAGAACAAGTTGACTTTTTGTTGATATTACTACCAGCTGCTCATGAGATCTTTGATTAACTAGCCCAGGAAGAAAGTCAAAGAATGGGGAACAAAACTGCAAATTAAACAGAACTTTAGCGTCTACCCAAATGATAGTATCCGCACACTCTGCACTGCTATAAAGCACATAGCCTGCCTGAAAATGAATTTCCAAAGTACCAATGAACTTCACGGGTTTGAGGTGCAATTGAGATTGTATAAAGGGATGATTATCTTGGTCATGGGGAAAAAACGAACTTTCTCATACACTGTGATGACTCAAGATTCTTCTGAGTCTTTAAAAGTGCCAGAGAACTCCTTCTTTGTTTTGGTTTTGCTGGAGTAGAGTAACACAGCTACCCCTCTGGAACTTGTGAGACATTGTGACACTATCAGTACTTCCCGGAAGGAACTGCTGTGTATTTCCTGTGACCAGAATGAACAAAGCTCTAGGGAACTAACGAGGATCTACCGCAGAAGATGCGCCTATTGAAATGGGGGGAAAAAATCTGTTGGCCTAGTGTGGCGATTGCTCAATACAGCTCCCCAGTTCCTTCTAACATGCACCCAGTGCAGTGCTGATGTTGTTCAAATGAACAACCCATTCCATATGAAGTAAACAAGTTGTCCTATCACCAGCTGTTATTATATGCCAAGAAGTAGCAACAGAAAGGAGGCAGCTGTGTTATGCACTGATACACTCCAAGCAGCAGGCCCAAACTCCCAGAAACTCAAGCAAGACCCACAACCAAGTGGTCAATCTAAATCTATAGTAACCATGAACCAGTTAAGTCAGCAAAACTACTAATGGCAGGTAAGTTGCACCAGGTCCAGAGTAACTGCACATACCCAATGCTATGTGTACACACATACAAGAGCAGGAAGGCAACACACACCAGTCAGCATCATCAATAGTGAAAATGGTCATAGGAACTATCCAACCCATCCCACAGTAGACAGATGGCCCTCTCACTGGCTATTATCACTTGCCAAGAAGTAGCAAAGGCAGCTGGTAGGCCCTGCATAATGATGAAATAATAGCAAATTATAGCATTAACCCACCAAGAAGAAAAGTATGAAAAGCACTGGAAGAGTTACAGTGGGGCATGGAAGCAAACAGGCAATGGCTGAATGCAGCAGCACCATTAGGACAGTTTCAGGTCAGAGCAACTATGGGTACGTCCACACTGGAGCCTTAGGTCGATTTAAGGACGGTTAAGTCGACCAACAGACCGCTTCATCCACACTGGGCGCTTATTACGTCAATTTAAGAGCTTCCTTAAGTCGACTTAATAACACCACCTCTGAAGGTCGACTTAATGCTTAAGTCGATCTTATTAAGTTGACTTAAGCCAGTGTAGATGGGGAATAGTCCTTAAGCCGACCTAATTGGCCTCCAGTTCCCCTCGCAGAGTTCCTGGCCACTCCTCTGTCAACCTAGCAAGTGTGGACACAGGGCTGTGGAGTCTCTAAGTCGACTTAACAAGGTCAACCTTGGTTAAGTCGACTTAACAGAGCCTCCAGTGTAAACGTACCCAAGAAGAGCAGTACAGCTGATGTATCAAAAAATGTGGCCGCCCCGACCTAGTCTTTGTAGGAAACTTCCAAGGATCAAAAGAGTTCACTTAAATAGCTCATTGTGAGCACCGAACTCTAAATACAACATAGCAAGCCTGCATATTATCATGCTTCTGCATCTCCTTCCCTTAAACCCTGGCACAGCAAGCAGATAGAAGGAAGAGGCAAAAGGAAGGCAAACAGACTTACATTCAATATTGTGCTGCTTTTGCAAGAGTGTCTCATTCTTGTAACTGCTATACAGAACAAACTTTCTCTGTAGTGTTCTCCATCTGTGTATCTCATATTGCTTCAGTGATGCTTGATGTAAGCTTTCCTGGAATTTAT
The DNA here is from genome assembly GCA_007922175.1 of Pelusios castaneus. Taxonomy (NCBI): domain Eukaryota; kingdom Metazoa; phylum Chordata; order Testudines; family Pelomedusidae; genus Pelusios; species Pelusios castaneus. The sequence goes on from ML685770.1 coordinate 10,687,910, forward strand.
ATAATTCACATGGTGTGCCCTCCAGAGTTCCCCAGACCTGGAAAAGTGGTTGTGTTACTTGTAATGTATTGTGCACGTTCTCTTTTTTGTACTTAGACTTTGATTAAAAATACTCAGAGAAACATATATTGATCTTAAGTTTGGGTTTGTTTGTTTTTTAGTGTTTAAACTATGTGATTCTCAAGAACTTATACTATTTCTATTGAAAGTAATAAATCTCTAACATTCCAGACATAAAACTCCTCATTCAATAGTCTTGCACAGAGTAGCGAAAACAGAGGAAAGTGTTTAGCTAAGAAGGAAATTGTATCAAATATTATCTTCCTAGCAAGCTAGTTCTCACTATCAAAAATAAATATATAGAGAATAGTGAATACTGTATATGTACTTTTTTTGTATTATACATACAGAAAAGAAGGTATCAAAAGCAGATGTTGATGACATATGAATTGCATATTAATATGGAATTTCGCTCCTGATCCTACAAAACGTTACATGTGTATTAACTTTACTAATATGAATAGCATTTCTGAGCATAACATTACAAATATATAAATGCTTGCAAGTTTGGGATCTAAAGACTCAACACTACATTCCAGAATCTCTCCTTGGAGCCTAGTTATTGTCCACCCAAGACATCAGGAACAACGAAATATTTGTTAGTCTTTAAAAGTGCCACACGCCTCCTTGTTTGTTCTGATGAACCAGACTAACATGGCTACGCCTTTGGAAGTTGTCAACAAAATATGAGTTGAAGATGGGAGAAGAAGCCTTGACTCTAACTGCCTAAAGGTTATGTAGGTTTAAAAGTACTACTAATGTTTTCTTGGTTCATAAATACTGTAGCTTTTAATAAACAAAAGTAAATGCATCACATAGACTTGGCATTGATTTTGTGCTAGCTCTTTGGGACACATTATGAGTTCATAGGATCACTGCAGCTCTTCCCAGTGAGCTGGCTGCACCTCCTTTCTTAGTGATCCTCACTCTGTATACAGATGATTAACACAATAAACAGAAGCACTGAGGCTTCAGTCCAGGCTTACAATATATACCATAATATGACAATTATGAAGTGACCTTTTGAGTTGTGGCACAATATTCACTGTTGGCATAAACTGCAGGGCATTTATTACAATAAAATCAATTTTGCCCAGGCAGGTGAGATTTCCATGAAAGCTAACAGTATCTGATTTACCGAGGCGGAAATTAGCAATGGGAATTGTGCCTCTGTATCTGATAGCAATATTATATGTAGTGTATTTGCAGCTGTATCAATCCCAGGATAATAGAGAGACAAGGGAAATGAGATAATATTTTTTATTGGATCAACTTCTGTTGGTGAGAGAGACAAGCTTTTGAGCCACACAGAGCTCCTCAAGCTCGCCCTTTGTTGACTGAATTTAAATTACAGGAACAATGTAGTGCATTGCAATACAAACAACTTCAGCATTTATAAAAACAAGTGGCTCAACACTCAATCTCCGAACACCGCAGAGTTTCAGGGAAGCTCAGCTCTGGCTCTATACTTTGTGGCTCAAGCCCATCTCTAATGAATTCATTTGTAATACGACTTTTTAAAAAGAGAGTAAAGATGACAGGCATTAAGACATTTCCATTTTTAACCAAGGAGATAATGCCTATTAATAACTTTTGCAGCCATGCCAATTACAATAATAATATAATGGAGATTCTTCAGGATGTAAACTGGTTACCTGGGGGATCAGAAACAATAAACAATCCCTTTCCACATACATCAGCCTACAAGTGGGCAAGTGTATTATGAGTCGGCTTTTTTCCCCATCTTCCTATGAAGTACCAGGTTCTTGTAACTTCTGGAGGTAGGATACCAAACCAGCTGGACCACTGATCTAATCTGGTACAGCAAATCCTACTCCCACTTTCCCCTTTACATCACTGCTGTGGGATCTGAGCAATTCTTCAAGTTGCAATCACTACAAATCATCCTGGGCTCTTTGTGTTGGCTGCCATGGATCCTTCATGAGCTGTCTGCTCGCTGAAATATTGCAGCTAATCTATAACACGCTTTTCTTTTGTGTGTGCATTTACTCTTGTTTTAGAGACTGCCTCTCCGTTTCATCTCTTTTTGTTCTGCCTCTGAATGTGGTTTATACTAAGGATATGGAATTCGAGCCAGGAGAGTGAAAAAAAGAAAAATAAAGGCCAATGATCCTAGCAGAAAATAAAGTTAATAACAAAAGGAGAAACTGACAGTTCTCTCTTAGGAAGCTTCCATTACACATTACCTCCTTGACACCAATGGTGGAAAACTGCCAACTCTTTGTCTATTTTCTTTAATAGAAAAAAAATTAAAAGCACCAACACTGCACTCACCCCAACAAGTTGGACAAAAGGCCCATTATTAATTATTTCAATTAAATCAGCAAATGACAGGAAATAAAGCAAGATTCCAAGCATTTCAATGCACCAAGCAGGCTACGTCTGTAGATCAAAACGAATGAAAAAAATTGCACTGGCTTGCTCCATTGGCTGAATGCATGGAGCACACCAAACATAAACCCTTGTGCTTCTGGTGGTAGCAGATACAAAGCCCATTGCAGCCTTTTACTGATACTATTAACATGTTAATAGCAGCCTGAGCTTTTAAAAGTCCACCAGTAAAAATGACCATGCATTGTAGTTGCTTACTATTGACTTTTCAAAACCAGGCACGTGTTAAACTCGGGGGCCTGATTTTTCCCCCTTTTGAAGTACAGAAAGGACACAAGTTCCAAAGGGGTAACCGTGTCAGTCCACTGCAGAAAAAAACAGAGTCCTGTGGTACTTAAAAAACTAACAGATTTATTTACCGCATGAGCTCTCGTGGGAGACAGTGGTATATGAGCAGGAAGGCAGGTGCTATTCCTTTCTTCATCCCACATCCAGTCAAGCATCCATCATAAATACTTCTACATGTACCTGATTTCCACAAAATCTTATTCTAGGCAGTTGTATGAAGCTAGGCAACCAAGCGGGAGAAAGGAGGGACAGCATTTAGAATGGCAGGGGCACCATTGGGTTGGGGGTGGATAGCAGGGTGCCTGTACAGCCAACAGCATGTTTGTTGAAAGGAGAGCAGTACCTGAGAGAAAGGGGTAGGGAATTAGAGCCAAATGACTGAGAAATAGAAGCCTGGGAATAAGAGCTAGTTCGAGCAATTGGAAGCAGGATGCCCTCCCCTGCGAACACTGGGGTTAGGAGACACCATTTTGGAGGAGTCAAGAGCCAGCCACTGAAAGGGAAGGATTTGCCTGCCAAAGGCCTGAGGCAGGGTCCCTCTGAGAAATGGCCTGTGGGTACCCGACAGCAACATTCTTAAGCTTAGCTCTTTTCCCCATTCAAAGTGACTCTCCCGTCTATAAAACGTTGCCAGGAAAACGCCCTACCGAGCCAGGCTGTTAATCTAGTACTTCTCTTGCTGCCTGCCCAATGTGAGTGTCCGAGTGCCAGGATAGGAGATTACCATTAAGATTTTAGTGGTTATTGTAATTTGTACCTTGAGCCTTGCATTCCTTTGCAGTGAGGGGAAATCTTCAGAACAGGAGCCTGAAACTGCAGGAAGAGGTTGCCTGCCAACTAGTTGCTGAGGAGTCCAGAGTCGTCTCTGAACCTGGGATGACTGCAGAGTTGTGTGCACCATCTTTTAGTTAGATAGTCAGGGAAATTGCCGAGTCCCCCATTACCTGAATTGTGTCTTCCAAGGGAGCAGGTAAGGGCTTGGGGTTTTATTTCTACAGCGTAGCAAAGCTAGGGAAAGTCTTAACCCCACCTATGAATTGTGTGGGCTGTACTGAACCAAGCCAGTCAAGTTCTTTTGCTGCTACAAAAGACAGTGTTGCCCCCTTATTAAGGGCCCCTTCATAGCAGACATATCAATGGGACAACAAAATTTATTCTTATTCTATTCGGTCACACCACTGGGGAACATCACAAGTACTGGTTAGCACTGTTATATTTACTTCAAGTTTAATATAATTACTCTGCTGAATACATTGCATGTGTTCGTGTTATTTCTTGGGAGTCTCCAACTATCTGGCAAGTAAGGGGAGTTACCTGTGTTATAATTTTCCTTCCAAGCGACCCTCGTGATCCTGCCATGTAAGAGTGAGGGGGATAAAAGCACTGCCAAATCAATTCATAGGGGAGGAAAATAAGAAAGGTTGACGCTGCTGAACTCGAGGCAAGGTCCAGATGACTCAGGTCTGTCCACCACTACTTGTAAAAAGACTGGCATTTAACAGAGGTAACCAGCGAGGTGGGGTGCTACCCCCTATTACAACTGTTTAAAGAAGAAATGAACCCCAGCAACAAAAAAATCCTTCCATCGACCTTTTGACCTAGATTTTGCCTAGTTAAGCCTAGGTGAAAGTGCTGCACTTATTGACAACCCTTTAACAGGCAACTCATTCCAAACATTTAGTTGTACTGTTAAGTGTCTCCCAACAATTTTTTTTTAAATGGTAAATTGAATCAATAATTACATTTTAACAAGCTCCAGAGGTGTAAACATGTCAGTCTAGTTCAGCAAAACAAACAAGGAGTCTTGTGGCACTTTTAAAGACTAACAAATTTATCCCATGAGCTTTTGTGGGAGATTTTCAAGCATCTGAGGAAGTGGGCTCTCTCCCACAAAAGCTCATGCAATAAAAAAATGTTAGTCTTTAAAAGTGCCACAAGACTCATCTGTTTTACATTTTAACAGAATTTTTCAGGATAGATAGGAAATGAGTAACAGGGTTGACAGGGGCCTTCATAGGGCGCTATGAAAGCGCGAGTTCAGGGGGCTCCAGAGCCAACCCTATGAATACTAGGAGAAAAAACCTTCCAGTAACTGAAATCAAAATGACAAGTACTCAATGACAAAACTAAGGAAAGGGTCATTCATAAAACCTTAACACAAATGTCAGCGGTCCAGATGGATGAGCATAAATCTTTATTCATGTGTAGGTTAGGTCAGGAGCTTCACTTTGTCTTCTTTACTGTCTGACTCATAAGCTCTTTATTTTGTTTATCAAGATAAATGTTAATGTAATGCAATAAATTTACATGGAAGTTGTCCGCAGTTCCTTCATGCCTCTGCAAAACAAGCTGAAGTGTAGCCCAGACTAGACAATGAAGATCTGCCACTTAAAAAGGTGTGTTTGTGGTACATGAGCAGAGCCAGTACATATTGTTAAATGTGGTAAACAAAAGAAATAGAAACAGCACCACTAATTGAAACATGCACATTTAGATTCCATCTCCAGCAACAAATAAAAATGATCCCTCGTCTGAAACTTCACCAGCCTGCCACAGATTTTTGGGCAGCATTTTATCATCCATTACTTCTTAAAATAGCCTTGATTGATTATAGCTTAAATTAGAGCTTACATGTACAAAAGGGAAACAAACACCAACAAAACATAGTACTGGGGAAGGCATAGTATGATGGAGTTGCACTAGCCTTGCACAAACACCATATTAGCATATAAATGAAAGGTCCTAGCAACACTGTCTAGGCCGGTAACAATCAGTTGTTTCTTTTGTCGGTTGCTCTCTCATCCATTTAAAACCAGGCAACATGCTTCCTACCCTGCACAGGCAGCACCTTCGTTTTCTCTAATAGTTGAAATTTCCTAATATTTCTAAGGACATAGATATTAATCAGAAAAGAGGACTCTTCTTGAGACTGATTCTATTTGCAACTACCACTAACTCAATAAGTCTATGGATGAGTCAGTTATCCTCTCTGTAATTCTTCCAGCTGCAAAATGGTACTACTTAAGCAGCTGCTGTTTATGAATCTTTCATATTAGCTTTTATATAAGTGCAAAATACATTACATGACTGACAATGGTTTTAAATCTCCCCCATAAAGTTTTTACTACGTTTTAGTCCTGTTAGCACAGCAGAATCAGTACTGAGCCCAGATACCATGATGAAAAGAGCAGTGCAAGAAGCTAAACAGAACACAGAATGAACTGGTTTGTGTATCATTTTCCACTAAATAACCCTTTAGCAAACTTTCAGGTCTCGAGTGCATCTTGTAGAATTGACAATTAGAAACAGGGAATAAAAAATAAGTTTTGGAAATTGAGCCCAAATTTTCTGCAAGTCACTGAAAAATAAAAATGTATTTCTATTTTTAAAGCCACTTTTCAAAGTGTCATTGAATTTTAAGGGACAGTATGAAAAATAAGTGGTGGCTCAATTATGTTAAGCATTAACTTTTTGGTTATGAATAAAACTTCTGAATTCTCTTTGAAATTTCATTATCTCCTGCCACCCCAGAATTCCCTCTTATAAAATATTTAAGATGCTTTAAAAGTGGCTGCCAATCTACACATCCTCTTGTGCACATATAGCAACTTTCATAATCTTTATTTTGATTGTAAACTGAGGCAGGAACCATTTTTTTCTGTTTGTAAAGCACCTAGCACAACAGAGTGCTGGTCCTTGACTGGGGTTGCTAAGTACTATCTTAATACAAGTAAATTAGGCAAAAAGGAACCCTAAAGTATGTAAAGCTATATGCTACAAGAATTCTTTCATCCTCTGGTGTAATGCAGCCACATCTGGGGTAGAACATGGTAACCGATTGATAGTGAACAGTTTGGAACAAGGAATTACAAACAATCTACATTAGAAAGGGCAGGCTGCAACTCAGGACATAGGACAAAGCTTTCAATCTACTGTCAATTGTAAAACTGTATACTGGGAAGCTGACACTGTTTTGGTTAGGAAAACAAGTGTAAGCTCTTCAAGGGAGGGACTTTGTGCTCCATCCTATTTGTACAGCATAAGAAGGCACATCTAAAAACAAATACCTAATGATTTTTAACTTGCTGTCAAGGGACTGAAGTATCGCTTCAGATCCAACACAAAATACAAAGCTAGAACTCATGCATTCTGTATTCACAGATGCCTCAAATACTCAGTTACAGATAATAAATCCTAAACCAGCAAGGTGACAAGGCAGCGTGGGAAAGAAAAGCACAACAGAGAAACACAACAGCAAGCAATTCTTAGAACAGAGCACTCCTCACACACAGTTATTCCTTGAACACATAGCAAGCTGAGTTTCCTTTTGAAAAACAAAGGTTCAGGTACATCTGATTCTTTATCGGTGCCCAGTATTTATCTGTTTGCCTGAGATTTCATTTCTTCCTGGCCCAATTGCCTAGGCGTCAAGCTTTATCACTGTGTCACTTTTGTGCCCACTTTCTCAGATTATTAAGTTGGCATTTGTTTTGCTAACTGTTTCATGCACTGACTGAGAAGTTTTGGCATGTTTTGCTTCTTTTAAATGTGAAGTCTGCTCAGGGTACTTGCTATCCATTTCCCTAGGATGGTGTTCTTACCAATTGCCTAATCCCATAAGAATACTCAGTAACTACTGAAATTCCAAGAATGCAGAGAGTGCTTTTGAGAGGCAAGCAGAAGAGAACAGATAGACCCATTTACACTGAAATAACTTAATAAGCAAGTAACATTACACTGAAGTATTGATATATTACAAGGCACCTAAGAAGTGTTGAGTGATGAAGCCAAACATTTTTAGCCATCAAGAAAGGCAAGTATCTAAACATTAGCACATCCGCAGGAGTGAATTAATGCTATTGTCAAATGTATTTTGCTATATTTTGATGACAATTGACTAATGAGTGTGAAGATGCGTTACACATGATGCTTACTGAAGTCTTGGGTAAGGTCCCTTTCATAATGTGTATCCCATTGACAATCATGGCTGTCTTTTTGCTAGTGGAGAAGATTTTATATGCAACATTCCTTTGACCTGTAAGTTGTAATCCAATGTAATTTTTATAATGCACGATTGATGGATAATGGCAGGAGGTTCTTGTTGTTTTACAGCCACTATGAACTTCTGGGATGTGCCCCATATGCATCCCACTCCAGCCTCAGGAGGTGCTTTCATTCCTCATGAGAAAGAAAGAATAAGCCATACACAGCACATACAAAAAAGTCAACTACTTTACCTGGTCTAAAAGAATTTCAGAGGAGTTTATAATCTCTTTACAATACAAGAGATCATGCCCTACTCTGTCAAAGCAGTGCTAATTACTAAAACAAAACAAAAAGACAAAGGCTTCTAAGCAAGGTAAAAAGATTTTGCTTTTTTAATATGTGCTCAAGTCACAGTATCTGCTATGAGGGTATTACTCTGGGTAACATTTCAATTTTATTGTCAATGGTATGTTATAAGAACTTGTCTATACAGAGGAAACAGAGACTAACAGCAGGACCCCCAAAAGGGGGCTTTCAGACCAAAGGAACAAAGTGATCAGCATTCTTCCCATTCACTTGATAGTTTTATCAAAAATTGCTCAACACACACCATTTTCAAAATGCAAGGTACATATTCAATTAATAAAATGAAAAATCCACATATTTTAACATTAGCTTTCAGGAAATCTGTACCTGAAATCAGTACTATATGCAGTCAATATTTAAGAAATTCCTTAAGATCCTTTCTCTATCAACAGCATAAACCATGTTATAAAAGGAACTACTGATCAAAATGAACTGAAATGGATACAGACCTGATACACTGGCTAATGAAACTTTTTAGTTGAAAGAAGTAGGTTTTATATTTTTACAATTATTCAATCCAATCTGCAAACTGAGAACTGGAGAAAAAAAATTGTTAAAGCAGTGGCTGTGTCCACTAACAGTTTACAGAGTACAGACATATTTACTCTTTCTGCAGTGTTTACTTGTAAGACCACAGGGCTGAGGTCTCTGCTCCTGTAATAAGTTATTACATACACTACAGTGTACAGAACATTAAAGGTGAAACACTTCTTGAAGACTAAGGACAGACATTTTGCAAAACGTCCATGTCATTGATTTTAAGGATTGGAGACAAGAGCCTCCATGCATCTTCATTAGCTAGATCCCTTCTCCTCTCTGGCTACCGCAGCCTCCACAGAAGTAGTTTCTAAATCTTTGCTCTGCTCTTCTTTCTCTTCATCATCATCTTCTTGGGGATAAAGGTCTGGATACTTTTGCATGCACTCCTGCATGGCACGGAACTGGTCCACACAGTCCGACCCCTTTATTTCTTCGGTGCTATAATGGAAACAGGAAAAGGCTGATTTGAATTGTTCCCCACAGGGACCACTAGCCATTCCACCAAGGCACGGGCAATTCCAGTTGATATCTCCATTAGGCAATATCAAGCCTGAACAAAGACAAAAGACAGAATAAAAATTAGGTGCCCTCTAGGTTTTCTTCTTTGTTTTTAAGGTTAATTTTGTTCTGCAAAATGTATGGGCTGTCAGCACTGAAGCCTGAGGTCCTTTATTACATCCACAGAACCAGTTCAGCATTAAGTAACTATGCACGCCTCCTTTCTGGCTTAGCCAATGTGCCTCAACTCTGACCTGTATGATCCACTGCTCAGAAAGGGAAAGAGGAATGGTTAATTCATGGCTCAAGTCAGTCTCTGGGAGAATAAATTTTGGCACATACTTCTGAATACTGCAACAGTAGAAAAATAGATGCAATTCCACTAATCTCACCAGTAAGAAAATACAAGCTTCTAACACAATCTGCACAGAAACCAAACATGTTTTTAAAAGAAAGCTGACAAAAGTAAGAGCTTTCTTCCCAGTAGACCAGAGGAATCTATATAAAAGTGATATACTATATCAGCTAGAATTGTATCCAGTTAGAATTGGAAGACACCTTTGGGGTCAACCAGGCCATCCTCAGACATGAAGCAAGTGGGCAGGACATAAATTGCACTTTTTCTTCAAGAGGTAGTCTGTAGCATACTGATCCAATCCAGACCTGCTGTCAAGTACTAGTTAAAGATACACCTGACTTATAATTAGGGTGCATCAGAGCTGGAAAGAGCTGCATTGAGAGTCCCTTTAATATTCCAAATTCATTCCTGGAATACTGACTTTTGTTGCAGTTGGCTTGTAAAGTGAGCTTGTTCTATTATTTACTGCACTGCTAACGTCTTTCCTTCATTAATGCTTTCAAGTGGTGTTCTGTAAACTTGCTGGGCATTAGGTTTTTAAATCATCCAATGGCTTGGTTATGTTGATTTCCAATAGATCTTGGAACACTGAGGAAGTTCCAGAAGACTGGAAGAAAGAAATAGGGTAAATGGAACAATCCAGGTGATTACAGGCCTGTCAATCTGATGTGAATCCCAGGCAAAATAATGGAGTGGCTGATAAGGAGCTCAATTAATAAAGAATTAAAAAAAGGGTAATATAATTAAAACCGATCAGCATGGGTTGATGGAAAACAAATCCTGTCAAACTAACTTGATATTTGGATTTGTTTGGGTTTTTTTAAATGAAATTACAAGTTTGGTTGATAAAGGTAATGTTGTTGATGTAGTATACTTCAACTTAAAAAAAACTGACTTGGTATTGCATGACATTTTAATTAAGAAATGTGAAGACTATAAAACGAACCTGGCACCCATTAATGGATTAAAAACTAGCTGATAGGTCTCAAAATGTAACTGTAAACAGGAATCGTCATTCAGCGGATATGTTTTAGTGGGGTCCCGCAAAGACGGGTTGTTGGTCATTGAACATTTTTATCGGTGACCTGGGAAGAAATCATAAAATCATCACTTACAAATGTTGCAGAGGGCACAATAATGGGGGGAATGGTAAATACTGAAAAAGACAAGTCATTGATACAGACTGATCTGGATCACTTGGAAATCTGGGTGCAAGCAAATGCTGTGTGTCTTAATATGACTAATTGTATACATCTAGGAATCAAGAATGTAGGTCATACTTTCATGATGGGGGACTCTATCCTAGATAGCAATGACTCTGAAAAAGATTTGGGGTCATGGTAGACAGTCACTGCACACGTGCTCCCAGTGCAATCTTGTGCCCAAGAGGGCTAATATGATCTTTGGAAGCATAAACTTGGGACTCTTGACACTCTTGCTATTTTACCTCTATTTGGCACTGGTGTGACCTCTGCTGGAATACTGTATTCAGTTTTGGTGTCCATAATTCAAGAAGGGTATTGATAAACTGGAGAGGGTTTAGATAAGAGCCATGAGAATGATTAAAGGATTAGCGCACACACCTTATAGTGATGGACTCAATGAAGTCATTTTCTTTAGCTTAACGCAGAGAAGATTATGGGGTGACAATCATAGTCTATAAGTACAACATGGGGAACAAATATTTGATAATGGATACTTAATTTTGCAAACACATAACACGATCCAATAGCTGGAAGTTGAAGCTAGGCAAATTAAGGCTGGAAATCGAGCACAATTTTTTAACAGTGAGCATAATTAACTATTGTAACCATGTACCAAGTATCCCAGATAATTCTCCATAACTGACAATTTTTGAATCAAGATTAAATGTTTCCCTAGAAGACATGCTCTCAGAATTATTTTGAAGAAGTTCTATGGTCTGTGTTATACAGGAGATGAGCTTGGATGATCACAATGTTCCTTTCTGGCATGGGAATCTATTAATTTAAAATATCCAGAATTCAAGAAGTGAATATCAATTTGGCACTTCCTGTGTATTTTATGAGGGCACTTAGCCTTTATGTTTTGTACACATTTATAACACAAGAATATAAACTGCAACAGGTACAATGATGCTGAGTTAACATTCTTTGGAGAACCTTTGTTTTAATTTTCTTACTTTTGAACATTTTAAATTCATAACATTAATACTTTAGTTTCTCAGTCCTCTTCAGACATGTTCCCCTTTAAAAGCCCCCAGGAAAACTCCAAAGCAATTATCTAGCCTTGAGGAACTTGTAGGCTCTTCAAAATTAAGTTTGAAGACTATGAGTTTACAAGGTCTTGTGGTTTCACCAACAAGATTGGAAAGCCATAAAATTTTCTTTTGCCGTGCAAGGAAGAGGTCAAGTCATCTCCCTCATTCAAATTTATCCTCAAAACTCACTTTTATTGTCTCACCCATAAGAAGTTCTAAAAACCCTAAAGTTAATGGAACGGTCAAGACATGTACGCTATGTGATCCTGTAGTATCCTTTCCTTCCGCTGACTTTGTTCTTGTATGTGTGTGGTCTTTTTATGATCCTAGTTTGTTATAAAAATGGGAAATGTCAAGGGCAGGGACTGTGCCTTCACTAGCAGTTTTGGAAACCACTCCTGCCACTAGACAATGATTTCAAAACAATTATAATAGGTCTCTTAAACTTAAATTATATACATTTTGCAAGTGACAGGATCAAGTCCTGAGAAAGCAATAGCCACGCTGAAAACTTCAACATCTGTAATGTTTATCGGTTTGACTGTGGAAGCAAAAAGCAAAATCTTAGATTGAGAAATTTTTTCATCTTTCTGTAATTTCAAAGCAGTCTCAGACGAATGAATTCATAGCCAATCTACCCTGCCTAGTTCTGTAACGAGAAGAAGTTATGAGAGTCCCAAAATAACTTCAGGTGTACCTTTGATGTTCTAAAAGCTATAATGTAAATCCATCTTCCAGTTTGCCACCCCACTTACTCAGGAATCATCTGTAGCTTTGCCCATTTACTTTTAATACTTCTGGCTTAGAAAGTGGAACCCAGATTCTTACATTTTGACAATTATAACCAAATCTTCATAACAGACAGTGTAGATGGGAAGAAGAATAAAACTATATCTTACCTTAGAGAAGAAGTGCAATAATTAGGCTTTTCCTATGCATTTTATTGAGTAATAAAAATAATCTGATGGAAAAGAGGAATTTAACAACTGCAGCTACAACAAAAAACCTTAACTATGTTTTGCATTGTAACAGAAAGTGGCAGGAGAGCCCTGGAGATAGTGATCACATTCTGAATAAATTTAAAAGGTTTAAGTTATATTGGAACACAATACAGATTACAGCATTTGTGTAATAAGCATATTCTTCCTTAAACAGGTGACTATTCTGTGTCTAGTACAGTCAAAAAAGATCAAAAGGACCATTATTGTGAATTATGCCACAGACATTGAACACTGGACATCAGATCTCCTGTTCAAAGCAGAAGCTAAATTAAAAAAACCTGCATGTTACTTTATGAACAGTTAAAGCCTTTTCCAATTCTCTTTTGAATAAAAACCCCACAGTGAACAAGAGCTCCTGCCCTACAACATTTCAAATGTTTTGCCTGTGTGTGTCTTCCCCATCCACGGATTTCCCTCCCCTTAAATACAACTGCAGTCTGTGACACTTTCTTTGATCTGCTGTGTTGTAACTTTGGACAGCTGATGTGAGAAGCTTTCAGAGAACCCTTAATCTGTGACAGCAATTCACTGCATGTTAAAAAAAGTACACTACAGCATTTAATGCAAAAACCATTCACACTCGATCATATATATTTCTAATGGGAAGGGCAAGGATGATGTGCTGGGGAAATCTCAGTGAAAAATACAACCAAATTTCTGGCCTTTTCCCTCTCCTCCCCTCCCCTACCGCATAGCAGGCCAGGACAGACCAAATTAGGAATATAAATCCAGAGTACATCTCCAAGGTGGTCTAAAGTGCTGGAATTACTGTTTTGTGAGATGACACTGATCTCCTTTCCATCAAAACCCCTCAACATCCAGCATAAACATGGCATTTCACTGGCCCTTCCAAACAAGTTGCCTAGGTCATCTTCAAATTCTGCCCATGCTGTCCTAATGAGAAAGGATCTAGATTCTATGACATACTAGCCTTATTTGTGCAACCACTGGAATGAAAGAATAACAAGGCAACCTGTCCTTACAGATCCCAAGAAAAAAATAACATGCTGAATGTTCATATTCCAGTCCCTTTGCCTCATTCCCAAAGCCAAGACATCCTTTTCTTCCCTCTTTTCATCTGGCACTGACAGTACAACAAATCTGATTGGCTTGCTGGATGATAATTATTAATATTACTAAAAATATCATTAGCTATTGTGGCTCAGTTACAAGGAGATACTTTTACATTCACATCCCATTACTAATTAAGCCCCTATCGTTGAAGATGACTTCTAGTGCAGACTAGAAGTGTCACTTCGGCCAATATAAGCATGTCTTTTTTGTTCAGTTGCACACCACATAAGGTGACTTCTTATGCTATGAACTGTTAAAATACACTATAAAATCTCCAAGGGCTTGTATGTTTTCCAGATGTGAGGTTATGGTGCAATCTTTATTTTCACCAGTCTCTAGTTTTGCAGAAGAGAGACAGACCAGAGGCCAGGCAGACAGGAGTTGGAATCTTACCACCACTATATTGATCAATGAAAAAGATCCCATCAGAGCTATTAACATTGTTCTTTTTAGAAAAAGCAATTCTCTCTTAATGTTTGAGACAGCATTTAAATATTAGTCTCTTCTTTGTTTTTTCCCTGCAGAGTACCATAATTGGCTGATTAGATAAACACTTTATTAAAATAATTTGTCTCAGAAAGTGCTTTTCATATAAAGGCCAAATGTATTACTTGTAGGTACTGAGGGCTCTGGTCTCCTCTCCGTAAACGGGAAGTTTTATATACAGACATGAACTAAGACAACAACAGATGTAAATACAGTTTAGGTTTCACGCCAGTAGGGGGCACTATATGAAATCTGTAGAAGTTGATGCCTTACTCTCAACATGGAGATGCCAACAGATTTTACTGCGCAGATTATTTTCACCAAATCTGGTGTCTGAGCAATGGCTTTTAGCCAATAACACATCCTGCCTGAAAATATGAGAGGTAAAGGAACTCCTGACAGACACTAAACTTCAGCTTCAACATGTCTTTCTGAAATAAGACACAGACCCTGGAAAGTTTAAGGGGAGAACCAGTGATTTCTTTTCATCTCCAAAAGGGTGTAAGGTTAACCTCAATCATACAAAGCCTGCCAGTCCCAGATACTGAGAAAGCCAATTAAACTTATTTTAAGCGGCATATTTTAGGTGCATTATCAAGTACTGTATAAGAATGTCTGTTTCTACTTACACATTACTGTGAAGTTATGGTTAATCAATCTTCTATTACTAGCTTTCACAAGAATTTCCAGGAGCTGTTCTCTCAACCTACCCTCTAAACATAACACACTCTTGAGTTCACAGATACTGTACTAATAATTTCTTGTTTTAAACTACAGCAGGATTAAATGTTCTTTCTAGCATACAAATGCTATCACATCTTTATTGAGCAATACCTCAGAACATCGCTTCGCTTTATACATTCTAGCAGCCTCCTGAGTGGGTCAACTGACAGATGGCCTGAGAGATACAGAGATTAGGATACAGAACATCTCTCACCCTACTGGCCTAAACTTCAAGAGAAACTTCTGACTTTGAATCAAGCATGCTCTGGGAAAGAGTCTGATAAGTTACTGTATTACCTGAAAGAAGTCTGTTGACCTGACATACATGTGGGTACCTCCCTTGTCTTAATTTTAATTTAGATCATTACAAAAAAGTCAAAGGATTCATGCTGAAGATGCATTTAGATACATCTATTGACAGCATAGAGCTGTAATCGGGTTCAGAATCTGTGCAGGTAGGTAATGTATACTCATTTGAGCACAAATCCATTTACAAAAAACAAAATTACTTTAATTATACAGAAAAAGATGGTTCAAATTAGACTATGAACTGTATATTTGTTAACATAGCACCCCCAACATGCTTTTCTGGGCGTTAAATGATGAATGAATACTGCCTCCTAGAGATTCAAGTTAGAAGTAGAGTTTCTGCTAACTACTGTATGTTTTACAGATTTCCAGTTGGAAAAAGAAACCATTTAGCTCAGCCTTAGCCAAAGTGGGAAGCAACAAGACTTGAGACCTAATACACCTCAATGCATGCAAACTGAAATAGACATGAAAACCAAATTTCAAACAGGAGCTCTTGAAGTTAGGCACCTACATAAAAGTGACAAATGTTCCGAGTTGCTTGAGCATCCACAACGCCCATTAATTTCAATAGGAGCTGTGCATCTCCACACATCTAAAAAGGAGGTTGTTGCCATTTAGGTCCCAACTTCAGGCATTCATATTTCAAACTACTGCTTTTTGTGCCGGGTGAACATAAAAGCCATCTAATAAATCCAAAATCCAGTCTTACATTTTCATAGAAATTTACTCAGTCAAAATCTATCCACTTAAGCCTTAACCATGACAATTAATTAAGATATTTTACCCACTGATTTAAAAAAAAAAAAAAAATGAAAAATTACTTGCTCTAGGCAACCACAATTTTGCAAGGCTTAATCCTACATTACTCTGCTTTATAAAAAAAATCATAACTAGTAATAATAAAAGCAGACAGTTCTTATGTTAGTTCACTTGCACATGACACGGGTTACTGGACGTAGAACAGGACAAAGTCATGGGTGTAAGTTACTTTCACACTAATTGGGATTTTTGAAGACTCTCAAACTACTACTGCAACAAACTACATGTGTGATGGTCTGTAGAATTAAACATTTTGAAGGACTGGAGAAGGACTGAAGCAGTTGAGGCTGAAGGTGGAACCATTAGAAAACATACAGAATGAAGAAGTTAGAGAAACAGTAAGCTACTGTATGGAATTAAACGGTTTTTAACTCCTCATCTTAGACCTATTCCTGACATGATTCATTGCTTTGATTTCTAAGAAAGAATTAAATTGTGGAATTGCAGAAAATTTGTGGCTTGTTTGCTAAAATGGAAACTAAATTATGGTCATATGGGCTTGGTTTATATCTGATCTTAAAAGTAAAAAGTAAGTTAAAGTAAAGTTAAGAGTAAGTTTCAGTGGTACTGTCTTAGGCAAAAGACTGACCTGGTTTTAGAGATTCTCTGAAGACCTGCTCCATTAATTTGAATCAAAACCACAAAAATGTATTAGATTATTAAACATATGTCTTACCATCCTCTTACCAAATGTTACTGACCTTGGTCTTCATAAGGGTCATTGGGGTCATCTGCTACCAGTTCTGCACTGCTTGGAGTTTCATGGTCCTCTTTGGTCACAAATATAATTTTATCTTTTCCTAACATTAAAAAAAAAAAGACAAAAAAAAGACAAAAAACAAGAGTTCAGAAATAGCATTAAGCTAAGATAAAACAAGCCATTACAAAGCCGCTGCACAATACAAGCTTTTGAACTGTTCTGCATTTAACAGATTCATTCATTTTAAGAGCTAATGAGTCTGCTCTACTTGGCTCTGATTAGGCTTCAATTGGAGCAGTGTTTGGTTTTGGGCATCACATTTTTAAAAAGCCAAATTGGAGCATGTTCAGAGGAGAGCCGCTAAAAAAATGACAAAGAAGGTTTGAAAATAAGACCTATGAGGAAAGGTTAAGAAAGTCAGGCTATGTTCAATCTAGAGAAAAAGATGACTGAAGCGAAACAAGATAACTGTCTACAAATACATAAAAGATGGTATGAAGAGGACAAGAATCAATTATTCTCAGTAATCAATAAGGACAGAGCAAGACATAATGAGCTTAAGATGCAGCAGGGTAATTTAGGAAAAATATTAATATCTTTATAAGAGCACTTAGGCAACAGAACTTGATGCCAGGGGAGATAGAGAAAGGCCCTCACTGAAGGTATTCAAGGCTATCACAGGTGCCCATCTATCAGAGATTCTGAATCTGTTGTTAAGATTCAAGAACTTGGGGTTAGATCCAATATTATTTGTATTACAATAGCACCTAGGAATCACAACAAAGAATACTGGGGTCACTTCATGCTAGAAGATTTTTCAGGATTAAAATGATACAAGGAATGTTAGCACCCCATTAAACAGTAAAGTCACAAATCATGTTCTGTTGATGCATATAGGCAGGATTTCTGCTAGAACAGTAGTTTTCAACCTTTTTCTTTCTGAGGAGACTCCAACATGGTATAAAAATTCCAGGGGCTGGAGGAGCTTGGCTCAGGACTCCAGCCACCTGTGGGAATGGCACACAGGGCTGGGGGCTTCTGTCTTGTGGGGCACCAGGCCCCTAGACTTAGCAGGGAATGCTCAGAACTCTGGGCTTCAGGAGCTGGGGATGGGGGTCACCTGCACCTGGGGGTTTCCAGAGTTAGCTTGGTGGTGGGAAGGGAGGCCCTTAGGCAGCTAAAAAGAACTTAAAATGGCAAATGTGTTTAATTTGGCTAATTTAAGGTGAATTTTAAAAGGCCAGAGCCATAATAAGGCACTATTTGCTAGTTAAGAACATCAGCAAACCCCCTCACCACATATGCAGATGCAATATAACTTAGTTTAACAGCGAAGGAACCAGCTTCCAACAGCTGATCTTTTCCACACCTCAAACACCAGAAAACTCTCTTTTCTTTCTTTTTTTTAAAATAAAGTCATTTTAGCTAACAGTGGTTAAAGTTTAGCACAGAAAAAAAAATCAGCAATGATCAGTCAATTTCTAAGAAACGATGTACCACTTCACCCCATTAATCCATGTAGTCCAAATTCTTTCTTCAACAGAGGAAATTAGAAAACCTTATAATACTTCTAATCGATTGTATCAAGATTTTATAAGGGCGCACGTTACTGGAGTACAGGTACACAATGCTGTAAATCTGGAGCTGGGGGATGATATGCAGAAGACACCTTGTGCCCACACCATTCAATGTGATTAGGCTTATCCTGGCATGCATACTGATTGTCAAGGTCACCTAGGAATTACTGTTCAGAGGTGAAGCAATTTATTTTTTGTAATTGAGTTACCAGAAGAATTAAAACTCAGGTGCTGCTCCTAATTTTTACAGTAATACCCTATTTACAACTAGTTAAACAGGAAACTGGTTAAACAGGGAACTCTTGATTTATGACCCAAGATCACAGCAGACTTCACTCCAGATCATGGAAGTTAAAGAGTTAATTCAAAACTGGCTTAGATCGCAACACCATCAAATGGACTGAGAACTGGTTAAAGGGAGACACACAGTGTATTGCTAAATGGCAAATGTGTTGAATTCCAGGCAAGTATCTAGTGGGCTATTCAAGGGTCTATATTAGGGATTGATTAGTGATATTTTCATTAGTGATCTGGACGAACAAATAAAGAAAATATTAAATTTGCAGACTATATTAAATTGGGAAATGCTGTGAACACTATCAAGGACAGAAAAACAGTCTGCACAGAATCTGAAGGGTATAAACACTAGGAAGGTAAAACTCTCTATGATGGTCCAAGGATATACAACTAGAGTAATGGAGAGTTTAGGGGAAATTTAAGGGGATTATCAAATTTTTCTATCTAACTGAAGCCTATGAGACTGGAGAACAGTCTCCCAAAATCCAAAGGGGTAGCCGTGTTAGTCTATTGTAGAAAGACAACAGAGTCCTGTGGCACTTTTAAAGACTAACAGATTTATTTATCGCATGAGCTTTTGTGGGAAGATAGGAAAGTATTTTCTCCCACGAAAGCTCATGCGATAAATAAATCTGTTAGTCTTTAAAAGTGCCACAGGACTCTGTAGCCTCCCAAAAGGAAGTGTTGGAAACTTAATGCCTGAAGGGAGGGGAGTTTACAAATTCATAGCATTAGGAAAATAATCCTTCATTTGGGAAGGGAAAAAAAGGAGTACACACAATAGCTTCATTTCTATCTCACATTTCCATAAAGCCAAGCCAATGAATCAGCAAGGAGGGTGGAATTAGAAATTAGGACTTTCCTGGCCCCATGACTGCCATCAGTAGCAATGTACAAATTCCATGATGCATATGGTCTGGTGAAACACTAATGTTCATTTCAGTATGTATGAAATACCGTAGGATCTATGCAATATACCAGTTAAGTGTGTGAGACATCTTTGTGGCAATTCTATGCTATTCCAAACACTAGAGAGCAACACTAGTCTATTTTTTGTCAAGGTCCAAAATTCTTGGTTAAGGTAGAGTCAAGATCTGTACTCCAGAAGAAATAAGAAGAGAGACCAATAACAATAATGATAAGTAAATAAAAAGAATTCTGAGTCTGTTCAACAGCATCTGGCAGTCTGGATTTGGCCCACAGTCCACCTATTGACTATCCCTGCACTAGAGTGATTGATCGGAAACTCTCCATTATATCAAGCAAACTTTGCAGCCACGAATAATACTGAAACAAATTATTAATCAATTTGTATGCACCTAGAAGATAACAGCATTATAAGGCGATCAGTTGCTCTTCACTCCATGAACAAGAACAAGAAATAATGAGATTATTCTGCAGCAAGGGAAATTTAGGTCAGATATTAGGAAAATTTTTCTAACTATAAAACAGAGCTTGACAAAACCCAGGTGCCAGGTCGCCATGGCAACTGGGGGCTGTAGCCTGGCTCCTAGCTCTGCTGCAGAAATACTGCAGAGGTGCATCATCTGGCGACCAAAAATAAAACTGCTAGCACCTAGCTGGGAGCCAATTTTGTTGAGCCCTGTTATAAAGGTACTTAAAGTCTGGAATGGGTTTCCAAGGAAGGTCATGGAATCTCCATCACTGGAGATTTTTAAGACCAGGTTGCTTAAATACAAAGCAGGATGGTCTAGAAGTCTTATTTGGTCCTGCCACAGTGCAAAGCATGGACTTAACTTCTCGAGGTTCCTTCCAGCCCTGCATTCTATGATTCTGTCTAGTGATTAGCTGTGTTATTGAGAGCAAGTAGGGCCTAAACTTTAATTCCAGCTATTCTAATTTAATAATTCTGAAAGATGCTTTGAGGCTTGTTAATAGTGCAATACAAAAAAAAATTATAGAGGGCCTTTGTCAAACTCCAAGATATTTTTAAAAATACTAAAGTGAGGCATATGTAGAAAGGATCACCTCACCATGAAATGCAGCCATCTTGATGTTGAACATGCAGCTATTCAGAAAGACACAGCAGTATGACACAGAAATTTAAGAAACAAGGAAAAATTCCATATGTAATAAAAATTACAGAGAGAATATAGATAGGGTGAATCTAATTTTTAAAATTCGAATTTTATCAGTATGTGAAGCTTACTATTACTACTCCTCCTCTTGTTTTAAAAAAAGGTTATGGGATGAGTAGTGATGAGTGGTCAGGTCTCTGAAATGCAGTGCCCCAATTAGCATATAAGATAATAGGATAGCTGAATATATTCAGAGCCAAACAGGCATGCTCCTAGTATGTATTACACTTTCCTGTGCAGCTTTGACATTTTTCTTGTTCTCCCACCTGAGTGGTGACGCCAGCTCAAATAATGAGATTTAGCATAAATACAGCACAGGGCAATCAGGCTACAGGACATAACGATATATAAAAATTACCATGCGAGGCTGAATGAGTGGTCCATATAATTCAGAATCCTGTCTCTGGAGTATCAGCCCTTCACAGGAAGGTACAAGGAAACCGGTTGTATCTTGTCTACAGTGCATGGCAATGTGCCCTAGAGGGGTGTGAATCCTAAAGCACTTAAGGTAGAATTGTGACAACTTCCAGAGGGGTAACTGTGTTAGTCTATTTCAGCAAAACAAAGAAGGAATCCTGAGGCACTTATAAAGACTAACAAATTATGCTTTACTATATTTATTAGTCTAAGCGCCACAGGATTCATTTGTTTTAAGAGAAAATGTTGGTATGCTTTAAAATTAATCCTTCTCCCGCCCTACATCCTGAGGCAGCATGCAGACAAGTCCCCATGGGTTAACATGCTCTGAGCAAAAGGTTCTTACCTAACTCCTCTTATAAACTGAATTGCACTGCAAAGCACAAGCATTTTATTTATAATATTCTAGCATAACTGGACATTTTCATTACATCTGTGTGTGCCTAACCCGTATCTGATGTCTAATAAACTCTTGGCTTCAGTGACCTCTGGTGCCAGGGAGTTGACCAGGCATGGTTAACTCCTTTTACCACCGTCTCATGGGATTTGGACATTTGGTGCTTTTCTTAATACCTTGGCTGCTGGAAGGAAGAGCACCTGAGCAGTAATTTTCATAAAAGAAGCCCCTACCTTTCAGGGCGGGAGGGGGGGCCGGGAGAGCATGGAAATTAGACACACGTTAACCCGAACGGTTCAAATCCCAGCAGGCAGGAGACCGGCTGCCCTTGTCTGTAAGCCCTGAGGCGACCTGCACTGCCCGCGCTAACTGCGGGCCAGGAAGCAGCGCTGCCCTTGGGGCGGTGCAGGGCGCCGCCTGTCCCCGTGTGCTGGCAGAGTCCCATGCCCTCGACCCCAGGCTGGGTCATTCGCTGGTGAGTCCCCTCCCCCACTTGTTCTCGCCCCTAGCCCAACCCCCGCCGCCCCCGTCCCACTGGGCCCCTCACGCCGCCGCCCCCAGTGCCCTCGCGGGACACTTAGGGGAGCCGGCCCCGCCTCCGCCGCACACACCTTCTTCCCTGCAATAAGACATGGCGAGGGATGAGGTGGGCGCCCTCCGGCCCGCAGCGACCGATCCAGCCAGCGACCTGCTCGACCCCGCCAACAGCCAGCAGCAACCGGCGCGCCGCCACACTCCGACCTCTCACCCACTCCCAGAAGGCCCCCTGGGTTGTCCCCGTCCGGCGCCTGATTGAAAGACGCACTCAAGCCCCTGCTGACTGGGCTGGGGCTTCCCGCTCTCTCGACCGTGGCTCCACGGAGACCCAGTGAGGGAAGCGGGTCCACAGCCGGGAACAACAGGATAGGCACTTTGCAAGCCACCCTTCCGCCTCTCCCGGCTTGCTTTGCGTTTTGCCGTGCTTCTCAGCGAAGCGGGCCCAGCTTTCCCTTCGCGAGCTTCCGTCACGGCTCGGATTCGACTTCTTCTCTCGCGCGCCGGGACTACATTTCCCAGCATGCTCTACGGCGACACGGCTTGGTACTACCTTTCCCAGCATGCCTTGGCGTGGGGCTTAGCTGCCAGCTGCCCGGCGGGCTAAAAAACCTGAGATTTCCACGTTACAGCGGGTCAGTGTTGCTCGCGGTGGAAGTGGGTGCAGCGGCAGCGAGGAGTCAGCGCTGGGCGGGGTTCACGCCGTGTTTCCCGCTCGGAGCCGCGCCCCGCCCCGCCCCGCCGAGGCTGAAGATGTCCGGCCAGGTGAGTGGGGCGGGGCCCGGCTCCTGATCTGCTCCTCGCTCCTGCCCGCTGCTGTCGCTGCTTCGTCCGGGCTGGAGCTAGGGCTGGGGGGCGCCGCCCGTTCCCTGTGGGGTTTGCAGTCGGGTTCAGCGGCTCTCGGCGCCAACCTTGCTCCAGCCACGCCTCCCACTCTCGCGGCCGTGGCTGCAAGGGGCGCCGTGATCCAGTCTGCTGCGGCCCGCTAGCGGGTCCCGACCCGTGGTGGCTTGAAAACCCCTCCTTTAGAGGCACTTCGCATGGAGGCAGGTCGGCTGGGCGGGCCACAAGGTTTGAGCCCCAGATGCCAGAGCGGCAGGGAGAGCCACCAGTGTGTGAAAGATGCTGTGTGAGATAGATGTGGCGTGCTAGCCAGTGCTTAGATGGGAACACAAAGTGATGGAAGGCTCACTCCCATCCTTTGCTTTCCCCCTTCACCCTTAATCCCAAACCTGTGCATCTTATTTAGCTGCCCACGGCAATGAAAAGATTATTCTCCCCCCCCCCCCCCCCAAAAAAAATGAGCACAGACTGTTATTCCATGTCAATATTATCTTGCTTTGAATCTGAAGATAACAGAATATTTGTTTAGCTCAAATCAGCTGTCCATTTACTGCTTAGGATGCTTTGTAAGAGGGGTGGAAAAGGCCTTTGCTTTTGAAAAATACTGTCCATTATTCTGTAGTAGGGTAAATTCACATATTAGTTGCAGCTCCACTTTTATATGCTAGGGGCTCCAGTGGCATAACTTAACCTGCTGCAGTTATGGGATATTGACAGAAAAAGAGAAACTTAGCGAACCGTGTCTCAGGAATCTTTAAAGAATATACAGGACTACCGTACTGCATATTGTCTCATCCAATAAGCTTCAGTTTATTTGCAGTTTTTCTGGTATAAGTAACTAAAAGTACCACAGTTAGCTGAGACAAATGTTTAACTGGAACAGAGATCAGGTTGGCACTAAATCAAGAGATGTCTTTTAAACAAAGGACCTTGAAAATGGCAAAGCAATATCTGCCTTAGCTAAGAAGTTCCTTCATGTTTGTTTTTCTTTAGCGATTGTCTGACACAAGCAGCAAGAAAGAACATGTTAAAATCACTAGTGAGCCCAAGCCAGGGTTTCTGGAGAGGCTCAGTGACACTGGTGGAGGAATGCTAATTGGACTTGTGACATTTTCTCTCTCTCTCTACCTTCTTTTTACCAATGAGGTAAGTAAAACACTGGTGACTCCTGAATTTCTTTCCAAATCCCTGTTCACCTCTACGCCCAAAGTCCAGTGATCTTCAGGGCAAAACTCTTCTTGCTAAAATATTTGTAATCTCCTGTTGCAGAACTTTTCAGAGCGTCTCCAGGCTTCATTATTAATTTATGCTTGAGTGAAGTGGCATGTATGTGGAGAATCTGAATTGTAGCCTGGTCTCTCCACTGGTAGCTGGTAAGGGATGTTGCAGGAAGCTAAGGAAAAACAAAACTTTGCTAGATGGTAAACCAGAATAATTAGACAGTGGAACAGACTCACAAAGGTACCACCATTGCAGTTATTCAAAAGCAACAAGTAAGATGAGAAGGAATAATTTCAGCAGCCTAGCTTGCAATTTGTATGTTCCTTTAATGCCCATCAAAATCAGTGTGAGTATTACATATTTAAGGATTGCTGGATTGATTTCTCATGCTGGTGTAAATCAAGAGCAATTCAGTTCAGTGGAGATAGTGTTGTTTTAAGGGTGCCACCTATTATTTATCTAATTATCCCACAAACCTTTACTCATGGGAACAGTCCCTGTGTGCATGCTGATCCGTTAACATCAGTGGGGTTAGTTTCACAAATAGGTATTACTCTTTTAAGTAAGTATCAGACATAGGATTGTGACATCTAGGAAGTGCAGGGGAGTTACTTGGTTACCTACTAGCACTTCATAGAAGCTTTTGCCCCATCTCCTACTAAACTACACAAAGTGATACTGTGTGACTGTATCTGCACGTGATCTTTTTTCTTTTAATTGACTACAGGGACGAGCCTTGAAGACAGCCACCTCCCTTGATGAGGGGCTTTCTCTCGTGGTCTCTCTTGACAATATTCACAGTGTGTCTCAACAGAATGAGGGAAAACTAGTGCACTTATCAGGTGCCCTTAGAACATCAAAGGTAAATAAACAATAGTTGGTTTGAAAATAATGCATGAACTAACAGGAAGGAAAGCTTTTTACTACCAGATTAAAACCACATATGCATGCTTGATATGCAACATTACTGTTGGCTGTAAACCTCACATCTGAAAATGCTGATGCTTTTCAGTTCCTCCCCATTCCTGTGCTGTGTGTTTGGGAGCCAGCTCCTTCATGAAGATAAAAAGTCCTTGAGGATTTTACAGTGCAAGGCTATACCTGTTCTGGTTATTGCAGAAATACCAATGTTGTTTGATCAGCTCTTTCTGCAAAGGAGAATGTGATGTAGTAGTGGCCAGCAGAAAAGAATACAAAATTCTCTTCAAATGGGTTTATGCATATGTAATGGTTAGAGAGCAGGACTATGAGCCAGGATTCCTGTTTCTATTTTCTTAATGTGCCAATGACTTGCTCTCTCAAATTGTTCAGGTGTACTCCAATCCTGCATTTTAAGGTTTTTATGTCCTATCCATCACTGAGGTATCCCAGGGACTTGATGGACTTTCACACACTTGTGACTGATAAACGAGGTGTCTCAGATGCAAAATGCAGACACTTTCTTGTGTTTCTTGGTTTTGAGGAGCTTAGTTAATGTGTAAAATTCTTCAGGATTCTCAGAGGAAAGGAACTACACCAGAGAAGTGCAGGGGAATAACTGATCTTGATGCATTGTTATATTTTTATTCCATCTTCTGTCTTGCTGTATGTCAACAGGGACTTTTTTTCTTCGTTTTTTTTCTCAGAATATTTTTTTTTAAATGTTTACAAGACATCCCCTTTGCTTTTTAATCATAATAAATTGAGATTTCTCCAAGCTAAATTAACAGGTATCTACTCTTGTGGAATCAATAATGAAAAGAGACAGTTTGGATTTATCTGATGTACAGGCTTTTAGACTGACTTTTATTTTATTTATATTCTAATAGCCCTTGTTTGATCCCAGCTATGGGCTGTCCATCCAGGCTGTCAAACTGAAACGTCAAGTGGAAATGTATCAGTGGGTAGAATATGAAGACTCCAAGTAAGTCATAACATCATTGTTTTGACTGCGTGGCAGAATCCAATCACAGTTTAAGGAAAAAGCTGTCTGATTTCCTTTTTCATGCATCTTCTTTTTATTTTGGTACATGCTAGCCCTAGAGCCCTTCAGTTTTAACAGGTGTAATTTTATTTTCCCTACACGTGTCAATCAGATTTTGTTTTTACTGAGCTCCATTCCTGCAATGAGCTCTGCAGGGATGCACCCCATTCCAGGATCAGAGTCTAAGAGAATCCCAACAATCTCCACCAGCTTGTGAAATGTTATTCCCACCCCAAACCTTAGTACTATATCAGACCTCTTGAAATCTAACTACAGCTGTGGTGTGTTCTTCTGTTTTCTGATCTACCGGTAGTTCCATAGGCTCCTGAAACATTTAATTTATTTTAGGCAATGTCAATAGAATTCATAGATCCATAACTTTTAATAATTTACTGAAACAGTTGAATTCACTTTTCTAAAGAGTATAGAAAGCAGTTGTTTTTTTTAAGTGGCACTATCGGCCGTACAGATGGGCCATACAGATTGAACAATATGAGTGTGTCTCTGTAGGCTTTATATGGGCCTAGAACTCCATTTGCATTGCTCAGTTTGCTGGATCAAGCCCATAATCTCTCAGATTTTGCTCTTGATGTCTTAAGTTTTTTTTTTTTTTTTAAATGTAGTTCAATCTAGCTGCTAAGTATAGAATACTTTCTGGTATGTCGAGCCCTCCCTATTGCTGATCTCTCAGATTCCAGGGTGGAGGCACGAGTTAATATTTTACTTTCTTTGTCAAAAAGATAAACAAATTTAAAATTTCCTCTACTGGATCTGGAAACCTCACCATATAAGATATGGATTCTTCCTTTCCTTCCCTCCAAAGTTCAATAACATTGAACTTTCTTGGAACAAATAAAACTCACAATTTAAATTGTGAATTCTATGCTAAACTACAACCTTTGATCATTGGTTGGAATGCAATGAAGGGGTAACTGTGTGAAACATAAGGGCCTGTGATATACAAAAAGTCAGATTAGATGATCTAATGGTCCCTTCTAGCCCTAATAAACTCTCTGGAAGTGTTTAGTTAACATCCATGATCTTAACTCAATTTAAAATGATCTACTGGTTAAAAAAGAGTCCTGGGAATCCAGGTTCATGGGTTCTATTTTTAGCCCTGCCATAAACCAGTGACTCGGGATGTGATGTTGGGCAAATCCCTTAATTTCTTCTCTATTTGTTCTTCTATAAAATGGCAACACAAGTAAAAACTGTCTCTGAATTTTGGATTATTGAAATGTCCTTCTTTCCTCTCCCCCATTTAAAAATTGTATAAAAAACAAAATTATTTTTTGTAAATTCCAGTTACTTGAAAGTTTGGATGATCCTGAGACATTTAATTAATTGGACTTAATAGTAAGAATATTACAGTTAACCTTCCTCCCAGTGTGCTGCAAAGTGTTCAGGAGTGAACATAGGAAAGGTCTCTTAGCAGTGAAAGGCAGGCTATGTCCACACTTATCACTGCATTGTGTAGCCAAATGCTGCGGTGCAAGGTTTCAGCAATGTGGAAAGGCTCTGGCAGCTCCCCACCAGCAGAGCCTGCAGGAGGGAAAGCCTCTGGCAGCAAGAACACAACAGTGTAGATATGAGAGGCACCAATTAGCTGTGTATCGAGCCATGCAGGGTATATACTGTGTGATTCAGGCATGCAAGCAATGTTACTCTACTCCCCTAAGCTGTGCCTCACTGTCTCTGCTAGCTGGGCATTCAGTGATCCCCAATCTTTTCAGTAACACAGCACACGTCATTGAGACTAACAGTTCAATGGCACACCCACTCTTTGCAGTTGCATTGATTGATTATAAACATCACATTTACGATGGTTACGGTCTTACTAGAGAGGTTTGAAACATAGTGCATACAACAAGCTAAACGGGGGATAAAATGCATTAATGTTTCAAATCTGCTGTAAAAAAAAAAAAAAAAAAAAAAAAAAAAATACCGTGTCATCTCAATTTTGCCCTTTCGCCGCCTGTGTTTATAATGTTCACATTTTAGAATAGAAAGACTGATACCTCGCTTTTAATTTGCTGATTAATTTTCATGAGTTTTATGAGTTGTAATTTTGGTTGGATAGAATATTGTTTAAGATGAAACAATGTTTTGTTTCACACTGATTTTTCATTACCTTGATGCAACATTTCATGGCACACTTGGATAGTTTTCACGGCACACTGGTTGAAAACCACTGCTCTACATGCTTCAATCAGAACAACTGTATCTATAATGTGTACATAAAGCTAATGGCAGTAAGTCCTAGATTTAAGAGCAGTGGTTCTCAGTCTTTGCTATATCAGGCTCCCCACCACTAATGTAGTGAACACCCCCTTCCAGTTATTAATATGGGAAGTGCAAGGTAATTGCCCCCAAGACACCCTGTGCTCTCCCTGTTCAGAATCCATTGTTTAGGGGAATGTTCACTTCATTCTAAAAATAAGTTTGGCATGTGCTTGGTTTCCCATGGGCTCCCTGTAAGTTTCATTTGTGAGGTCCTGTCCTGACCTTCGTGCTGCACATGTTTTCTTCTTCTGCAGAGAATATGAGGAGAATGGTGAAATTAAGAAAGAAACAAGATATTCATATAGTAAGTAAATTATTGCACAATACAAATGCACTCCTTCCCCTTTGAATTCAAAATAGGGTTTGCATGCTACTAGGAAGAGAAGAAAAAGGTATCGGGGAACGGGGAAAGATTGATTCTGTTTCCTTAGCAAATGGCTGAGACTTTGTTCCATGAGGTAATTGAGATGGGGGTGAAACTGGGGCCCTATTCATGAATCACCTAGAGATCCCAAAATGTCTTCATGCTTGGATAGTCGGAGCAGGGGACTTGGTGGAGTGGTACATGTTCTCCACCCTACATTCGTAATGTATGGCGAGAATGCTCAGGCACTAGTATAGGCAGTGGAAACGCCTGATACCTTGAGTGCTTCTGTCTTTTGATGTGCATTATTGTTTTTGCCAAATGCTTCTCTGGCAGAAGCAATAGAGAGGATTATTTTCCTCTTCTTTTGAGTTACCCAGTGGCAGAAAACAAATACTCTGTCATCATATCTCAGGAGATTAGACTCTGAGCTTCATTTGTCCCTGCTGCAAGCACATGGGTATGTAACAATCCATGTGCATGACCATAAAATATACCATCAGCCTGATGGAATACAGAGCTTTCTGACGTGGAGATATCAGTTCCAGAACTGATGGGTGCTGAGGTAAAAGAGCAGCTCTACCTTAGAAGGGAACAAATACAGACTGACGGGGGTGTTCCATCCAATAGCTGTCTGTTGGTCACACATGCGATCATTCTGTGCTAGCACCTCCATTTCATCCTTTAATGAGTATCCCTTGCTTTGTCTTTGTTCCTGCATGGAAGCATATGGAGCTTCCTTATTTAGCAGATGAGCAGCATGAAGACAAGAGAAGAGATTGTAATGCTGCAGGAGTAATAAGGAAGCTGCCTGGCATTTCTTGCAGTGAAAAGAGTGGCATAATATTGTGTCCTGTAGGGGCTTCTTTCTCTCTCTGTTTACTGCATCACCACACTGAACCAGCTCGTACCACAGCAGAACAGTGATCACTATTTTAGCCAGCCAGAAATCCAGTAATGAGAACCAGGGTGAGTCCTGGCTCTGCTAAAGTCGGTATCAGTGCGCTCATTGACTTTAGTGGAGCCAGGATTTCACATCAGGTAGTCTTTCCCTAAATCCTTCCGTTCCCAATAAATATGTCCTGAGATGCAGGTGCACATATAGCACCTTGTTAAATATACATCTTAGTGTAAAGAGTGTTACTGCAAATATAAGGCATCTTTCTTAAAACTCATCTTCTCTTTCTGTAGCATTTAAGATGACCATTCTTGATTTTTAGTGTGTGTTTTTTTGTTTTGTTTTTTAAACTCTCTTCTCCCCAACTCCTATCCTATTTTTGTTAGACACTGAATGGAAATCGGAAGTTGTAAACAGCAGAAACTTTGATAAAGAGATTGGCCATAAAAACCCCAGGTAATTTTGACTTCTGGGATATAATATCTTTAATTTGACACATGTGCTAATTGACTAATCCTTACAATACTTTGTGAAGTAGGTGAGAATTATTGTTCTTTCATGTGGGGAAACTGAGGCACAGTCAGACGGGTAAGGGTATATGCCCACGGGTACACAGTGAATCAAGAATGGAGCCAAGACTGTTGTTTATATTATAGCTAATAATTCATAGGCAGGGGCCTTCCTTACTTCCAACTGTATTCTTGTGACTCTGAAGTGCGCTGCCTTTAAGTATGAAAACTATGAAAGGTTAGAAAGGAATCCTTTCTAATCCATCAGTGAAGAATGGAGCTATTAAAAGTACAAAAATAGAATGGCATCTCATGTGATTGTCATGCCAGATGTAACAGTGCTCACATCTTTTGACGGAGCGTATGCTAGATCACAGATTAGTTTGTCAGTCACTCAAGGCATAATTTATTTTAATTACTCTGTTCTGTCACAATTTGATTTATTGAAGTATTAATTTTTGAGTTATTCATGTAATATCCTTGGGACAGAGGCCTTCTTTTAGCACAATAAGGTCCTGGTTCATGAATTCATAAGCACTGTAGTAATACAAATATATTCTGTATAGGTTTTTATACCATCCTCATCACAATGGTATCTGAGTATCTTCCAGTAGTGAATTATGTGATATGGCAGAAATTTGTCATGTGTGAATAAGAATACCCATAAGGAGAATAGAGAAACAGTGGCATTGGGGTTTTGCTAAACCTCTGCATCTTTGGTTTGAGGTTTGCACTTTCACAAATGCCCCGGAATCTGAAGCATTGTTATGCAAGGGGCACTTCATTATAAATAAATTCCATGTATTTCTGACTAATTGGCACCCTGTGTTATGCAAAGAACTTAGTGCTGATCAGAACACAGGGCAGAGTGGCAGGACTTTCAAGTCACTTTTCCTTTATTTTTGATTGACATTTTCTAATCAGCTCTCTAATTAAGAATATTATTTGAAAGTAAATCTTGTTTTCCCTCCATGGCTCTCACAGAATTAACAATAAAATATGTACCAGCCCAGAGTCAAATGGCACAAGTCATAAAAGAAGCGAATGCCATGGTAACTGAGTACATGCCTGAATCAAACCCTCCAATCTGAATACTAACATTTACAGTTCATGCTTTGATGCATTTAGAACCAACTTAAAAGTGCATTGTTCCCTCATTAGCTATTAAAAATGTAAGAGACTCTCTCAAATTCTAAGAAACATTTTGTAGGAAAAGAATATGGCTTTTAAACATATTTTTTGTAGTGTGCGCTCTCTGTGTCTTGGGCTTTGTGCCTTCATATTCCATATTGTTGGTCAAGGGGATGCCCATAATACTAGAATTTATACAGAGATTATTTCTGTCCTCAAGTGCCATGGCTGTGGAATCTTTCACTGCGATTGCTCCTGATGTCCAAGTGGGCAGATTCTTTCTTTCAAAAGGTAAAGGATATTATTATTATTTTTATTTATTATAATATCAAATACACACTGGGTCACATTCATCACTGGTGTAACACCATTTATCTCGTTGGTCTTGCACCTCGGATGGCTTTTGGGATGGCAGACCTTTAAATGGCTATCTAGCGCTAACAAAATGGATCCTGAAGTCAGTAAACCACCTGAGACCTAGGTTTGATTCTTTATTTTGCTCAGGTCTTGTTGAGAAAATTGACAGTTTTAAGCAGATGAGCCTGTCGAAGCTGGAGGATCCACATGCTGATGTTGTCCGAGTTGGCGATTACTTTTATCACAGCGAGAATCCTAGGCGACCAGAAGTAAGATGAAGGAGCTTTACAGAGACCATCAAGGCAGCAATTAAAATCTATTTATCAAAGAGAAAGTGGGGCTTGATCCTGCAAGCTGCACACCACTCATCTCCCATTGAAATCAGTGAAAGTTAGACTGCTAAGCACCTTGTAGGCTTAGCTGTGGCTTCAGTGCTAAAGGAAAAGTGATTCATTTCTGTAGAGCATAGGAACTTTTGATCCTGCCTTCCTCCTCCTGTTTCTCTTCTTGACTGTCTTCTTCCTGCTTGTTAGACTGACAGGCTAAGAAGATGCTTTTAATGAAAGAAACAGGAGTAAGGCTAACATAGGTGGGTTTCATCGGGGTCTAATTGGTCTGTCTGAGTTAAGTCTGTTCAGTGCAGGTGAACTGAATCCAATAAAGGCAGGAACCAGGTCACTGCTGGCACCGCCTATCTCTGGCTGCGGAGAGTTAGCTGTAACTTGTGGGAGCCCATCCATGCCATTCCTAGGGCAGACAGATGGGCTGCAGCAAACCAGTATAAAGCTTGCCCTCCTTTGGGGTTTGATCTGTGTTGTCTCTGTAGCCCTCCCGTTCTGCCAGCCCAGGCTTGGAGGCATCGCATCCCAGGAATCCTGCGTGGCTGTCTCATATGGTGGTACAAAGCCTTATGGAAGAGCATCCCCCAGGGAATGACATTCCTATGCAAAGTGGCTTTATTGGTAATCTTTGTTGAAGTGAATCTTTAACTTATGACAATTTCCCCATTTCCAGGTGGGAGACCTTCGTGTTTCATTCTTCTATGCGGGTCTGAGCGGAGACAAGTCCCACGTGGGCCCAGCAGAAGTGGTAAAGCTTCAGCTTCTCCATTAATTTGCACTTTAAGGCCCCAATGCTGTCACTAGTAAAGAAAGCTCTTTGATTGGTTTCTCTGCCTCTTGTAAGGTGACTGTGATTGCTCGTCAGCGAGGGGACCAGTTGATTTCATATCAAACTAAGTCTGGAGACATCCTGCAGATTCTCTATCCTGGTGATCTCTCTGCTGAGGTGAGTTATCCCAAAGCATGAGAAAATCATTGGAGACAGCTAGCATTGAAAGTGGGGGAGGTGGCAAGAAGCAGGGAATTGAACAGTGAGTGTCCTCCCTTCACATTTCATTTGCAAGGGAGAGATCGGGTGGTAAGTTAGCGGTCTGCTGCTGGACGGGAACGCTGGCCTGAGTGTAGTCTGTCCTGCCTCTGTTCTCAGTGCTGGAGGGCAAGACATAGTTGTGAGCTTGTTTCCACCTCTTCATGCCCCCCACCCAGGTCTTTGTGTTTGCCTAATCTTGACTGTACTTCGGAAGAATGCAAACCCTGTGCACTTGTTCCCCATCAGTAGTACCAAGTTGAGCTGTTTGATTCACTGAAGTGTGATTTGTGGCTGAAGTTAGTACACAAAATAATTTCCTTCTGCTACAGCTTACTTGTGCTGTAAACGAGAGTGTGGGTAATACCTTGCATTGAACCGAAGATGTTACCTCACCCACTTTGCCTTTTGTATCCTGAAATCAACTCATCTACAGCAACTCTGCTCTAAATGGCATTCTTCCTCCCCCTTGTTTGCCATCTATTTATTTCATGATAACCCAAATACCTTCTAAAGGTGATGTTTTTAAAAGTTAGTCAATTAAAGCCTGTAATTCCACCTTCATCTTTTCTCTCCCCCATCCCTAGTCCATCCCTTTTTTGAGACCTGGAGGTTTGAAATGCTATTATTTGTATAGCTGGCTGGGAACCCTCTGGCAACTCATCCAGTTCTGTTAAATCCTGCATGTTCCAGCAGTTTGGCGATTCACTTACTCCCCTGGCAACCTGGATTCCATCAGTGATTGCTGCAAAGATCCTTGACACCACGTATTTGAGTTCCCAAAAGCAGTTGGGCAGGCTCTTGTCTCGGGCTATACTGGAAAGACATAGGAAATAGTATCAATTCTTGTTGCAAGCTGTGAGCTTGCAAATTGCAAGCAACTATTTTTATTTCAGCAGAAACTGAGACACTCCCAATTTAATAAACCTTGAAGAGTAACAATCTAGAGATTGGTCTAAACAGGATACAAATAGCTTTTTCCAGGATTCTTTACTGATTTATCTTTATAACCAATCCCAGAGCATCTCCAAGTATGTGTGACCTTAATTCATTAGTGCAGTACATGTGGTTCCAGAAACCCTCTTTACTAAATCTGTTTTCTAGGTCTAGGCAATGCCTTGTTTGAGTCGCATCCACATTTTTAGTCAGTAAAACACGTGCATCTCTTCTGCATATTTAATTCCTTTTGTTGTTGTTTTGTTCAGTTTTCTCTGATTCCAACGGAGGTTGCTGATTTTAGTGCATGTGTTTGGATAAGAGAGAGAAGGTAGCAATCTTTACAGAGATGTAAACAACCTTTAATCAAAATCTAGCGTACCTGATTCATTCTTGTTAGGGAAATAGATGCTCCTTATTTGAGTTCATCAGCAGCAGTTGTGCACTTTTCAGGTGTCTTCAACTTTTAGTCCCAAGGTGTGACAGAGGATGTTTGTGGACTAAGTTAGACTTCACAAAGATGCACTTGGCCCTGCCCTTTGGGCACTGCTGTAACATACTGGGCTGCTCTTGAGAGAGGATAAAGCGCTAGACTTTTGGTGACCAAATAATATTGCAAATCGCTCTATCTCTTGGAGAGCATTAGTATTTAAAAGCAAGATCAGCTGTGATGTATTCATTCATGAGATTCTGGAAGCAGCAGCATTGGGGGCTTAAAGGAGTCCAGAAGTGGGCAATGTATAACTGTGTTTCGATTTCAGGAGGTGTTTCAAAAAGAGCATGAGAGTAACACCATGAAGACCTGGGGCCTCCGTGCAGCAGGCTGGCTGGCGATGTTTGTAGGCATCAACCTTATGACCAGAATCCTTTACACTCTGGGTAGGTCTGTTACTAGAAATGGAGCTTGGTTAAGAGATGGGGCCTGCATCAAAACCCTGGATCTAAGTGACTAAATGACCTAAACACAAAAATGAATTTTTGGGGGTGTGTGTGCAGAATTTGAATCTGGATCTGAACTTTGCTGTTTGAACCTCTAAACTGATTAAGATCAGAACTCAAATCCCAGATCCAAACATTTGCTGTATGGGTGTATGAAATCTGAATCAGGTCTTTTGAGATGTGAACCCATCTAATTTGAAATGTGGATTAGGTCCCAATTCCTAGTCTCATCTCCTAGCCTATTCCCCAGTGGATGGTAGCCTGTGCTTACCAAAGTCGGAGACTGATCGCACAAACTGGGCAGGTTCTGTAAAGACTCTGCCAGACGTGCTATTGCCTTACAAAGAATGCCATGTACCTTAAATCTGAATTATTATTATTTGTACTGCTTGAGTCCCAGGCCACTGCCATGCTAGGCATTCTACAGACCCAAAAAAGAGTCCCTGAATTACCTGTATTTTAGGTTGAGGAAAATGTTACAAGAAACGTGTCAAAAGAGCTGTTTTTACATCACTTGCATAAATGGAATTCCAGAGCTACCTCTTGCTCTGAAATAGCATCTCCCATATATTGAGTAAAACATTCACCATACTCGACTCTTCAGGGAAGTCAATGCTATTTCCAGTTCACAGAGAAATGTGAGCAGTTAGAACTAGCCCTGCCCCTTGTGACTTTCACACACATCTGTGTATTTCATTCATGAGCAGAAGGATGGCCTGGCAGGTTTGGAACCCGCCTGGCTTTGAGGAGGCTTCGGATTCTATTCCAGCTTTGCCATAGAATTACTGTTGTATCTTGGAAAAGGCATTTAACTTTGTCTGACTTCCCGCCTGAAGAGAAGGGAAATGACACTTTACACACATTAAAAAGCAAAGTGATTTGACTTAAAGGACTGTGAAAAGACCTTATCCAGGGCTTGTTGAAGTGGGTGGGAGCCTTTCCACTGATTTCTCTGGCAGCTGGATGGGGACCCTAAGCACCAATTTTTAGCAATATGAAACCTTACAGGTGTTCACATTGTCAGATGTTTTATTTTCTGTTTAATTCTTCTCCCCAACCACAGTGGACTGGTTTCCTGTTGTTCGAGATCTGGTTAATATTGGACTGAAAG
This sequence comes from Pelusios castaneus, assembly GCA_007922175.1. Lineage (NCBI taxonomy): Eukaryota > Metazoa > Chordata > Testudines > Pelomedusidae > Pelusios > Pelusios castaneus. The sequence continues at coordinate 10,724,016 of ML685770.1, forward strand.
CCTTTGCCTTTTGTATAGCCACTTCACTATCTCTGCTGACCATTTCTGTGGGATGGTTATTCTACCGCCCCCTCTGGGCTCTGCTGATTGGGTTGCTGTCTGCTGTTCCTATTGTGATTGCAAAATCCCGGGTTCCACCAAAGAAGGACCAGTGAAGATGAAAGAATTCCTTTTTCCTGTTGCATTTGGACCCTGTTGTTTTTAACCTTTTTGAACCCCAGTGCTTGATCATGTTTCAATAATCAAATATCATAGTTTGGAAGCTTGACTCTCTGCACCAAAGCATTCAGTAGGGGACCAAGATATAGTTATTCGTATGCTTATTACACATCCATGGGAAAACCATAACGGGAAAGGCTGCTGCTTTGTATTGAGGCAATCAAACTGAATGGAGAAAAACCTGTGTAGTTTGGAGTGGGTGAGGTTCTATGTATTTTGGGGAGGAAGCAGCATTTGTTACTTACCAGCTCCTAGTAAAAGAGCAATGGTACATGCTACCTACAGGAAAACAAGGACCGATTCATTATACAATTCATGATGTGCAATCTCTAGCAGATTTTGTGTGTGCGCCTCTCTCATTTAATCACTGTTTTCTTACATACACAGAAATATACTTGCATTGACAAAACATTTTGAAGTGTGTGTGCATAGACAAAAAGCCACTTAGCACCTGAGTGAAAGCTATTACACTTTCAATTTGTTTTTAGTAGTTAGAGAAAACCAGCTATAATGTAAAAGGTTTTCAAAATTGACCAGTGTTGACTTTTTTTTGGCCGCGTTACACCTTTTAAAGGGGACTGATTTTCAAAAAGGGACAAACTTTCACTTACTCAAAATCAGAATCCTTAAAGCTTTCTCATTTAGGCACCCAAATTGCTCGCATATTTACCTTGTTTTGTAAAGCTTTAAAACATTTCAAATTCCACCCACTGAAAGGGATACACTCAGGTCAAAAATCATAACAGCTTGAAGCTAAGAACTGATGTAACTGTAAAACTAGTATAAATTGCTGCACTTAAACCCTAATGTTTCCCTGTTTATTTTGTTCATTTCACTTAGTTTGGTTAATGAAAATACTAATTTTGTTTCTCATGCACTTGTATAAGTTTTGGTGTTCGGTTTTAAACACTCTCCTTCACTGTTCACAATCCTCTCCTAGTTTGGAAATACTTCAACTGAAATTACATCATTTACAAAACATGAACCAATTTTTTTTAAACTTTAGTAACCTAAATGTTAGGCTTTCTTTCATGTTGCAGGGGAAGCAATTCCAGATTTAACCTCTCCCTGATTCATGTTTTGTCTTTCTGCTAATACCAGTATTTGCTTTTAGAACCTATTCTTTGTGATTATAAAAAGTGTATTTGTACCTCACAGCTTGAGCTCTTTCAGCCTAGCCTACCTTTTCCTGTGCTTACACAGAAGAATGCCTAACTTCATGTACACATAAGCAGCTATCTAGTTAACAGACCTCAATTCAGACAAGAGGCTTGGTTTCTAAAATCTGATCTCTTATCCAGTTAAAATTAAAGAAAGCTTCTTTCCTCTTGCTGAAATATTTTACATGAATATATTTAATGGCTAAAGATAGTGCTTTTGCTTGCTCAGGATCTTAAAGTTCAACAGGAGGAACTACACCAAAGCTGAGGGATGTGGAAGATATTGTTCCTAAATGTGCTTTAACCTATGCATTCAATAGATCTAAGGAATCAAAATCATGTGATTTTAAAATCAGTTACTGAAGATACCAGATTTATTAGCATTAACTTATTTAACAGGCCAAAGACTATTTAGAAGTTAACTACATAAGAATCCAAGACTTTAGTGATGGGGCAATTTTATATGCAGCTGCTAATGATTGTTGACCTGATCTTTCTCTTCTTGCAATCTACCTATTCCACCAATTTGAAAGTGGAAAAAAATTGGAGGTTTTTTTTTGCACAAAAACATTAAAAATAGAACACCTTGTAAAATTGTAAGCAGTTTCTGCTTCTTGAATGAACAGTTAAGTAATTCCCAAGGGTATTCAACCATTGTCAGATCAGTTTCAAATCCTTAGGGCCTTATTCTGTCCCCAATGAATTCAGTGACAACAGGGTGAGATCAGGTTGCCTGGAGATACAAATAAGACTTGTGCAGTGTTTCTTATATATATATATAAATAAATAAATTATACACACACACACCAAATTGTATTCTCCTTTTGGGGAATAATGTGTTATGGTACTTTCCAGACTTAAAACCCAATCTGCATTCTTGAAATAGTTTTCTATGGAATTGCTGAATTTTTGTATGTTTTATTAAATCAAGTTTCTCAAAGGGTTAAGTGTTTTTGTTTGGATTTTGTAAGTGGGGTTTTATGCTAACAGTGCTGTCACCCTCAACTGGTCTGAACGCTTCAGGAAACTTTAAATACAGTTTGTGTAAGACCTATGAGCTGTATCTTGTTACTGTAATTGTTGATGTAGAGAAAAATGCCAACAGTTTAGCTGTAGACTTGCATTCAAATATTTCATCATCTATCAGGAGGCATGTTGGTGTTACCTGAATTACAGGTATCCAGGGCAAAGTACTTTATATTCCCCAAAAGCAGCATGGTGGAGTGATTTAGAGGACTAGAATGTGGAGGTTGTTTGCTGAGGCTGTGGACAAGTTGCTTAATTCTTTGCATACACTTTATTTAATAGCAACATCCCTATCTTCACTACAGTCCAGCCTTTGAAAGGCACTATATACACAGTAATTGTTCTATTTTCAGTGGATTAAATATTTTTAAAAGGCTTTAGGGTCGACTTATTATATAATTTTTTATATTTATTTGTTCTGACTATAATTATTTGTCCACAGTAGCTTATTTTGTACCATGAATGATGTGAAGCAAAACTCTCTTCCTGGAAAGGAATAGTATCTTCCATTACAAAGAATATAGCCAGAATTAATCCTTTCATTGCCTGTATACAAGCGAGGTTTCCATCGCAATTGCAGCAGTAACATTTCTCTTACACTGTTCATACAGGATAGGACCTTCCACTGCTAACAAACCAAAATTCAGTCTGTATGAAATCCTATCAGATCTCCTAGGAGAGTGGTTGACAATGTAAGTGATTCCCCAATAATCTTCCCTTTGTGCCTAGTTATCACTTTGGTCCAGAGCCCAGCTCTCATTTAAGTCAGTGGAAAAACTAATTTCAATAAGAATGGGATTTTGGCCCTTTCACTGCAAATGGTTGGGGATCTATGAGCCTGTCCTTACGTTATGTATATTTCCACAGCATGTAGCACAAGAGACCTAGGGGCCCTCTGGTAACTACTGTACATTGTCAAATCTTTCAATATGTAGTTTTCCTGCAGCCTCATCTGCAATTGAATAGTTACCTGAGAATCCCAGCTTTCATTTAAACAATTTTTGTTTAGAAAAAGTTTGAAGCATGAACCCTAAAACTTCAAGGAGCAGAATATAATTTTTAAAAAATACTTTAAGCCAATCTTGTGCTTTGACCATTGAGTGGCAAGACTGTTGCTGTAAGACAACTAAGCTGCCTGAGATCACTCCCCATGCTTTTTTCTTTTAATGAGAACTGTTCACGGGGAATACAGATACATGCACTAACAAATAACCTATAAAAATAACAGGCACCATGAACAAGACTGACGTTTGTAAACTTTATTTTTCTTCCAAAAACTCAGTATAAAATTTTTCTAAATATAGGTAAGTGCTAGAACATTTTTTCTTGCATTTCTAATCTTTCCACTATGATTACAATGAGTTTGAGCCAGTGGCATAAGACAAGCAAGCATAAATCGCTTACCATTACTGTAATCCCTCCATATCTAATTTTCTTAAAGAGAAATATAGGTCAATTTACACCGATTCATTTTCTAAAAATAATTGCAAGATCTAGGTCAAGTATTATTTCCATTTAAAAAAAATTCCATACATAGTTTGCGTGGATTTCAGTGTTTAGAATCCAAACCCACTATGCTTACTGAGAGAGAGAGAAACTTGCCATAGATACGAGTAACATTTTCAAATGTGGCTAAGTCCCACTGACTTACTTCTGGCAATGGCATTTCTGCAAATTTTGCCCCAAAGTTCCTTGTCTGCTTTCATTGCCCAAGTTATGCCATATGCAGACAGTAAATAAGCACTGTGAAAAGTTAGTTACTTTAATGATAAGGTTAAAAAAATTAAACATGAACATGACAATATCCTAAATTATCTGAAGAGTTTTCTCTTTCTCTCAAAAGGATCATGGAGGCAGGGAAAGATCAAAGACTGAAAAGTATCATAACTAAACATTTTCAAAGGACAGAAATTTCTTAACAAGTAGATGTCAGGTTTCTGCCAGGCTCTGAGGTGCTGCCTGATTCTTTACATTTCCACCCTTATGCTGAACTACAAATAGGAATAAAAGAAGCTATAGTATTGCTGGCTTGAATATGGGTGAACTCCTATAACGAGTTTTCTCCATGCCAATAATAGAGTACACCAGAGGCTCTGGGGGAGCAGTTACACATGCTGTTTGTCAGTAAACCAGATTTGGGGGAGGAAGGTAATGAAAGAGATGCAGAAATAGGTATATTGAAGGGCAGACGGGAAGAACAGCTGCACTAGGTCATTCTTCTTAGAAGATACATCTACAAATCTGTTGCTCAGAATTCCATGGATAAATAGGGACTATAAAATAAATAAAATGAATCCAATTGAACCTTTAATGCTGGATCGGAGAGAAAGTATTGGGATTACGCTATGGAGACAGCCCATCTCTGACCGCTAGGAATGCATATACACAGGCGGGCTAGAAGTATCTCTTACCCTGGCATACGGCTGCTGTGATGTGTTTTATCTACCTCCACATCTACTCTTTGCTCTATTTACATCATTACAACTGATTCAGATCCAAGCAGGCAATTCGTAGAGAACATTAAATGTATTTTCTGTCTCTGAAATGATTTACAAGATAGCTTTAAAGAAACCAACCACTGTTGTCCTCTCATCAGGAAATTGAAAGAGTTAAGCACACTTGTTTCTAGTCATAATTTCTCAAAGGGGAACAAGTTTGATGCTTCTCCCTTCTTTTCCCGCTTGCTCTTTCTGCCTCCCTTCTCTTTTTTTTGTTCCTCCACTTGCCGATTCTGAGGCCAAAAAACAACCATATCTTCGGCTGGAGTCTCTGTATTTGGCTCCCCCTCTTCATCGGAAGAGAATCCAGCTCCTTTCTCCATCATGGACCCAGATGCCTCATTCTGGGGAAATAAAAAGTATGAATGTTAGGGGATGCTTTTTAAGGCTCCTTTTTTGTCATACTAGTCTTATCACCGTGGAAGATGCTCCTCTAGTTAGCAGTACTGGTCTACAAACAGACAGGTTGTACATGGTACCGATATGTAATTCTCTTCTCAAAGCAGTATCAATCCACGTCTAGTATATGCAGCATTAATTCAAGTCAAGCAAGAACATTCACTAGTAGAGAATGTAAAAATAAATGGGCTTTAAAATCCAACAGATCACCAAACATGATGAAAAACGTATATAAGGACAAAATCATTTCACTTCACAATACACATGAACATAGGTCACTTTGCTCCTTTGAAAACTACACGTGATTTGGAGTAAGAAATCCAGAATATGAAGTGACTATATCAGAACAATTGGACCCTAGTATAAAACTATGCTGCCTCATTGGGGACTGGAGAGTTCATCTTATTTTATACAGGGCTGAGACATCAACTGATGTGATTGGGCTAACTCCTTGCTCGAAACTCAGTACAAGCTTCTCAAAGTTAGTGAGAAAAGAAGTGGGGGGTGGAGGGGAGACAGGTTTGAGTGAAGAGATTTGGAAAAACAACAGAGTCCTGTGGCACTAGTAAAGACTAACAGATTTATTTATCGAATGAGCTTTTGTGGGAGAAAATCCCACTTCGCCAGATGCTTTGAAAATGCTTCAAAGCATCTGACGAAGTGGGATTTTCTCCCATGAAAGCTCATGCGATAAATAAATCTATTAGTCTTTAAAAGTGCCACAGGACTCTGTTGTTTTTCTGCAATAGACTAACACGGCTACCCCTTTGAGATTTGGAAAGTCTTACATTTTCAATTAGTACATCAGAGATTTTGAATATGAAGCATAGCGGTTGAAACACCATTAAAGGTTACATTTGTCATCCATCAAATGACTAAGCATGCAGTGATTCTAAATACCACCAGCAGCTTTGTTAAAGAGATGTAAGCAGGCTTCATTAAGAGCGGATGGCAATGGTGCTCTGCTAAGGAAAGCCCTCGAGTGTTTGCACAGGCTGCTATTAACATATGGAAAGGCCAAAGGGCACACTAGACAAATTACAAAATGTTGGACATATTTTAAAATGAACTGGGGGAAGCATCTAGTTGGGCTTCTTCCCTTCTTGACAGTCTGAAGAATTAAATCCTGCTCACATTATTCATTTCAGCTGTCTCATGAACAAGAAGAGATCATAAGAACAGAGGAAAAACAGATTGGAGAATCCAATGCAGATTCCAGTGCTCGCATGTTTTCCTGACTGGTCTTAGCCCTACCTGGCAAGCAAATCCTCCTTTGAAAAGCTCCTTCCTAGCAGCAGAAACATACAAGGATTCTTACCTTTCTGCAGTAGCGTTGCTTTAGTTTCTCTCTTATGAGAAGTCCTTTTGCCAACAATTTCCAGTTCCCCAGTGCTCTCTTCTCTCTTTTCTACGTGGAATTATTATTTCAAAAAAAGAAATCTTTTAGTCAGAAACTCTGATGTATTCAGGACCAGACAAAAGGTCGTGGTATTTAAACTGAATGGAGAAATTCTGTATGTTAATTTAAATGTATTGCATCACCACTGAGCATCCGGTAGACCTATTAACTCTTAAAATGTAGTGATACTGGATAGTCTGTTGGTGTGGGAATTATTCCATCACATCACTTTCTTTCACTTGTACTCACTATCAGCAGCCAGCACGGTTTTTTGCAACGTCACTTGTCAGAAGATAAACAGTATCAGGATTGGTCAGTACTTATACAGGAGGCCGCAGAAGAATATCAATAGATGATGCAGGATATGGGGCTCTTCTCTGAGTCAATACTGAATTGGGCAATATAGAATTTGGGCAACTGCAACAAAATTTATGCAAAGTAAGTCACGTAAGGTGGCATCAGAAAAGTTAGGGATTGCGAAGTGTGATGCTCCTCGTTATCTGCATGTAGCATCTTTGTACCTGCAGCTATGTCTTTCCATCCAGATTTCAAATGTGTTTGCTCCTGGGGTAACAATTTGTAGCCAGTCTAGCTACCCTGACAAACCATCAAAGGATACTTAGCTTTCACACTGGGCAATAGAAGTAGCTTATCCCCATCCTATGAGCCTTCCTGCGGATGTTTTAGCCAGAATAGAGACAATGGCTACTCCTATAACTCATCAAAGCATGCAAGGAATGTGACAACTGAGGCACAGTTACAATGTTAAACAGTTGCTGTGATGCTCCCCAGACACAGCTGCATTATTATAATGGGTCATGTGCATCCCTGCAGTTTGGACATCAGACAGAGAGAGTAAAGTGCTTTGGGATCCATCTGGACAAATGGTGATATTGAAATGAAAAATTGTGACCACTGCACATTTACATTGGCTCAGCTCTGAGTTTGGTGTTTACATAGCCCCCACTTGTTTGACAGTTATTTTATACATTACTTGAAGTAGAGTTAACTTATTTTTCAGTATAAAGATAAGGAACATGTAAAAACAATTCTCACCTCCTTTTCCTTCTTTTCTATCTCTGCCTGTTCATTCTCCCAGGCTGCGATGAGCACCTCTTTGTATTCTTCACAGACTATGTAGCCATCAGTACTGGAAAGAACATATTTACCTATCAGTTTATGAACCAGCAAACCAGGTCAGGTGCTAGAGGAAGCAAGGAAACCAGCCAATACATATCAATGCATCAGAGATAGAAGACTACTAAGCGTTGACAAGGAAAGCAGAGTATCTCCCATGCTGCACCTGCAAGGGTGGCTTCCCTACTTTTCCAGAACAAGAGCAGGAAATGAAAGGACAGGCTGTTGAGCTAAATTCAGTGATGTCATGTGCCACAGCTTGACCTGACATGTTCTTCCTCTACATCAGTTGTCAGTGAAAACAGAATGGCATATCCTCTTAGCATGATGCATTGACCAGGCAGTACACAAAAATCCTCACCAATCAAACAAATCAGAAAGCAGGCATTTCACCTACACTGGGTGCGAGTAACCACCGTGAAAATCAAATCCAGTGATGGCTTGAACACAGTCGATGTCCAGTTTCCGTGCCACTTTCTGCAGATTGGGAAGCCTTAGCTGCACACAGCCTACTGGTAACATACAAGGCAGGAAAAGATACACATTTCCATATTCGTTCCGGGGAACCTGTTATTGACAAATGAAAATAAAAAGTGAAGCCTCATTGTTAGTCAGGGATGAATAGAAATTCCTACTCCGAGTCACGAATAGATACATTACAAGTGTCTGCTTAATTACCCCTTAGTCAGAACATCTGATTAGCTATGCTTGGGCACCAGTCCTTTAATATTCAGGACACAAGCCATATTTTCAGACATTGACCTATGCTTTGCAACTGCATTTTTTACACACAGACAACCCTGGTTTATGGTTATCATCTGCACTTAATAACTAAGGGCTCGTCCACACAATAAAATTAATCCAGAATAAGATAGGGTGTGAATTTCAAGTGTATTAAGTATTCCCAATTTTCTCCATATGTGGATGCTCTTATACTGGATCAAGAGTATCTTATTCTGACTTAGCTGAATTCACTTCCAAAGTTAATCAAGAATATCTCCTCATGTAGGCAAGCTCTCAGGTAAAGGGTGCTAAAAACGGCAGGCAGAGAAATGCATAATTATTTGTAGTCATAAAAATGGAGATCTAGTTAAAGTGGCACTAATATTTGGACTCAACCAATATAATCTACAAATCCCAGAACTGAACACCCCAGAATTTTGGGATCCAGAGGCTGCAGACTGATCCTCCTGCTAACACATAAAGATGCTTTAGAAAAATAAAGCCTGTCTCTTCACTCCAGATTTCTGCATTCATGACACACACAGCCCTATCTCCGCTCCTCCTACCCTTCCATCCACTGCCACTGGAGGCTGGTACTCCTCCGTCTGCCAGAGGCCAAAGAGTGCCAAATCATCTTTCTCCCTGTTTGAAGGCTCCATCAGCCGTGCTTTCCTTGCCTGGTTGGAAAATCCTTTCACCATCTGTGCAAACATAATAGCTGCATTTATCACAGTTTAGAAACCAATGGGTTCTAATCTAGGATCCCACATTTTATTTAAGAGACAGAAATCGACAAATATGGGAGGAAAGGGGTGCTCTTTCTATAGCTCTGACATCCATTACTTATAGCTCATGCTTGATCCACCGAAGCACATTATGGGCAAGTTAGGGCCAAAACCTCCAATTCAAGGGAGGGGCCTGGAAGGCTCTGAAGAGAATCAAACAAGTGCTGTTCTGCTAGGCAAGTGTTCCCAAAAGGGGAATAGTTCCCAATGATGTGAAGAGCACATAGTGGGATTCTGGGTAGAGCTCGGGCACGGCTGACGGATGGATCCACAGCAACAGGGCAGCTCCATGCTTTCTGTTTCCACCCCAACACAGAGCCCCGTATGCAAATTTTCTCTGTGAAGCCAATAGGAAGAAGGTATAAAAGCAATGACTATCTATCCACAGATGGCAGATACTTTACACTGACGTGACTCCAAGACATCTTACCTTGTAGGGCACTTCTCCAATCCTCACCACTCGAGCTTGTTTCAGCCAGGTGTCCCGGGAGTGCAGTGTGCGCACACAGTCTCTACAGAGGCAGAACAAAGCAACTGTCTACACACCTCCAGTGGATTGCAAAAATATGCACAATTGTCTTGCTGATGGCCAATCAACTTAGCTACATGCAGTTTTTACAACATGACAAGCAGGTAGGTCTCACCTGGAATATACTGCCTCTCCTCTACAGTATCCTAGGATAGTAGCAGTCTCAGGGTAGATGGCCTCATATTTCAGGATATGCCTCTTCAGTGCATATAGGGGGTGATTTTTATACTCTCCAATGGCTGTCGGCAATGGCTGGTCTTGAAGCTTAACAAGAAACTGCATGACCCACGCAAATAATAGTGAATTCAACTGACTTTTGCACCAGCATTTTATAAAATGAAGGAAGTTTGTATTATAAACTTGATCAAAGGAAAAATCAAAAACCCTTACACGATCAGGTAATCCAAAGGGCCAAAAGCATCCTTGGTGTAACCCCATTGATGTTGATGGGATTACATCATGGATTAATTTAGTCCAAAGTGTTTAATGAGGACACTAATGCTGTTCTATGCAACCAGTAAAAAAGGGGTTTGTCCTCTGTTTTTGTTCTCTCCAAATTCTGTCCTAAACAGCCTGTTTTATTTCCTGTAGCTAACATATATATGATACCTTTAGTGAGCCCAGACTTAAAATACTCGCATACAAATACAGCAAATATTCTGCCACCAAAATCCAGCATGGCTCCTCAGAGAAAATCTCCCAGGGAGTTTTGCTTGAGTCAGGAATTGGCTCTTGGTATGAAATGACCGAAAAGGCTGGTGTCCACTTACCTCCCTTTCTTCCTTCTTCTCTCTTTCCACAAAGGGGCTTCTATAAGGCTCCAGAGTGTCTTCCCACCACTGGGGATCCACACGACATTTCCTTGTCAAAGTCATCCATGCTGGGTCATATCTTTGCGTTACATCCTTTACATGCCCATTGGTATCAATCCCCACAATATAGGAAACTGGCTTGGTGGCATATTTGAAACACAATGGAGGCTGATTGACAATGCCATGAACACAGTCCACACATATCCACCGGTCTTCTCGCTCAACAAAAATTTCCAACCACTGGTCTGTGCCTGTCACTTTCACCACTTCCTGCTCCCCATCATCATCATCACTTGAGATGATTTTGTTCCTCTTCTTGAGTGTATTAGAAGAGCCTGGAGAAGCTGCTTTTCCCAGCAATTGTTCATTTCCATCTGAATTCTTGAGTCCCTTTGATTCCAAAGGCCTAGCTTTCCTGCTGTTTTCAACTGCTACCCTTGCTTTATGGGTCCCCGATGATCTCTTCTGCTTTTTAGAAACAGTTTCAAAATCCTCATCAGAAAAGTGACTGTCCTCCTCCTCTGAAGCCTCAAACTCAGAATCATTGCTCTCGTCAGTTCCACTCTCCTCTTTGTAAGACACTTTCAAGGTCACTCTCCGTTGGCAATTGCTTCTGGATCTGTATGCTTCCTTATCTTCCCCCAGGTTGCTCTCATCATCACTGGATTCCTTCTGTTTCTGGCCATTCTTGATCACCTTTGACTTACTTGTCCTTTTGGTCCTGGAAGTGTTTAGTTTCTCGTCAGCTCCTTCACTCCCTGACAGAGTCTCCTGTTGCTTGGCTCCTTTGCAGGAGCTTTTTCTTGACGGAGCCTTAGGTTTTTTGGCAGAGCCCTCCTGCTCCTTGGAGGTGCCACTGACAGAGAGCTTCTTGGAGGAGCTCTTGCCCTGAAAACAAAAGAGGTAATCTTGACTTTTCTACAGTATATGTTTGTTAGACAAACTCCAACTTCCACTAACTGTAATAGGTGGAAGCAGAACAGAGCTTTGTGAGCACAGTACAGTGCTGTTACTCTGCCGGTGTCAGGAAACCATAAACCTTCAGTCAAACAGCTGGAGAGAGCCTTTTGATGGACTTCAAAGACGCTGTGCTCTGTAATCTGAATCCCAGAGGGCAGTGAAGAGAACACTGGTTAGATACATTGACTGGCTGGCTGTAAATGTTCCAAGCTTGTTCATTCATCTCCAGAGATGAGATCATCTATTAGACCACTCAGTCCATCTCTAGCGCTTCATCCAACCCAGTTTCTGAAGTCTCAGGCACCTTGGTCTCCAAAGAAAAGTGCTGGGAGACATTCCACAGTTTAGATCCTTGTCTCAATCACACCAGTTTAACTTGAAGTGTAGCCTTAAACTGATTTAAATTATACTGATGCAAAAAGCTGTGTGGACACTCGTGTTATTTTAAACGTGGGTTATTTCTATTTAGCTTAACAAAACAAGAGTGTCTATGCACCTTTACTGTCAACTAAATCAGTTTAACATCACACCTTAAGTTAAACCCTTGCAACTCTGCCTTAATACAACTCACTAGCAGGAAGTTTTGTCTGACATTCAACATAATTTTTTTCTTTTCTTGAACAATCTGATTCCTCATGATCATCCTTTGGGCCAGACTATTCCCGTTCTTTCACAATCCCAACAAACTCTACCTTTCTTGCTGGCTCTTTCAGGGGAATGGGTTGCAGGGACAGCACAAGCCGGCAGAGCAGCTGTAATGCTCGTAGAATAAGTAAAAATATCTGTTTAAGAGAAAAGAAAAAAGACTTGAAGGATTTTTTTTGTTTGTTATTGACGTTGTCAAATAAAGAGAAAGCCAAGTTTTTTTTCAAATCCATCCCAATCCCTTGAGCCCGACCTGCAACATCTATAGAAGCAATACAGCCCCAATGATCTGGCATCCACACTCTGGAAGCACCTTCCAGATTTCAAGTCACTCACATGGACCAACTCTTCATCATCTCTTGCAGCATAGATGGCGAAACGCCTCTCTAAGGTGGACTGCAGGCTCTCTTGATCATCAACAGAAAGTTCAGGATTGATGGTGAAGGTTGCAACAAACCTTGAACAACAACAAATTCACCCTAGAATCTAGTTTCCAAAATAACTTCTTAACTTCTTCATAGTTCATCCTTCCCTTTCAAAAAGGGAAAAGCTGGGGTGGGGGGGAGGGAGAAGGGTGCAGATTTCCCCCGTACTAGTATTTAACAATAGATAAATCATTTGAGGTTGGGTGACTACACACACCACCACTGATCCCTCTCCTTGTGCCACATTAAAGGCTCCAAAGTTAACATTAGAGAGCTGGATTACAAAGGAGGTTCTTACCATTTCACCAGGTTGGAGAGGTAGAGAAGGTCTACACAATCTGCAGGCACTTTGGTGAAGTGGGTGGGGATAATTGAAAGGCCAATAGCCTGAAGATCTGTCTGGCTGCAGACCCTGTTCCTATAGAAACCATTTGCTAGCAAACATAATAGGTGAACCTGAAGGAGATAGAAAAAAGGTTTTAAGATTGAAACAGCCAGTGTTTTTGGTACAATGACCGACTTTACTCCTTCATCAGCAGCTACAGATTGGACAAATGAAAGCCTCTTTAGTTGACACAACAAGCCATATTAATTCAGGTACAACTCCATTACAGTTAACGTATCAGCATGAATCTCACCCAACAGCTATACGAGCAGGGAGATGCCAAAATTCTCAAAGGGGTGGTGGTCCTGTAAACCAGACCAGAGCAAATTATTAGGGAGGTGTAATAAAGACAGTAAAAATATGAGGAGCAGATTTTAAACTCTGCCTGAAGTTACTGCAAAATGAAACGGCAATTAAGTTCCCTTTTTGACAGCCATGTGTCCATCTACCATCTGGAAACATTGGTGAGCTTTGATTTAAACACCCCCCACTGTTTGAATTCTAGGACTAATCACAAAACCAACCTCATGTCTTGTAAATCTGAAACAAATGTCATTGCTTCACTTGAGAGAAGCAGAAAAATTCATCTTCAAAACCAATTTCAGAGTCAAAAGCTAGTTCTTATTTCAAGTACTTTTCTCATAGCCAGTATGAAAAGAGAAACAAAAGCAAGAAGGAGACCCATCAAAAACAAAATGATGGCAAGATCATGTAAACATGCCCTCCTAATTTAACAGAAGATCCCCACTCAACATATGTAAGTACTTATCTGGCCTTCTTCTTCATAGTATCTGTGCACTACACACTCATGGGTTTATTCCTTCAACATTCTTGTGAAGTAGAAAACTAACAGCCTTGGATATAACAAAGGGGAACTGAGGCACAGAGGAAAACCATGTACATTTGACTGGAACTTTGCTTTCCTTTTAAATTCTAGGCGTGTCCATGGATCATATAGATCAGAATTGGCCCTAAATGTCATTGTGCCTTTTCAATTGCTTTCCACAACAGTTCCAACATCTTAACAATCTGTACCCTCTGTGCCATGTTGCTTCTGTGCCCCTCACCTTATGCGTATCCTCATGAACCTCCTTGTTGAAGCGTTTCATCATTCTTCGGAGATAGGTCTCAAACTCAGCTTTTCTCTTCTCTCTGCAACATGTTATAAAATAAAGCAGGGGTCAGAAATTTTTGCTGACCGCCATACCGGCCCTTCCTCCCTGACCCTCAGCCAGTGCCAGTGGCCCCCTCTGCTGAAAAAATATGTGGTGGCCACGGCATGGGTGGGCGCACTTCCCAGGCACGCCACGGAAAGAATCAGCTCCTCCTGGGGGTCCCCGGGCATGCTGGAGAAAGAAGCTGCCCAGAGTGGCCCCTTTTGGAGGTGGCACACTGTGGAGAGGAGCCTCTCCAGGCAGCTTCTTTCCGCTGCACACGGGGGCATGGGCATGATGGGAACCCCCTGCACCTCAGCCGCACCCGAAAGAAACCGCCCAGAGTGGCTTTTGGTGGTAGGAGTGGCAATTTCTCTGGTGCTGCAGAGAGTGCTGCTCTGAATGGGCTCATGTGCCACAGTCGGCACACGTGCCAGAGGTTGCCTACCCCTGAAATAAAGGAATGCTGTAATGCCCTGTGGACCTCCTATTTCAGATTCCTGATCAGGACTTGGAACAATCAAAAAAGACAGTGCTGTAGAGAATCAGTCCAGGTTCTACACTAAGCCCTGTGCATGCTTCGGGAGAATTCAGTCACTGCTGTGCAAATAGACATGAGGTACAGATATGATTTTAAAACTATGAGTTCTACACAGCTTACTATTGAGACTTAGCATCTTAATTTAAGGGGCTGTCAGCATCCAGGGACACAACAAACTAACAGTAAGAAAAATACTCAGCACTTATTGAGGAAAATTCCTCATACAGATCACATGACTTGCCGAAGGCGGAGTTGTGGAGTCCCCTTCTTCAAAGGTTTTCAAGAACAGGTTAGACAAACACTTGTCATGGATGGTCTAGGGCAGTGATCTCCAACCTTTCGCCAGCAGATGACACACTGCTCATAGGTTTTAATGGCAACTGCTGTTCAGGAGTTGATTGTGATCGACCAGTAGGGGACCACTGGTCTAGGGCTATCTAGTCCTTCTTCAGCAAAGCAGGTTGGCCTTGAGGACCTCTCAAGGTCCCTCCCACCCCTACATTCTATGGAATCAGTGTCTACACCAGGATTCAAACTCTGGAGTTCCTGGCACCCCGTCATTTTTTAAACTCCTCCCCTACTGGAAGATTCATACCTGCAAACAATTTACTTTTTAACAAAGCAAAGAAAGAAAGACAAATTGTTCCCACTTTAAAATACTTTTTGTAACATTTGCTGAAAGGATTAATGCGCATCTGATTGACAATGTTTAGATATTCACGAATCATAAGATTCTGAATCTCAGATTTATGGATGTATAAGATCAGATGTAAATTCTTAGCCTCGCTACCCAAACTTGTGACAGAACCTAAGAGGGCTGTTCCTAATTGAATTTACTGATGGCAGACTACTATATTAAAAATCTCATGGACATGGGAAAAGAGAAAGAAGATCTATATAATCATAGTACTGTTGACATAGAATTACACTGTGATGGCACTATTCATCCACAGTTCTCAAACCTCTTTACAAAGATAAGTAGCCGTATCCCTATTTTATACAGGGGGGGACACAAAGGCACAGTGCAGTTAAGGGACTGATTTTCCAAAGTGCTGAATCCCTTCAGTTCCCACTGACTTCAGATCAAGTTTTGGATGCTCAACACATCGAAAGATCAGAGGACAGATCCTCAGTTGGTCTAAATACTCATAACTCCAGTGACTTCGAGGCAATGGTGTTATGACCATTTACACCAGCTGATGACAAAGTCATATGCGGCCAGTCAGTGACAGAGCTGGAACCAAATAGGTCTCTCAGCTCCTGCCCCCCTTACCCTCCTCTGCCCACTAATATATGCTGCCTCTCCTGAATAACCGATCTTACCTTCTCTCTCTTTTCTTTGCTTGCTCTGGAGTTTCAATCTCTATCTCAACTGGTTTGCTGGGCAGCACCACTGCAGGAAGGGCAGCAGCTTCTCCTGACTTCTCTGGGACAAGCTCTTCCAGTTCTGGAAATGTAAAATTAAAATTAATACCCATGGAATAGATGGACTAGTACTGGGAAAGGAGTGACTCCTCTAGTTTACCTGTTCAGCCCAGGTTGCAACATCTGAAGTAGCTGTCATTTGATGACTCTTCAGTAACCTGGGTTATATGAGCAGATATTCTGTATCTAAGGTATACATGGAATGCCAGGCACGTTAATATCAAAGGTACTGACTCATTCCAATTTCTAGCAGACAGATCTCCCCTTCACAACACCACTATCACAATCAATCGCCTTTAGCAGAAAAGCCAAGGAATGAATTATTATTTCAGAACTAGGTTGAGGGATATTGGTAGAACGGCATAAGGGAAGCTTTGTACTGCTATGGCCCATGCTGTGTTTGTTGTGGAGACACACCACTTTGATTTCAGAGCTCTCTCTATAGCACCTTACAGAGACAGTTATTTGTAAATAATCCACATTAGGGGTTTTTTTTTTTTTTTTTTTGTTTTTTTGGGGGGCGGGCGGCGCTTGGACTGTGCTCTCCACATTAGATAGGGGCTGAGAATGCAGCCTTCTCTACACCACTGCAGCCCCATTTAAATCAACATGTTCTGGGATTCTATCATGTGTCCTCACATAGGGGATAATATTATGTATAGTGACAATGTCAAAATTCTACCACAGCCGTAGCCTATTCTTGACTTCATCCTCTGGCTGTTGGTGGCCCTTTTCGCTTGGCGCCTTATCCCTGCATTCAGGCTAATGACTCAGAAGTGTTTTAAGTAAGGAGTTCACTTTAGCAGGCATACATTTAGAGATACAACACTGTACAATAGACACAATTCTGGTCCCATAGCTTCGTTTAATGGCCAGCTCGCTGGTACCTGAGAATGACTTAACTGGCCTTGCTGCCATTCTTCCTCTCTAGGAAATCACAGTCTGATTCTTCTATTGGACTCATTCTAACCTTCTTTCAGCGTACAGCAGTATTTCATATTTACAAACAGTTCAGGGAGTGCCACATATTAGGTAGCACGTTAACAGGTGTCAGATGCAAAAAGATGCAGAGCTGTTTTGCTCACAGAGACTAGCTATCAAACTAGGTGTGTCCTAGTAATAACTATTAGTGTCTTTCTCAGGCAGAGTGAATGAGAGGCAGGACAGAGAGGTTCTGCAGGGAGCAATTCTAAACTCAGCAAACTCTGCCAGAAAGTTGTTGTTATTTAAACAAGCAGTAAAGGAAATCACAGAAAAGGGATAAGGTTGCCCCTTATCTACTGTTTGTGCATGAATAATAAGAGGCTAAAAGGCCACCTGCTAGTATGTATACTACTTAAAGATGAGCCCAGACTAAAAAAAAATCCACACACATTGGAATTTTAAAATCAGGATCTGTATATAGATCCTAGAATCCTTTATAATATTTATATAAGAGTTAATCAGAAAAGAAAAGAAAAGAAAAGAAAAGAAAAGAAAAGAAACGAAAAGAAACGAAAAGAAAAGAAAAGAAAAGAAAAGAAACAAAAAAAAATCTTCAGCTGTTATAGTGACTGTAGAAATTATCTGAATCCAAGACAGAGGCTGCACCAGAATCAAATAATCACCAAGAACAGGAGTATATGACAATATTTAGAGCCTCATAGTTGGAAAGGCCACTGTGAAAGACTGTTACCTTCCACATCCTCCCACTCATCCTCACTTCCATCTCCATCATCATCATCTTCATCCATTTCTTTTTTAATAGTTGATTGTCTCTTTGACATTGTTTCTTTCTGAGAGGAACTCGGTAAAGCACTAAAAAGATAAAATTAAGGAAAATCATTAAAATAATAGAAAAACAAATATAATATGTCTGTGTCAAAAATAATACTTGCAAAGCCTTAAAATATTTGACAAGCAAACCACAAATGCAAAGAGTGTACCTGTACTTGTAAAATAAAGCATCTCTTATCATAAAACAACAAACGCAGCACAGTAAACACAGGGAACTGGAAAGAACTTTAGGTCCCCATTCTTTAAAGATCTCCATGCAGACAGATACCTGCACCCTCAAAATGTCCCAGTGAAATCAATGGAGCTTTACATTGGTGCAGAGGTTCTGTCTGTGCATAACATCCTGTAGGACAGAAGCCTTATAGAATTCATGCCCTGTACTGTTCGTGTTGCTGAAGCCTCATCAGTATAAAATGAACTGGTATTAGAACAGTGTCTATTTTACTCTTTTAGTCAATTTTGATCAGGTTGGCCAGTGAAACAAAACTGATCGGTTTCACTTCCTATTATTTGTTCATTTCATACCTCAGTCTCACTGGTAAGGCCACAATGCTTTTGCATTTGGGTTTGTAACAATGCACAGTAATGATAAATACAAAAGCTTGTCCTGACATTTTAAAATATAAATGTCATGACAGCACTTCTATTCATGCTAGGTTACATT
Source organism: Pelusios castaneus (assembly GCA_007922175.1). Classification (NCBI taxonomy): domain Eukaryota; kingdom Metazoa; phylum Chordata; order Testudines; family Pelomedusidae; genus Pelusios; species Pelusios castaneus. Next base: position 10,742,678 of record ML685770.1, read on the forward strand.
CCTTCTCCCTACCCTCATTTAAAGACAAATAAACCAACCTAAATTTTTGGCCTAAATTACTTGACACTTCTATATAAAATTATTTGCTCTAGAACAGAGATGTGGACATTTTGGTCAGGGGCCGCATTGTAATTTCTTCTCACTTTGGGGGCCAAGGGTCTCTGGCACTTAAATCTACATTTGCCCCTTCCCCCCGTGACCTCACCTCTCTGCATAAAGCAAGAGGGATCCCAGCACTGCCCCCCAGCTGCCCCAGGTGTCATACTGATGCTATAAACTAACTTACCTGCACAGTTCCACTTTGTTACAGTTCCCTTCATTTATTACAGTTATTCTATTTTCCTCCTTTGCTACTGATTGTGCTCCTTTTCGCCTTGAAGATCTACCTGGTAGGCCTTGAACACCAGTGTCACAATCTCCAGTCTTCTTCTTCTTTCGACCAGGTACTTTTGAGTGATTCTTCTTCATACTTGGCTTTTCCTCTTCAAAATCATCTGCATTGGCTCAGAGGGGAAGAAGATATGTCAAAGAGCAAAATTCTAGCCCCACAGAACTCATGAATAATAGAATTCCCAGTGACTTCAACAGAGCCTGGGTTTTACCCACAAGCTACAGAGGAAAATGTAGGCTAAAATGAACATACTGCCTATGAGAATATTATCATAATAAATATGCAGTATTTACCAAAAAGTGCATTTGAAGCAAAACCGTCAAGGAAATTTAGCAATCCCATATATAGAAGATGGGCAATACCTGCTCTTACCAATGATGTTAGATGAAAAACAAATATTGTATTCACCTAATACAAAAGAGTTACTTTTCCCAGACAAATAGAATTTTACAAATCTGATTTAAAGCACCTCACCGCTGAGGATTCTCCTGGAGCAATAGCAAGCTGCTTTCCTCATCACAGCTGGGTGAAACCACTGAGCATATGAGGTTGGATTGATGGGCAAAATCCCATCATGCAATGTGCAAGATTTTCCTCCCTTTTAGAATAGAGCGTGGCTCTGAAGAATTTATTTTATTTGGTAAATATAAATAATTATTTTATATCTGTAAGAGTTTCAAAGCCACTCCATATAAGGAAACATATGCCACTTAGCTAAATTCCATATGGGATATTCCAGGAAGATGCTGTTGTCCAAACTAACATACAGAATGTTCTTGCAAACACTTACATATACAAGTCACTCTACCCATGCATAACCCAACTGATATCAATGCATGAGTGATAGGACTCCTTGCATGTGTAAAGCCACTCATGTGCTTAAGTGTTTGAAGGATCAGGCCCACAGAATAATGTATTCTGGGGCAGCATAGCAGAGAAAGAGCAGAAGATGTTATTTTGAAGCAGCTGGGTTTTTACCCCTCAAACCTACATTTTTACAATAATTTATTAACTGAATATGCCTCTGTCTGTTGTTGTGTCTGCCATTCAGCTCGTTATTTTATCTCATTCTGGAGAAAGGTTTGCAAGTCACTTTTAAGATCCTCTGCATTCATGGAGCCAGCAGCAGGATTACGGCCTACATTTTTATTTGCTAATAAGCAGATTACAAAAATATAGCTTCTGGAAAATACAAAAATCTCTGGATGTCTGAGAGAAGTAAGAAAACTGGAGAGGTCTCTGATGACTCTGTTTCTCTCTCTTACCGAAAACAAGCTTTCTTATTTCAAGTAAATTCATAGGTGACCAAGTAATTGCAAAGCCTCTAGGAAAGCTAGTGCAACTGTAAATATATAACAGGGAGAGTTGCCAGCCCTTAGGATTTTATTGCAAGTCTTGCAAATTTGATGTTCAAGGCACAGCAGAATTTGCAGTCCCAGAGCAAAAGTGAAGCCTAAGGTGCCATCTTTGTGCTCTCCTACTACTGGATTGCTGTGGAAGTTTAAATGACTCTCATTATAATATAGGCAGCCAAGAAAAAAATGTGACCCAAACATACCATTAATAAATAATATAATAAGAATAATAAACATACCAGAAGGCAAAGAAAAAAGACGGCATTTTAATGTTTTTACAGTCTCATGATTTTTAAGTCAATCCCATGCACTCTGTGGTCCAGGCTCATGTTTTTGAACATTTGGATTTGCCAATACTATATTTTTGTGTGCATCCACAATAGACCCAATTCTGAGATCAGCGATATTGGTTCAAATTTAATGATATCTTTAAAAGGGCACCTTTGGGAAAAAATTTACTGAAGAGAAAGGTTTTCGTATGATAAACATTCTATTTTTTTTTAAAAAAAAACAAAGATCCCAATCTTGTCAACTGCTCTGTGACATCACACTCCTGGGGCCATACAGTGGCCTCCTGACTTCAGTGGGGTTTTGCCCAAGCAACAGGGTCCAATAACATTCTATCAGAGTTTAACTGAATCCCAAATCATTATTACTTAAATGGTATATTTATGAGGGGCCTGATTTTCTGAGGCTCTTCCAGTATCCTCAACTCTCACTGAATAAGAGTTAAAGGTGCTGAACAGTTTGCAGGATCAAAACTAATATGTTGGAAAGAGCACTAAAACAAAACAAAAACAAACAAAAAAAAACCCCCAAAACAAAAACCAAACAAACCAGGACCCTACTTTGTGAAAACGTAGGGCATCCTTTGTAAGTTAAAGAATAATATTAGAGACTGCTTGGAACTCTCACCACATCATCTTCTACATCCATGTGAAATCCAAAGAGAAATAATACTCAAGGAAGATGGGTTGAAGAACAGAAGATACCATCACATAATTCTAACTAAGAGCCTGACTAAAGGTTGGTCTACACTAGGCAGCTTACATCCACCTAATTATGTCAGAGTGTACAGTACAGCATTCCTCCCACCAATGTAAGTGCCCTACTGCAAGGATGAAATAATCCCACCTCCATAAGAGGTTCTTTTTTATCTTGTCTCTTTCACAGGAGCCTGAAATTGATCAGAAAGCCCCACAGCTAGAATCTAGCTGCCCCCTGCTCTTCTGGAGAGCTGGGCAGCTGGCCCCTAATCCCAGCTGGAAGCCAGGGCAAGAAGCCCCGGAGGCTGAACACCTCCCACTTGCTCCCATCTGGGAGCTGGGGTCAGAAGCTCAGGTGGTTGCATCAGCCCCCAGCGGGAACCTTGACTGGCTAATCAATTTCAGGGCTTCATGCTGGAGCCCTGAAATTAACAAGTTTGTCTGCTCCCAGTGGAGAGTGAGCTGGGTAAGGAGGCCAAGAAGCAATGGCAGCTGGGACCCACTCCTGCTGTGGTTTCCTGTTACCCCCCACTGCTGGCAGGGAAAAGGGAGGCAAGCCAACCCTGGCAGTTTCCCCTACCAGCTCCCAGCAAGGAAAGGGGAGTGGGGCGAGAACCCAGGAGCACATAGCACATCCAGGCTCCTGACCGGAAGCTGCCAGTGGAATAGAGAGACAAGGCTCTCAGCTTCCCATACGGTCCCTCTTAGATTGCTGGATGTGCTCCCAGTGAGGACAATTCCACTGACCCAAGGAGGGTAGTGTGGACATGTACTACAACAGGAATTATTGAGGTGGCTGTAAGTCAACCTATATAATATTATATTATACCATGTCTACGCTGGAAACCTAATAGAGGTTGACTTATATTTCTAGTGTAGACATACCGAGTGCTGGATGCACAAGAAATATAGAATCAAGCCCTAAGATTTTATAGTGTTTCTTTCAGCTAGCCTTTTCCACAAGTACATGTACTATCAATCAAATTCTCCTACTATGTGTATTAAGAATGGTGTGAATTCCACCCTTATATTCTACACAGAGGATAATGCCCTGAAGATCTGTTGAAATGACATGCATTAAAGTCACCAGCAGCAATCTAATCTGGAACTTTAAATTCTTCTTCACTGCACCTGCCAGACCAACTCATTTGATCCTACCCACTTTAAATCGTGACACAGGAAAGGTTTAGAAATCCTGGACTGTCTACAGTCACCACTAGGAACTTCTCTCCATTTGGTCTATGTAACATCTGTACAGGTTAAATGAAGCAGACAAAATAGCTAAAGCAGTCACGATCACATGACTACATATTGTATAAGGGACACCAGATGGAATTAAACACATCAAACCAAGAACGCTACACTATTAAGTGGATATGAGAACAGATCGTTTTAGAATTTGCTGTTTTAATATTTCAAAAGTTCTTTTATTAAGCTCTAAATAGACAAATAATAAAGAAAAACAATTCTAAATAAACTTTTACTTTTTTATCTTTGTTAAAACCTGGACTGGAAAACTAGAGTAACAGAATCAACATAGCTAGAAATATATTTGGTTTGTTCTTTGCACTCTAACTGGGAATGCACTTTGGACAGTAACCCAGAAGCTTGCAAAATTGTGAAAACTTTAAATGAGAGGAGAGTCCAAAAAAAACCCCCCAAACAAGTGATATTTTAAATGTCCCAATGAAACATGTTGCAAAAACTCCATCAGCACAAAGGGGTCATTTTAAGGCCATTTTAAAAGTAATTCTAAAAGAGCATGTTGGGCAGAGGAAATTTTCCCTCCCTCAGACTGCATGGTCCCAAGGGCTGCTTCTCCTTGATTTTATATTCTCCATGATGCTTATGCAACTGCTTGTAAATGGGCCAAAGAAAGTCTCTTTCTACACTCACCCTCTCCTTGCGTGAGAGACTGGGGGGCCCTGGGAGCTGCTGCAGCAGGTTCTCGCTTGAGTTTCTTGCTCGAAGCCTCTTGCTGCAAGGAACCTTTGCGCTTCTTGGCCATCCTGTTTTTTTTCAAGCCGGTGTCTGTCAAGGGACGCAACGAGAGAGCGATGGGGGACACAAAGAAAGGGAAAGCGAACTGCCTGCAAGCAGCCCTCTCTTTTGCCAAAGCTATTGCACGCTTTCCCCAGTGTGCACCCTTCCGTGCAGGAGGCCCGGCCTGGGGGCTGAGCTAGCTCAGGCGAGGCCGTGCAGTCACCCTGCTTCCTCCGCCTGACAACGTCGTCCCGCCCTCGGGCACGCCCAGCTGCTGCAACACGCGGGGCGGGGATAGCGCCCGTCACAGCACCCCGACCCATGTGCACGGCGCTGCAGACAAAGGCCTGGTCACTAGCTGCTCTTTCAGCCCGACTCCACGTGCCACTTTGTCTCCAGCTTACAGTCCTGAGGCGGCCAATGCCACCCCCCCAACTGCCTGCCAATGGGTCTCCGAAGCAGCCGGCCCGGGCCACGGGCAGGCGGACCCAGCGCTTGTGCCTACCGAGGCCATTATCAAATAACGCCAAAGGGCCTGGGAGAAAGGGTGGGCAGTGCCTCGGTTTCCCCATCCCTAACACGGGGCTGCCCGTCCCGGCTTCGCTTTACTGCGCTTTGGGAGCGAGCCCTGACGAGCGCCAGGGGAAACTGAGGCACCGCCCGGCCCAGGAACGGACCCATTCACTCCGGGCCAGGCAGAACGGGGGGAGGAGACGGCCGGCAAAGAACAAGCCCCGCCCCGCCCCGCCTGCGTGTTGTGGGATTGGACGACGTTGCTTAACGTCAGCTGAAGTCATACGGCAGCGCCTGCGCCTGCGCCGCCCCTCCCGCCAGGCCCCGCCTCCGCGAGCGTGGGCCGTCAAACGGCGTAACAGCTGCCCCAGCCCCGCCTCCACCCTCCTCGCGCAACGTGTGTCGTCATCGCCCTCCCTTCCCGCGCGACCGGCTGTTGTGCTCGCTGAGGGGAGGCTTGCGCAGGAAGAGGCGGGGCTTGCGCAGGAAGAGGCGGGGCTTGCGTTTGAAAGATGGCGGACGAGGTGGACCAGGTGAGCGCTTTCCCCGTATTGCTTTTGCGGGGGGCCGCCCCTCCCCAGGGGGTGAGGCAGAGGTCTGTCGGGGGCGTCCTCCTGTCTCGGGGCTTTAGCTGTCAGGCCCCTCAGCCGCCCCGGGGAGGGTCTTGCGCGTCGCGCTGCTTCCCCTGACCAAGCAATGCAGGGCAAGTTCATGAGGGGTGCTCACGGCTGGGGGGAGCTGCCAGGGGCTCCCCCAATCCAGGCAATGCAGTGCTGGTTAATGGGGGACGCTCACTGGGGGGACTGGTTAATGAGGGGTGCTCAGTGGAGCCAGCCACCAGGGACTCACCCTATCTAGGCAATGCAGGACTGGTTAATGAGGGGTGCTCACTGGGGTGTGGCTCCTCCTGTCCAGGCAGTGCAGGGCTGGATAAGGAGGGGTGCTCACTGCAGGGTGGCTCCCCCTATCCAGGCAATGCAGGGCTTGTTGATGAAGGGTGCTCACTGGGGGAGCCACCAGGGGCTCCCTTATCCAGGCAATGCAAGGCTGATTAATGAGGGATGCTTACTGGGGGGAACCCCCTTTTAGAACACCGGAGCCCTTTGGGAGCTGGCCTTAGACACTCAGCAGTGATTTCTCAACGTTTTTTTTTTTTTTGTAAGCAACAAACAACAAACACTGTAGAGGAGCCATTGGATCTGATCAGACTCAGTCTCGATGAACGAATCTATGTGAAGATGAGGAATGACCGAGAGCTTCGAGGCAGATTGCATGTAAGTAAAACGCCATGGAAAAATTTAACTTGGATATACTTTGACCTATGACACAGTAGGCATAAAAGACAAGGCAACTTGTACTCATAAAGGTTGGTTTCTTTTGGGGATTTAATTCAAATTCATTTTTTTAAGGTCTTTATTTATAGTATGTAGACATTTCTTTTGTTCCTGGCATGTTCTCTGAGCATTTCTTGGTATCTGAGCACCAGTACCTCTAAAAAGTAAAAATCCTTTTATTTTATTCTTGTTTTTTAGAGGGACAAGGTGCTGAATTTTCTTTCTTTCTGTCCTGTTTTTATAGCATAATGGTTTAGGAGAAGTCTGTTTTAAACTAGTTTAGAGCAGTGTTGCTTCATAGGTAGATCAATCCACTGAGACTTTGGGTTCTTCTCTCCCCTCTTTTGTTGACCTCATGAGTAGCCTTGGGCAGGTCACTTCAGCTCTCTGTGCTCCAATTTCCCATCTGTAAAACAGGGCTAATGAGAGCAACCTTTTTACAATGCATTTTGAGATCTGCTGATGAAAAGAGCTCTATAAAAGGTATTGAAACATGCTCTAAAAGTGAATCAAGCAACTTCCAGTGATAATGATCTGTCCCTTACTCTCACAAGTTGATATCTGCCTTTTTGTCCATCAAAGCATTCTTCCTGAACATTGCAATAGTCCTCATCTTTCAAAGTCCCTAATGGGTTTACCTCAAGGGTGATAACCTTAAAAAGGCTTCAGCACCAGTGTGGTTCATGATATGCTGGTGTAATGCGTTTAGACTGGTCATCTCCGCTTAGGTCTCCTGAGTTCTGTGCTAGCTGAAATTCTTAGGCTAAATCTATACTGACGGCAGCAAAATCGCCGCCATCAGTGCGCTCTTCCAGGTGCAATTGAGCGGTCTGTATAGACGTGCTCAATCGCTCCTGAGTTCACTCTAGAGACTGCCCCGGAAGTGGTGTATTGCCAAGAATACAGAATGGCATTTCCCGTTGCCTTAGCAAAGTGTGTAAAGGGTAGTTAGTAAGTCGTCGGGAGATACGCAAGGTATTTTAAATACCTTGCGTATCTCCCGTTGACTGCTGCCAAAAAATGCAGTAAGTGTGGCAAGTGTAGACTAGAACTCATGTAGTTAAGTGGGTTCGTGCCAGGTAGATCATTAGGCACTGGAGATGATTAATATGTGGATTGTTGCTGTTCATAAATGACTAAATTAAAAAGCTCACATCAAGAGCTTTGCCTAGGTTCATTTATGGTACTTTGAATCAAACGTTAAATTTGTTTCCCATAGGAACTTTTCTTCCATGAATGCATAGGTGTTATGTCATTGTGCTGCCTTGCTGGCTCTATAATGGAAAAAGCTCACTGAAGTATTTATTGGGAAATTCAAATAAAATTACATAACTAAAAGTGGAAGAGAGGGGCCAGCATTTTGTCTGTTGTTCCTTCCCAGAATCATCACTGTGAGGCTCTATACATGTAAAAATGATAGTTCATGAAAGATGTACACAATATGGCCCCTTCACATAGAGACAGTGTCAGGGCATTTTGCTCATATTTCATGGAATGAATTCTGAAATTGCTGACCACCTAAAAGCAATCTTCTCTTCAGTTCCCCATATTTTGTTTTTTAATCCAATAATAGCACCTAACCGTCCTTTAAAATAACCTGCAAATAGAGCAGATACTACACATGTCCAATCTGTGATCACTGTTCTCATACTAGAGGCCAATGCTGCAGTCTTACTCATGAAAGCATTCATTGACTTCTGTGGGGATCTTGAAACCTGCAGGCTTAGGCCCTATATAACTTTAGTAATCTTACAGCCGTGCTGCTATTATTTGGTTCAAGTATGTGACAGCCACAGTTGAAGCAACTGTCTGTCTGAAAGAAAATTAATTTGTAAAAAGAAAATAGTTGTCCTGTTTTCACTAGTGCAAGTGAAATTAAAACTGTTAAAATACCGGTACATTTAAAGGTCAAAGACTATGTCTACACTGGACTTAAGGAGGCTTAAGTCGACTTAAACAAAGCAGCGTCCACACCAGGCTTTCATTAAGTCGACTTAAGAAATTCCTTAAGTCGACTTAATAAGAACCACTCATTAGGTCGACTTAAGCCTCCTTAGGTCGACCTAACCCTTCTTTAGGTCAACCTAAGCCCAGTGTGGACGCTTAAATCCACTTTAAGTCGACCTAAGGGCAGTTAGGTCGACTTAACAAAGTGGACTTAATCCATGTCCATGGACACCACTTTGTTAAGTCAACTTAACAAAGTCGACCTAACTTTTTCTAGTGTAGACATAGCCAATGAGATTTATTATTCATGAGTCCAAGTCGAAATACACTTAGAAAAGGTACTTTCACTTTACTCTGTTTGTATTTGAACTACAGCTGTAAATATTTAAACACTTTTGGTTGTGAGAGGTACAGATTGTAAAAAAATATATATATATATTTTAAACTGGTCTCATTCCCACAGGCTTATGATCAACACTTAAATATGATTTTGGGTGATGTGGAAGAGACTGTGACAACAATAGAAATTGATGAGGAAACCTATGAAGAGATTTATAAAGTAAGGGTTTAAATGTACTTACTTCTGGTTTTAAAAAAAGAAAAGAAACACTAAAAGTACTGTCTGTGTTGAATGTTTCATCTAGTTAAACATAAAATTGACAGGTGAAAGTTGACTTTACTAACTAGATTTGACCAAAACAAAAGAGGAGTCTTGTGACACTAGCAAATTTATTTTTCGCATGAGCTTTCATGGGCTAAGTCCCACTTCATCAGGTGCCAGAGTGGAGAAAACTTACATGGGGGGGAAAGCCCGTAGGTTTGACCAGGATTTGATTTAGAGCACCTCAGGCAAATAGTTTTTGAAGTAAAAGCTACAGCATACGTGCTTGCTAACTGTGGTGTTCTTTACAATGTGTGGTTAAGACTGTAATTGAGTTTTATTTCCTTGAAACTTGCTGTTTATAAACGTCTGATATATTTTTCTTTGAACATGAATGTAATTATATTTCTCAGATGTAAACCATGCTTTCCTTTCCTTTCTGCTTAGTCCACCAAGAGGAATATTCCTATGCTCTTTGTCAGAGGTGACGGCGTTGTTCTCGTAGCTCCTCCACTGAGGGTTGGCTGAAACTAGAAAGGATTTGTCCATGTTGGAAAGCTGCTCACTTTTTGAGATAAGGCTCCTGTTCAGATCACACATCTGTGCATATTTTTATATGATATTGTTGGTTTCTCTTTTGGTATTTTTGGCACCTGCTTGGCTTATTGGATCATTGAAAGTAACCCACAAAATTGGTGAAAGACAATGGTGTAAAAGAGTTTACTTTTCAAAGAGAAAATTTAAATGTAATGCAGGTGTCTCTGTCAAATCAGTAAATTAATCTTTTCAGTTTTGCAGTCTTGGCAATTGCTTTGTTCTGATTGTTTAATAAATATGATTTATCTTTTGGATTATTGATTTGTCATCAATTTTTTGTACAAAGAAAATAAACTTTTCAACCGGCACTGTATTTACAAATTACAACTTACTGTGGAATTAAGTGTACTTATAGTTTGTTTTATAAAGGAGGTTAATATTTTTTATGTTGCATTACATCTTTGTTCCAGCTAATCTTTGCAAGGGTTGCAGCTTGTAATTACAACAGTGCCCTGTATAAAGAGTATCCATCATACAGTGCTGGATGTTTTGTGCTCAGCCTCTTAACACGTTTCCTTGTATATACAAATATAGTTCATGATTTCTGAAGTATAGAGTCTTCTGCTTCACATTGTGATAGCCCTAATAATTATTATCCAAAATCAGTTTTGAAAGGAATTGTTGCCTCAATATCAACCATTTGTGTTGTCTGACTACTGTGTAGAAGTAGTCACTGCTGTCTTGAAGTCCATTAGGAAGGTGTGAACCTGTTAGTTTATGGGAACCTGCTTTCATTAGACTCCTAAGCCTAGCAAGCACTGACACATGGGAGTCATAGCATCTGTCTGAAAGTGAGATTTCATTTAAGCCACAGTAAATAGCAGATTTTGCAAGACGATTATTTTTCTTACTAATGATCCGTCAACTTTATTTTCTATCTACATCCTTTAAAGTCTGTGGAGAAAAGAAAAAAACTTTGTCATTTCCACACTTTGCTTCAGTTTCCCCATCTGTAAATTGGGGATCATGATACCAACCAAATTTGTAAAGTGCTTTGAGATTACCGATGAAAAGTATTGTGCAACAGCAAGGTATCTGTGCAATTTATGAGTTATAAAATGCCAGCCACCCTATTAGTTATATTTCCCGTTTCAGTAAGTTTTTCTGGGACAGAAGATGCAAGTTCTATGCTATTTGTCAAATGGTGCATGTCTAGCATTTTAGCTTCTAATCTGCTGTTCTGAATAGCTTTCTCCCAGAAGTGAACATTCTGATCTATAGTAGCCCTATTTTGTGTGGCCAAAGTAATTAGAATGCCAGATCCATGAAAATCTACTTCTTGGTTTTTGTTCCAAAAAGAGAAAATGCTGCCTTTGTGCCATGGATGATCAAGAACTCTCCAGGTTACATCTGTTCTGTATGTCTCTGTTCCTCTCATTTAAAGGGAACCCAGGTGGAGATCTAGTTACGGTTTCTGTGGAAAATTTCAACTGAACTTTTCCGTGTGTTTCATAATATGAGGAGCTCTAGGATGGTGTCCCTACATTTAAGTGAGGTGCGTCTTCAAGTATATGAAATAGAAACAGTAGCTAAAACAAAATGTTCAAATTACTGCAATTACTATGGTGCATTAATTATCCCATTTTAAAAAATTTAATCTTCTGTTGACAGCAGTAAAACTTCTAGAATTCGTGCAAAGAACATGTGAGTTACAGCAAATTGTTACAGGCCTCTCCATATACAGTAATAGTTAATGTAAGAATAATGCTGTGTTTTTAGGCATCTTCTGTAACCTTACGAACTCTCTTCTACTGAGGTAAGGGAAGAGGAGCAGAAACTGCTGCAATGAGGTTGGTGAAGAAGGGAACCAGTGGCTTTGTACCAGGTTCCCCATTCTGTGCCATGTTTGATTATTGCCTTGGATGCTTTGCTGCTCTAAGCCAACTCTGGCATGAGGCAAGAAGAGTAGCTGCAGTCCATGACCTACATCCATATCTGTGCATGAGTTAATCCTATTTAAACTGCATTGACTCCCATTCCCTGCCTGTACTGTCTTTGAAGTGTAGGAAACCAACAATGCCAAAGTTCCTTTGGAGGCCTGGCTCCTTTTTGGGGTTGTAGAGAGCTCCTCTTACAAAAGAGGCTGTAGCTTCCTTTTCCTACTGATCTATAGTAGAGGCAATATGCCCCATCTTTTGTGTGGTTTTCAAACATTTCCTGCCTTGAGGAACTCATTCCAAGGAAACAGGTAGATCTCACATACCACCACAGATTAAGTTATGTCCATAACATATACATTTCCTCACTTAATGGCTTCTTCTGGTACAGTGCAAACTGCCTTATTACTATAAATGCTTGCTGTTTGTATTTAATATAATGCTTCAAAACAGGTCCAGCACTTCCTGCCAATTGGCCCCAAAATGCCTCTATCCCATAAGTTAGATTTAGGATGGGTGTCCCAACTACTTCCCTATGACTATGGTTCTGCCTGCAATTTTCTGTATAAATTACTTTGAAGCTAATCTTTGAATTTTAAGTTCCAAAGGTGTAGCCATGTTAGCGTAGGTCAGCCGAATAAACAAGGAGTCCTGTGGCACTTCTAAAGACGAACACATTTATTTATTGCATGAGCTTTCATCAGACTGACGAAGTGGGATTTTCTCCCATGAAAGCTCATGCAATAAATAAATGTGTTAGTCTTTAAAAGTGCCACAGGACTCCTGGTTTGTTTGAATGTTAACTCACTCAAAACACTAGATGGTGCTCTTTTCCCTCAGGTTTAAGCTTAGTTCACCTTGCCTGATTTGATCAATGATGCATGTTTTGTCAGCTGTGCCTGTACTCATCAAATTAGTCATTTGTTTTTAATTTAAAACTGCCATCAAATGTGATCCTAATTATACAAAGTAGTAGAATTAGACATCCAGCTGTCTTGTTGTTTACATAGGCACAAATTACTTCAGTGGCAAGGTATAAAACAGGCTAGTTCATGTGCCCTGTACTATGTCTGATTCAAACTCATGAAATCCTGGCTGCCTACTATGTGACTTACTGCTCAACTATTGTTAAACAGTCCTTGATCACCTATAGCCCAGAAAGCATCCAGGTGCCAAGTGTGCCTGACACCACCATTGACTCAATACTCAGCACTGACATGATTTAAAGCTCAGCATTAGAAACACAACAGATTCTGCTTAAAACGTGCCAAACTCTTATTTCCAGTTAGCATCACCATTTTGTTCTTAATTTTCTTTCTGAGCCAATGAATTTGACCTGGATCAAATCTAGCTATTTGAAGGAGGTAGGGAGGACCAGCATTATATATTCTGTTTGTAGCTCCTACCCACAGCCAGCTTGTATAGGCTTATGTTTGGGATGACCAGAGTGTCTCATTCTTTATCTAAGATAAGATCTACTTCCACACATACTGTTACAAATGTAATTAAGATTGGAGGGAGGGGCTATGGTTAGGTTAACTGTACAGGAGCCTTCATCTTTTAAATACCCTTTTCTCAAATTCGGGTTAGATTACATTTGAGAGTGGGTGGGCTAAGCTTGTTACCTCATTATCATGGCTGGACTGATACTCCCTGCAAGAAAGAGACTTGGCTTGAATAGGAAGGGTATAGTACAGGTGAGTTATTGTGCTAAAATGGCAGAATTATGCAGGGGCTCAGACACAGAATAGCAAAGGAGAAATGGGCATACCAGAGTTGCAGTATACTGCTAAATGCATAACAGAAGTATGCAGAGCACTTGACTGCACACAATGCTGTGCTCCTGGTTTCTAAACAGGATGATCTTTTTTATATTCTAAACAAAAAGAATGAAAAAGGCAAATAGAAAGTTCAAATAAAAAGACCCTATAAAGGCCAAATTTTTATGGCTTGGGGGTGGGGAAACAAAGATGGGTAAAAGGAAAGGGACTAGATGTGGCCTGGAGTAAAATGCAAAAACTATTGGAAGAAAGAGAGGCTGTTACAAAATGCTACTTATGAGATAAATTTTGTATTGCTACCTAAATGTGTTTGAATTCTCTTCTACTGTCCTCAGGGCTTATCTTGTTAGCTGTCAGTAGCAACACAGTGCATTATAAGACTGGAATTTAAACCCACTGTGTGACTCAGAAGGGGGAATTTGACCCTTAGTGTGCATAGTGCTCTACAGTCACATAATACAAATCTCTCTTGCAGTTACTAAAGTAACAACTTAAACTTTAAAAAAGTAAACACTAACATTCTTATGATAGCTTATTTCTGGAGATATTTGAAATATTTTGCAGTGAGCAAGATCCTCAGCTGCAGTGAATTGGCAAAGCATCACTGACTTCAATAAAGCTTATCTGACTTTTGCAAGGTAAGGCTCTGGCCCTATAACTTTCATGTGGATATGCTAGTTTAGATTATGAACTTTCTGGGGGGCACTTCATCTTTGTCTAACACCTAGTACAGGCTTAACACTACATAAATCATATATCACATCTCTAGTTTCTTGATGAAAATTTTGATTTTTTTTTTTTAAAACTAATTTTTCATTACTATTGTACTTTATTTGTCTAACACCTTAACAACATAGTGCTTTACAAGCATCATCTCCAATCTTACCAACTTGAATCAGGAAATCCAGTCCCCTTGCTCTTTACAGTTCTTTACAGTTCTGTGTGTAGTCCACTTTTACTTGGGACTTTCACACTTCTTTTGGGATATTATTTAATAGAGTTACTGTAGTCACAAGTTTAGTGAGTGGCAACACATGGGCCCCTCATTTAAAGGGACCCAAGGGCAGCTTTGGGTCCATTTTGGTCTCTCAGTAGCAGGTCACTTCTCTCCAGTTGCTGCTCCTTTGTCCCTACTGTGTGGAAGATGGGGTTTTCTCTCAATGGATTTCTAATTTGGGGTTGGGAGGGTGCAAAATTCTACAGCTGTCGAAGGTGCTGATGCATTAAAGGATTCTACATCAGTCACTAACAGACCTTGTTATTTTAAATCTCCCTTTGTTCTATTTTTTAGATGACCTTTATATTAACTTCACTTTGTCTCTCTCTGTCTGTAGTCCCTGTGCTTTCCCCCTTTTCTCCAGCAGATGGAGTAATGGTTATAGGTTTTAATGGCAACGTATGCCCAACACAAAGCCTGTCAGGTGTCTGGCCCTGTGGTACAGGGATTAGGGCAAGAGCTTGGAAACCTGGCAGTTGCTGGTTTGAATCTCTTGTGGGGTTGAAAAGCTGCTGTTCATAAGTTTTGATTTGATCTACTTTTAGTCTTGATTGAAAAATAATATAAAAAAATAAGTTTTTTAGAACAGACAACCTTAAAACTAACACACTAAAAGGGACAAAACAAGCACAGAAGTCATTCAGATTGTTCAGACTTCTAGTACGAGGCATTCACTTGCAAAAGGTTGGCTGACCAGTGTAGCATGTATAGTGACCACCCAACCTTTTGCAAACAAATGCATTGACGGTGCTTAAAATGCCTCGTACAAGAAGTCTGACCAATCTGAATTACTTCTGTACTTGTTTTGCCCCTTCTAGTGCTCTGGTTTTAATGTCGTCTGTTCTAAAAAACTTGCGTTTTTTTATATTTTATTTTATGAACTACTTTGTGCAACAAAATCACCAGAAGTTCCCGAGGGGTAGCTGTGTTAGTCTATTGCAGAAAAACAACAGAGTCCTGTGGCACTTTTAAAGACTAACAGATTTATTTATCGCATGAGCTTTCGTGGGAGAAAATCCCACTTTGTCAGAAGCTTTGAAGACCACAAAATCACCACAGATACCACACAAATCATCATCCCCAATGTGTTTGTGAGTGCATCACTCAACACCAAACACCACTAAATGCTTATGTCTAAAATGTTGTAAATGAGTCACTGAATGGCTTCCCAAATGCACTCTATGCAAATCACAGAGAACCTTAGTAAAAGCATTTATTTTTTGTTGAAACTGAGATTCTCTCTTTTTATGAACTCTCCTAATTTAATGCTGGGAATCGACCTAACAGTAGCCATAGGTGGGCAACCAGTCTTCCTCCAGAGCCTTCAAATTAGATTGCAGGGCAAAAAAGCTTGAACCAAGGACCAGCTGCCCTAATTTTAGAGTTGCTGTTTAAATTATCTCTGCATCAGGTAACTCTGGCTTTGTCATGTTCATCCTTAATTAATTGTTAGAATCATGTTTCTTTTTAACATCATGAAACTGATGGGTTTTGTTTTTTCTTTTCCTAACATAGAAGTGATATAGGTTAAGCATAAGTAAAAGAACATCATTGAATTTTTTGCTCAGCTAATTGCTGTGGACTCCATCTCAGGCTAAAAAACAAACAGTCCTGTGGCACTTGTAAAGATTAATAGATTTATTTATTTATTTATTCATTCATCTTGGGCTGTAGATCTTGCAGTCAGGAAGTCTGAAATGATTTGCTATGTTCTATGTCATCCACTTCCAGGACTTCAAAGTAAAATTGCTACTTCTCCCAGCTGTATAGATATTCCATGCTTCTGATTAGCAGAATTCTGGGGGGAAATTAAGGTGTTAACAGTTAAGTATGGAAGCTAATCTGATTGGTCTTAAATTGGATATGTTTGTGATACATTACTCCAAGCTAAATTTTAGTTGCTTAGGATGCTGCTTAATTAAGGCAAGAGAAGAAATTTAGTACACAATAGAAAATACTATATTAAAATAAACATATTTCTTAAGTCAACAGAGTCCTGTGGCACTTTTAAAGACTAACAGATTTATTTATCACATGAGCTTTCATGGGAGAAAATCCCACTTCGTCAGACGCTTTGAAGATAGGAAAGTTACAGAGTGGGAGGAAATTAAATGCAGGGGAGTGTATGACATAGCATCTGGTCAGGCTGTAACAGCAAATCAAAATAGGTGTTAGGATTCAAAACACTGGGGAACAGCACATAGAGGAGGGGGAGGTCAAATCACTTGTTGTAATGCGAGAAAAATCCATAGTCCCTGTTTAACCCCAAGACAACTGAGTCAAATTTGCATATAAGTTCGAGTTCTGCAGTCTCTCTTTGAAGCTGTGATTTGTTATTCATCTGTTTCAACACAGCTATTAACAAGTCGTCAAGGGAGTGAGCAGGGAGATTGAAGTGTTCCCCTACCCACAGGACTCTGTTGTCTTTCTACAATAGACTAACACGGCTACCCCTTTGGAATATTTCTTAAGTGTTCTTATAATGTATGGGTTGGCATGGATGATCACTATTGCCCTCTGCTGGTGCAATTCCAACCTGCTCAAGTGTTAAGTTGCTTTGTAGTGCTTGCTGTACTTGTATGCTAACAGATTTGAGGCATCTACCATGTCTGTCTTTTCCTTTATGTGTAGTAAGATGGATGAGGTAATATTTTATTAGATCGACTCCTGTTGCTGAGAGAGACAAACTTTGAGCTTATACAGACCTCTTCTTCAGGTCCAGAACATGTATCGAGGGTGTCACAGCTAAATACAAGGTGGAACACAGATCGTTCACCATAAGTAGTTAACTCATATTTCAGTGGACCATTCAAGGTTAGGTGGCCCGCTAACACTTCTCCAATCATGTGGGGGGAGGGGAAACGAGGGGGAGGGGTAAATGTGACAAGCCATAAATCCTGAATCTTTGTTCAGTCCATGATTTCTATTATCTAGCCAAGTTATGAATTTAAGCCTCCCAGCTTGTCTTTTGAAGTTGTTGTATAGATCTACTTTGAGGATGAGGACTGAGAGATCTCCTTTAAGGATGACTGAGGAGAAAGTGACGCACACTGTATTTAAAAGTGTGCACTCAGTGACATGCTAGTTCTGTCTTTTATAATTTTTCTGTGGGAGTTTATTTAAGAGTGTAGTGATTGTCGTGTTTCATCCACATAGTTGTTCTGTATCTAGCGAAACTGCAGCACAAAGAGATGAAGTAGCTTGCCAGAGTTGAGTTGATACAGAAAGCGTAGATCTGCCGATTCCTGGTCTAGTGCTTTATCCATTGGACCAGGCTGCCTCCTTTAGCATAATGCAGCATCTTGTAATCTCCAATTCCTATTTGAAAAGGAGGTAAATCCTTCATCCTGTTCAATACTAGTGATTCTTTTCTCTGTTTAACACGGAGGAGCTTTTAAGAAAGTGAACAAAAATGTTAAACTAATCTCCCTGGTTCTTTCCGTGTACCCAAAAGAATATTGTCAGCTACAGCATACTCTCTATTGCAACTGATGTAGTCATTCATTTCTGCTCCTCACTCTTCTGACTCATCATCAGCCGAAGAGGAAGAGCAATCACAGGCATCAGTAAGCACTTGATAAACTTCTGCACGTTGATCAAGTTTCTATACACACTGCATTGATTTCAAAGAAGGGAAGTCTGATGAAGTGGGAATCGTGAGCAGCCTAGATCTGTCATGTTAAGCAAACACTGAAGCTCTATTTAAACTATATATGTAACAGACAGCTGCTTTCTCAATCTGAACATAATGCTTAGGCACTGAAATGCCATGCACGAGGCTGCTCTTATGTTCATGAGGCTCCAGGTAAAAGCAGGGATCCAATCTGCCACAGCGGGGTAAGGAAGGAATCATGTTATAAGGTGCCTTCTTTGGTCCTCCTGGGCTGCGGTGATTTCCTTACTTCTACCTGAGGCAGGGAGGGCAATTCACATCACCTTTGTCATGTAACTCTCCAGCCTCTGTACTTTTTATGTGCTGCTGGAAGAGAGTTTTGTTTGATCCCTCCCCTCTGAGCCATGTAACCTGCTTCACATGGGCACACATTCATACTGCTGCAGGAAACATAACATAGTACTGTAATCATGTAGAATATGTTATGAGAATTCATAAAGGAACCTTGCATGGCATATTGGGCATCAAATCATACAACTACATTGCAAAAGTGAACAGGAACGTTACATAGACTATAACCTAGGGGTCACAGGATGCACATCCATGCACACCTTGGCATTTAAATTCCAGAGAATACCCAGAATTTTGGAAGCCTTTCAGTCTTGAAATCTGGCTTCCTTGCAAGAACCATTGATGCTATAGAAATAGCTTTTCTTGCTGCTTCTCTCCCCGCCTTATAGATGAGGCCAACCCTCCCTCCCACTCATACGCCTTCCTGATTAGAGGGATCCTGCATTTGAGGGAAATTTGAAATCAAACTAAAATTTGCCTTTTGAAACCAGGATATCAGGGGTGCATGATTTTTAAAAAATGCAGAAATCAACCAAATGTGTTTGAGCTTTAAAAGTAGATTATTCAAATTAAGTGTGGGATGAAGATTCGGGTATTTTTTATTTATTTCAGCCAAACCTATGTACCCATCTCTAGTTACAGCCGAAATGTGAAAATCTTGCAGCAAAATAATACAAACAGAGCATAAAAATATATGATGTAAATGGCCAATTTGCCTTGAGCATTTTTTCTCCTTCATAAGACCCTGTTACATAACTGTTCCCTTCAATGTGAACTGGATATTTATGTGAGGGTAACTGATCTGTTTTGGAATCAGAACTCTACACCTCAATTTTCAAGTGTTCTCTCATCTATGAAAAGTCAGTTGAAACTTGTCATGCAAATTAAGCAATGGAAAATTCTGTGTGGATTGTGGTGGGCAATCTAGTCACTTTTCTTCTCCTTTTCTATATCTTTTCTCTAAGTAGCCCCCGTGCAAAGGAAAGATAGGAAAAGATCACCAATATGGCTGCATCAAGAGCTCTTTACAAACCAGAAAATCAAAAAGCAATAAAAAAAAAAGTGGTAACAAGGACAAATTACTAAGAATGGGTACAAATGAATAGCACAAGTGGGTTGGGACAAAATCAGAAAGGCTAAGGCAAACATGAGTTACAACTAGCAAGGAAAGAATAGTTTCTATAAATACATTAGAAGCAGGAGAATAATGGGGAATAATTTGCTTATTTAATGAGAGAAGGAGAGCAAATAACAGATCACACAGAAGGCTGAGGTGATTAATGCTTCAGTCTTTCCTATAAAAGTTAATAGTGACTATGTTTAGCACAATTAATAAAGGGGAAGGATTTCAGGTCAAAACAAGGAAGGAACAAGAATGCTTAAGTTAGATGTACTTAAATTGGCAGGACCTGATGAAATTTACCCTAGATTATACTTTAAACTACCTGAAGCACGCTCTGAACCATTAGCGATTATTTTTGATAACTCATGAGTTATCAAAATAGGCACAGTCCTACACAAAGTCATCAAAACAGGGAGAAAGGAAAACCTTGGGAGTTACAGACCACTCCACCTGACTTTGATATTTGGAAAGATACTGGAACAAATTATTAAACAATCAATTTGTTCAAACATGGAATAGCTAACAGGGATTTGTCAAGAACCAATCATGCCAAACTAACCTAATTTCTTTTACAGGGTGAGCACCCTAACAAATCAGAGGAACAGAGATGTGATACACTGAACCTTATTAAGGCTTTTGACATTGTCCCACATGACATTCTCATAAGCAAACTAGGGAAACACAATCTAGATGAAATTAGTATGAAGTAGGTGTGCAACTGCTTGAAAGACCATACTCAAAAATTAGTTACTAATGGTTTGCTGTCAAGACGAGAGGACATATCAAGTGGGGACCTGCAGGGGTTTGTCTTGGGCCTGGTACTAATCAATATTTTTATTAATGTCTTGGTTGATGGAGAGGAGAGTGTGCTTATAAAATCTGTGGATGACACCACGCTGCGAGGGCAGTGTAAATACGTTAGAGGACAGGATTAGAATTCAGGATGATCTTGGTAAACTGGAAAATTAGTCTGAAATCAATAAGAATAAATTCAATAAAGACAAATGCCAAATACTATACACAGGAAGGAAAAATAAAACTCAAAAATACAGAATGGTGAATATCTAGCTAGGCAGCAGTACTGAAGAAAAGGATCTGGGGGTTGTAGTGGACCACAAATAGAATATGTTAGTTGTGCGATGCTGCTCAGAAAAAGGCAAATGTCATTCTGTTACATATTAACAGGAACACCCCACCAGTGGCCCTCTCCCTCAGTGCTTTGGTGGAGGAGAGCGGGGCCAGAGACCGGCTGCAACCTGGCCAGTTGGCCCCTGGGGGTGGCGGGGCTGACTGGTGCGCATGGGGTGGCTTCCGGTGAGGTCCGGAGGCCCTACTGCATGCACCAGTAGGCCCCACCACGCCCAGGGGCCGATCAACCAGCCGTGGCTGGCCCACCCCGCTCCTGAGGGTGGACTAGCTGGCCCAGGCACAGGGCAGCAGCTCAGAGGCTGGCCTCTGAGCCGGCTCCCCCGCCTCCCTTCCCAGTGCCGGCAGGGCGGAGGGCCCCCACATTGTGGTGGGCCCCTGGGCACAGGCCTCGTTGGCCCATGCTGTAATCCGCCCCTGAACAGAAGTGTTGTATGTAAGACGTGGGAGGTAATTGTTCTGTTCCACTCAGCACTGGTGAGGCATTGCTGGGATACTGCGTTCAGTTTTAGCACCACACTTTGCGAAAGAAATGGACAAGTTGGAAAGAATCCAGGGAAAATTTTAAAAATGAGGCTTAGACAACATGACTTATGAAAGAAGGTTGAAAGAGCAGGAATGTTTAGTCTCAATAAGAGACGGCTGAGGGAAGCATAAGTTCAAATATGTAAAAGCTGGCTCAGACTGTGGTCATCAGTTGTTTGCTGTGTCCGCTGAGGCTAGGACAAGAATCGGCTTAGTTTGCAGAAAGGGAGAAGATGATTTGCTATGAGGAAAATCTTTCTAACTATAAGGCCAGTTAAGTTTAATAGTATTTGACTTTTACCATTAATCCTCTTTAAACATCAATTTCACACACACATGTAGATGAACCAGTGGAAAAAATCAATTGTAATCAAACAGGTATCTGTGTCCTTGGAGAGTGCGCATGCAGGGGAATGGCTTACTGGGGCCCTCCTCTACACAGGGAGCCCCTGCAAAGTCCACTGTCCTTGTCCCCACCCTCGTACTAGGCCCTCCCTCTGAAACAGTGAATATTTGAATTGATAAAGAAAATTTCAAAAGTTAAAAATCAATATTGATATCTGTTGAAATTTCAACCCCCAAAAATCAAATTTTGCTAAGCCTAAGGACAGTTAAGCACTGGAACAGGTTACCTTAGAGGCTATGGAATCCCTGTCATTTGAGGTTTTTAGTAAAAGGTTAGACAAACACCTGTCAGGGAGAGTCTAGGTTTACTTGATCCTACCTCAGCACAGAGGAATGGAATAGATGACCTCCTCAGGTCCCTTGCAGCCCTGCGTTATTATGGCCTGGTCTATACTATGGGGCTAAGTTGGCAGGAGATATACAATCTGCATGCCACAGAAGGCATATCGCCCGTTGACTTAGTTACTCTCACTTACTGCACTGTCTTCACTCAGCTGCGCCGACATGAAGTGCTCTCACAGATCGACGCAACCTTACTTGGAGGAGTAGAGTTACTAAGTCGATTGGAGAGCGCTTCCGGGCTTGATTGAGCAGGTCTACACGGCCGCTTAATCAATCCCTTGACGCAGTTTTTTAAGAATAGACAAGGCCAAAGATTCTAGGATAGTGGTGAAAAACACTTCTGTAGCACAGAACTGTCTAGCTGCATATCCATTTGCCTTAAGGTCAGGAATTTTCTATACAAAACTGAAAATCTGGATGACCTCCAAACACTGAGAAAATTTATATCTAAATCCAAACTTTGCCAAGTGGGGGTCATTTCTAGTGTTTACCACGCTCCCTCTGAAATAACATTTAATTTAAAGTACCAGATGAACCGTTCTGATCTCTAGTAATCACATGGATATTTCTGTTAACATATCTTTATGGTCAGGCTGATACTTTGGATTTCACAACAATCCAAATAAAGCTGAATAAATGTACACTTTGTTTATAATTTTCATGGCCATTTTACTGCCTCATGGAACCAGTTATAAGCACAAAACAACACACTATTCTTTTTCTTTTCACAGTATTTCCACCATCCAGGAACAAAAACACTATAAACTATAACTAACATAGTTTTAGCCCATACATTTACTATAAAATTACAAAATGTCATTTTTAAGACAGTATGAAATTACAATATTTTATCCATCCCTTTTGGTTCTACAGTGGCAATATACTCACAAATGTTATTTATACATCTGTCCTGATAACGTGGATGAAGTTGGTGCATGAACAAAGATGTTCTGGCATGATAATTCTCTATAAAAATGAAAGCATTTTTAAAATGAAATCTTATGTTAATTTCAGTTTCATTCAAACACAAGGCAAACAAGTCAATGTCTGACAAATGGTATCAGGCAAAATTAATAAGAACTATATTTTACTTTTAAGGTATGGGAAAGACATTTAAAAAATTGGAAATATAAATGAAACACTTGTCTGTGCCTTTTTAAAATTTGTCCTGAACCTCTGTGTTATGTAGGGTCCTTATACCCAAAAGATGTTAGACACAGATGCACAACGAGGAGCCCAAAAGTGTGTGGCTTTATTTGGAAGAAAACTAAGAACCAGCCAGACTTGTTTTACCTACATCTATTACTATGGCAACCCACCATCTGTTACTAAGGCAACCCAAGGGGGTAGCCAGTGTTAGTCTATTGCAGAAAAACAACAGAATCCTGTGGCACTTTTAAAGACTAATAGATTTATTTATCCTATGAGCTTTTGTGGGAGAAAATCCCACTTCTTCCCATCTTCAAAGCGTCTGATGAAGTGGGATTTTCTCCCATGAAAGCTCATGCGATAAATAAATCTCTTAGTCTTTAAAAGTGCCATAGGACTCTGTTGTTTTTAAGGCAACCCAATACACTACACTCTGAATCTAATTTCTTTGCAGGAAGTTCATAGTGTTTCAACCCATTGTGAAATTCAAGTCAACAAGATGAAGTGGGGAGAGACAGAATCAAATAATACCTTACAAAGTGGGGAGGGCAAGAGATTGAAGCCCAGGTCTGAGCTCCAGGAATTCCTGATTTATTCTAATCCTCCTTTCCTCTGTGGTTTTATGTAAATCATTTAGGGCTTATCTGCACCGTTTTTGCACATATTTAATAACAAGCTAAATCAGTATAAGTACCTTTATTCTGGCACAACTGTGTCTACACTAATGAGTTGTGCTGGTATAACTAAATCAGCTTTTTTACATATTTAGTTACATTGATGCAAAAATATATATATAGTCAAGTCCATAGACTCTCTGCCTCTGATTGTCCATCTGTAAAATACTGAGCTAACTAACAGGACTCTTGAGAAGCTTTGTTCGTAAAATCCTTTCAAAGTTGCCACATATGTGCTATAACTCTCCATTGACAAGCTGTGCAGGTAAGGGAGGTTACAAGGATCCAGTCACTATGGTTATGCAGTGACTAAGATTCTCTGAAGGTACTACAGTACAGCCTCAATTATTCAAACTTGAATGATCGAAAACAGGATCATATCATGATGTCTATTATTTAGAATTAAAATTCCCTCATTTACGTGAAACCTTCAGTATCCTAATTCACTTTTTATCTACAGAACATACCAATAACCAGGGTTATACTCTGCTTTCTATCAGGGACAGACATCAGGTTTTAGGTAGTGAAGAAAAATAGTTGTGCATCTTCAGGTTTTAGGATTTGCTTTTTGCTTTTTTTATTTTTAAGGTAGTTTTTGTTTTCTTAATGAGTGCTATTAAGAATTAATATATAATATGTACTACTGGGTATGCAACACATAGAGGAATTAGTGGACTGAAGGGTGAGAATTTATACTACAGTGTATTTCATGCAAGTAAGCTGTGAGCAACTTGCTAGCTAGCTGAGGTTCACACCTCAGAGTGAATCCTGCTCCCATTGAAATCGGTGGCAATACTTGGTTCTCTAAATGCCATAATATGTAGCACATTGCAATTATACTCATTAACTGCGGGTCCCTCATGCAATGCCTTGTCTCTGCTCAGAACAAGATGGAACATTGCATGTTGTAATCTATAGTCTCTGTAGGCTTCTCTGTCCTGAAGATGAAAACTGCCACATTGTGGAACTCTGTGTGGGCTGCACATTGCCATCGTTCCTAGGCAATGGAATGTAAAACTTCCCAGCCTAAGACAGATTTTGTTTTGTTTTTAATTGTTTAACAAAACAGAACTTGAAATGAGATGGACTTAAGTGGGAGTCATAAAATGCATTAGCCAAGGCTAAAGGAATTTTCATTTCACCCAGGGCTTACATGAATCTCTGAACTTCTCTTTGATGTTAAGAAAACCACCAGCTTAACTTCATGACAAACGGATAACCAGCATGGTCACGTGGTAAACTAGAAGGGACAAAGCAGTGGAGAATATGCGCTGGGGAGCAATCCTATATTGCTTGAAAGAGGATAGACTTGGTGAGCCGACAATGAGTATTTTCCATAACTTTATGATTCTCTGATCAACAGACCATCTGTATAGACATGTGAAGGAATGATGAAAATGATCCTGATTTGTAAGAAACTTCCCAGATGTCAGGATTTATAAAGTTCTGGGATTTTTGCCATTGTGTTCAGTGGAACCAGGATTTATTTCAGCCCATGGCTTAGGTTAAGCAAGGAAATACAATAGATTTCTAGCAAAAAAATAAAAAATAAAAAAAAATGGGAACTTTATTTTAAAATGTTATGAAGATGCAAAAATGTTCTGGTGTGTTTTATGCAGAAACTTGAAAATATGAAGCAAGAATGATGAAGGTAATGTTGAAAGTATCAGGGAAAAGTGAAGATTTACTTATATAAGTTATTGCTAATCATGTATTATTGATTTAAACAGATCAAAAGGCCTCGTTCTTCTGTCTTTACTTACATGAAGAGATGAAGAGTTCCACTAACATCTGACCTTATCCTATGTCAGATCTATAATCCTTCTGTATCAGATGCCTAAAGAAATTTCAATTAGACAATATGAATTAGTTGCCTTCGTCACATCTCAGAATCTTTTTAGGTATCTCATATTGTTCAGTTAAAAAATATTGTTTGACTTGTAGCAAACCTCACATTTTTCTTCAGATTTAATTCTTAACTATAGTCCTAGCTAACAGTAAGACTTTTCCTTTGATCGAACATCTTATTTCTGAAAGATGAAAAGTCAATTGGCTTGTGCCAGTATGTTTCAGCCCCTTCATGGCTGATCTCTGATAGACCCAATTTATTTATTTGTAACCCTTCCTGAGTGATCAGTATAAAAAATTTCATTTCCAAAGACAGACTCTTACCTAAATAGTGAAATACCCTTTGTGAGTGATGTGCAATGCAGATGCTGATATATTTGCATTAATTTTGGCTTTTCTTCATTTCTTCCCATGAAACTTTGCACTTTCCTAAAACTATTGCAAAAAAGCACTATTCTGGGGTTTCTTACTCTTCATCTGAAATGGCCGTTTTTAATTCACTAGGCTGCTGTAGACAGTGACAATAGCTAGCACAGACCACGCCATCGTTATTTCACTTTGCTTAGCTTGTTTCTTTGACAGAACAAGAGAACTGTTGTGCGTGGAGAGTGAGGAGATTGTGCACTGAGAAAAAGGAAGTTTTATGTTTGCATCCACCTGTGCAAATATTTCAACATTGTTTCTACAGCATGCTGTCCCCTGACTGTGAAATGTAGGATGCCATGGCGAGGCATGGGTGATGCTCAAAATGCCTAGAAGTTCCAGCATGATAATCAAGGTTTGGGTTCTTATCTGGTCATCTTCAGTCTAGACATCAGGGAGGGAATATCATTAGAAGAGGTGTTTTTAAGTGATTTCCACCATTTCCTACTCTTGAGGATAACTTTTCTTTCAAAAATGCACTTAATAATGATTTAAATATATATGATCAAATGTACTGTATTCTTAAAATTACCCTAGCTGTTATTTAAAATTATTATTTAATGTAGCATTGAACACTTAGATGGCAGTGTTCAGTGTTGTGTCCCAGGTTACTGGGAGTTCCTGATTTTAAAGTGTGAGAGCGTTGGTTTGTAGGTATAATCTTTATTAATCCTATTGATATTGCATTGATATCCATCTGTGTTTCCTGAACTCCCAAAGTCCTGTCCCCGCATACACTGGAGTGAGTGTAAAAGCAGGATGAGTTCTCAGGAGGGACACTCTCTAGTTGTTACAAAATCCTGAAGTGGAATCTTGACTCCACTGAAGTTGATGGGGCCAAGATTTCACTCTGGTCAGGAATCTCCACACTTTACAGCTTTAAATCACCTTACTAATTATGATTCACCCTCACAAGCCCTTTTTAAATAGATAAGAATTCCCAGAACCACCCCTAGATACTTAGACAATAGACAGATTAGAGATTCAGAAATGAGGTGCAGAGGTTAAGAGTGTTTTACCCAAAGCAGAAACCGAAGGAACTATACGAACTAGGACTAGGATTATCCACATTCCTTATATTCACTCCTCTTCTCAGAGTACTGAACCATGCAGTTTTCTGTTATTGTTATTATTTATTATTTGTATTCTGGCAATAGAAGCCCCAGTTGAGATCAGAATCGCTCTGTGCTAGGCCCTATGGTACTATCAAGTAAGAGGTAATCCACGTGTTTCCATATCTAGTTCAGGAAGTTAATGAAGGTGTGAAATTTAAAATGGAAATTAAAGATTGGGGGCAGATCCACAGGTGGTGTGAATTGTCAGAGCTTTGTTGAAGTCAATGGAGCTATGACAATTCTCACCAACTGTGGATCTGCTCCAAGAATGTATTTTCCACTTTTCCAGACTTCTCTGGATGATTCAAAGGTTTCATTTGACTTCTGCGGCTATTTAAACCAGATTTTCTTCCATCCCATTTTGGTGACATCAGTCATTGTATCCCCAGTGACAAGTACACTTTCTAGAGTCAGCTCCATTAGAGACTGTAATCAGGCAAATGATCTCATGATTTCCCACTATGTATTTCAGTGTTCCCCTGTGATGCCCACTTTATCCAGTACCAGGGTCAGTCATAATGGGTGCTCTCTGCTCTGGAAACAATAGACTGCTTGGGGATCTATGGCTATGTCCACACTGGCAAGTTAGTTCGAATTAAGGAAGCTTAATTCAAACTAACTAAAGCCATGGCTACACTACGCTTTAATTAGTTTGAATTAAGTGCTTCCTTAATTCGAACTAATAACTTGGAATAGGGTATTAGAAGTAAGGCTTAATTCAAACTAACTAGTTCAAATAAACCAATGTGGCCATGTTAATTCAAACTAATTTCTTTGTTCGAACTAACTGGCCCATTGAAATCAATGGAGATGGCTCATTCAAACTAAGCAAGTGTGATCTTAACACACCAGCACAGCTGGGGTTAAGGTGGCAAGAGAGGCCAATTAGCTTAAGGCTGCAGCTGCTGAGGAGCACTGAGACTGATTGAGAATGAAGCTCACCTGAACAGGAAGAGGCAGGGCTTCATTAGAAGCATATGAGTGGTGGGTCGTAGGCAGAGGCTGTAGTGAGGTGAGGATGCGCTCTCATTTCCTGATACAAAGCGGAGTGTAGAAGCCTGAGAAAGAGGATAGGAAGCAAGCCAGGGAAGGTCCTGTAAGTCTGAGAGGAATAGACCTGAACTGCTGGTTTGAGGGTCCCTGGATTGGAACCTGGTGCAGAGGGCAGGGCTAGGTTTCCTCACCAGCCACTGTGGGAGTGGTGCAGTAAGTGCAGCATAGAGGGAGACTGATAAGACCCTGAAAGAGGAGGAGGATGATAGTGATTTGGCCAGAGGACTCAGCCATGAAGAAGAGGCATTGCAGCTCCTATCCAGAGAGAGGGCCACCGAAGGAGTGATGGGTCAAATGACTGCAGAAGATGTGAACAGTGCCAGGTGCATTCCCCAGATGAGCCATGAGGTGGTGCCATTGAGCAGTGAGTAGCGCGCACCCTGTCACAACCCCATTGTATTGCAGTCCAGAAAGTGTCCCCCTAAAAGCACTGGGTGCTCCCTTATAACAGTGCTCTGATACATCGCCAGTGTGGACACAGAAGCTCCACACAGATGTTTCCCTTTTCCCCCAATGGAGTAATTGCTTCCTGCTGGCTGTACTGTGCTTTGCGGCCAGAGTGTGCCTCTGTCAATACACAGCCTAGCACTTTGTCTGACTGGTGTAACAGAGCAGACAAGAGGGTCTGATCCTACCTGCCCACCTCTGAGGAGGTGCCAAGTTGTTGCCATGAGTGTGCTGGGCCCCAGCAATGCAGACTGGCTCTTCCAGCCCCCTGCAGGGAGTCATGAGCCAGGTTGGTTTGACTTTTTACCCCATCAAGTACTGCTGCCTGCTAGGAAAGAGCTGTTCCTGCCACCCACCAGGAACAGCACCAGCACACAGCTGGTGTGGGAAGCACAGGCTGGAGGGGAGTCCCAGGTCTCCCCACATTGATAGGCAGGAAGGGAATGGTGTTGCCCTTAGAAGCCAGCATGCTGTAGATCTGCATCATGGGCCAGACTGAAGGGACTAGATAGTGGGATTACAGGGCACCCCAATAACCTGCCCATTACACAGGGTGGGGATCCTGGCCCTCCACACTGCTCCCCCAGGACTTGCTGCTGAGAGCTGGTGTACAGTCACAGCCCCGTGGGAGCCGGAGATGCCCTGGATTGAAGCTGGTTCTGTCCATTCCTACAGCAACCTCAGGGACCCCAGGGGAATCTGAGGCCAAGAAACAGGATGGGGCCAGCCCCAGCACATGCAGCCAGCCAGCAACAGAGCAGGGAATGAGTCCCAACACCCTTGCTGTCTCTCCAGACTGAGCCCTGGGGCTGTGCCAGGCATGGGCGAGGCCCTGGCACGGGGCACCACACACAGCGTCCCTTGGGTGTGAGGGGCAGTCACAGTCTGTTTTACACGTCACAGGCCCACTGCCCAGGCCTGGCTGCACTGCAGTGATCCACGGAGTCAGAGACACGGGCTCTGGCGGTGTCCACACGTCCTCACACTCTAGGGACGGGGCCCTTCTCCCCAGCATCAGCACCACTCACTGTCTCCAGCTGCATACCGCACCCAGCTCCAGATGGCTCCCGCCCTGGCTCCCAGCCCTGCTCTGGTTCAGTGTGGCTCTCTGGGACGCTCCTTGGGCCCCTCTGGTTCTGCTGCTGTGGGTCTGCTCAGCTCAGCTCCCTGGGCTCCTCCTCTGGTCTGCTGCATCCATCTCCAGACCACTCCAGCCCCAGCTCTGCTCTGTTCAGCTCAGCTCAGCTCTCTGACTGCTGGGTCACCTGCTGTGGGTCTGCTCTGCACAGGTCGGCTCAGTTCAGCACCCTTGCCTGCATTCTCTGGCTCTCAGCTGCTGCTGGCTGCTTCCTCCTTAGCTCGACCCCACTCGCTCTCTGGCTAAGGCTTGCCTGGGCCAGGCATGTCCAGCCTGCACCAGCAGTTTCAGCTCAGGGGCAGGGAGCACTCTCCTGGTTCCCTCATTGGCCTGTCCACTGTGTCAATCAGACTATCCTGGAACACTGGCCTCTCCCCCTGGTTCTGGGGGCTGTCTGTTTCAGGGTCCTGTTTCCCCATGGAATGGCCAATCAAAAAGCACCCCTCAGTTTCAATAAGGGGTCATCAGTCCCCTTACACATGGAAGAATGTATTGAGAAAGCATGGCCTGGGTTTCCAAGCTTCACTCACAAGAGGGCAATGTTGCACAAAGTTCGAAAGAGAGGTCTCCATTATGCAGTTCCACTGAAATCAATGAGCCTTTTACTAATGGGACTGACCTTAATAGGACAGAAGAGGGTCCCTTCCATATGCGCGTCTCTTTGTTCCTGTGGATCAGCTCTATTTAATGAGTGGGGTGGAGGGATGGCAGCAGTCAGGGAAAGATTCTCCCTGTCAGCTGTGTAATGTTCAAATGTAGCCATGGGATCCACTTATTTTTGGCGCCACAGCATGTGGGTGAAAATTCCTACATGAGGCAGTTTGAGGGGATCGAATTTAAACTGCGGTGGCAACTTGTGGCACATTGTAATGTAATGGCTTGTGTAATGTTCCATGGCCTCCCACACATGTACACAATTGTCTAATTCCTTACATGGGCTTAAAGCTAGAATTCATGATCTGTAGTTCCAAAAAACAAGCCTTTACTTTGTGTGAGTGGGAAATGATCAATACTTCAGTTGGTAGGACATTCCAGGTGCTAGAGAAGAATGATGTGCACGTACCCATGTGCACACAGTGGGTGTCAGAGGGACAGAACTGGAACATAGATTTCCCTATCCAATACTGACACAAAAAGACTGATGAACTACCTTTTCCCCCTGTTGTCTCAATTCTCTTTCCCTTTAGTTCAGCACATCTTCGATCTGCTGAAATAATCTGACCTGATCCAATGACTTACACTCCCCTGCATTTATTTTCCTCCCATTCTGCAAGTTCTCCATCTTCAAGCATCTGACAAAGTGGGATTTTTCTCCCACAAAAGCTCATCCATTAAATAAATGTGTTAGTCTTTAAAAATGCCACAGGGCTCCTTATTTTGTTTTGCGGAACTAGACTAACACGGCTACTCCTCTGGAACTCTTCTGGACAGAATTTAAAGATTTTCTAAGATAATGAATGTTATAGAGAAGGCATATCAACATCTTATGTTCTTCCTGGCCCATGCTGCAAGAACAAAGGGACATTCAATTAAACTGAAAGGTGGAAATTTCAAAACAGCTAAAGGAAATGTGTCATCCAGCAGATGATAAATTATCTTCTTAATTAGTGGTGGGGTTTTTTTTTTTAAAACAAAGGCCTCATTTGCACTATGAAGAAAATGTTATGTAACTTTTGTAAAAAAGCAAAATGGCTCCTGGGAGAAGATTACTTTAGTTTGAGGGCCGGTTTCCAACCTGTTTGGGATACAATATTGTACAATGCTAAAAAGAAAAGCTTAAAATTACTTTAAAGGATATTTTTAAAAAATATCTTAAATATGAAAGAAATAACACAAATTGTTCTTTGAATAACTGCAGTTGCATGTACTGGTTGGGTACACTTGCACCCGTAGTAATTGCCTATGCAAATTACACAGTCACTTGCATTGCATGCATATTTTTGTGCTTGCCATTTTGAAAGTGTGAGCCTTAAAAATACAAGACAGCCTCAACTGCATGCAAATATTTTTTTTCTATCCATGACTATCTTCAGCTGTTCATTTTCATAGGATAGGTGCATGATCTGGAAAGCCACTTTGGCCCAGGTAGTGCCTTTTTAAATGAGAGGACAATCTGGCAAGATGACTTTGTAGAATGAGAAGGCAGCAGAAGTCTCCTACCCCTGTTGATTCCTACACTAATATCCATGTTGATGTAAGGCAGGACTGCTGCAGTTGGGCATGAATTCCACATACTCATGCAGATTTTCCAAGTGTCATGGGGTATGTCTACACTGCAGTGGGGAGCAAGTCTCCCAGCCCTGGTAGACAGACTCAAGCTAGTGCAACTACACATAGCAGTGTGGACATTGCAGTTTGGGCTGGAGCTCATGTTGCCAAGCATAGGGATTTGGGTGAGCCACAACATCCACACCGCTATCCTTAGTGTGCTAGTTTGAGCCCCAGTAATGCAAGTGTTACCCAGGCTCGGAGACTCTCTCCCACCTACCATTTAGACATGCCATTGGTTCATGTTCTTTCTCCTTTCTCTTTCCTTTTTTGGTCCTGTGCTCATCCCTTTCCACAGCCCATCTATGCAGTGACAGATTGCTCTGAGAACACCAGTTCAGTAACAACTAAATTGAGTGTTAGTCTGGCACATTTCTTCTTATTTTGCAAATAAGAATTTGAATTATTGCTGTGTGGTTTGGTGGTCTGGGCAGATCAGGGGCCTTCTGTCCTCACAACTTTCCCTGTCACCCCACCTCTTCAGGTTCCTCTCCATCATTGCCTATTTCTCGTTGCCCCCCTGCTTACTCCAATTCTGTTGCCACTTCTAACAGGCAGGGGTCCTTTGGAAAAAATAGCATGTGATCATGTAATTAAAGTCTGTATTGTAATGCTATCATGTTCTTGGATGCAATTCTGACTAGAGAGTTGTTGCTGCTTGGCCTGTATTTTTAGATGCCCCATAATGCTTTGCTGCTGTAGCTTCCAACCTGGGCCACTCACTACCACCCTACCAGTCCCACCCTGAGTGTTTGTGTGCTACATAGCCAGCCAGCCCTGATTCAGCAGTTCTGACTCCAGCAGCTTGTCTATAGCCCCACTCTGGCTTCCACCAGCTTTGGTTACATCTAGCAAGTTAGCTCCCATCCCTGAGTTTTCCCAAAGCCATGTGCTGTGAAATCGCCATCCTTCTCCTGGACAGATCAGAGAAGTACTGTGTGCTGTTTGCGCCTTTAGGGAAACAAAGCACACCAATTTGCCACATTAATTGCTGCTGATGTTCTCTTTAGCATGAATACACCACTGCTGGTTTTAGATAAATAGTAAAACAGGTTTGTTAGCAAAAAACCAGGATTTTAAGGGCATTTAAATAGGAGAGGAAACTAGAAAATGATTACAAGCAAATAAAAGTGAAAACATACATCTAAAAGTCTAAATTTAAAACTTAATCTAGAAAGTTTTGGTTCAAGACTTTGTTCAAGATGGTTTTTCTCATCCACACTCTCCTAGCAAGATTGTGACTGACCTCTTCCTCACTCAGGATCTCTTCCTGAGGCCCAAAAGTGTTGGTTCCTTTGTCCTCCTAGGTGAAAGATAACTTGGGGTTTTCTGCCCCCATTCTTTTATAGTCCAGTGATCCCTTGAAATGGATTTCCTCTGAAGATTGCCCTAACAGTAAAGTTTATTCAAGCAGTGAGGAAGGTGATGTGTAGTCTGCTGGTGAAGGAGGCTCCATGCTCTTCTCCCCACTTCCCTCCCGCATACATTTGCTGAAATGCAAATTGTTCTGTTCCCTGCCATCTCTTCCCCCGATGCTTGAAGCTCCTGTTTACTATTTATATGTAAATTGAGGTAAATACACATTCCTTTGTTTAAGGTAGACCTGTTTAACTTTGCATAGGTAGGGCTGTCTGGTTTTGAACATAAGCTGTTACCATCATAACTTTATGTATAATATTGCTACATACGTATTATTGACCAGCAATTTATTAATTTTCAAATGATACCTCAGGGCATTTTTTGTAGAAAGATTGTGTAGTGTGTCGGGTGTGACTACAGGGGTGCTTTTGATCACAAATACACATGCACAAGGGGGGGGCGAATTAAGGTTGCATGGGAATTTCCTAACATTTAAGTGCTTGATTTTGTAAAATTAATGTTCTTTTAAGGTATCTTTTAGGGATAATATAAATCTAATTCTTTCAAATCATGCATTATGATGGTCTAATCAGCTAGTCATTTTCCATCATTGCATTATAGTAATTTTTCCCTTTAAAATTTGGACAAGATATCACTTATGTTTATAATGGGTTTCTCCGCAGCATTTAGTACTGGTCTAACTCTGCCTTGACTGAAGTTAATGGTAAAACGTATCATTTGACTTCAGTGGGAAAAGGCCTTTCTATCCACAGTGCAGCCACTGACTTGCTATAAGTTTCTGTATCACAGTTACCCCACTTCTAAATTGGGGATTATGGCATTTATTCTCCTTTGTAAAGCAATTTAAAATCAGTGGATGGACATGCAATGTCAGAGATAAGTATTGACCTTATTACCATTAACCTTGGATCTGATGAATCCTTTATGCTCACTGTCCTATCACTGACTAAGTGAACAGTCTTAACCTTTTCATTTTTCCTATAGTGGGTCCTGTTATATTAATTTAGATGGAATATAGGGGTTAAAGGTGTAAAAATAACCCAGTCACTCTCCAGTCTTTCAGAGTGATAAAAAAGTTCCAAGGTTTGGTGTACAGAGACCTCAGAGCTTAGTGCCAGAATTCATGCCAAAGATTAGAACTTTGTTGACTGAAACAAACAAAATTGGAAAACATTTAAGATTGCATGTTTTTCTAAAAGATCTGCTCTAGGGATCTGCATCTGACGAAGTGCATTGCAGCTCATGAAAGCTTATGCCCGAAGAAATTTGATAGTCTTTAAGGTGCCACCGTACTCTCGTTTTTGCTCCAAGGATTATTATTTTAGAGGAAGATGTATGGCCTGTGTTATACAGGAGGTAAAACTAGATGATCACAGTGGGCCCTTCTGGTCTCAGAATCTATGAATCTACGAAAAGGAAATGAATCAAATGAGGTAAAAAACACTGAAACTGATTGATGGGTTGATTGTTTGTTTTGCATAAACAAATGCCCTTTCTGGAGACAGAGAATGTTGGTTAAAGTCTCTTATTCAGTCAAACAGCCCTTGATGGGGAAGAAAGGGTTAATCCTTTTGAAACTGAGAATAATAGTCACTTTCCTGCTGCAAAACAACCAAGGAGTCCTGTGGCGCTTTTAAAAAGACTAACAAATTTATTTAATTTATTTAATGCACTTCGTCAGACGTTTTAAGATGATGAAGTGGGATTGTGTTAAAGCTCATGTGTTAAATAAATTTGTTAGTCTTTAAAAGTGCCACAGGACTCCTTGGTGGTTTTGCTGAACTAGACTAATACAGCTGCTCCTCTGGAACTTTCCTGCTGCAAGGAGAGAAAAGCTAGGATAGTAAAGATGAGGAATATAAAGATTTGGTTGACATTCTTGGGATACAAGGCAGCTAGAGAGTCATGGACGGATGACTTGGGGTATGTCTACACAAGCAATTTAGGTTGAGTTAAGGACGCTTAAGTCGATCTAAATTACTCCACATCAACACTGGACTTTCATTAAGTCGACTTAAGAAATTTCTTAAGTCGATTTAATGAAAACTTAAGTCGACTTAATAACTTCCCCTCTTTAGGTTGACTTAAGCCTTAAGTCAACTCCTTAAGTCGACTTAAGGCCCGTGTGGATGGGGAATAGCCCTTAAGTCGACTTTATTAAGTTGACTTAATGCCAATGTGGACAGTTATGTCCAATGGTAAGTTGACTTAATAAGGTCAACTTAAAGGGTAGCCACTCTGTTAAGTCAACTTAAAAATCGACCTTATTATGTCAACTTAACGAAGGGAGGGGAAAACAGAATATGATCTCACATAAATCAGGTTGCAATCCTTGCTGGTGCAGAAATGGATGGTCAAGAGTGGTCAATGGAGTATCAAGATCTGGTGTCATGGTAACAATCCTTTTACTGCAGCTGCAGTGATGGTAAAATAAAGGTTCTTATTTTGTTCTCCCCCAAAGTATCTTTTTAAGTGCCCCAAACAGGTGATGGTTTGAATAACCCATCCTCACATTATTTCATCTACTAATTTCAAGCACACTAATTTTGGTTCATTAATTTCTAATTTCAGGAGTTCAGACTAGATGATCATATTGGTCCCTTCTGTCCACAGAGTCTGTCTATTTCCAATCCTCTACTCTGATTTACCAGTCATAGTCTTAACACTGTCCTTGAATGAAATAAGTAGACCCTTTCTGTTTAAATTAATTCAGTCTGTCTCCTCACATTTTCTTAAACACTTTTATGTAAAAAATCGCCATGACCATTAGTGAACCTTAATCAGTTTCCATTAATATAAACCTGCTATCCCCCAATTATTACAACAGGGCCCAACTGCTCTATGTAGTTCATGTAAGAAGCAACACTATGGTCCCTGCTAACTGCTGATGGACAGGACTTTATTTATAAACAAGTTCCATATTAGTTTGACATCAGGAAAATTCTGCTGGTTAAAATTTAAACAAAAGTTTTCATGCAACTGCAAGGGGATGGGCTAGATCAGTGGTTCCCAACCTTTTTCACTCGTGGGCCACAGATATAATTTTTAGAATTCTGAAGGGCCACCAGTCTCTACTACCCATCCCTCAGTGCAGTCAGATGGAATGAGTTCAGCAGAAAGGCTGGTTTCTTGCTGATCTCCCATCTCTCTGGGTGCAGCAAGGAAACTGCATGAATCCCAGAGCCCTATGTGCTCCTTCTGGGTCCCTAGGCATGGCTACCCAGGAGGACCGAAGCCAGTGGGACTAAAGATCAGTGCTTCCCTCCATCTGGCTCCAGTAGGGATCCCAGCACCTAAGGATCCAGACAGAGTGCTCTGCCATGCTCCCTGCTACAGCCAGAGGAAGGGAGTGCTGATCTCTCATCCCATTGGCTGCAGCAAGGAGCCTGAAGTGGTCTTTTAGGCTTAGCCCTGCAAAAACACAACCTGCCTAGGTCCGTAAGCAACAGCTCCCTTCTGCAGCCGACAGGAGGGGAGCTGCGGGCTACTTTGAAAGCCCCTGAGGGCCACTTTTGGCTCACAGGCCACAGGTTGGGAACCACTGGGCTAGATAATCTACCAGGTTTCTCACCTCCATTTCTATAATGCATTAACAGTAAAATTCTTCTCATTATTAAACCAGCTTCGAAGTATTATAGAAAATGATTTGCAAGCTCTTAACAGCTACATACTTGGAGAAAGAAAAGACTTATTACCCATCTCCCCTGGCTGTGGGCTCAGCAACCATCCGGCAAGTGTCACAGATGTTACTTTTCAGCATACATTCTTGCCACCACTTGCAGGCTCAGAAGCTGCAGTGCTTTAAAGGCAGATGATTAGCTTCTTGTTTATTCTTGTGAATAAGATTGTTTATATAATCTAGAGTCAGGCCTCGAATCCACACTATGACATTTAGATTCTTTGTTCCGTGGTCACAAATGACCCTGAAATTGTGATTCATTCTCAACGTATTGCTTGTCACGTTGATATTTTCCAATGGCATCCTAGATGGCAGAAGCTGGATTTAGTCACTGACGCTATGCTGTAATGCGTCAGGTTCCATTCATTTCTGTTTTTACTTGATTCCTCTGTGTTCACAATGTCATGCCTTGTCCAGGATTAAGGGAACATGCTGCCAGTTAGGGTTTGGGCCCAAGGTTTAGATTCTTTAACAAGTGTTTTACAAAACTTGCTTTTAAAAGCGAGGCTTTGTGAATGTATTTAAACATTTCAAGGATAAAATAGAGGGGGCAGTTTTAAGGGACAGTGAAATATGAATCCAAACCAAAGGTTTGTGCTAGTTCATGAGAACCAGGAAGTGAAATTGACTATGGAGGCTTACATTTTCTAATAAGTGCATACCTGGCCAAAGTGCACTAATTAAGTTGTGTATATGTCTACATATGTGGACATCCCAAGTGTACACCTGAGTTAGGTATGTGCAAAAGTATGCATGGTGCTCTTATGTGTTTCTGTCTCTGGAAATTTGAACTAAACTCTCTACAAATGAAACATAACCAGTCTAGGTTGATGTTCTCAGCCTAATGAAATTAAATAATGCGACCATCAGCATAATAATACTTCAGATTTTGAATAGTCTAGTGTTGTGGTGTTTTTGTTGATTGTGCCCATTTACATATCCCCCAAGTTAATATGTAGCTTGAGTCTGGGATTTCTGAATGCTTGGCACAAAATGACATTGATTTCTTTTCTCATGCTCTGCTTTTCCTGTTAACTCTAATTGCCAAGGGATCTTCATAGAATAATTTAAGATATCATTAGCTAATATGTGCACAATTTAATCTTTAAGATTTTTCTCCCTGTTAAGTATGTGATCAGTGCAAATTCCTTGTGTGGTCATTATCACAGCTCTGATCTTAATGAAGGGACTGGGTATTCATGTGTACGTTTAGAAGGATTCAGTTGTAATTCCATGGAACATAAGAATTGCCTAAGGCACACTTTGTGGTAAAGGGCAGGTTGAGTGAGTGCAAAAATGATGGGACAAATCCTGGGGAGCATCTGATGCATACACAGCACAGGCTGGGGTGGTGTGTGTGAAGCAGTGGCTTAAAACTCAGTTATTGGGTCTGGAGAATGTTGGAATTTTTAAATTATTCTTAGCAGTGCCTGTCCCTGCAAATATACTCCCTCATTTGCCTTGATATTAGAGCTAAGGCCACACTTCAGCCTTGTCAAAGTCCAATCTCAAGATCCACTTTGCTGAGATGCCTACAAGAAATCAGCCAATTAAAAATGGCTAGAGCAGCAATTGCAGTCTTGTTTTAAACTTTAAAGTGTTTCTGTTGAAGCACTGTTTAAGACTCCAATGTGAAACTGCTGAATTAGAATTCATATGCAAATTTGATACAATTACATGAGATCTGAATAGAGATTTGGGCTGGCTCACCCATTACCAACGGTGACTTCCCCCTCTTTTAACAGTCTCAACTTCTTATCCGTTTTTTCACAGTTTGAATCAAAACAATTTGTTTGGTTTGCTGAAAAAGACTGAACTGACTTTGTGACTTAATCTTCTCTGTATTTATTCAGATGACATGCTGCAGCTTCCATTTCATGCATCCGATTAAGTGGGATTACGCAGGACCAGATTAATACAGGGGCTATAGAGGTTGAAGCCCTGTCCTAAAGGGGGGGCCCGGGCTCCACTTCCTAAAGGCCCTGCAAGATCCTGCCCCTGCCACCTGCCTGACTCAGCATCAGTGGGGCTCGCTATTGGGTCGTGCTGGAGGCGTCTCTGCCCTGCCAGTGCTGGGAGGGCAGGGCACTAGGGCTAGAGGCTGAGCTCTGGGCACTCTCACCTCCCCCCAGGCAAACTAGTCCACTCTTGGGGGCAGGGTGGGCTGGGCCACCGCGTGTTCGCTCTGCTCCAGGGGCAGGACAGGCTGGGGTGCAGTGCAGCCTCTGGCCCCGGGAGCAGACCGACTAGAGCGAGGCCAGGGCAGGAGCACCCTCTATTCCCAGGCCACCTCACCAGCGATGGCCCACCCACAGGCCATCATGGTGGGGGGCTGGCGGGCCCCATAGTGGTGGGCAGCCTAGGGCCCTAGAGCCCCTTAATCCGGCCCTGGATTACACTCACAAAAACTCATGTGACAAATACATTTGTTAGTCTTTATAAGTGCCACAGGACTCCTTGTTTGTTTTACTGAACTAGACTAACACAGGTACCCCTCTGGAACGTTTCACATTAACTAAAACTTACCCATTTTTCTAGGCACAGGCAAGTCCGTTCCATTGTTCCTCCCATCAGGTTATTTGGGGCTACCTTCTGTGGGAAGTGTAACTAAATTCTAGAGTTCTACAGCATCTCTAAAAAGAGGTGGCACAGAGCTAGCCAAATCCTCTTGAGCTTCATGGAGAGAAAATGAGAGAATAATGTCCAATGTTTGTGTTTTGTTCATTTAAAGGAGTTGAAGTGATACAACAGGAAGTGAGGAGGTGGGACAATCTGAATGACAATTATGATGTCAGTGTAGTTGGTTCTTACAGTTTTAGCATGAATCTTATGCTATATTTGGTGTCGTTTATAAATTCCTGGCTCCTGGAGTCAAGTTAATTTGTCATTTTGCTTAAATGACACAGCTTTCGTTTAAGCAAAAGGTTTCTAGCTCTCTGATTGCCAAGAAAAGTGAGAAACCACTCAATTTCATGATTTTTAAACCAATCTCATGAATTTTAAGGGCTGCTAGTAGAACTTTGATAGTTTGTTTGTACTGTGGTTTAGCCTGCTAACCGCAACTTTTCTTTTGGAGGGCGTACAGCCGCATTGGCAAATTAACTGGCTGTCAGAAGATGCTGCGTTAGGCCTTTTAAAATAGCATTTCAGTAGCTGAGTGGCAAACAAGAAATTACTGAGGAAGAGGGGCTTTGAAGAAACATAGAAAGAGAGAGAGAACAAAGACTGCAGAGAAAGGGAATGAACAAGTGTCGGATGCCACCTTTCTCTCCCCCCTTCCTCCAAGTACACATACATGATCGTTTTTCAGCATGCTGAATGGTTTATGCTTTGATGCTAAAGCACCACTCTATAGTCTATAGTTTTTCTCAGCCTTTTTGATAACAGATACTGGTTTGCTGCCACCTCAAACTGTCAGCGAAATCTCAGGGACTGGCACCAGTCCATGGACCAATCTTTCAGAAACACTGTTCTTCAGCATGCACACAAAGCCAGCTGTCCTTTATGCTTTTGAAATGTGGATTACTTCTAATTTTCCAACTATGCAGCAAAGAATTTCACAGCATGATCTGAGCCTGTTCAGATTAGACATCAGATTAGACTTCTGGTATTCACTGAACACCACACTGGCTGTAGAAGTCAGACAGGACCATTCTTTTTAAAAAATGTTTTTTGGGGGTTTTCCCCCCAAAGCTGGCATTATTTCAGAGCTTTATGCTAATCACCTAGTGAAAATGTGATCATAGCTGTGGACAACAAAACACAGAAAATTTTCATTGCAAATAAACAAACTTCGGCACCCATCAGATGTTGCTTCTTCCCATAAGCTACGTTAATGGAGAACATACAAAACTACCATCTCCACTTGGGTCTCTCTGCAAGAGAAAATTTTCAGGATTTTTTTTCCCCGAGATAATACAACAAGCTAGGCCCAAAAGCAGACAGTGTGTGACATCGTGCTGATCTTCTACAAAGTAAAACCGGCGCCTGCTTCCTACAGCCACACAGGTTTCTCTAACTCCCCTAATGACAGCTGATTGCACCAACAACCCACCTCCAGTTTCAATACCATTTTGTAAAGCTAGTGTCCCCAGTTTGTAACCTTTTGTGCTCCAATTCATAAGGTGTCTGATCTTTTGTGTCCCAAGGGTCCCACTGCTGGTCCCAAACCACACACACTGGCAAAGCCAGCTGCAAGTTCTCTATGCCGGGTTTCCTGGAAAATGACATTTTTGGGATCATCTGGTGATAAATTCAGCGTGAGAAAAGTATTGATGGGTCTTTTAGAGAGTAAACATGGTTGCCTTCAAGCTATTGGTTTTCTGTCTTGTATTTATTAGAGCTCTTTTCTCAGGGATTGGCAAAGGCCAACCCCCACGGTCGCTTTATCTCATGATCTGACAACTGCTACTGTCGGTTCTGTGCCACCCACCCATGCTTTTGTATCTGTTTTTGATTTCCGTCTTGTCCCATTTTTACCTATTTTTATATCTATTTTTTAAATTCCTCTTTGCCTTTCCCCTTGTTTTGGAAGGACCCTCTCCTCATTTCTTTACTCACCATAAAGCTATGTGCTGCTTGGGGGAAGGCCATCCAATGGTTGCTGCCTTAAGCCACATTGAGTGAACTCCCAAAGTGAACTTGTGGTGTTCCCTGATCATTCAGCTCTGTATTCTATGAACAGCTCCGGCTGCCTGATGCAGTGAGGCCCACTTATGGTAGCAGGGAGGATGGTCGGTAAGCTGCACTGGGTTCCTTGAAAGCTAACTCACAAGAGTATGTTTACACTGGGGGTAGGAAGAGTGTAAGGTCAGCTTTCTCTGTGTCCCGTATGACATCATCTCCCCCAAGCTGGCAAATACTGACAAAGTCCTCCTTTGTGGACTGAAAAAAAGGATGACGGAGACTGAAGGGAATTGTCTGGGAGAGAGGGTGCTATAAATCTAAAGCCTTGGTCTGAGAGGCTCTGTTATTGCTTCTGCATGTGTTGATGTCCAGTGATTAGAGCCGGGGCTGGCAGTCAGGTCTGCTGAGTTCTGTTCTCCACTCTGCCAGTGACTCAGGAGACCTTAGCAGGACTCATTTCACCGCTATGTGCTTCATCTCCCCGTCTCTAAAAACGAGGGTCTTCATAATGAGTTCCATGACTGGGAAACATTTTTATGGCATTGGATGAAAGGTGCAACATTAGCATAAAGTATTCCGTTCATTATTATTCACTCAGTGAACGCATTCAGGAGAGACCTAAAAATGTTGATTTAAACCAACAATGCTTTGCCTGATTAAATAATCAGCCACAAATAAACCCACTCAAAGATACAACAAAAATACCTGTGTCTGGTGCCCAAGTCATTAAAGGGCACAGCAAGGACATATGATGTGCCGACTCCCCCCCCCCCCCCCAACTAGTCCAGAAATGGTTTAAACACTGGAGCTTAAATTGATGATACAGGTGGTTGCATTACTCTGAGTTGATAGGTTCAAAGTATGTTCCCCAGCTCTTTCATATTGTGGACAACCTTGTAAGGGAAAGACCCTCCCACATACCCATA
Organism: Pelusios castaneus; assembly: GCA_007922175.1. Classification (NCBI taxonomy): domain Eukaryota; kingdom Metazoa; phylum Chordata; order Testudines; family Pelomedusidae; genus Pelusios; species Pelusios castaneus. The sequence goes on from ML685770.1 coordinate 10,785,271, forward strand.
TCTGCACTCAAACATATCAGCGCCCTACTGATTGGGTTCATCCTGGGACTACCAGGAAAGGCTGTGAAGGTGACTGATCGTCTATGGAGTTGGAGAGTCATGGTCCTAACTTATGCCACCTAAGAAGCAGGGCTGGGCTGGTCGGGAGTTGGAGTTGCTGCCTGAGCAGTAGTGTATTGTCTTCTAGGAGCTGGGGAGAAGGAAGTAACTCTTGCCACACTACAGTGCTGGTTATTGCTCAGGGTGCTGGGACGGGGGGGGGCTAGCTATGCCCTGCTACATCTAGACACTCTCCTCCTCTGATTTGGTCAGCTCTAGCTGTCCTTTCATTCTTCTTATGTACAGGATTACTGGGGGCCAAATTACATCTGCTTTATGTGTACACTGATGGGGAATGTGTGTCCGGTCATTGCTACTTCCACCCCCCTCACCCCGCTCTAACCCATCAGCATTGGGCAGGCATCACTTTGTCTTGTAGGCCCCAAGCTGGTTCACCGCATGAAGCAGGTCTGCTAGAATGTGTCATAAGCTCAGCACATCTAGGGCAGCAATTTAGATGCACAAGCTCTGAGATTCTACTAGTTTGTGATGACATCTCGGTCCATGAGCAACTGTTCCGAATGTTCGAAGGGTACGAGTGGCAAATGTGAGGGTAGGATGGAGAGATGCTGCTGCTGCTGCTGAGACCCAGGCCAGGGTCAGCCTGAACCAATGGGGTCTGCCTTTCCAGTCCCTGTGTACCAATCCAGCTGCTGCCAGCAGGAGCTTGCTACAGACAGCTACACTCTCACAAGTTTCCCTCAGGCAAATGAAATTATCTGTTTGATGCAAAGGGGAAAAAGAAGTGGAAAGCTATGAGCATAGGAGAACTGCAGTTAGGCTGTTCTTTTTGCAATCACAAGGATGACACTTGGAATGAGGACAGTGTTCCTTCCCCTCCTGTGGCATCAAGAGACCTACCGTATGCTCCCAGTGGGAACCTAGAGCTGCAGCCCTGACACATATAAAAGTGGTCCCAGTGAAATAAATGGGACCATTAAAATGCATGTTGAGAACAGAGAGCAGCCACTGTAAGCTTTACAAAACAGGCTGGGGAAGTGTGAGCCCTGAGGATTCTGCATTATTCAGAGAAGGTGCAAGGGAAGTGTACATGTGTGCGTGCAGGCATGTGAATGTGATGTGAATGTTTGTATATGTAGGGGGTTGCAGACTGTGGATATAATTCTGAGGTCCTTGCACACCACAAATCCCCTTTGAAGTGAATGGGAGTTCTGTGGTTCATGAGGTCTAGATTGAAGCCCTCGCTGAGATTGGTATTTTCATGTAGATATGCACAGGGAGCACTGTGTTCCTGTGGGATCCTGTATCTTCAGAAGGAACTGGTTGTGTGAGTATATGCCTATCCATAGAGGTCTGGGGGAAAGGCTGTCACCCCAGTTGATTAGCAGAATGTAGATGGGGTAGGGATAAAGGGAAATGATATTAACCCACTTATTGCTGGTTTTGGCCACCACAGGTGAGTTTGCCCTGTACATGATCACCAGTATTGAAAATCACATGATTTTCCACCCTTCTCTGGCTGAGAAATAGCATGTATCATCCAGTGCAGAAGAAGTTGCAGGTGAGCTTTTTGTTAATACTCTCTTCCATTCCCCTTGCAACAAATTGCAAATCGCTATATTGAATGTTCCTGTGTTATCTACTGTTTCTGCTTGGAGACTGGAAGCAAAACAAACCATTTCATGTCAAAGGCTAAGGATGCTAGGAGCATTTTCTGTTCCAGCAAGGAATCCTCTGGCTTAATCAAGCCCAGATCAGGACCTTGCAATTTTGTGCAGCAAAATTTTCACCTTATGCACAGACTTTTCAGGCATGTGAGGAAAAGGAGAGTATCCCCCACCCCCGAACTGAATGAGTTATGGGTAATTGATATTACCAACAAGGGGGAAGGGAGGAAACCCAAAATAGGGACAGAACAGATTAAGGAATATTAAGATAAATTAGATGTATTCAAGTCAGCAAAGCCTGATGAAATTCATCCTTGAGTACTTAAGGAACTAGCAGAAGCAATCACAGAACCATTAGCAATTATCTTCAGGAACTTGTGGAGGCCAAGTGAGATCCCAGAGGGCTGGAGAAGGGCAAACAAAATGCCTATCTTTTAAAAAGGGGAACAAGAGGACCTAGGGAATTATAGACCAGCCAGCCTAACTTTGATACTTCTGGAAAGATGCTGAAACAAATTAAACAGTCAATGCATAAGCATTTGGAGGATAACCAGAGTTATAAGGAATAGCCAACGTGGATTTATCATGACTAAATCATGCCAAATCCACCTAATTTCCTTCTTTGACAGGGTTAAAGCCCTGAAGTCTGCAAAGCAAAGAAACAGTTGCACACTATGAGCCCTGTGAGCCTGAGTCAGCTGGCACTGGCCAGCCCTGGATTTTTCTTTGCTGTGTAGACATACCCTAAGTGTAGACAAGCCCTGAGACAAAACTTCCACTGAACTCAAAGGGAATTTGACTGAGCAAAGACCATGTGATTTGGCTCATTGACTTCAGTGGTAGTTTTCCCCAAGAAAGGAATGATTAGGCTTCAGGATTTGGCCCATAGAAAACATAGAAATCTAGAGCTTACATACAATATTATAAAGCAGCAATCCAGAAATAGCACCATACGTCACAGTCCCCCCAGCCCCAGCTGCTGATTGTGCAGCTGCCCACACACCAGATGGACCCTTGGATTGAGAGAACAGCTGTTTCTGATGCACGCGTTGTATGTTTGTAAAAGGTTTGGTTTGTTGGGGCTGGCACTCCGTATAAAAGTAGAGGCTGATTGGACTATCTCTGCTTTCTGCTGTTCTTTGTTCTGCCAGAAAAAGTACTTGAGACGTAAGATTCTGCTTTCAATCTACTGCCCTTTTGGAAGATCAACTCTCACATGCACATACGTGTGTGTGTGAGAGAGAGAGATTGCTCCTTTTTGATCTGAAAGTCCCTGTGGATGTTCCAGTTGGAAGTAGCAATTAATGGAATCTGGTATTTTTCTTTGACCATATCTCATTTATTTACAAATGCACAAAGTCCTGCATCTCCAAATGCAGGAGGAACCAAGAACCAAAGACGCATTTTCTTACCTTACAGCCCTGAGCCTCGTTAGCCAACACAACACCCTACAGTGCTCTCTCTAGTTTTTTGCATGATCACCGAGTGCTTACAAGTCGCTGCATTGCTCTCTTCCTGCCTCTGAGTCTTTGGTTATGTCTATACTGATAGCGGCAGATTCGCCACCATCAGTGAGCTCTTCCGTGTTCGATAGAGTGGTCTGTTAAGGCATGCTCAATCGAACATGGAACCAAGTCTCTAACTCCAGCCCAATAAGTAGAGTAGCACTACACTGAGCAGATGCCATTTCTGGTTGGCTTAGCTCAGTGTGTAAGGGGTAGTTAGGAAGTCGTCAGGAGATACGCAAGGTATTTTAAATACCTTTCGAATCTCCTGTTGACTGCCGCCAAAAAGCACAGCAAGTATAAACTAGGCCGGCCTTTCTCTGTTCCGTGAGTTCTCTGCCTTCCAACTCCTCCTTCTCCCTCCCGCTACTCACTCCTATCCAAAACAGTATTCATCAAAGCCTCTCTGCCTACACAGTCCAAAATTCCTGAGTGGGGTCACATAAAACTTTTTTCTTAGGTAGAGGTTTGTGATTGAAGAGAGTATAGCCCTTCAAATCTCAGTGAGGTTTTAATTCAACCAATAATAAGGCTGTGCCTAGCTCATAACAATATTTATAAAAATATTGGGGCGGGGGCAGTTACACAGGTATGAGGACAATCACTCTTGGGCCTACTAGTAATGCATGTTGTGGAGCATCCTCAAAATACCGAGCATGGGATGTAGGGCTGAGTTCAGTATCACCATGTGTGTCTATGGCATGGACGATGGAAGTAGGACCCAGGCTTTGGATACATATCCAAAGGATTAGTCATGAAGCCTGAGGCATTTTTGCTGCCAGCCCTCATCCCGTCATCCCTAGAAGAGTTTTCAGTTTCTTTGGTCATATCTACCGCTGGAGGCAGATGCAACAAGCTAGAGCGGGAGGAGACCAGTTGAAGTGTAACAGTAGGGGAGTGCTCCCGATAACACCAAGTATCTGTTTGCTAGTGACATGGTCTGTTGGCAAGAGGACTATTAGAACTCAGATCTGGCTGCCCCTTTACTGAAGCTGAATGGTACTGACTGGGCAAAGTCATACTTCTTCGGTTTCATTGGAGTAGTAGAGAACAGAAACTTCCTCTGCTGCTTCCAACTCCCTTACCGACTGCCAACAGCTGTCATTTCCCCATCTGCTGCCTTCTCTGCTAGTATTCAGAATGAACCAGCAGGAGACAGAGCACCACTTTCACCCATGCAGACACCTAAAGCATTTGCCGCCTCATCTGATGTCCATGGTCCCAGTAAATGGAAATTCCACACTCTGGTCCTGACCCAGACCTCTATGTGATGCTGCTAACTTTGCTAACAGCACGTTTCTTCATTTTTCTTCCTGCCTGACAGTGGCTTCAGAACGAGAAGAGGACTGTCGGAATCAGGCTGGTGGCTAGTGCAGGGACCAGGAATCAGGAGATCTGGATTTTATTTGTAGCTGCGCTACAGGCTGAGTGAACATGGGCAAGTTACTTAACTTCTCCGTATCTCCCGGCCTGTGTAAAGTGAGACCAGATCCTTGGTGAAAGGCAGCATAGGCCTTTTGTGCTCTATAAATGCAAAGTATTGCCCACTTGGGGCTAAACTCTAAAGCCCCTACCTTGTACTTACTCTATCCTTACTTAGGCAAACAAGCCATTAGCTTCCACTTGGAATTTTGCTAGAGTAAGTCCTGAGTAAGTGCTTCAATGTTGGACCTACAGCTACTACTTAACTCTAATGTTGGCCTTTTCCTCTTCAAAGCACTATGCAAACATTAATGCTTGTGTCTGTGTTTCACTCTATGGATTTAAAACTGCCAAAGCTGACTGATATGGTTGATATCTAATAGCACACCAAGGCGGGGAGGCAGAGGGAGAGTTCTGGGTAAGTTACAGTATCAGGTTTGTCTCTCTATGGAGGTCTCAAGGGATCCTGAGCCTCACCCTAGAGCCAAATGTCTGTTGCCAGACAAAACCGGAGACATCTCTGTGGTTGATTCAGCTGCCATAGTCCTGTCACTGAACTTGATCCCCTTTCCTTTGTCTCTTCTTCTGCCCAGGCTCTCAACCACTATTCAAGAATATGGAAGATTCTAAGGCCCTTGAAAATGCAAATGATCTCACTCATCTGGCCCCAGGGGTAGTGCAGCAAGTTGCTATCCTCACATGTGATACAGTTTCAGCGTTCATGCTCTCGTTTGCAGTAATGCTATATAGATGAACAGATGGGAGGGATACGATGGCAGGACTGAAAGCTGACAGCTGCTTTGCAATTCTAAATCTGGAATGCGATTTGAGGGTTCTAAGATACTTAGTGGTTGGGCCTTAGTGTGGTAATATATATCAAGTAGGTCAGACCATGCACAAGAGGCAGAATAATGCAGGGGAGAGGATGCTGCAGGCTGTGGTAGTTCTGTCATTTCATCCCTCAGTTTGTATTTTAATGCAATTTTCGTCCTGTTTTGATCATTCAGTTTTTAGCTGCTGGTTTTTCTGCCATTTGTCTCTTAGAGCCACTCTTTGATTGCTCATGAAACGGTATTTTGCATTTCTGATCTGCTTAGGCACTTACCATATGTGTCCCCTATTACTGTAGTATCTGAGGACCCTACAAACATCATGGACTGGTCTTTGCAAGACTCCTGTGAGATAGTGGAGTGTTGATATCCCTGTTTTGTGGGTGGGGAACTGAGGCATATAGATATTAAGTAATTTGCCCAAGTTTTGATCCCAGAGGAAACCTATGACAGGGCTGGGAATTTGAATCCAGAGTTCCAGATTATTCTTTTTACCAGACGAGCACTCTTCCTCCCTATGTTGCTTTTTTGGATCTGGTACATAAATCAGCAAGGTTTTGCACTGGGCAGCTAAAAGACAAACCGTTGAGTGAAATTTGCAATATGAAAGACCATCCATTGGGGCCTCAGTTGAGACGAAAAATAACAATGTCTGGCTCTTAACTAGTGCTTTTAATTCATCCCTCTCCAAGTTCTCTACAAAGGAGGTAAGTTTCATTACCCCTGTTTTACCAATGGGGAAACCAAAGCTCAGAGAATGAAATTACTGACCCAAAGTTACACAGCAAGCCAGTGGTAGGCATGGACTAGAACACAGGTTTTGTGAGTAATTAGGGTGACCAGATGTCCCAATTTTATAGGGACAGTCCCAATATTTGGTGCTTTGTTTTATATAAATGCCTATTATCCCCTTCCCTTGTACTGGTTTTTCCACACTTGCTATCCAGTTACCCTATTTGAGTTCTAATCCAGAGCCCAGCCTCCTAGGCCACACTGCTTCCCTAAGTAACTCATTTCCCGCCTGAACTATGATGGGATTTGAACAAAAGCCCTCAGATACAAAAGGCTAACACCAGAAGGACCCCAACACGTGTCCGTTTTTGTACAAACAACATGTCCCCTTTTTATTTGAAAAAGATTAAACATGTAACTGACTAACTCAAGCAAGTTAGAATAATGATAAAAATATAGTAATCAAATATACTTGTCTTTCTTGTGCAAATACTGAGTTTATTTGCTGGTGTTCATTTTTATGATTGCCAGCTTTAGCTGGAATAGATATAGTCAGGACCTGGTAAATCTGTGCTTGGTTTTGTTTTTTCTAGCTATCTTGCTGCTTAGGAGATGTAAACAGGAACTCATCTCATAGTATGTTATGCATTATTGGCTTTCACAAGTGAAATTCATTTATGAAAACCTGATTGTATATATTTCCTAGTTGGCACTGAATTTTTAACTCCCACCCTTCTGTGCTCAGAGTTTTATCTCCATTACAGATCTGCTATGGGATTCATTTTCTAGACTGAAAAATGAAGGAAGTGTGTTGCCAAAAGAATTGTAAATTGCACAGATGGGGTCTGAGAATGTCAACAAAAACAAGATTTCTGGATATCTGGGCTGCCAGCTCCTGTCAATAAAGCTACTAGGATGAGTGCTTTTCACAGGAGGGTCACAATACCTTCTGCCTTTGCAAAGCTTTCTTTAACTTCAGTTCTTGATTCGGCATTTCTGATGTCACTTTGTCTTCTATTTGTGGCAACAAACAGTGAGATAATATCTGGTGCTACACATTTTGAACTGAGATGATACGCTACTGGCCTCATGCTTAGGGATGGCTGAGATAGGAGAATTTGTGAATTTCTGCTCTTTCCTGGTCATCTTCTCCCTTCATATTATGATATAATTTTATAATCAAATGTATAATAATAATAAAACATGGGCCCCCAAAGGATCTTTATTGTTGATCTTAGAAGATAACTACATCTGCCCATCAACCCAACTGTCAGGGTGGTTAACCACTGGAATAAGTCGCTTAGGGAGTTTGTGGAATCTTCATCACTGGAAGTTTTTAAGAACAGGTTAAACAAGCACCTGTCAGGGATGGTTTAAGAGGGTACTTGGTCCTGCCATGAGTGCAGGGGTCTGGACTCGATGACCTGTCAAGGTCCCTTCCAGTTTCTTTGATTCTACGTTGATTCTACAACGTAGACCCCCAACCTTTACCCATAATCTCTGACTCTGTTATGTGTTGCACTATATTCTTTTAAAGCTATACAGCGCTGTATATCTTTATTGATGTTCATCTATATGGTTTACACCATATGGGAGAGCCAGGATTAGGAACTCGAGAAACTGGTTACAATAGCACATAGATGTTTTTGCTCTTTATGGGAAATTTTTGTGCACCCCTCAAATTTCATTTTTCCAAGCAATCTGAGAAAATGAATGGAAAATCATGGTATAAGGCCATGTTCACCTCAACTTGCCCTGACGGGGTTAATGCAGGCTAAGAATTAACCAGATGGGCCACAGTGGTAGAGAATCAGGTGGTTTAAGTAATCCCCTGATGGAATAATGAGGGAGCCCAGTTGCGGGGGAACAAGCTGGGCTGGCTTTATAAAGATAGGAAGTTGGCAGGAGAGAGGGGTGATAGGGAAGCAGTCTGCAATCAGTCCCTGAGAGAAAAGTGTATTTGGGGGCTACAGTGCCAGAGTAGTCCCTCAGCTGGAATTCGGAGTAGAGGGTGGGCCAATGGAAATGACACTGGCTGAACAGTGAAGGGGAAGACCGCCTGAGCCTGTTCATAAGAAGAGACTTCAATACTTTAATGCCCTACAGACTCTTTGCTCCCATGGCTTCTCCCTGCATTTGTCTAGTACTGACTTCTCCTCTGGGTCCTCACACCTTCTCTCTAAAGATGGTTCAGAACCTTCACCTTTGCCCTGTCCATTTTCCATCTTATTTCAAATCACATCAACATTGACCAACACTGCACCACACAATTGCACAGCCACTAAGCTGTATGTTGTGTATTCTTTTTTGTGCGTGCACTCTGCTGAAAATCAGACCCAGAATGACAATGGTGGAGTCAGCAAGAGTGCTCTGTCCATCCTGAGACATGTACAAATGTGTACCTAACAAGCTCTCCCTTAGAAAATGACTGCTCAACTTATCCCAGCTCTGAAAATGTCTGGAGTCATTTGCTAATGAGCCTTATTCCCACAAGGCAAAGGAACGGCCACTTCAGAGTAAACATACAAATACAGCTGAGACCTTTGCAGGCCTTTTTGCTGTAAAGAACAGCAGGTAGTGCTGGAGCGTGCCTCTCACCAGTACACAGGCCTTTTCAAGATATTCAAGAGGTTCAAAGAATGATAATTCGATGCAAATCTGCACCAGATATGCCCCAGTGATGATGCCTCCTTATAAGGCTTAATCCAGCTGATCAAATGTCAGTGTTCATCCTCATTGTTCAGAGAAAATCTAATGTGTGGTCAGCTGCTCTGAGAGTTTGGGAACGAATTTATAGGCAGGTAACCTAATTTGAATTACAAATATTTGGGATCCACAAACACAAATAGCATATCCCTATGCAGTCCTAGCGCTGAGATGATGTAGATATAACCAGAGTAATTCCAGTGTCCCTTCTAATCACTTAAAATAGCATCTGTTTAGTCAGATTCACCCTCTCCCTCCCATCAGGAATACGATATTTTGCCATCACACATCACAAGAAAGGTCCCTATCAAACCAGAGTCAATAAAGCACTAGCAAATATATTAAAGGAGACAATTTTACACTGGCAGGGAGATGCAGAAGATCACTAAATTGGTCTTTTCCATTTCTGAAGAGTATGGGCTTGATTCTGGTCTCACTTACATGGTTATTCCTTGTTTCTTTCCACTGACATCCAGGGGTACTCTCAAATGCCACCAGTCATAGAACTGTAGATGGGAAGGGATCTGGAGAGGTCATCTAGTCCAGTCCCCTGCACTTATGGCAGGACCAAGCATTAACTAGAAGAGGGAGGAAAGTCTTGTGGTTAAGGCTATAGCCTGGCCTTTAGGAGATGAAGGCTCAATTTCTCATTCTGCCTCAAATGTCCTATGGGAGCAAATCATTAGTCCCTCAGGGTGCGTCTACACTTGTAAATTAAGTCGACTTAAGCTTGCTTAAGTCGACTTAATTTACTCTGCGTCTACACTACAGTTTCCTTAAGTTGACTTAACACCCTGAAGCAATGCTCTTGGCTGGACCCTCTAGGAACTACTGTAACACAAATACTAAAGATCCCAGGCCCCACCATTCCTTATCCACTTGTAAAATGCTTGAATTTCCTTTTTGTGCCTTCCTCACAATTTCCCTTGTCCTTTTTGCTCAGTATCAAAGCTATTTTTGTCAGTACAAGATTTGTTTTTTCTCTCTCAGACCATCTTCTGCTTGATCTCACACTGAATTCAGAGGAACAAATTCTGCTTTTGGTTGCACTTATGCAAATCTGATATAGTGTCATTGACTTCAACGGATTTACTCAGGCTTTGCATTGTCATAACTGAAGGCAGGAATACAGTATGGCTTAGGTCAATCTAATTTTGCGTCACTCAGGGGTGTGAAAAAGACACACATACCCCTCTAGTGACGCAAGTGATGGTGACCTAAGGGCTTTCTAAACTGGCACCATATCAGTGGGAGATGTTTTCCTGCTGAAATAGCTTCCACTTCTCATGGAGATGGAGTAATCAGGCAACAGGAGAGCACTCTCCCGTCAGCTTGCAGCGTCTTCACCCGACGTGCACATCAGGGCAGCTGTGCAAATGGAGTGCTCCTAGTGTAGACCTGCCCTGAGAAGTGAATCTGGTCCACAGTGCTGAACTTAGCAACAGACTGTGACATCAAAAGCACAAAGTCATTAGGGAGAATCTGTTCACTGGTCAGAGGAGGGGGTTCGGAATCAGGTCTCCTGTTTTCTTCTCTCAGCTGTGGGATGGGAATGGATCTGTGTTTACAGCAAGAGGCTGGCAGTCAAAACTCCTAGGTTCTATTTCTGACTCTGCCACAGATTCGGTCTTAGTTGTAAAGTTCCCTTTCTGAGCCTTAGTTGTCTGTCCATTAAAATGGGGATAATATTATTAAACCTTGTGAAGTGCTCTGAGATCCCCAGAGGAAAGACACTGCAGAACGTCAGTGTTATTAATATGCCTTGACAGCAGGATCTGATACAAGTAGCTTCATTGTTAAGAGGAAAATTCCTATGCAAAAGCTGGTGTTTGCAATGGCAGCTCAGAAAATTACAGGAAATAAGAGCATTTGTATAAATGTCCCAGTGTTCCATTTTATTTCCGTCTGACCCAACAGGTTCTGACAGTTTACAGTCCTGGCTCAGAAGCAGTAACACTGAATCCTCTTCTTAAATTGGATAGAGTTGTGAGTATTAACCAGCTCCTCTGAATCCTTTTTTAACACCAGGAAGCAAGGAGTCAGGCCATAACAGTATTAACAGCTGAGGTCTTAAATTCATTATGGGGATGGTATAAAAAGCAGTTTATCAAGGGAGGCTGAGTTCAGGTCATGCCCACATGTGGCCTTTGGTCTGAGTCAAAATAAAAATAAACCTTCAAAGCAAAGAGCCAATGAACTTAATTTGTGTATTCATGAGAGAAGCCAATAGAATTTGTGAGTGACTGATTCCAGGCGGGGAACACACCTGTCTGTGCCCCGGCATGAGAAACTGCCTCTGTTCCTTCAGATGTGGAAAAGAACAACTACTATCCTCTGTGCATGTGTTTTTGCTGCTTTTTGGTTACAGCAAAGGACTGTGTTAACAAAGATCTAGGCAAACACAAGGGGAGAAAGACAGACTAAGTAATGATAACTTCCATGGAGTCAAAGTGACTTTCATACATAGGCCACAAAGGACCACTGTGACCAAATAGTCTGACCTCCTACATACCACAGGCCAAAGAATCTCATCCAGTAATTTTGGCTTTGGTTCTATCAATATTAGGGATGCTTTCTCAGTATTAACCCTGGGTGAACTGAATGGATTTGAGCAATGAAGAGAAATATGTAGCAGATTTCCTTTATAAGAGGGTGACATTCTCATGCTGTCATTTTTTTTAACCTTTGAAGAAATCATCATTCAAAAGAAGAATATACTGTAAACAGAAAAACTGGGAATGTTTTTGGAGTAGAGATTGAAAAATAAAAAAAAGCCTTTTCAGTTTACAAAAATTGATTTGGAGGAATCATTTTGGGGCATCAGAATGAGAAAAATGATGATTCTTGAGGGATACCTCTATAGAAGTAGTTTCAAAGGCTATGTCTACCCTAGAAAAGTTAAGTCAACTTTTGTTAAGTTGAATTTAATAAGGCCGACTTTAAGTCGACCTAAAATTGACCTTATTAAAGTCAACTTAACAAGTGGCAACACTTTAAGTCGCCTTAGTCCACTTTGTTAAGTTGACCTAACTGCCCTTAGGTCGACTTAACAAAGTGGACTTCTGCGTCCACACTGGGCTTAGATCGACCTAAGGAAGGGTTAGGTCGACCTAAAGAGGCTTAAGTCGACCTAATGAGTGGTAGTTATAAAGTCGACTAAAGCTTTAATTGTCGACTTAAGGAATTTCTTAAGTCAGCTTAATGAAAGCCTAGTGTCGACGTGGCTTAATTTAAGTCGATTTAAGCCTCCTTAAGTCGAGTTAAATTGCCAGTGTAGACATAGCCAAAGAGAAAATACTGGTGGTATGGCTTTACTGCTAATGATACTCAGTCTCTAAAAAGCAAGAATAAATCTTTAGGATTGTTCACCCCATTGTGCTGTACCGCAAAGGGGAGTGGATTACAGTCTACTTTGTCACAATGGGCCAGATTCATTTCTGGTGTCATCCCATTGGGTGCGGCTACACTTAGAAATTAAGTCGATTTAAGCTTACTTAAATTGACTTAATTTACTCTGTGTCTACACTACACTTTCCTTAAGTCGACTTAAGCAGCTGCTTAAGTCGACTTAAGGAAAAATTAAGTCGACTTTATAAAACCTCGTTTTAAGTCGACTTGCTGCTTAAGTCAACTTTAGAAAGTCGACTTAAGCCAGTGTAGATGTGGAGTAGCCCTAAGTCGACTTTAAGTCGACTTAGGGGGCTCCAGGGCTTCCCTACTGCCCTTCCTGCCAGGGTGGCTGGCACAGCCACAGCCTGGTGTGCCCCCCCAAAGGGCAGGGCAGAGTCCTGCCCATCCTGCCCACCCTTCCCCTATGCCCTGCCAGGGTCCCTGTCTCCCTTTGCCCCATTGTACCAAGGTACAATGGGGCAAAGGCTGAGTCCCTTGGCACTTGGCAAGGGGTGCCCCCCCTGCCACTGTGGACCTGTCCCAGGTCCACCTAGCCCCTACAAGTCAACCTAGGCATCCAGTGTGGACGCTCTAGGTCGATTTTGTAGGGTCCCCTCTAAGTCGACTTAAAATTTGAGTGTGGACATGGTAAGTCAACTTAACAAAGTCGACTTAAAGTCATCTTAGCTAACAAGTGTAGACATAGCCATTGTTAGTAAAGCACCCCCAGGGATTACTTAGTGGCTTCTAAGATGTACGGTAATTCTATGTTCAGATACAGGGAGGACATGATGAAGGGTGATCTGTTGGGAGAATTAAACCTTGCAGAATAGCACCTAAAGAAAATAAGATTAATTGAGCTAAATATATACAGCCTGACTCTAAAAGACAATTAACAAGTGATTTGAAAACAGCCTACAAATATTTGAATGGCATCCTCATTAAAGAATGGAAAGAATTCCTTGGGGGAGGATGGGGAAGGAAAACTAGATGATGCTGAGCAAACAAAAACCTAGGGAATGTTCTTGGTAACATTATTTCCTAGCAAGAAAATCAGTTTAACTGCAGAATACTGTAGTTTCCTAAGGAGAAAACCCAATCCCTTGAGTTCTTCTACTAAAGACAGGACAAAAAAGCATAGTCAGTTAGCCCATCATCTTACAGTCATGAAGATACTGCAGGAAACAATCTGGAATGGAATAGAGGGATGAATTAAGTGCCCAGATGGCCTTTTCAGTCTCTTATCCTAAGGAATAGTCCATTCAGATCAAAAATGAAAACAAGATTCTAATTCATAGATAATAGATTCCAAGGCCGGAGGGGTCTATTGTGATCATCAATTCTGGTCTCTTCTATAATATAGGCCAAAGAACTTCCCCCAACTAATTCCGAGAGATCTTTAGAAAAACAGCCCATCTTGAATTAAAAATGGTCAGTGATGGAGAATCTGCCATGGCCTTTGGTAAATGGGTCTAGTGGTTAACTACTCCTAGTGTTAAAAAAAATTGTATTCTATTTCTAGTCCGAATTTTTCTAGTTTCAAATTCTAACCATTGGATTATGTTATACCTTTCTCTGCTGTATTGAACAGCCCATTATTAAATATTGAAACCCTGTGTAGGAACTTATAGACCATAATCAAGACACCTTAACCTTCTCTTTGTTAAGCTAAATAGATTGAGTTCTGTGGGTCTATCACTATAAGGAAGTTTTCTAATCCTTTAATCATTCTCTTGGCTCTTCTGTGTACCCTCTCCAATATTCTCAATGAATGAGCAAAATGTTAATGAGTCCTAACAAATTAAGGGGGTAAAGGTCTGCAGTGTCTGAAGATGCAATGGACTTTATATTTCTACATTTGATTGCAGTGGGACCTCATCATGGTCAAGTGGGGTTTCCATGAGAATAGTAAATCACTGATTGTGATTATGTTAGAAACTTCTTTCTGTGCATGCTAGTATAAAAGTGCCAGTATGTGTGTACAAGTGTGTGTGTGTGTGTGTGTGTGTGTGTGAGAGAGAGAGAGAGAGAGAGAGAGAGAGAGAGAGAGAGAGAAATTACACAAGCATTAGTGGAGAGAGAAATTACACAAGCATTAGTGGAGACCTAAAATCAGGGGTTCTATGTGCATGCAAGAGGTTTGTGTACTAAATTGTCTTGAGCGTATTATTTGTTTAGCGTCAATAGTGTCCTTGGCATTGGGCAAGATCCAAGGGGAAAAAGAGCCCAGAACAAGGAGCTCTATCAAAGTGCTGAGCAGTATAAGCTGTTCCCTGCCCTTGTCTTGGTTACATTATCCTAGAAGGAAGATTAAACAGAGACGGGCATGATTTTCCCTAGCTGTCGCTTCCAATCATTTAATTCCACTTTCTTGTGGATTTGTGGTGAGGAACTGCTCCAGCAATTCCCCTTGAATGTTTATGTGCCTGTCAACTTCACACCCAGAGCCCAATGTCACTGTTTTCCTGGGAGAAGCTCTTAGCAGTTTGCTTGGGATGGTTCCCATTTGGGTGTTCATGGAATGTAGAATGAGGTTAGTGCCAGCAAATAAACCTTTAAAAAATTATATGTTCAGTCAAGGTTGAAGCTTAGAAGTGTCTTCTAATCTTTTATAGTGACAGGTGTCCTTTATTTTTAGATTGTGAAAACATTCCCATTACATTTGCTATCAGGGCTTGGGTAAATCCTACCCCACTTGACTCAGGTGCAGAAAACCCCAGACACATCAGAACTGCTGTGGAGATGTAGGGAGTCAGTAAATCAGGGAGAGTGCCCTCCCCTGCATGCCACAGGGAATAACTCTGTGACAAGGAGCTTCCTCCCAAGAAAGGGGTGTGGACATGAACTGTGAAGGCTGCTTCCACCATTACAGTAACAGTAAATCGAGTATGGCTCCATTGGCACTCCAAAGTCAGATTAATTATTCAGGTTTGGGGCAGGATTTGGGCCCAAGTACATGAACATGTAATTTAAAACCAAATGCACATGACTGTGTCATCAGCTATTACATTAGGACAGTAACGAAGTCTAATTATAACTAGAAAAAAACCTCAGCAACATTGCTGTCTCCCAACAACCACTCTGGCTCCGCAATGACAAACGTAAAAATACATCTGTGTATTTATAGCCTGTCATCTTTGTCTGCTCATGCCATGGGGAAGGACATGCCTCCTGTCACGTCCTTGTATATCCTTTTGCGTTTGGTAGATAGTAAACAATAATGATTGACATTTTTGTAGTGCCTTTCACCCAAACTTTATCTATCATCTCTCTAGCTAATCTTGTCTTATTAATAACAATCCCATACTCTTGTAGGATTCTGCACAAACCAGTTTCAATGACTTTCAGATAAGCATTCAGGGCCGAGGTGCTATGCCCATTTATGCCATTTGAAGAGCTGGTCACCAAGAATTTTATATGTCTGAACTGAACCTGCAAATTTAAGATCCACTCATTACTGCCCAGGATCTAATTTGGTTGATTTCTGCTTTGTTTGTCCATTGCCTGGAGTTTACAAATGTGTACATGATATTCTGATTAGCCCCACGGATCTTAGTTTATGCAAAATAATCAGAGATTATTGACCTTTGCAATGTGCTGCTTGGCTCATTGTTTTGGCCAGATGGTTGAAGAGGTTAGAGCCTGATGTGGGTTGGTTGATTATGAAGGATGAAGGTTTGGAAGATAAAAGGTTGGATTGTACTGGGATGAAGTTCAGTTGGAATTTTTTCTGAGTGAATTGCTGCTGGCTTTTCTGTATTGTTATTTTAAACAGTGTCATTGCTGGAGGAGCCGGTGGACTCCCTTTTAGATGTTATGAATTGCAACAAATAAATAAAATTCTCCTTCCACTAAAGTCACTGGGATCAAGGTGTTGGCTCGTGACAGCAAATTGAATCAAACTCTCGTGTTTTAGGAGCATTAGCCCTTGTGTTTTGGGCTAATTCCAAGTGGTTAATTACATTCTGCTTACCTAAATCCCACCTCTAATTTCAATTGGGTACAGAATCCTTCATCTTTTGTCCTGAACGGCTCTATTGTGTTGCTGTGTGCTTTTAAAGAGTTACTGTGTTCCATTTTAGAGATGGCTACATTTCAGGAAAGGAGGAAACCTACTGCTTTGTAGAAACAGAAGGCTGTACGTGGAGCCTGGGTCAACCTCATTCCTGATCAGAAGCAGCTTGGTGCAGCAGTGCTGGCCACTTGGAGTTCTAAAACACGCTAGGGTGCTTGCTTGGGGACTGTGCTTGCGTGCTAGGGGACCCTCCCACTAGATGAGCTCAGAGGTAGTGAGGTGTGGTGTTTAAAGCACTGGGAACTCATGAACAAGTTTGGCCTTCCGTGTGCTTTTACAAGCTGTAATGTGCAAGGATATTTCTGAACATTTTGTTTGCAGAGAGGTGCAATGCTCAGGTTTTCTTGGGATTAAAGCAGCAGTTCTCGCCCACTGTGTCGGGACACATTACTGTGTCGCCACAGTGGTAAGTGTGTTGCCGAGAGCTGGGGAGATGGCTGGATTTGACCTGGTGGGGATGGGCTGGTGTGTCCTGTAGGCTCCCCATATGCCACCAAGTATGTCACAACCTGCAAAAGGTTGAGAACCACTGGATTAAAGCATCAACATTCATATAGCTGTTCCCTGCCCATGACAATTGGATAGACACAAATTTTGGTTAAGAAAATATAACTGACTCAAGGCCAGTTTAACTAGAAAAGTTTATTCTTTTTCAACTGTAAATTATTAAACTAGTTCCAGGAAAACGAAAGAGCCAATGTTGTCAACTTTATGGCTGTGAGCACCTCTATTCAGTCAAAAGCTAAGTGTCTCACTTTGCTTTTACAAGTTCTTTCTCAGGCAAATTTACCTTGCAAATTATCTCAGTCACACTGGTGTCGATCAAGAGTAATTTTACTGAAGGCAGTGGAGCAAGCTTGGATTTTCCTTGGTGTAACAGAGATCCAAATCTGGCCCAATGAATATTCAAATTATTGGGAGGTTACATCTGAATAAGGATTCAGTAAAATTGATTAAGACCCTCAGGATTTGATGACAATGATTCCAATGGGAATATTTGCCTGAGTAAGATTAATTGTGTGACTGAGTTGAAGGCCGGGCTCAGAATCTCCCGCTCCTTCCAAGATTCCTGTTTCCTGGGCATTCCTAAAGTTTTACACTTTTTGATTTTGAAATCTTTGACAGGGGAACTGTGTTACCAAAAGATGAATTTATTCTCAGCATAGGAGAGAATTACAAGAGAATTCTGTAGTTATCTTTATACATGATCTAATAATAATAGAAAGCATTTTAACTATTAGGCAAATTTCTGGTTTCATTTGCTCCTGCTAATTAAAGAATGGAGATCAACGTAATACAGGTATCTGGTGCGATCGCAAGTCCTGCTACTGGAGTGTAGTGTGCCTGTATTTATCCATGGAACAAAAGCAGCCTAGGCAGCGGCAGGGTAAACATACCCAAACTGCCTCTAAATGCTCCCACAATATAAATTTTAAATAATGGCTTTCAAGCACTAGAGGCACAGGGGAATCTGAAACCACATTCGAAATGAGAAAAAAATCTGTCTCCTATCAATATGCAGTTTGCCACCTTATGCAACTGAAAATAAATAGAAAGTTTTTTTGTTTTTCTCTGATAGCCATCTGCTTAGCTTCATCCAGTTTCATCCAGCATTCAAAATAAACTGAACTAGCGAAAAACTGGCCTGGAAGCAATCCTGATATACTCCTACCTGCCCCATGGGTGAATTGTTGAAAGGGAGGAAAGAATACAAGTGCCAGTGAATGTGAAGTCTGGAATGCTTTCAATTTTAGTGCAGCATGTATTTTCCATACAAGACATTCCCCAGATTTTAAGGGTAGAGGTTATTAAAAAACTCACTGATAAAAACTTTTCTGCTAAGCTATCAGGAGTCTTGCCAAATGGGAACAATTCTGGGAAACAACAGTTTTCTCTTTGGTAACTAGCGTTCATTCAAAAACCATTAATATTATTAGTTTCTTGTGCTTAGGAGGTTTGTGTGGCTGTTCTTAACTCCCGAACGCAGAGCATTTGTCTCTTGGTTATTCAGGCCATGCTGAGCTGGTACTGAAAGAGAAATGGTTTTCAGACAGTGTTTGTTTTTTCTCCTCTGTGCACCTTAAGTCAGTGGCAAAACTAATCAAAGGCTCTTACAGTACGAAATCCTGAATCTAGTCAAGGGATTTAGAGGGATTTCAGAGCTTTAAAGATTTTTCATTGTCACAATTTAGAACGATTTTTTTTCCGGGGGGCGGGGTGGGGGGACAACATATTTCCCATGTTAAGCTCATGAAGACTATAAAAATCCTATTAAGGGGAGAGATGGGACTGAAACAGAGGCTCCAGCCTATGCATAATGCAGCCAGTCACCCTCCTCAATTGGATGGACTGCTAAAGGCCTGTCATCCCCCCACTGGCTCTCAGCCCCCTTTCTTTGCTAGCTCAAGACTCTTGTCCTGGTTGTCAAAGCCATGAATGGGTCAGGATCCAGCTACCGCCACAGCTGTCTCCATCCACATCCCAACAAGACAACTCCACTTCCCTGGAACAACACTGTTTACAAAGTCACAACAGAGCTATTGAAACTAGTCTTTAAAAGTGCCACAAGACTCCTTGTTTGTGTTGCTGAACTAGACTAACACGACTGCTCTTTTGGAACTTGGAGATAAAGGGTTGTTGGTTGAAGAAGTCTGACTGTGAAAGGAGCTTCCACTGGGGATAGAGTGATGTGAAGTCTGACTGCGCTTAGGGCATGCTATAATGCCCCCTTCTTGGAAAACCATTTTCCATAATAACTGGAACAATTAGAAAAACATTCTATATATCTGCTTCAAGCAGAATGTCCTATAACCAGGAGATGGAAAAAAGCAGGAGACTCCATGAAATCCATTAGGGACTCAATTTACTGGGAAATGCTAAGATGTTACAGAGATGGGCACTCCATAGAACCCTAAGGTAGAAAGAAGAAAAAATGTTGCCTGTGTTTAAGAGTGAGAAGTAGAGGATTCAGAGTAGAGGTTTCAGTTTGGCCCAAGTTAGAAAAAGAGCTCTATTTCCAAATTCAGAGCTGGATTTGAACTTCCATGATGCTCAAGAGATGTTTGGATTCAGTATTTTGGTTTGGGCCCCCCTCTGGTTAAGGGAAGAAGGTTATTCAAAGATTCTTACCAGAGTTTCTGTCAGCCACTAAAATAGACTTCATGGCTGTTGGAATGAATTGGTCTAGACCAGGGGTGTCAAACATGCAGCCCATAGGCCGAATGCAGCCTGTCAAACTCTTCCATCTGGTCCGTGACTGTGCTCTGTGGGTGTGTCTACACTTACAAATTAAGTCGACTTAAGCTTGCTTGAGTCGACTTAATTTACTCTGCGTCTACACTACACTTTCCTTAAGTCGACTTAAGCAGCTGCTTAAGTCAACTTAAGGAAAAATTAAGTTGACTTTATAAAACCTCGTTTTAAGTTGACTTGCTGCTTAAGTCGACTTTAGAAAGTCGACTTAAGCCGGTGTAGACGTGGAGTAGCCCTAAGTCGACTTTAAGTCGACTTAGGGGCCTCCAGGGCTTCCCAACTGCCCTCCCTGCCAGGGTGGCTGGCACAGCCACAGCCTGGCGTGCCCCCCCAAAGGGCAGGGCAGAGCCCTGTCCACCCTGCCCTTATGCCCTGCCAGGGTCTCTGGTCCACCTAGCCCCTACAAGTTGACCTAGATGTCCAGTGTGGATGCTCTAGGTCGATTTTGTAGGGGCCCCTCTAAGTCAACTTTAAATTTGAGTGTGGACATGCTAAGTCGACTTAACAAAGTTTGTTAAGTCAACTTAGCTAAGTCTACCTAAATTAACAAGTGTAGACATATCCTGTGGGACCACACTCTCTCCCTAACAGAGAGAGAGAGAGAGAGAGAGAGAGAGAGAGAGAGAGAGAGAGAGAGAGGTATCGCAGAGCGCAGTTTCACATACACAGCACTCCGCGATGCCGCGAGTATTGTAGTATTTCAATTTATGGTGTGTATAGCCCATTTGAAGTACATTTAAGTCAAATCTGGCCTGCCATAGCAAATGAGCTTGCCATCCCTGGTCTAGACAGAAGAACATATGCTTATTAAAGTTGGCTGCCCAGTGTCACACTTCCTACACACCTGAAATCAGCCCTTGGTGTGCCCCTCATGGCAGAGAACAAACAAGAGGCTGTTATAATTAATATAGAGGATTAGGATTTATAGAGGCTGCTGGGCACAGCCTTGTTATTCTCAGTTTCACCTGTGCTGCCTAGTTCCATCACTCAGGGTCTCCTTAAGTCCTGGCCTGGATTCAGCTGTCATGGATATGACTGCTTAATAGGCTACAGAATCTGCAGCTATTATTTTTCACCCACCATCTTAATGAAGATAAACTCCTAGGGCTATCTATGCCAGAGTGTAGAGTGTTGTTGATATTTTGTTTGTGTTTAGGCTCAAGAAAAAATAGTCTTAAACTTTCTGGGCAGATGTCTTAATTTTCCCCGACTCTTCCTCCTCTCTCCTTATAGAGGTAATGTTTGGATGTATTTTGTGATTAGAGCGAGGATGCCAGCTTAAGCAAAAAATTGTACTTACATTTATCCAAGGCTATGTCTACACTTTAGGTGAGAGGTGTGAGCCTCATCTCAGGGAGAGACACCCTCACACTAGCACTCGTTGAGCTAAAAAATAGCAGTGTGGCTGCAGCAAGATGGGCGGGAGTGAGTGGCAGCATTGGCTAGCCATCCCATGTACAAACCTTCTTGGACACTGGGGATAGACGATGCTACTGCTTGTGTTTCTACAGCTACACTTCTATTTTCAACATGCTAGCTCAATGAGCGCTAATATGAATATATCTACATGAGCTGGGAATCACACCACAAATTCCAAGTGTAGATGTAACCACAATAGCAGATACGGGGCAATAGTGTAGGAAAAGGAGGCTGTGGAGATTATTAAGAGGAGCAGAGACAAGGATGGATTGGTTTCAAGAGATGTATTTGAAGGAGGAGAGTATGAGGGCATCTGGTGAGTGAGGGCATGAGAAAGAAGATATGGGGCCTCCTTGGCACAGAAGTAGTAGGTGTAGCTTTGGTAAGAGGACAGAGAAAAAGAAAAGGGGACTGAAAACAGGACCCTAAGGAACACAGACATTAGAACTGGTTGGAAAAATTTGGACAAAATATTTTTTCCTCGGAATTTTGTCAATTTTTTGAAAATTGGAGCACTTCCTGGAGATAGTTCAATGTCAGTGAAGTTTGGTGGATCAAATCTAGATTTCGAAATAATGAAATTCTCTTCAAAATGGAATTACCTTTCTCTGACCAGTTGTTACAATAGATAAGAGAAGCATGGAGAATGAGGAGCCATTAAAGAAGGTGATGAAGGCATTGTCAGCAAGGTAAGAAGAGAGCTTAAAAAGCAATGTCACCAAAGCCAAGACAAGAGAGAAAGTGCAAAGAATGATCAGCTGTGTCAAAGGCAGCTGGCCGATTGAGGATGAAGATGGAAGTATCATGCTGCCTAGAAGGAGGTAATTAACAGCCTTAGTCAGGGCTGAAGATAGACTGAAAGGGATCAAGGAAAGACTTGGAAAGAAGGAAGTCAAGGCAGCAGATGAGTCATACTGGGAACCTTGAACTGTGCATTGGTTAAAAACAAGAGGTGTTTAAGGATATTTTGCCATGAACAAAGAAACCTGTAAGTGAGAAAATATTTTTATTTATTAAAAATATTGCAGACAAAATTGGAGATTGTTAAGAGCAGGTTGGACAGATACCTGTCAGGGATCATCTAGACAATGCATGGTCCTGCCTTGAGTGAAAGAAACTGGACTAGAAGATCTCTCAAAATCCCTCTCAGCTCTATGATTCCTGTGTTCAATATCTACATGGCCACTAATTTCCTTTGCAACTTTGGATCATGTAACGTTTCCAAAGAAACAAGAATGCTTACTTGTCTCATGGAGGAGTCGTGTGAATTAATATTCATGAAGTGGTTAGAGAGCCTTAGATAAAAGATGAGATGTAAGTATCCAGAATTATTAGGATTATAATCCAGGTCAAATCCCCCATCGCATTCTTAAGACAAAATGTTTTCTAGAAGAGAGAGAGTGTGTGTGTGTGTGTGTGTGTGTGTGTGTGTGTGTGTGTGTGTAAAAACATGCCCTACTGCTTCAGTCTGAAAGGTTTGCCTTCCATCAAGTGAAAGAGTGTAGGATATAGAGTTCCAAAGGGGTAGCCATGTTATTCTAGGTCAGCCAAACAGACAAGGAGTCCTGTGGCACTTATAAAGACTAACACATTTATTTATCACATGAGCTTTTGTGGGAAAAAATCCCACTTTGTCAGACACTTTGAAGATGGGGAATTTACAGAATGAGAGGAAATTAAATGCAGGGAAATGTATGACACAGGATCAGGTCAGGCTGTCATAGTAAACCAGAATAGATGTCGGGATTCAAACACTGGGGAACAGCATATAGAGGAAGGTGAGGTCAAATCACCTGTTGTAATGAGAATAAAATCCGT
Source organism: Pelusios castaneus (assembly GCA_007922175.1). NCBI lineage: Eukaryota > Metazoa > Chordata > Testudines > Pelomedusidae > Pelusios > Pelusios castaneus. Next base: position 10,808,147 of record ML685770.1, read on the forward strand.
AGTCCCTGTTTAACCCTGAGGCAACGGAGTCAAATTTACATATAAATTCCAATTCTGCAGTTTCTTTTTGAAGCTGTGGTTTGCTATTCATTTGTTTGAGCACAGCTATTAACAAGTCATCAATGGAGTGAGCAGGGAGATTGAAGTGTTCCCCTATTGCTTTTTGAATATTGTGATTTCTGATGTCAGATTTGTGTCCATTTAGTCTTTTGCGTAGAGACTGTCCTGTTTGTCCAATATATAAGGCAGGGGGGCATTTCCAGCGCATGGTGGCATAAATCACATTGGTGGATGAGCAGGTGAATGAGCCCTTGATGGAGTAACTGGCTTGATTAGGTCCTGTGATCTTGTCTTTTGTGCAGATATGGGGGCAAAGTTGGCAACATGGTCTGTTGCAGGGATGTGTGCCTGCTTTAATGTTTCTGTTGTTTGGTCTGTAGTTGCTGGTGAGTATCTGTTTAAGGTTGGAGAGCTGTCTGTAAGTGATGAGAGGTCTGTCTCTCAAGGCTTGAGAGAGTGACGGATCGTCTTGTAGTATAGGTTGTAGATCCTTGATGGTGTGCTGTAGAGGTCTGACTTGGGGGTTGTAGGTGATGATCAATGGCGTTCTGTTGTTTTTTTTCTTGGGCTCATTCATCTGCTCATCCACCAATGTGATTTATGTCATCATGTGCTGGAAATCACAACATTCAAAAAACAATAGGGAACACTTCAATAATAAGTTTAATAAGGTCAATTTAGGCGCTAATCCCCGTCCACACTGGCTTAAGTCAATTTAAGGAGTCAACTTAAGCCTTAAATTGACCTAAAACTAGGTGTTGTTAAGTCGACTTGAGTTTTCCTTAAGTCGACTTCAGGAACAGCTTAAGTTGACTTAATAAAAGCCCAGTGTGGACAGGGAGTAAGTTAGGTCGACTTAAGCTTTCTTAAGTCGACCTAAATTGTAAGTGTAGACGGACCCTGAATGACCACAGACAAAAATTCACCTTTTCCCATCTGTCAAAGACCTTATTAGTGAAATTCACCTTGTCTAGGGCATGGCACCTAGAAAATTGCAGTGTCATTAACATAGATGCTGTGGTAGGGGAGCTGTAGAGAAAGTTAGGACATAATTTGCATGGTTCAGGGACATTAGAGTGCACCTGGATTCCTTTATAAGCAAACACTACGTGATAAGGTGTGTGTTTGCTGTGTTTTCTTTGGATTGGTTGAGTGGGGGCTCAGAGTCACTCCCCAGAACTCTGGAGTCAGACAACCTAATAATGAGGCCTCTGATAATATGGGGTCCTTTTGTTTGAGCAGAGGAATATTATTTCATGTTTGTGTATTTAGAGGGCCCAGTAATGCAGTCCATCCCTCATTTGTGAGACATCCTTACTAGCATGAGGCATTTCCCTGAAGTCACCATTCAAACCAGGAAGGGTTGCAAGATCAGGCTCCTAATCTTGCGTCTAATGGATTGTCCCTGTTGGAGAGAGCAGCCCCAGCCTGTTATGCCAGGCTATATTTGATATGAGGATCAAACAAAATTTACAACAGCTTTTGTTACTCATAGGAGGAGGTTTTTAGATAAATAATGTTTGTAAAAGTGCTTAGAGACCCCTACTGAAAGATGTATTCCAAGTGCAAAGTACTAAGATTTATTGTTGCGATGAGACTAACAGAAAGTTGATCTTGCCTGTAAAGACACTTCTCAGTAACGAAGCCATTTGAACCGACTGGAGTCCATTTACTAATGTGGTTTCCAACTAAGGAAAGGGACACACAGTTTTCAAAGATCCTGTAACCAATATCAAGGGAGACTGATCTGATCTGTATGGTTTAAACTTTTGATTCCAGGATCCTTTCCAGACATCAATGTACATTTTTGAGGCAAAATATTCCTGTAATATAACATAAGTCTCAACATCCAGAGCTGAAAGTGAATTGCCAGTAAGAAACTTTGAACATTTAAATGCTGTGTGCTGTAGCCCCACTGGGCAGACTTTCTGCGCAGCCAGTATGGGCTTGTGCATCTTTCTTTGCTTTCTGACATCCATTACTTCACACTCTCGGGGGCAGACCCCTTTGGCACCTTCTAAAATCGGGAACCTGCTGCCCAACTGCCTATCCCCTGCATTGGATTGGAGCAGCCCTGCATCCATGGGTTCAAAAATGTAGGCAAGGATTGCCATAGCACAGAGGAATTCTAGTCGCATCTTTCGTCCAGCCACAACCCGCCATTCCATGCTTCTGTTGGAAAGGGGAGTGTGGATGGTGCAAGAGTTACTCGGCAAAGTGGGATTTCCTGCCACGAAAGCTGATGCAATAAATGAATTTGTTAGTCTTTAAAAGTGCCACAGGACTCCTTGTTTGTCTTGTTGAACCAGATTAATACGGCTCCCCCTTTGGTACATTAACTGTGTCATCAAAGCATAATTTGCTGTCTCACACTGTTTGAATCCAAACAACTGCCTTCATTTGCTGTAACCGCCTGACTGTATGACTTACACTTCCCTGCATTTATTTTCCTCCCATTCTGTAAGTTCTCCATCTTCAAGCATCTGCCAAAATGGGATTTTCTCCCATGAAAGCTCATGTGATAAATACATTTGTTAGTCTTTAAAAGTGCCACAAGACTCCTTGTTTGTTATTCAATCGCCGCTCTATTTCTGGGGTCAGAGTATTTCTCACACTTCTCCACTGAATGCTGAGTTGTCCCTAGATACAAGTTCCCCTCGATACAGGTCCATATTTTCCTTTGTTCACTAATTATGGCAAAGGGTTTCAGAAATGACCAGTGATACTGGAGGCACCACGTGGGACACTGTAAAGAGGTCTGATTTCTAGTAATGGCCGGTCAGCACTTTCTGCAAATTAGAGCCCTTATCAGGTGTCTTATTCTGGGTGTTCAGGTTGGAAGGTTTGTGCTTTTGTAAATTTTGGTTACCATCTTTTACAAAAATACGCCATGTGCTTTGAGTGAGTCCTTAAGGATGATGCTAGAAAAAATTGGTCTTCCAGTCATCCCACAAAGAAAGAGCCTCTTCCAGTAATGGAAGAGCCAGTGGTGAATCAGCTTCATAAACTATTTGCCTTTAAATCCCGTTCTAAGAACTTCATTTGCAAGGCGGTGTTGACATAGCTTTGAATATATACATGAGAACATTGATTCCAGGTAGGCCCTAACAGAACACATTTATACAGACACTCACATATGTATGTATAAATGATGAAGGGAGTGTTACCAAATGGCCAGTGCACAGATCTGGGAGTCATAGCTCCTGGATTCTATTCCCACCTCTGACACTGACTCTCTCTTACCTTAGGCAAGTCACTTAACCTCTCTGCCGCCACTTATTATCATCATTTTTAGCTAAAACTGAGGTAATAATGTCTACCTTATACTGACATTGAGGCTTCTTTATTGTTTGCAAACGGCTCTGAGGGCCCTGATGCCGCAGACATTGCGTCTTAAACATACTGTATATATTTAAGGGCGAGAGGGTCTTGTGTTTTTATCCATTTTCTTGTGTTTATCATTCACTGACATTAACTAGGATAAAACGAGACAAATTAGCCTGAGCTGAGTGGTGAACGACCATGAGAAAATACCAGGAGCCGTGAGCATGTTCAGACCAAGAAGGGACAAAATGACTGTTTACAAATATAAGGTGGAACATTCTAAAGTGGCTACAGAGTAAATATTCTCAGTAGCAAGAGGACAGAAAAAACCGTTATGGATTTAGGCTGCAGCAGGAAACAGTTAGGATAAATATTAAAAGGGAAAAAAATTATAGTTCCAAGAAGAGTTGCAAAAATTGGAACAAGTTGTCCAGTGATTGTGGAATGACTTCCAGCCATCGCTCTGGCATGATGAACTATAGCAGGAGTTGAGATGGACTGCGTGACCCTCTTGGAACACAAATGGGTCTCGGAATAGAAGAGAATTCCTATTTGAAAGGTGGAAGCTTGTGTAACACATTGATTGTTCTTTAGATTGTGCATGGCCCTTCAGGGCAGGAGCTATGTTTTCCTCTGTGTTTGGAAACCACCCAGCTTGTTTTAGGCACCACTGCAATACAAACAAGAATAATCCTCTGTTCCCAGTTGAATTGCAGAGCATTAGTTTTCTTCCAATTTCCTCCTGGGTTTTGAATGGTAGAGCCAAGACAGTAGTGTGCTCCAGCTGTGCAGAGTCACTTAACTACCTTAAGGGCGAATTCCTCTGGCCTCAGCACCAGGCACACAACAAGGCTGGTATCACTGCTGCTCTAATGGATCTCATTAGTCTTTAAAAGTGCCACAGGACTCCTTGTTTTTTATTCCTCTTCCCCCTTTGCCTTCTTGAGTTATCAGCAGGTGTCAGAACTAAATGGCAATATCTTGCATCATTAACCCTTTTCAGGATGCAATCCTGTTCTTTTTGGGGGATACTGAGGGGATGCAGAGGTGGGCAGGATGGCTCAGAATAGACAGCTGCACCAGTGGAGTGGGCACTGTTGCTTCTGCGGATGGCAGCATGTGGCTGGGAGACTGGTCGTGTTCTGTGCTTGCAGATTATCATTGCTGGGTAAGCACTGTGTGTGCAGTCCTGGCCTTTCACAACTCCCACTGACTCTGCAGGGGATTTCCTGGCTCTGCAGGGTGCATTTTGTTGAATAACAGTTAGTTCCTCTAACAAAAGACACTTCTCTCTGGCAGGGTTGCAGGATTTTTAAAGGGTCAGGACTGTACTGTCATTCAAAGCCAGATTAACACCTATGCAAATTAAACGGGAGCAAAACATCCAACTGAGAATCTGGGGTGCCACAAGGAATGTATGTCCCTGAGGTTCCAGCTCTTGGCAAGGCCTATGGAAAGAAAGGTGTGGCTATCAGTGTTACGCCATTGCACAGGACTCTCTCCCCCAGAGTCTGCAGTCTCTGTTTAAACCACTTCTCCCTCCCCATCGTGAAGGAATGGGAAGTTGGTGGCTGGACTTGAGGAAGGGAGAGGAAAATTGAGATGCTGCTTTGTGTGGGGCGGATAGGATTAAAAAGGTGCTATGTACCCTCTCCATTTTATTCTTGTAGAGAGGTATTTGATCACGAAGAATCTGAAGCATCTGACAAAGTGGGATTTTCTCCCACGAAAGCTCATTCAATAAATAAATGTGTTAGTCTTTAAAAGTGCCACAGGACTCCTTGTTTGTTCTTGTAGGTCCTGTGTAAGTTCCTCCTAAAGTTACTTAGTGGAACACATGACATGATTTTCAACTTGCCATATCCAATACACTTTTGGTTACCAATCCCAGACAGTCCCTATAGGACTGGCTTCAGTCTCAGCCACTTAATGCCTAAGAATTTGCCCCTGGTTGTTAACTGAGCCAAATGTACGGCTGGCCAGGCTTTTGGCAATATGGTCCCCGGAAATGCAGAAGTGCTCACAGCTATCTTTAGAGCCCTGTGCGGATATAAACATGTGGATCTGTATCTGATCAGCATCTGCAAGAAATGGTCTGCAGATATCTGCGTTGTATCCGTGGATGCAGATATAATGTGTATATCTGCGTATTTGCAAGGCTCTAGCCCTGTACAGATAAAAATATGTGGATCCGTATCCAATCTGCATCTGCAAGAAATGGTCTGCGGATATCCGCATTGTATCTGCGGATGTGGCTATCCACAGATTTGCAGGGCTCTAGCTATCTTCATCCCTGTGGCAATGCAGATTCAATGCCCTCCCAGTAGACTGGAGCACAGCAAGCATGGATTCATCATAATCATAAAATCATAATCCTAAAAACTCCACCACTCTGTATGGTTCATTTGTTTAAAAAAAAAAGAAACCTCTAGAAAGCCACAGCATATTCCTAACATTGTGCTGCTGTGGAGGTGACAGACATCTCCCATAGCCACATTGTCACAAAGACATTGTAGAGATCCGGGAACACAAAATAGCTCCTCAGCCTTCACAATTCCAGGAAGCATTCCAGCTAGAATGACAACCTTCCACTCCCTTTAGTGTTTACATCTGTCTTGTCCTGTATTGTTCCCGCTTCAAAGCTGGAAACCATTCAAAATGGAGATCTCTCTCACTTTCTCTGAACTCTTTTTTTGGCACAGCACTCCTAGAGGATCATGCCTGTAGGCTGACTATGCTATGTAAATAATATTGGCTGCAAGCCCCACTTTAGATGCTACTTAATTAAAACTGGCCCCAAGGCACATAGAGAACTTCCAGGGTTGTCAGTGGAACCTGAGTGACTAAGTAAAAGGTGGCGTATGGCATTGAGCTTGGAACCTAGGAGGCAGCAGTTAATACTCAGAAATGCCCACTTACAAAGCAATGTATAAACATTAGTATTGCTCATATCTTCTGCCCCATCGAGTTGGGTCATCAAATACTATGATTTCCATTTTCAAGACGGAGAAGTGAAGGTGCAGAGACATGAAATGACTTTCCTAAAGGCAACACATCAAGTCAGCCCTGTGCTTAATCCACAATAGACCTCACTGCCTCTTTAGAACATGAAAGTCTTCCTGATTTTTATATCACCTAGTGTGGAGAGAGCTCTCCTGACTTGTATGTTCTAATCACAAATCCTTGGACATTTTGGGTGGTAGAACGCACCTTCTGTGGTCCTTGAGTATACCAGGCGCATGCTAATATCACCTAGAAAAGGACCAAGGAATTGGGACTCAAATCTGAACCCGTCTTAGGTTTAGGCCAGGGTTTGCATTTAAAATTGCTTATGATTTCCAATCAGAAGACTTCATCCACATTCAAACTGAAAGTGGCAAATATTGATTCTGCTTTGAAACCAAAAGTTGTAGGAGCAGAGATGCAAATCCAGATACATCCCCTTCTCCCTGAGGTGCTTGGATTCTAGATTTCATCTCCTCTCTGGCTATGTCTACACTTGTAAAGTTAAGTTGACTCTGTTAGTTGACTTAAAGTTTGACCTTGTATATCAACTTAACAGAGCGGCTACACTTTAAGTCAACTTAAGTCGACCGTGTTAAGTCTACTTAACAGTAGACATAGCCGTCCACACTGGCTTTAAGTCGACCTTCAGAGGTGGTGTTATTAAGTCAACTTAAGCTGTTAAGTCGACTTAAGGAAGCTCTTAAGTCGACTTAATAAAAGCCCAGTGTGGACGTGGCTTTGTGTAGGTCGACTTAAGCATCCTTAAGTTGTCCTAAGTTGCCAGTGTAGACGCACCCTCTGTTATCAGCCCTTCACAGCTTTCTGTGGTGGATAATAGCTGCAAAGCAGGGGTGGGGTGGGAAGGGTAGTCATAAAATGCTTCTGCAGTGAGCAAATGACAGCAAACCTATCGGGTGCGCATTTCAAAAAGTGCTCAGCTTTGCCCTGGCTCTGCTCCCACTGAAATCACTACTCTTCTCCCTGTGAAATCAACATGAGTTTCACCATTGAGCTCAACGGGAGCGGAGATAGATCATTGCTGAGCACTTTCAAAATCTCCAGGCTGTACATTACAGACTAACTTCATGATGTGTCCCAAGACTTTTTGCTTGGCCCTGTCTTTGCCTTCTGAAGAGCTTGTTTTTGCCAAGATACAATAAATTCTGATTTGGCTCCTTTCCTTCCTTTTGGTCTAATTCAAAGGGAGGTGTGCAAAGCTGGGTGAAGAAAAGGAGAACATTCATGCCTAAATAATGTCTGTGGCTTTTCTCCTGTTGCAGTTACAGAAGATGTTTTTACGTATGTAGGAGCTTATTCTTTCCCACTCTGGTTCCTTTTGTCCATTAGATCCCCCAATGGAGTTATGATCAAACTTTTTTGCGCTCCCATTACAAGTACAAAAATGAAGACAGGAAATACCAATGACTAGAGGACCAATGGCATAGCACTGCAAAGTTCAGGTGCAAAAGGCAAAGGCAAGACTTACCTGTAGAACACCTGACTGGAGAAGATCAAAGTGAACTGGAAACCCCCATCCAACAACAAATCTCCCATCAGGCTCGACAGCAGAATACCAGTAGGTGAAACTTCTGAGCAATCTTTAAGGGTATGTCCCATTTTGAGGGACTAGCAGGAAGACAGCCTTGAAGGGATGCAAATATGGATAGTCATCATGGGAGGTGAGGTCACAACACCCCTGCTAATTATCGCTATAATTAATGGTGATAAAAGGACTTGGGTATCCACTGCAAACCAATGAAACAAAAGGCAGGCATATCCCCGTTACAGCTTCTTTGTTTAGTAGGAAGGAAAATGGTGCTGGGTTTAGGCAGACTGAAGTGGACCCCAGTCACCAATGACACAGGAAAAAATAATAGGATCCAATGAAAGGTAAGAAGATTTAGATTTTCATTCTGATTGAAAGTGGGCCTAAGTTGCAAAGCTAAGATCCAGATCTGAACTTCTCCAAAACAAAGAGGGTGCTCAGATCGGGGTGTAGAGGAGGTATTTATTTGTTTCAGGTTCATCTGATATAACTCTGAAATGTGTGGTAAGTTTTTCCTAGATTGGAAGTTTCTTAGAGAGGCACACGGACCCACACTGACATTTGGATGACTGACTGCTTGCCAGTCACAGCTGTGCTTCTCAGTAACTGAAATCTCCAAGCTGCTGACTCTTCCAGATGAGGAAATTCTAGGGCACTGATATCACAGCCCCACCTCTTATTGCTTTGCCTGTCGAGGCACAGAAACATAACTTCAGCTGTGTGCCTATTTCGTAGACTGATCAGGAGCGTTTTGGACAGCACCACTATTTGGCCAAGCTAGCCCACGTGTTTCAGACAAACCCCAAACAAGGGAAAAGACCTTGACATTGAATTTCTTTCAAACCGACCTCTTCATTCCAAGAAGTGAAAACTTTCCAGGCTCTATAAAGCCACAGGCCCTTCTTTGTTTACAGGGTCCCCTAGATGTAATGTCACTTAACAGCCTGTAAATCAAAAACACACCATGTGCTTTCATCTCTTAACGCAGTTAGGAACGTAGTACCAGGAACTGCAAAAGACACTGGCCTGCAGAACATCTGCTATTGTTAGCAAAGGTAGGGAAAGAAGAGACAAAGGGAAAGTGGGCAAGGACTCAGAATCAGGCAATATAGAATCATCGCATCATAGAACAATAGGGTTGGAAGGGACCTCACGAGGTCATCTAGGCCAACCCCCTGCTAAAAAGCAGGACCACTCCCCCTAAATCACCCCAGCCAGGGTTTTGTCTAACCAGGCCTTAAAAACCTCCAAAGATGGAGATTTCACCACCTCCCTAGATAGCCCATATCTCTGAGGGCAGAGAGTGGGAAAAGAGGCTTGCAAAATCAAGCTCAAGCCAAGTGTGCCATGGAATCAGATCCTGTTTTGGATCATGGATTGGATGTGACTGGGTAAATGGTTCTAATGTGGGAACCTCCTTAGGATAGCTATGCTGAAGGTTGGATAGAAAAGAATGGAAGGAAAGAAAACATGAAGGCATGGGAGAAAGGAGAGGAACAGGGAGCAGGAATAAAAGAAAAATTGGGAGGACAGGGGGAAAAAAGAGATACTGGGAAATATAGCGCTGGCTACTTTAAAACAGGGAAGCGTAAATCCTGTGATACACACTCAGGCAAAATTTCCACTGAAGTCAATGAGAGCTTTGTCTGAGCAAGGACTACCACATTTCCCCCTAGGTTTATAAATATTGACCTGAAAATTGGGCTGATGCCTAGTTTGAAAGAAATTCAGCAAAAGCAATCTGGTAAGAAAGAGATGGCAAGAAGAATATATGTGCCCACAGCCCCAGTGATGGGACCATACTGGGCCTAGATTGATGCTCTCAAGTCCATTCGCATTGGATAGCACTGCTTAATATCACTCCATTACTACCCAAACACAGCCTTCTCCTCCTTCATAGTATAAAGCAGGCCAGCTGCTGAACCCTGGAATGCCAGAGATGTATATATATGTCTTTGGTGATAAACATTTCATGTAAGGTTATAGGGCCCAGCCATTGAACAGAGAGTCATTACATTGTTTATTATTCTGTTAAGAGTGGCTCATTCAGGATATGCAGAGCCTTTCGATCACTGGTCTGAAACTAGCCTATGTCAGGATTAACTGAAGGTTACTCTGTGACAGCTGGTTGGTGGCTCATGGAAAAAGAAATGTTGGGCTCTGTCCAGTTCCTTCTTGGTCAGATGTCAGCATCATAAAATCCTCCATCACAACTGACTTGTTGGCAGTTTCAGTGGAGATGCCAAGGATTTAAATGAGCAAGAGAGACTGAACTTCCCTTGTATTCCTAGCGGTGGTTGCACAAGGTCAGCACATTCGCCGGGCAGAGTGGGGGAATTCTGCCACACTACTTCCTATGCAGTGTTGTCCTGTGCAGACAGAGAGGCCTTCAGTCTTCAGTGCTGTCAATCTAGCACCTTTCAGGAGCACTGCATTCATTGTGATGAAGCAGGAGGAGGCTAGCAGCCAGCCTCTGTCATATACTTTATCTCTTTCTGCAGAGCAAAATAAGCAAACTAGTCCGAGTACAAATATATTTCACAGGAACTTTATAAGATTTGATTTTCTCTTGGATGTAAAATGCAGTTCAGATTTTCAATCATACAAGTTCTGCAATCACACACCTAATTTGCACACAGTTACCATGTCTGCATGCTCAAATCTGGTAATTTAGCATGCAAGTCTGATTAAAAAATGTGTCTGAGCTATTGGACACTTACTGTGTCTGAAGATCTGGCCCTGACCACTAGAGAAAATGTACATGCAATAGTGAGACCTACCATCAAACTTCATGTGTCTGTTCTGTTCTATATAGGTTTTTATACTGACCTTATCATCATAGTATCTGGAGAAAAAAATGGTGGATGGCAGAAATGTTTTCAGACTCTTGCTACATGCAAAATGGTACCATTTTCACAGTTTTCCTCCAGTTAGTATGTGAAGAAAAATAGCTGAAGAGAAACCACACAATGTTTTGTTTTTCACCAAAATGGGATTTATTTTTTTTCATAGTCATTGCAAATTTTGTTAGACGGCTCTGGTGGCATTTAATTATCTGGGACTTGTCACATACTTGTGAGATGCTTGCACTCACTGGCATTGATAACAATTTGTTTACAAACTAGATTCACACATGGACCAACCTTAAGAAGACAAAGTTCAAAAGGGCCAGAAAAAGTGCCATTTTAATTCTTCATTCTTTTTTTTTTTTAGGTTTTTTATTGGTTTTTTTTAAACAAAAAAAATGAACTTTTTTAAATTGAAGAACTACCTGAATTCTTTTTGTTTGTTTAAGAAAATGGAAAAATTGGAACATAATGAAAACTTCTCACACACAAAAAAGTTCATTTTGGTCCAAAATTGCTATGATGAAACAGTGTTGACTAGTGTCGCCTAGGTCTATCATATATACAAAGATCAATTACACATTAGTACGTGTACAAAACCTCTCTGGTCATATCTACAGTTGTGTAACAATTTTTAATGACATTTTAAAAAAAGTAACAGATTTTGTATTTTATTACAGACTCAAAAGTCAAGAATGTTCCTCCAAAGAGTCCCAAGAATTCTGAACTATTCAATGAACAATAGGGTTGAGCTTCAGGTGAACTTGAGGTCAAGTTTTGGGGTGAACTAGGACTACTTTAGGATTTAATGGATACCTTACTGATTTTGGAGGCTTTTATCTTTAAGATTTGCTTGAACACAAACCCCAAAAGCGACATGAAAGATCTATGAAGCCCAGGCAAAGCAAATCCAGAAAAAAATTCCAAAATCACCTGTAGCTGTCATATTCCAAAGGGGTAGCCGTGTTAGTCTATTGTAGAAAGACAACAGAGTCTTGTGGCACTTTTAAAGACTAACAGGTTTATTAATCGCATGAGCTTTCGTGGGAGAAAATCCCACTTCGTCAGACGCTTTGAAGATAGGAAAGTTACAGAGTGGGAGGAAATTAAATGCAGGGGAGTGTTTCACATGGTTTTTAACCAAATCCAGAGATGGACGCAAGCCTCAAAAATCAGATCCAGGTTTCAAATAACCCAAAGTTATGAACCACAGGTTTGACTGAGGCTTACCTCTAGTCCAAGTAAAGCATGAGACAAAGAATTCTGTCTATTATAGCTCCAGAATGGAATAATTACAGGAAGGTCTACATAGAAGGCCTGAGGAATAACACTAAGGAAGACAAAGTGAAAAACAGGTGAATGAATAATAAAGCCCAAAACAAGCTTGACTTCTCTCCAGCTATATGCTCCACTCATGCAACTCTTGCAAAGAAAATAGCTTGGAACCAAGACTTTTTTCCCCCTAAATAAACAGAAATTATAAATTCCACACACATAAAGAACACCTTATTATAAAAACAGGAACATCTTGGTCATCTGAAAACTAAGGCTGGAAGGAATCCAAGCCACCCAGTGCCTCTCCTGCAGAGTGTGCCACTGCTACAATGCAATGTGTTTTGGAAATAATAAGTCTTGATTAACAGTGTTCAGTGGGGTGGAAAGGAAAAATAATTAGAAAATCTTTTAAAGCTCCATCTGAGTATAATCCGTGGGCAGTGATTTCAAGCAACCTGTCAGCCTTAGAAATATCAAAAGATGACTCATACACTGGTGATATAATGGATAGAAACATCACATCAGTGTTTGGTGGTGCTGCTTGAATTTAGTGGTAGTAGCTGTTTCTTCAATAAACACAGTAGTCTCAGTAAGTTTGCATTTTAAAATTCACTTAAATTAATGAAGTGGTCAGTTTAGGGTGAGATCTTCAGCAGGGGTAAATCACAGAGCCAGGGAAGTCAACCATTTGATTTATAGCCACTCAGGATCTGCCCAGAACCTATAGGCTGGGATTTTTCAATAGTTCTTGTCATTGACCCTCTGGAGTTTTTCCATTGAATTTAGGGGAACAGGAGCAGGACAGTGTTACTGATCCTGTTAGAAAAATTCCCCTGGGGACATCTCCAAGATTCTGTACCAAGATTTTGGAACAACCAAATTAAAAACTTCTCCCCAGAGAAACCATCCTAGGTATTACGGTCAAATCAGTCCATGCTGTGAGAGCATGTGTGGATCTTAGAGTGTTGAGAAGATACTCATACACAGCTCAAAGTTATGTAACTCAGTAGTGAATTTTAGAGACAAAATCAGCTGTTTCCCCATCCACAGAGCTACACCTAGCAGCAGAACTGACTTTTCCTCAACTGCATATGTCGGGCACAGGGGCAGGAAGACACTGGCCTTTAATAGTGTAATGTAACAAGCTCTGCATGACACAATATTTTTAATTATTTCTTTTGTATGGATTAAGCAACATGGAGATATCATCACCATTATCATCATCATAAAAATAAATTATGGCACAGGCCATTTGAATGAAAACCCCCATCTTCGTGTTACTGTGTTGCAAAAGCAAAAAAATATAGCTATAAACATAAAACTGAATTTGTAGGGAGTGCCTGACTGAGTGAATCATGCCCATCAGCACAACCAAGAAACATTTAAACAGGCAGCTGGGACGCTGGGAATGCTCTTATGGTGAAATAACTTTAGAAGATAGGACAAAGTTAGAATCTTTGGGTGCATCTACACTTACAAGTTAGGTCGACTTAAGGAGGCGTAAGTTGACCTAATGTACTCCCTGTCCACACTGGGCTTTTATTAAGTCGACTTAAGCTGTTCCTTAAGGAAAGCTTAAGTCGACTTAACACCTAGTTTTACGTTGATTTAAGGCTTAAGTCAACTCCTTAAATCGACTTTAGCCAGTGTGGATGGGGATTAGCACCTAAGTCAATCTTATTAAGTCGACTTAAAGGGTCATGTCGACTTAATAAGGTCAAAAAGGGGCTATGTATACACTAGAAAAGTTAAGTCAACTTTTGTTAAGTCGACTTAAGGTTGACTTAAAGTCGGCTTAACTTTTCTATTGTAGACATAGCCTTTGTGACTGGCTGTCAGTGACATAATGACTATGACTGCTCTGGTAGACTGATATTCAGGACTGATCCTGAAAGATGCTGAGCACCAGCAACTTCAGATCTTTAATGTACAGGCAAATAATTTTCATTGAGTTGTATTCATACATCCCATTCCACAATGGCAACTGGGTAATAAGGCATTATGCTTGGGTGTTTGAAGTCACTCAGCCTATGGTTTCATGTTTTAGCTGTTACACCACCCAGGATGTATTATAATTGCTCAGAAATGTATTGCCTGGAGTATCTAAAGGGTGAGTCAAAAGGTCAATCGGGCCTAACCAGCCCCTGTTTTCTTGCTGGACCCCTGCAAGTGCAGGGTGGGCCTGGCCAAGGGCAGACCCCCCCCCAAGGACACAAATGGCATGAACCCCCCCTCTGGCCATGCTGGGGCCCCCATCACCCCCCCCCCTCCGGGCACCTACTCCTCTGCCTCGTCAGGGGCCCCTTGGCCCCACCAGGAGCCGCAGCATGGGGGCCTTCCCCCCTGCACCCCCCCCCCATCCCCTGCTAAGGCTGCCTATGTGCATGGTACCAGTTTTGTGTTATGTGAGACAAAAATTCTTAAGGTCATATCTAAAGTTCTCCAATCTGATTTCACTGTTAAATGTTGAAATAAAATTTTAGTTTCTTTTTAAAGGCAGAGGAATTCAGTTACATTGAGGCTCAAAAAGGTGGAGAATGAGCATGTTACCTAGAGTTAGGCATGTCTGCAGGATACAGTTCTTCTGTGTTTGGCAGAGATTGTCCATTCCTCGGAAATGAGGGTGGATTCATAGCATTGAAAAATATCCAGAGGGAACTAGACTGAAGATAGCTGGAATTCCTTCATGGCTTTTAGTTTCTCCAGACCAAATCTAGAAGTCCTTAATCCAGTAAATCACATTGTCTTTGAAGAGAGGTGTGTCCGGACTTTACACACTAATGAACTCAGCGGTAACTTCACTAAAGAAGAAAGGGCAGTCTTGTGGTTAAAGCACTTGACCAGTATTTAGGAGACCTGAATTAATTCTGGGGTTTTACCACCAGCTTTCTCTGTGACCTTGAACAAGATAGGCAATCTTTCAATGCCCCTGTTGCCAACCTTTTATGTGACCCTTTCTCCACTCATTTGTCTTGCCTGTTTTAATTGTAAGCTATTCATGGCATAGTCTGTCTCATTGTATGCATTGGTGCAGCCCACAGGCCAGTATATCACGTCACCACTTGTTCTTAATCTACAGAGGCTATTGGCCTGTTTAGTTCCTATAGCTAAACAGGCAGTCTCTTTACCTTGTGCTGCAGAGTCCTGCTTTTGACTTTGGAGACGTGGTTCAATCCTGGGAACTGTCAAGTCTGTCACATTTGTAAAAAGCCTTCCAAATGAGGAACCTAATGTTGGTTGAGGGCCATAAGAAGTGCTACAATAGTGAAAATGCATAATAATAATAGAAGAGGAAAATGAGGTCTGGAGTAAGGATTCCCGGTGTTGGCTTTGTGTGTCCAAGATGGGACTTAGGGGACTCAATATGGAATGGTGCAGCAATCCATCACGCTCATGGGTATTTTTCCAGGATCCTTTTATTTCTTCCTATCACCACTATTATTTTAATCTACCCCAGAATATTTAAACATCAGCTCATCCCCCATCTTCCCTGTTAGGCAATTCTTTTTATATTTGTTCTCTCAGGCTTACCATTTCAACAGAGCAGAACGCTGGTGTTAGTTTTCTCACTGGGAGCGACTCCGTGAGAGAGCTGTATAGGGACAGGAGCCAGTGAAGAAAGTATGCCATCAATGTACGGTTTAGCAAGGTGCCAAATTCTTCCCAAGCACAGTAACTTTCCTCTTGTGAAAGCTGCTGGGTGCCAGGGAGGAAAGATGCACTGAATGAGAGAGGAAAGTGGCAGCAGATCCATATCTAGAAACTGAACTGGTATGTATAGGGTTGTGACTGGCAGTAGGAAGGTATTTCTTCAGAGGACAAATAAGGATTTCGATTGTTGTTTGGCAATTGTTCTCATCACACCTGTTGCATGGCTTGCCAGTCTTGTTTCATGCCAGATTCCTTTTTTCCTCCATGCACTTGTTCAGTGTTCTAGGGGTCTTTCAGAATGGCAGAAGGACAGAGGAATTAATGAGGAGATGAGAGGAAAGGGTGACTTTCGCACACAGCAGTGAATACAGCAGCTCTAACATACAGCCAAGGTCTTCTCTATGTCATAAACTACTATAGTTCTTCACATTACACATTCATCAATTGCAGGGCCAGATTAAGCGCCTCAGGGCCCCAGACTGCCCATCACTCTAGGAACATCTGCCTGGGGCCTCACCACCACAGGTCCCCACCACATGGGGCCCTGGCCCCCACTCTGGTGGCCTGTGGGTAGGGACCCTGAGGCTGGAAGGCACGCCCCCCAACCTGGTCTGCCCCTGGAGGCAGGGCTGGCTGGTGCATGATGCAGCCCAGCCCTCCAGGGCCACAGACCCTGGAAAGCTGTGCTGGAGGGAGGCCGCACCACGCGCCAGCTAGCCCTGCCCCTGGAGCAGAGAACATGAGGCGGACCAGCCTGCCCTTACAGCCCCTGCATTAATCCATCCCTGATCGATGAGAGTCCTGGGGACAGAATGAAAGCAGAGCAGAGATTCATAGTGTAAATAAAAGATCTTCAGGGCTGATCAGGCAGGAAAATTTTGTCCTTAGACTTAGTGTCTCACATGTAAAGCACTGAGCAATTCGTGCCTTCTGCAGCATGGAATGATAGACTCCACCCAAGGACGGGGATCGTCTTGTCCTCTGATTGCGCTGACCCACAGGTGATACAACTCCTCATGCTAATACAGGAACGGAGATTGTTTAGTTCAATTGGTAGAAGCCTATATGTCTTTTATTTACTTTAAGGCCCCTTTAGACCGCTCTGGCAGGTAACGGGCTCTTAGAGTGGGTGCAAAGGAAAAAGACTGAGACAAGAGGTTGAAATCCAATTAACTCTGTGAGGGAAAAAAGACATAAATAGAAAGCTGTATGTCAAAGGGGTTCTGAATTTTACACACGAGCTTCACAGATGCCAAGGCCAGAAGGGACTGATGTGAGCAAGGTTGTCCCTGAGGGAGGGTGCAGGGCCAATTGGCTTGTGCCCACACCCCCTGTGGAAATGGAAGAGTCATCTTCACTGACTTTACATCTGCAGGGAACCCTAGCCATAGGACTCTCCAGCAGTGGCAGCTCAGCCAGTTTACCTTCCTTGGCACTTCCCAGAACAGCACAAAGTAAGCAGACTGGAGACCAAGATGTGGCTTAAAGAACAAATTAATAAGCAGGAACCCTGAGTTCTTCTCCTATGCACTGAATACATCCACTGAAGTATAACACATGGTTAACTGAGCAAGAGCAGCTTCTCGTTTGTTTTATGCAGTTGGGAAGATTCTCCTTAGAGACAGCAGCGTGGAGATCAAAGCACAAGAAACAGGGATTCCAAAGAACCAACTCATTCCTGGGACAAAGAAACACAGACTGAGTTTTTGAAGCTGGTGAAGATAGATGTCTTTAATTATTTCCTGCCTTGCTCCTCAGTGCCTTCTTGGCTTAAGATGCCTTTAAGCAAAACTCTAAGTTCCACTGCAATGGAAATATTGTTCCATTCTATTTATAGAAAACTTAACGTTACCTGAATAAGCCAACCAAACAGTGAATCATTGGGCTCAGGGAGTTCAAATTGGCTTTGAAACTCTGGCAGAAATAAATGTAGGCTTTCCATCCCTGATAGCCAATTGCCAAGTCAAACTCACAAACATATTTCTTTCTTTTCCTGGAAATGTTATGATTTTGGGATCCTCTGTGGATAGAATTGGCAGTTGGACACAGCCAAAAATCCGAGTGCAATGATCCAGTTTTTAGAAGGTTGGGTCGGGAAAAATTGTGAAGAAGTATAATTTAATTAGTGAGAAGGTTTTTCTGGTAACCATAAACAATATGAACCTTGAAATGATTTTCTTGAGTTTTTCAATTGCATATCTAAGAGCCAGTAGCAACTGAGATAACCAATCCCATCCTGTGAGGAGAAAAGAGGGTGGTGTCATAAGCTCCAGGAAAGGGGATGACTTGAACAAGAGCAGTAGGAGGATGAAAATGAGGCAAAAGAATAAGTTGAATCTCAGAACACATTTTCTAACCAGTAGGTCTACTAGGCTATGTGCAGTGCTCTCCCCAGACCTGTGGTGATAGCCATTTTGCACAAGGCCTTTAAAACAAATCAGATGAAGCACTGGAGGTCAGAGCAATCCTGCACGGAGTCTGGAGAATGGATGGATTAGATAAACAAATACGTTTCCTCCATTTATAAATAGGCATGATTCCAGGTACCTGAAAGAATACAATCTTTAACAATTCAGCAAAGCATTAAGCTGTGGAACATCTACCATTTAGGGTCCCTTGTGAATCTTAGGCAGTAAAACCATGGCCTTCTGACCATTTGGGCCCTAATTAGTTTCTCATCTTCAGGAATGTGTTGATCTCACACAGACACAGTGATTTTAACCACCTAATTGTGGATTCTGCTAAGCCTACACCAAATTCTGCCCACCAATGTGCAAGTTTTTGGGTGGCAAAAACACCCAGATGTTTTTCAATATAATCCTCCAACAGATCCATACATTTTTTGTCTGTGTCCTGGAGGAAAGCATGAAAAGCAAGCGAAAGGAATCCCAAGCCTTTTATGACTGTTGGGCAACTGAGGGTCTGGATCAAATGTTCCGGAGAGATGGAAGGAAAGATGCCATTAGCAACTCATATTGTTAATGCACAGAGCAACCATAGCTCTTTTCCACCCCAGGTTAGAAGTATAGTGAGACAGGAACAGGACTGAAGCTGATGGTGAGTCATGAGACGATTGATACATCTGTTAAGAAAGATAATAGGCTTTATTATGTGTAATAGTTTTACACTCTATGTATGGGACATAAATATAGTCATAGTATTAGAGCCTCTTCTATAAATGATATCTCCCCTTCAGATAGTATCTACGTGAAATGGCATGTATAGAACAGTTATGACCTCACACCATACCATATCATAGACCAGTGGTTTTCAACCACTGTGAGAACTGTCCAAGTGTGCCATGAAATTTTGTACAAAGGTAATGAAAATCAATGTAAAACAAACATTGTTTCATCTTAAACAATAGTCCATCCAACCAAATTACAACTCATAAAACTTGTGAAAATTAATCATTAAATTAAAAGTGTTGGCCTCTCGATTGAACATTATAACACAGGTGGCCGAAGGTCAAAATTGAGATGACGTGTAATTTTCTGGTGGATTTGAACCATTAATGTATTTGATCCTTCTTTAGCTCATATGCACTATGTTGCAAACCTCTCTAGTAAGACCATAACCATAGTTAATGTGATGTTTATGAGCAATCAATTCAGCTGAAAAAAGTGGGTGTGCCATGCAATTGTTTGTCTGATTGAAGTGTGCTGTGTTACTGAAAAGGCTGAGAACCACTGTCATAGACAACAGCCAGAGCCATATGCGCACAGATCCTTACCCACATTTTCTTTTTCTTTCATTCCCATAATCAGATTGGGGCCTCATTGAGCTAGATTGAATGTAGCACTTATAAAAGGTGGCAGTTTGAAATGCCTGCGGGATTATTAAAGAACAGGCAGTGACACCAGAAGAAACTGATACATTAGCCTCTGCCAATGTCTCTCAGCAATGACTTGGAGGGATCATTTGTAGGGCTCCCAGGGGGGTTCATTCTCTTCGGCCTATTCAATCCTTGACCTATCTACTGAGACAGCTGATGCACATTTGAACATGTGGGGCCAAATCCTGAGTTATGGGCTGAGTCCTTTGGGCCATTCTGGTGGTGCAAAAGGGCCTAACAGCAGCTGGGTAATCCTGGACATGGGGAGTCCCAAACATGCATGATTCAACATAAATGGTTCCTGCTTCATCTCCCCTTGCCCAGTAGTCCCCTGTGTCCAGCATACAGGCGTTGTGGTTGGGGAAGAGCAGTCCTTCAGCAGTCCCTGGCTCCGGCTGGCAGATGTGTCTTTGGGGCTGTTACTAACCAGTATATTGTAGTCAAATTCCAAAGGGGTAGCCGTGTTAGTCTATTGTAGAAAGACAACAGAGACTCTGTTGTCTTTCTACAATAGACTAACACGGCTACCCCTTTGGAATTTAACAGAGTCTTGTGGCACTTTTAAAGACTAACAGATTTATTAATCGCATGAGCTTTCGTGGGAGAAAATCCCACTTCGTCAGTATATTGTAGAGAGAGCCCTGTGTCTGGGGCAGGGGCCAGCAGAGAAACACCTAGTATTAGGGAGTTTAATTAGCACCTTTGAGACTCCACTGGTTAGTTGCACTCAGAATCAGCCCCCTCATTTACAGTATAAATTATGCTGTGTTGCTTTGTTAGGCCCAGGTTATTAAAGAGGTAAATTGGGTAGGGCTGGTCCAGTAGAAAAAGCCCTCACCCACCTTGTCTCCCTTATTTAGAGGGCATTGTTCCCCTCTAGAGGGCAGTGGTGATACACAAATACACGCACACACACACACACACACACACACACACACTAGCACTCTACAGTATTCTGAAACACAGGAAAATGCAATGAATCATCACCACTCAGAGCCCTAAGCAAAACTGAATTAAAACTACAACCTCTAACAGGCACAATAATAACTGTCAGTTTTGAAATCTGAAGACCTCTGGGCACTTTCACAAACAAAACAAAACAAAAACACACCAAACTGAAAGCATGAGTAAACAAATTAAACTAAGCGCCTTCATTTGAGCAGAAGATGAGTCTTTCAAACATCCATATCCTACCTCTACAAAGGCACACAGCTCAGCCCATAATGACATTAGGCTCACCCTGAACAATGCCCCCAATGAACTTTAGTGTATGCTGAGTGAGCAGAGAAATCTAAAGAGACAAACCCACCATGAAAAAGGCCGCGCTTCCTATTCTCTCTAGACCATGTCTTGGGATGGGCATCCATCCTGGTCCTTTCAAATTCCACTGCCATTTTGACCCGAGGACCTACATTATTTAAGGCTTTCGTTACTAAACATAAGATCTTGGAGTGCATTAATGAAGATCTTGATGACTATATTATGCATAAAATAGGGAGGGCACCCAGGGAAGATCCTGTGTTTTGGGCCCTCGCGCTTGCTCACAAGCTAACTGGTATGTACAGCATTGCAGATATATTTACACTACACTGTAGTAAATTTCATTCAATAGCATTTTCTAATGAGTTCTAGTGATTGAGCCAAAAGCGTTTAGGAAACAAAAGCTGAACTGTTCAAAAGTGTCCCCTTATGCATCTGAAATCTGCTGTCACTTCAGATCAGTGCTGTTAAAAATACCCAGAAGATGTAACACTAATAGACAGCTTAATGCCAACATCCCAGACTTTGGGTACCTCTGAATGAAATTAGCTGACCCAAGTCAGCGGTGCTCAGGTGCTCCATGATCTAACAGGGATGAAGGGAGGTGTCAAGACTGCTGTAAATCACTTCGTCTTTGGCAGCTCCTGGAAAGGGTATTCATGAGAGCATTCCCCTTATTATCCAGCCCTGAGCTCACTGGGTACTGAAGATAGGGTCAGATCAGACATAGATCTGATGCGTCTGTGTTGGGAGGCAAAGAGCCTTTGTAGATCAGTGCACAACAATCTAGCCAAGAGTCAACATGAGCCTTCCTGGAAAGTGAAGTGGAAGCCAGTACAACTCTTGAACAATGATATTACTTGGTCAGCTAGTCTGGCATGGGACAGCACACAAAATCTCTGAGCAGCTTTTGATACTCAATAAGCAGCAATCAGAAATCATGGCTCATGGGGATTTCACCTGATCTAACCACACTACATTGATGTGTAATAGCAATGGGCAACCTACCTGATAGATTCATGGGATGCATCTTAACTAGCAACACATTGATCTGCTATCGTATAGGCCCATTTGTGCTGAGAATAGCAAACTATGACCAGGTTTACATTGCTGTCACAATGTTGAGAGCCATCTACAAACTCCTTTTTAGGGAGGGAGTGATGATGGCCAAGAAAGACGTTCACATCGCTAAACACCTGGAGCTGGCAGACAAGAATGTGCCCAACCTCCACGTTATGAAACCCATGCCGTCACTGAAATCCCATGGCTACCTGAAGGAGAAATTGGCTTGGAGGCACTTTTACTGGTACCTGACCAATAAGGGTATCCAGTATTTGCATGATTATCTTCATCTACCCCCTGAGATTGTGCCTGCCATCCTGTGCTGTAGCCATCCTAAGACTAGCAGACCACAGCCCAAGGGTCCAAAAGGTGAATACCCTGCTCATCTTACTTGGGGAGAGGCTGACAGAGATTCAGTGGTTCTGGACATGTGTTTGTTGGCAGAACATGCAGCAAAGAACTGTCTCTGCTCATCGCATCTCTGTTATCTATAATCCACCTTCAGCTTTTCAGGAAGAGAGTAGTTCTTAGCACATCAGCTGTTCATTATGGAGAACTCATCATTATGTGGGTTGAGTACCTGGCATCTCTCCCACTTGAGATGAGACATTCGAGTTGTACTTGTTACATCTTGAACCCATTCTCTTTCCAGTAAAATATCCATCAGAAGAAACAAGCTTGTTTATGGAAGGACTGTTCTCATCTTCTCATCTTTACGGAGCTCTGCCTTGGCCGTATTCTCTCTCTTACAAGCAATATGTTTTCTTGGAAATGTTATGATTTTGGGATCTTGTATAAATCGATCTGGCTCTTGTGTAAGACCATGGATGTGATTCAGAGAGCCCATGTTCCTGGAGGGGCTGTTACTGAGGGCACATCATGAAAACAAGCCATGTGATTATGAAAAGTTGGACTGCAATCAACTCAGCTCCATCCACAGAGCAATGCACAGGGTTTAATATAGTTCCACTTGTTAATTTAATCTGCATTCAGCTTTACTTTTTGTGAATGAAACTTTGCCATTTGATCAATTCTCCAAACACATATACTCCTAATGGTTACTGTCAGTCTGTCTGTCTTTTTTCTCTCAAGGAAAAGGTGGGGAGCTGCTTTCATCCTTGATCATTTCAATCCTGTAGCCCTTATTCTGACAAAGCCAACATTAAGGTCGATCTGTTGAGCCTCTCCACTTCCTATCATCTCATTTCTGCTGCATATAAACTTTCCCATGGCTATGGGATTTCACTCATCATGGGTCTCCTTTATTTAGGGCCTGATTCAGAGCCCACTGGTGTCATTGAAAAGGCTCCCATTGATTTCAATGGGCTTTGGATCTGGTCCTTTGTAAGGGCCACATCTTTTTCCAGTGAGCAGTCCAAGTAACTAGGTTATGCCTGGTTTGAGAAAAGGGAAACAAGAGGGTTACACAAGGTGGGGTAAGGGAAGAAAGAATCCTTCTACATCACAGTGTGACAGTGCAGTCGCAAATCTCCAGGGTTCCTATGTGCCCACTCCTCCATAGGGGAGTGGGAAGGAATGACGAATTGATCTACAGAATGGTGGATCTGCCTGCCTGATCTCCACTTTTCCTGAAGCTGTAGATGCAGTGGTTCCCTCCAACATAGTTTCACTCTCTCTGGTCTAGAGGGTGCAGACCCCCTAACGTAGGGTGCCAGCATCCAGCTCATTGGCCCTGCGGCAGAACCATGACCACTGCATGACTATGAAGAACCTACACTGCTGTGGGAAGGATTTGCACTTGTAATATATTTTGATCACCTAAATGAGTGGATTATTTTTCCAAGGGGTGACGGGGAGTTGGCCACTAAGGTGTTATTTTTTTATCAAGCAACCTCCAGCTGGCCCCAGCTGCTTTTGTTGTTAAGGAAATAAAATCAGATCTGTGTGCCGTACAGGTAACCCTGAACTTCAAACTGTTGCCAAGGCATTTGTTTATCAAAACCTTCAAGGAGGTGACGTTTATTTGTTGTGTGAGCTTGTGCTTGAGTTACCACCTTACAGTGAAAACAGCAAACCCCCTCAGCCTTGCTCACATTGATGTGAGAGCTTGACAGCAGCAAATACATTATAACTCACCAACGTGGAAAGCTGGACAGTGCACAAATATATAGGCATCACCTGCCCATTGCTCTACATCACCAGAACATAAAACGGAGACCCTATTCTGCCTAACAAGAGTGTCAAAAGGATAAAGCCACTAAGAATACTGTATTCTTTTGTAACACCTTTGAACACAAGATCTCAAAGCACTTCACAAGTAATTATAAATTGAGTCTCAAAATCTGCCCTCCACTTATTAAGTGAATCAGCATCATTATTCTCATTTTATAATGGGGAAAGTGAGGTGCAGAGTGGCTAAGTAATATAGCTCAGGTCA
Organism: Pelusios castaneus; assembly: GCA_007922175.1. Classification (NCBI taxonomy): domain Eukaryota; kingdom Metazoa; phylum Chordata; order Testudines; family Pelomedusidae; genus Pelusios; species Pelusios castaneus. The sequence continues at coordinate 10,832,410 of ML685770.1, forward strand.
CACAGGAAACCTATGACAAAGTCAGAAATCTCCTGACCCCATATCCTATGCTTAGAGCCCTGTGCAAATACAAATATATGGATTTGCATTCGATCTGCATCTGCAAGAAATGGTCTGTGGATATCCGCGTTGTATCCACGGATGCGGATATCTGCAGATATAATGCGGATATTCATGGATTTGCAGGGCTCTACCTATGCTTTACTCACAAAAACATTTTCTTTCAAGCACTGTTTCCATGGATGCAATGATGCAATGTGATACAAAAGTTAAACAATCAGGTGATGCCTCCTGGTGACCTTTGAAACCATTCCCTTGCGAACCAGTCCTTGCTTTATTTGGGGTATGTTTTCTCCTCTCTTGTTCCTTATGGATTTTGAGATGGGAACTTTACACCCTTTACGTTTTTATGGTAACATTCCAGTCCTTAAAATGGCTTGAAGTTAAAACTTTGTAAATAGGCACCACGAGGTTCCCTTTTTTCCGTATCCTCCACCAATGACCCCAGATTGAATGTTTACATACAGACCCCACATATAAACTAGAACAGGAGGACATGAGTGTGTTCTGTTTGTGTTATCACTGCAACTAGACAGTAAAAATACAACAAATAGCCCTGCACAGATCCAACGTCTACAGGACAATCTTTATGATACAGTCAATGCAAAATATAAATCCCAGGCTACCTCCTTCTCTGCCCCTGTAATAACCGAATCTTCTTTCCACACTGATGGCCCTTACCACAGATCAGGATCAGCATGAGAGATGAAAAACAAAAACAATCCCTCCCCACAAAACCAGGTGGAGACTGTGTTAATGAAAGGCCCTAAAGGTCAAAGGAGGTTACTGATGGGTGGGGAGAAATTCCCACAGGGTTCCACCTGCCCCAGCACTCATTGGTATCGTTTTGGGGATTTTAGTGGTGACGTGATCCTCTATGAGTTTACGTCAGCACCTTTGAAACATATTAGGTTTATGAAAAAGATGTCTTTCCATGATCCTAACATGTCGGTGTTTGACACTGATGTGTAGCTCTTGAGTGTGAGCTTAAACTTCCATTTCAGACCAAAGTCTTCTCCTGTTAGCACTAGTTGATAAGATTAACAAAGAGAGCAGCTCTGAGAAAAAGCAAGCACAATACCAAAGAAATCCAGTGTTCCAGATCCTCAAACTCAGCTCTCAGTAAAAACAACTTCAGGAAAAACAACTCGTGCAGTGAGGTTATGCACTTTGCTAGCCAACATTTTCCCTTTGTGCCCACAACTTCCTCCATGGCAAATGGAGGAACCTGCGGTGTATGAGACACTCAGAAGAGGATTAATTTACCTAAGACATCTGCCTCCAAAAAGCAGCTAACAGCTTTGTCGGGCTTCATGGTCTAATCAGCCAGTGCAAGTTTGTTCTGGAGACGTTCGTGATGCGGTAGAAATGTTCAGCAAAGCTTGTCCAATTAATCTGACTCTTCCTAACATCAGTTGTTACTTTTCTTATTTCACCTGCAGATTATTAGGGCCATGAAATTACACGGCTCCAAGGAGCTATCACCCAAATCATTGGCCTGGCCCAGGCAAAACTTTCATTGCTTGTGTAACAAAAGTAGGAATTGGCTTTACAGTTTGGAAGTCATCAGTTGCTTTGTTTATCAGGCAACCTAGCAACAGCTGAATACAGTACACATTTTTGTGAAAAATTTTGGAAGAAAAGGAACAAACATAATGTTTTTTAAAAGATTTTCATGGAAATTTGAAAAAATCAGTGGAACAAAAAAATTAAATAGCAAAACGTTTAGTGTCAGCTTTTTGATCCAAATGAAACTGCTCAATGTTATTATTAGCCTAGCACTTAGTAACCTAGTTCACACCATGACCCCATTGTGCAAGATGCTTTATAAACACGGAACAAAGACAGTCCCTTCCTCATAGAACTTGTTTTGAAATGATGGTTTCATTCTAAATGGATATTTTGAAATTAAAAAATATTTCATTTTGAAAAGTCAACACTAAACAAAATTCTCTTGATGTGGAGTAGGGGGAGGAGAAGAAACATTCATTTCCCTTTGGAAAAATATATATTTAAATGAAACCACATTTTCCAATGGGAAATTTTTCATCTGAAAAGTTTCAATGAGCTCTAGTTAGAAGCCTGTCACTAACACTGGGACTATCTGTCAAAATAGCAATATACTTTTTGAGATTGTCTCTCTGTGATGTACATGGCTCTGTAACTGTTAAATCTTTCTGAAGATTTCTGTTGTCTGTAGAGTGAGGAAGCCATTTTGTCTCCAGAATTGCTGCAGCATGTTATAGAGGAGTTACACAGGCTGTGCTCTATTCTGGAGACTTTGTTTTTGTTCTTTCTTATTGTTTCCCTTAAACTAAAATTCCTTTTAGTCTGAAAGTAAATGTTTTGCTCTTTGTCTGCAGAAAGAAAACAATCACAGTATATTCTCCCTCTCCCTCCCACCGGTGAAGAGAAATACAAATAGAGCCTAGTGGAAAATGTCATGAAGAAAAATCAGAGGAAATAGCTGAGAATGCTTTTGAACAAATAGTCGTGCTTTGTAACTGTGTTGCAAAGTTGCCTAGATACATTGGAAGAGCAGGGACACTTCTCTATATATTAGCTAATTTAGTGTTTACTCTTGGAACTTGGAAAATAATTCTAGGCAACATTTATAAATACGTTGGACCAACCATTTCAAGAAAACTAAACAGAAGCAAAACAAACAAACAAACAAAATCCTTTTTTCCTATTTTTCCAGCCATGCTGCATGCCTATCCTGGCAGAAAGTAGATAGTAGCTTATATAAGAAAATCCAGTATTGATAGTGAATATCCTGAACTTAGATGACAGGCATATATATGGCTCCCACTGAAATCAGAGAAAGCTGTGTCTGCATGTGAAGAGCTGGATGAATGCTGCAATACACAAATAAAATAAAATGACAGTCTCTGGATCTGTGAAAGAGTTCTCTCTAGCTGTGTTTGTGCTGCTTTGGTGGAGGCATCTTGGTTCAAAGCATAAAGCATTGCACTGGGAGTCAAGAGATTTGATGTTTATATTCTGTTCTAGTCTATATAGGTTCTTATTCTTCCCTCATCACCATACTGCGTGTGTGCCTTCCAATAGTCTGGCATGTGACATGACTAACATCTGTCACATGTGGTTTGTTCTCTCATCCTCTCCCGGGAAGAGGATTGTGTGCACATGAAGTGTCCTGATTTGCTAAGGTGGTTTTGGTTTTGTTTCAAATCTACATATCCACTGCTCCACATTTACGTTACTACACATCCCTGTGATGGTCTTCAGTTTCTCCAGGAGTTTTTTCTGCAGACCAGGACCAGACCCCAGACCCCAACAAAGGCTTTACCCTTGTGATAGAAAGTTCCATTACACTTGCAAAGTTGCCAGCTGCAGCTCCCAGCCTAGCGCTAGGTGATCTTTTAGATATACTGGTCTCAGGTCATTGAGCCCCTTGAGTAAAAGAACAAAGACCTTGTACTTGATTTAGTATTCTATAGGAAGCCAGCAGAGAGAGCACAGGATGGGTTTGATGTGTTTGCAGTAACCCGTGTTGATGAAGAGGCGCACTGCAGCATTCTGAACTATTTGGAGTTTCCTAAAGGCTGATGTCTTCAGGAATTGCATTACTGTAGTCCAGACAGGAGGTGACGGAGGTCTGTATAAATGAGGCCACGACGTCATCCGTCACAATAGGGGTTGGGGGGCTGAGTCTCCTACCCAACCAGAGATGTGGATTCTCACATGTTTGAAGGAGGAATGGAAGGTCACTTTTCCTGCGGGAGACTTGGGTTCTGTTCTTGCTTCTGATATCCTTTTCAAGGTACTTTGGTGTTTTTTATTTATAATAAAAAATAATCAAATGATCTAATCCTCTATAGGCAGGAATAGAGCTTGTTCTTCTTTATCTACCTCTTAAATTCGCACTGCTTTGAGAAGCGGGCGACGTGGAGGGGCTAGCGCTCTTGAAGGATCACTGATGTATTGTAACAAATCCAGGGCCATCTGGGGACCTCGCAGTTGTTACTACGCTACACACGGTGGCCAGATGGTACTTCATAGCAACACCAGGGATAAAATGCAAATCTTCCTACTCCAAAAACACCTACTACTTTTAAGGCAAAGATGAATCTTAGTTAGCTGTTAGCAGTATAGGTTCTATGACAGTTAAACATTTCTGAATATATCATACAAAGGGGAAAGAGAAATACAATCACAGAAAATGTAGGGAGAAGAGGAGCCTTCAGAGGTCTTCAATTCCAACCCCGCCCCTCTGCATGGCGGAAGGACCAAGTATATGCACTGGCTAGTTTGTTGCAGTGTATTTTGGAAAGCCATGGTAAACATTTTCATTGGAACCTCAAAATAAGCAAAACTTCTCACATTTTAGATTCCTTTACAAGTTGGAACAGGTGAGTTAGTCAAAAAGTTTGTGAATATCTTTATATAAAGTATATACAGTACCAAAGATGTGCACGATTCGTTACTCAGCCTCTGTTCTGCTAAGTTTATATTCTCTATGGGTGTGTCTACACTTGCAAATTGGGTCGATTTAAGGATGCTTAAGTCGACTTAAAGCCAGTGTGGATGGGGAATAGCAGTAAGACAACCTTATTAAGTTGACTTAAAATCAATGTGGATGGCTATGTCTACACAACAGGCTCTGTTAAGTCGACTCAGCAAGGTCGACTTGAGTGTAGACGCTCTGTTAAGTCGACTTAACAGAGTTGACCTCGCTTAACAAGTGTAGACATACCCCATAAGCCTTAAGGGTATCAAACTCATCCTGTGAAGAATGGCAAAGTTTACTTTTAATTATGGTTTGTAGAGCACGCAATAAATGTAGGCCTGTCTATTATCCTAGTCCACACAATTAGGTGTAATTGCAAGTTCAGCTGGGAATCTAGCTATCAAAACTTAGGTGGGATTTGCCGATCTAGTATTTTGAAAATCTCCTTCAGCGTTTTCTTTGGGGTAGATTTTGGTACCCTTCCTCACACTGAGCAGGACTAAGAGTATGTCCATTGATTACAGTAGCTTTGTTCATAGAGTTTGGTGTTCCTCAGTGCAAGTATGTCAGAATCCAACCTGCTAAAAGAAAAGCAAAGATGGGTTTCCTCTGCCCTTGTAAATTGATTGCCTTGTACCATAACCTGCTCTGCTCCCTTCATTGCGATATCTGCTGAAGTTAATTAGCATAGAAAGGCCTCATTTTACAAGGCTGTCAAACCAACACTTTTAATTAGCACTTCCACTGAAAAACTGTTAGCATGAAAAAGTCAAGCATTGAGACATCTAACCCTGAAATGTAAGAATAACCCCTTGAGCAAAAGGAATCCTCTTTGTTATTACAGATTTTAGTTTAATAGATTCTAAGACTAGAAGGAACCATTGTGATTGGCTAGTTGAGCCTCTTGCGTAACAGACCCTAAGAACTTTCTTGTATTAATTTCTGCTTTGGTTCCAAGCATAGCTTTAAAAAAAAACCCAACAGCTTTCAAACTTGATTTTAAAATTTCTAGTAATGTAGACTCCACACAACCCTTGGTAAATTAACCACTGGAACAATTACCTACACTGTTAAAAAATGTCTGACTTATTTCTGGTCTGCTTTTGTCTAGCTTTAACTTTCAGCCACTGGATCTTGTTATATCTTGGTTGGACTTGGGAGGAACTTGATCAAGTCACTACTTCAACTTCTCTTTGATGAGCTAAATAGATTGATCTTCTTATGTCACCATCAGGCATGTCTTCCAATCCTTTAGTTATTCTCATGGCTTTTCTCTGCATCCTTTCCAGTTTTTCAAGCCTCCCTGTTGAACTGTGGACACCAGAACTGGACACAGTATTTCAGTAATAGTTACATGAGTGCTAATACAGAGGTAAGATAACCCTTCCTCTCAACTCCTACTCAAGATTCGCCTGTTTATGCATCCAATGATTGCCTTAGCAATACTGTTTTGTCAACTTAAAGAGATCAAAAATCTTGAGTCAGACCCCCCCCCCCCAAGTCATGTGGTTGGTCCAAAAATCATGGCATTTAAAAAAAAGATTATATTGTGTTCTTTAGGTCAGTCTCCTGATTTTTTAATTCCCCTGGCTGCAGGAGGTCACCCGCACATTTCCCCGTCTCCTGCCCAGCAACTAATTCTGTCCCACATCAGTTCTCTCCTTCTTCCCCCAATTCACTCCCCTAGCCCCCAACCCCATTGACACCCACCACCCTCAGTTCACCCTCTCAGCACTCACTCTTTCTGCTCAGAATCCTCCATCTGTACAGTCCTCCCACAACCTTCACCCTCCTCACTTCAGACACCCACAACACCCAGCCTCTGCTTCTTACGGTTCTTTGCACTACCCAGATTTTTGAAAGCTGCACTCTCCTGCTTCCCAGGCTGGCTGAGGAGCAGCTGCCCAGGGCTGACAGCTGGAGCCCCAGCTGGGCCTGGGGTAGCTGACAGGATTTCTAAGTAAAATTAAGCTTCATTTTTAGAAGTCTCAAATTTCAGGATTTTCTTTTCAGTTGATTCAATTGCTCATTTGAGGATTGTCGCTCCCCACCCCCACTTCTTTATATCTTAGATGAAATTTGTCTTCCCTGCTGGTGTGTAGCCATGAGGTCTGTTTTTAACTTTGTTTATTGCCTATGTAAATTAAGTACCTCAAAAAACGCGGTTCCTTTATTTCAGGTGGTACCGTATAACTCCTGTTTGACTGGAAACACATTTGTGCAGTGGCTGCAGAAAGAAAGTCCTGACATTTGGGAGTTCTATTGCGAGATCATGAGTGATGCTTAGTTTTATTCAGAAATCACCTGTCGTGATCAATTCCTTAGAGTTCACATATCTACATTAGCTTTTCTGAACACCAAGTTATGCTGGGAGCTCCTGTCCAACTGAATAGAGGAATACATTCAAGTAAAGTGATTGTAGTTTGACCTTTGTGGTCAGTAGTCTTGAACTGGTGTCTTTATATAAGGAAACTCACAGAAACATAGCATCTGTTCTGTGCTGTTTTTCTTTTCTTTACTCTTTCCTTAATATCCTTTTAATGTTCTGAAATGTTCTCTTGAGCAGAGCAAGGCCTAGTGCAAGTTTCCCAACCTGGGCTGGGAGGTTTCACTGAGAACATGTTCAGTTTATCAATTGTCCTTTATCTCTCTTACTTCCTTTATCTCAGCTAGAAGATGAATGCGAAAGGAAATTTGGATATTAACCATAAAAAGCTCTTGGTGAAATTATTTGAGACTGAACTGGCATTTGTTTAGTATGGAAGGGGCACCCATTTCTTTTCCCCTCATATCAACTAATCAATAATAATAGCTCCATCTTTCTGAAGATCCCCAAACCCTTTACAAAGATTCCTTACGCCTAAGGAATCCTTGAAATTCAGTGCACATGGATGCATTACTGCATCTTCTATGCAATGACTTGCAGGAGCAGAGCCTATATGAGTCGCAACAGAGCTATGAGATTCAGTAGGTAAGTAATACATCTATTCAGCAGATGGATAAACTGAGGAACAGAGACGTAAAGTCATCTGTCCAAGATCACACAGCAACTCATTGTCAAAGCTTAGATTAGAACCCAGAATTTTTAGCTTCCATTATCTTAATCTAAATTACTCGAATACTTTCCCAATCAAATATTTCACCTTCTGCTGCAAGTACTCTTAAGTTATTGAATGCTGGTTTAAAAAAAACAAACAAACCAAAAAAACCCAACTAATCATAGAATAAATCTCATGATTTACCAGAGATTAAAGAATCCAAGATACAAATAGCAATTAGCTATTAGGGACCTAGATGCGATGAGTAGAGCCCAGCGTGGATACAAAAATGTGGATCCAGATCCGATCCTCATTTGTCCAATGTCAGTTTCTGTCTGATTCGCACATCCCGTGTTTTACATGTAGCCGTAACCGCATCCGCAACCGAGCTTGGGCTCACAGTCAGCTTTTTAGTCTTTGATTGGCTCATTCCCCACATGGGTCCTGCCCATTTTTTCCTTTTCTTGTTTGTGGTTTGTGTGCTATGTTGTCAATCAGATTTCCTTGGCCACCAATGAAATCTCTGATTGACAGCATGGCATGTGAACCACAAACAAGAAAAGGAAGAAATGGGCATGGAAGGCAAGGAGAATGAGCCAATCAAAGGGCAGCATGCTAACTAACTAACAGTGAATGGTGTCTCTCCGAGCCCCAGCTTGTTGTGACTGAGACTCTGATTGGCTGGCAGACCACAATCAGAGCTCAGCTGGGATTGGCTGGAGCGCTTCCTTGTTCCCCTGTGTTCTGCTGACGCAGATCATAGCAGCAGCTGCAGGGATCGATCATAAAAATAGAATCCACATCTGCAGGCCAATCCACAACAATGGGGCTGCAGATATCCGCACTCGCATCCACAGATGCGGATACCTGTGGGTTTGAAGCAGATACCCGCGGATCTGCAGGGCTCTAGTGAATAGCTGAAGGTCTCTCAGTCCACTTCCTAATGGACAGGTATCCACATGACAAAGCCCACTGTCACATTTGCCTCTTTCATTGACAATCACAGCAAGGAAGACAAAGACTAATGGGCCAAAGAGGCTGAATTCTTCTCTTTCCCCTTTATAGTCATTCCCTCTCATGATTCAGGCACACTGAATGGGGAAATAGAAGTAATGCTTACAATGCTACTGTCATAGCTGAAATTTTGTGGATTAATACAAGATTTCAGGGCTGTCAAGGCAGAACCTCTCACCAGAGCTAAATCCATTCTCTAAAACACAAACACAAAACAAATGAAAAAACACCCTTCCCCACTTGAAGAAAGGAATAAGGCCACTGATCTGTGCTCAGCATCTTGTATAAGGAGTGGAATTCATTCCTCAGTAATGAGGAAAATTACATAAAGCTGAGATTGCAGAAGATATACAGCTAAATATGGCTATTTTTAAAAGTCCCTGTTAAATTCCTGGATTAGGTGTACAAGAAGGGCATGTCGTTCATATGAATTGGTCTTCCAGCCCAGTGGTACATCCATCTATTTAGTGGACAGGTATCTGAACCTTGGGAATGTCTTTGGGTTTTTTCGGTATGAATCTGAACATGCCCGCACCCATATTCTACTCCAAGTCACGCACTTGAGCTCAACAATTTCGAAACAAAGCTAAATTGAGAGAACTGCCAGAACTGCACACCAGAGTCCTGCAAAACCACATAGCTCACATGACTCCAGCACCACCCCAGAAGTCAGTGGATTTTCATGAGAACCTGGGTAGTCTGCAAGATTCATGAGCCGTGCTGAATCTTTCAACATACCATTGTTCAAGATTTAATTTTTTTTTTAATGATACTGAGCCAGATGAACTGGAAATCTCAGTAAAACCAAGCAAAGGAAATCTGTTTAAGATTCTGAATCATTCACAAGACATGTACAGGCTCTATGCTCTCTGTATCGCAGAGTCCCCCAATGCCCACTGCTTTATATGAACCTTTCTCACAGGCTGTTTGTGAGGATATCCTAATGTTTGTAAAACATAACGGGAAGTGCAATATATAAAGCCTCATGATTCTGAGCCAGTTCCTTTCTAGTCACATTGCATGACCCTAGTAAAGAGTTCAGTGTTTCCTTCTGAAACATACACAATTGTCATAACACAGCTTTCACATCTTTAAATATCTGATGTATCTTCAGCTGGTGCAGGAGAAATGCCAAAGCCTGGACTCAACATTTAAGTGTCATCTTTCAGATCACCTTTAAGAGCAACCCCGAAGAAAGTGCTTGATGTTGGTAGTCCTTGTTACTACACTATACATGCCCTGCAAAAGAAAATGAAAGGAGAGCTTTGTAGCTAGCTTGCTAGAAGGGATATTTCCAGTATCTTGGAAAATGCAAGGTTCAAGACAAATGTCAGACAAATGGACAGAAATTATCGGGGATGTTATTAACCTCTTACTTCAGAGTTTAAGTTAATCATGGGGAGAGTCAGGAAGAAATTTCTACTCCTTGTCTCAGTATTATCTAGTTAGGAAAGGTGTATTATGGAAGTTTTACGGTTTTCCCTTGAAGACTCCTGAAGTAGTGGTAGGACCTGTGGAAGGACACTGGTTTGGAGGGGCAAAAATGATACAGATGTTTAATGGATATACCTGAGATGAAATCCTGGCTCCATTAAGTCAATGGCAAAATTCCCATCAACTTTAGTGAGAGAAGGACTTCACCTCCAAGCTCTGGTTATCCTATATTCAACTCATCTTTATTGCTCATGATAGGTCAGTAAAGAAAGTTTTAAGGTTTTCCTGAATTAAAAGAATGATTGGTCCATGTACAATGAAAGGGCCATATGAGTAGATAGGTAGGTAGATAATTCCAGTTTGGAGAGTGGATTGGGGGTGTGTAATGAAGAAGTCCTAATGTTAAATCCTCATCTCATTAGTTTCAAGGGCTGTGTCTACACTGGTAAATTAAGTCGACTTAAGCTTGCTTAAGTCGACTTAATTTACCCTGCGTCTACACTACAGTTTCCTTAAGTCAACTTAAGCAGCTTGCTTAAGTCGACTTAAGGAAAATAAAGTCGACTTAATGAAAATTAAGTCGACTTTATAAAACCACCTTTTCATTAGACTTAAGGCTTAATTCGACTTTTTAAAGTCGAATTAAGCCAGTGTAGCCCTGGGGTAGCCCTAAGTCAACTTAGGGCTACCCCAGGACTACACCAATGCCCTCCCTGCCGGGGGGGTTCAGGGGGAGCCTGGCATGTCCCCCAAAGGGCAGGGCATGTGGGCAGGGTGTGACACTGTCTGGATTTAGGGAAGCATTTATGATATTATTTTCTATGGATATCTCATAAATGCTATAATCCATAGGAACTATGTCATATTTGGTACCAATAGAAAGGTAGTCATTTGCTGGGAACGATTATATAGTTTATGTCTAGGAATTCTATTTCAATTAGAAGTTAGGAATTTGATGTTATATCTATACTTTAACTTGTGTCATTCTGGAGGAATGCCTAATGTTAAGGAAGCTCCCACCTATAATGGGCCAAAGGGAGAAACCTGATGAGCCATTAGGGAGACAATGGTTGTTCACACCTGTTCGTGCCCAATGGGATAATGGGTGGCCGCTTGCTCGGGCAGGCCTATGCCACCTTTCCCTAGGCACACATTAAGGAGACCCCATTTTGGACAGTGTAAGAGGCTCTAGCCTGAAATCTGGGAGACTGCAGCAAAGAATACTGACCCAACCCAAGAATTTACAACCCACCTGGGGATGTGAAACTGGCCTACCCAGAAACTTGGGACCCACCTAGGAATTTATGACCCTCCTGGAAAACATGGGAACCACCTAAGGGTTTGGGCCCACCTGAAATTTATGACACCCAGAATTTTACAACACCCTGAGAACTTGGGACCCACCTGCACACCCAAAGAATTTATAACCCATTGGAAAATTTGGAAAACATAACTAAATTCTATCATGGGAACTGCTTGGGGTTTCCTAATATGGCAACAGGAACCCCTGACTAATGCAAAAGACCCTCCCCTGGTGTGAGGAGACACTAGCCTAATATGGTAACAGGAAGCAAGCAAAAGTCCTATAAAAAAGGGGTATCCAGCAACTTGAAGTTCAGAGGTTCACGTGTTAACCATTGGAGCTGATCACCCCAACGGCCGAATCTCCCGAAGAAAGCTAGCTCGTGTCGTGTCTCATACCATGTTCCTGGTGTCCATGCTGCTGGTCAGTGGTGCTTGGGTTATGGTATGTATGTAAACCACCCTCTGCAATACCTTGCAGTGTTGTTTCAGTCAGGTACCTAAATTTTCTGCCTCCGTTAGATGTTTTAAGATTACTGTTTAATGTTAGCCACTACTTCAGTTAAGTGTTTTAAGATTAATGTGTTGTTCTTAAGTACTACCTCAGTTGAAGATTTTAAGATCACTGTTCTGGTTTTTCAACTGCCACCCCTAAGTGACTGCTTTTCTAAGTACAAAATTGCTGTTTTGTGTTTTACTGCTGAAAATAACTTAGAATAGCCATTTCTTGTCAAGTAATTACTGTGTTCACCCACTGGGCACCCCAAATAAAAGAAAATCGTTTTTGTGATTAAACCAAGCGTGTGGCATCTCCTTCTCCCATCACAGTCGGGGAACCCACAACACCCTCCTGTCTAAGGCATTCCTCCAGAATGACACAAGTTAAAGTATAGATATAACATCAAATTCCTAACTTCTAATCGAAATAGAATTCCTAGACATAAACTATATAATCATTCCCAGCAAATTACTACCTTTCTATTGATACCAAACATGACATAGTACCTATGGATTATAGCATTTATGAGATATCCATAGAAAATAATATCATAAATGCTTCCCTAAATCCAGACAGCATCACACCCTGCCCACATGCCCTGCCAGGGTCCCTGTCCCCTTTTGCCCCATTGCACACAAGGAGTGCCCCCCTGCCACCATGGACCTGCCCAAGGTCCCCCTAGCCTCACAAAGTCAACCTAGAGCATCCAGTGTGGACACTCTAGGTCGACTTTGTAAGTTCCCCTTTAAGTCGACTTTAATTTTAAGTGTAGACACACTAAATTGACTTACTTAACTAAGTTAAAGTTAACTTAAATTTACAAGTGTAGACATAGCCAAGGAAAGCTCACATTGCCTTCATCTTGCGAATAGTAATTAAAGATTGGAAAGAACTGTTAGATCATTTTTCTGCTAGTACCAATTTGTAATCAACAGTGGATTCTCCAGGGTGCCATACAGAGGTTTAGTTTTATTAGGGATACAATTGTTGGAAAATACAAATTATTTTAAGAACATAAGAATAGCTAAACTGTGTAAAATCAATGATCCATCTCACCTTGTATCCTGTTTTCTGACAGTGGCAGATGCTTCAGAAAGAATGAACAGAATACGGCAATTTATTGAGTGATCTACCCCCTGTCATCCAGTTCCAGCTTCGGGCTGTCAGAGGTTTAGGGACACCCAGAGCATGGAGTAGTGTATCTGACTATCTTGGTTAATAGTCATTGATGCACGTGTGTTCCAGAAAATTATCTCATTCTTTTTTTAACCCAGTTACATTTTTGGCCTTCAAAACAGCACCTAGCAATGAGTTCCACACTTGATTGTGTGTGGTGTCAAGAAGTACTTCCTTATGTTTGTTTTAAACTTACTAACTGTTAATTTCATTGAATGACAACCTTCTTGAGTTATGTGAAGGGATAAATAATGCTTTCCTATTCATTTTCTCCTTCTCATTCATGATTTTTTATATTTCTGTTGTATTGCCCCTTAGGCATCTCATTTCCAAGATGAACAGTAACAGTCAGTTTAATCTAAACTTATATGGAAACCATTCCATATCCCTAATCATTGTGTTGCCCTTTTTGGTACTTTTCCCAATTCTAATGTATCTTTTTTGAGATGGGGCAATCAGAACTGCATGCAGTATTCAAGGTATAGGTAAACTATGGATTTATAGAGTGGCATTGTGATCTTTTCTGCCTTATGATGTATTCATTTCCTAATGGCTCCTAATATTCTGTTGTGTTTTTTTTAATGCCACGTCACATTGAGCAGATGTTTTCAGAGGGCTACCCACAATGAGTCCAAGATCTCTTTCTTGAGTGGTAGCAGCTAATTTAGACACCATCATTTTGTATGTACAGTTGTGGTTATATTTTCCAATGCGTATTACTTTGCAATTATTGACACTGAATTTCACTGAAGTTTTATGAGATCCCTTTGTAACTCTTTACAGTCATCTTTGTTATCTTTTGAAAATTTTGTCACCTCACTGTTTACATTTTTTCCCAGATCATTTATGAATATGTTGAATAGCACTAGTCCCAGCACAGACCCTTCGGGAATCCAGCTATTTGCCCTTCTCCACTGTGAAAACTGACCATTTATTCCTACCCTTCTGTCCTATCTTTCAACAGGTTACTGATCCATGAAAGGACTTTCTCGCTTAACTCATGACTTCCTACTTCACTTAAGAGCATTTGATGAGGGACCTGGTCAAGGGCTTTCTGAAAGTCCAAGTATATTATGTCCACTGGATCACCCTTCTCCACACACTTGCTGACCTCCTCAAAAAACGCCAATAGACTGGTAAGACATGATTTTCCTTTACAAAAGTCACACTGAGTCTTCCCCAATGTGTCATGTTCATCTGTATGTCTGATAATTTTGTTCTTTGTTATATTTTCAATCATTTTGCTTGGTACTAAGGTTAGACTTAGTAGCCTGTAATTGCCAGGACTGCCTTTGGATCCTTAAAAAAGATGGCATAACATTAGCTAGCCATCAGTCATGTGGTACAGAGGCTGGTTTAAGTGATAGATTACAAATGACAGTTAGTAGTTCTGCAGTTTCTTCTTTGAATTTCTTCAGAATTCTTGGGTGAATACCATCTGGCCTTGGTGACTTATTACTTTTCAGTTTATCAGTTTGTTCCAAAATCTCCTCTACTGATACTTCAATCTGGGACAGTCCCTCAGATTTGTCACCTAAAAAGAATGGCTCATGTGTGGGAATCTGCCTCACAACCTCTACAGTGAAGAATGACACAAAGAATTTATTTAGCTTCTCTGTGATGGCCTTGTCTCCCTTCAGTTTTCCTTTATCACCTCAATCTTCCAGTGGCCCCATTGCTTGTTTGGCAGGCTTCTTCCTTCTAATGAACTTTATAAAATTCCTGTTTGTTTTTCTGTCTTTTGCTACTTGCACTTCAAATTATTTTTTCGTCTGCTCAGTTGTACTTAGAGTCCAGAAAATCCCTGAATAACTGCTTTATATCCATGGATAGCCACATCCCTGTATGCAGATGCAGATATCCAAGGACTGTTTTTTGCAGACCATAGATCAGATGATCACGGAGGTCATGGATAGATTTTCTGGGACCTTCATGACTTTGGGAGCAGGGCTGGAGCAGCTGCCAGCCCTGGGCACCACTGGAACAACTGATAGGCAGCAGATGGGGCTGAACAGCGGATCAGCTGTTTGGGGTGGCAGGGACTCAACAGCTGATGGGAGGATGGCTGGTTGCAAACAGCTGGTTGGTGGTGGGGATGCGGATACATCTAAAAGAGGGAGGAAGGATGGCAGCTTGGATAGAAGTTTATTCTCATGAATGCAGATAGGATGCAGATCTACATATCTGTATCCACCCAGAGCTCTAGTTATACTTTAAAATTTGACTTGCCTGAGTTTGTTATATTTTCATCTGTAGGATTTGACCTCCAATTTTTAAAGGATTCCATTTTGCCTCAAACTGCTTCTTTTACTCTGTTTTGCCATGGTGTCTTTGTTGTGTGTGTGGTCCTTTTATTGTTCTTTTTTCTTATTAATTTTGTTTTTTATTTGGAGTACACATTTAGTCTGAACCTCCATGATGATGTTTTTTTAAATTGTTTCCAGCCATTTCATTCTTGTGACTGTTCCTTTTAATTTTTGTTTAATTAATTCCTTCACTTTTGCATAGTTCCCCTTTATGAAGTTAAATACAACTGTGGTAGGTTTCTATAGTATTTCCCAACCTATAAGGATGTTAAATTTATTTACATTATAGTTGCTTTTACTGAGTGGTTCAGGTATCTTCACCTCTTGGATCAGATCCTGTGAATCACTTAGAACTGAATCAGGAATTGCCACTTCCCTGGAGAGCTCCAGGACTAGTAGCTCCAAGAAGCAGCCATTAGTGGAGTTTAGAAATTTTATCTCTGTGTCCCATCCGGAGGTGACAAATATCTCCCCAGTCAATATGGAGATAGTTGAAATTCCATCTCATTATTGGATTTTCTCTTTCTCTAGCCTACTGTCTACTCCCCATGAGCATTTTACAATCATACTCAATTTTCTGACATATGTGTTAAAACAACTATTAAGTAACAAATGAGAAGACAAGGGAAATCTGCAGAATTAAGATGGTGCAAATAACAACTCATAATTCACAGTCTGTGAGTTATAGTAGTTATGCATAAGGGAAAGATCCTCTCCTGATGTAAATGGCTGTTGGCTTCTGTCAAGACTGTTTCCCCACTCTGGCACTTTGAGTGTAGAAGGTGGGGGCCTGCAAAAGGCTTTTAAAACCACTGGCCCTATATTCTTCTCTTAAAACTCTACAAGGCTACCAAATTCCCACACTTGGAGTGGTATTGCTGCCACCGCCCAACTGCAAAAACCTCTTGAAACCCAGGAGGGCACTCTTGGGAATTCCTTCCTGCGAGGTACCCTCAGTCACCTTTATTACTCCCTCAGGAGAGTGAGTGAACCCCAGCTGTGATATCAGCTGAAAATGGAACCGATCCCCTTTAGTAGTTGGCTGCGCAGTCTGAGGCACATGCACACAAAACCTCTTGCCTTTTAGGACACAGAAACAAAACTTAGGTTAAAAGGATAAATGTTCTTTAATTGAAAGGACAGCTGAACACAGAGAGTTGCTTCTCTGGGATTTAACTTGGGTAGTTACAGGATGGGAGGAAAGGGGGGGCAGGAGGGGTACATGTGCTCAGCACAGAGGAATCCAAAAAGAACCAAAACAAAGAAATACCCTGAACTCATCTAGCTACACATTCCCTGGTCTACTCATGCGTGCTTGGTTACAGATTTAAGCCTTTCTTAGACAAGGATGTCACTGGATTCTCCAGGCCTCACTGCCTGTCCTCCTCCTGATCCTTCCAGGAGCAATGCTGCCACCAAACAGGAAACAGGCAAGGCTGCTGCTCCAATTAAAAAATGTGCACTCTGTTTCTATTGGCTCTCCTGGGACTTCTCTAGGAATCACTGTTAACCCTTTCCCTCCCGGGGTTACTACAGCTTCAATGGCACTATGACGATTTACATCAGTTGAGGATCTGGTCCAATTATTTTAATAAAAGTTATCCATTTAAAAAATAATTAATCCTATTTGGCTCAGAAATTACCCAAATTATGGAGCTGTTACTATTTACCTTGGGAGCTGATTCCACAATCTAATGGTTCTCACCATTAGAAAAAATTTCTGGATAGTTACCCTACATTTTTTGTTTCAAAACTTCTTTCCACTTTTCCTAGCTGGACTCCTTGGATCTCCTTAAATGATTCCTTTCTTTTCTTGGTATTTTCACCTAGCAGACCCTGGCTAAATATTATACCCTTCCCCCCATCCATTTGGCCATGCCACCCATATTCAGTTCTTTCAATCTTTCTTTGTAACTCGATCTTTCAGGTTTTTTGTCCTTTTCTTCTCAATCTTTTGACGTATTTCTGGCATTGAGATACCCAGCTTTATATGAGATACAGACAGGCTGTGCACTGCTCTTATCAATAAAGTACCAAATCACATTAGCTGTAGGGTTTTTTTATTAAAACTATGTTGTATTGCAAGCGTCTGTCTAGTTTACTGTCTGCTATCACCCTAAGGTCTCCTTTGGCATTAATACTTACCAATGATTTCTTCTATTAAATCTTTGTATTTTATATTCTTTTCCTCCAGATTTATTATTACCTTTCCTTTTCCCAGGCTAAAATTCATTTATTTCATGCTTATATTTGTAATACCCTTTCCATTATTTCTCTGTCCTCATGGGTGTTTGCAACACCCCGCAGGTTAGATGGATCATCTATGAATTTAATTAGCTTGCTCTTTACTCCTATTCAGCTCATTAATAAAGTCCACCAGCAGCAAACTGAAAGGCTGAGCCAGGAGCAATGTACTCTTATGTGAAGGATCAGACAAATGAACAGCATTAAGTGTGAACAAAGGAATTGTTAAAATCAATACACTGCCTTAGTGGGGCAGTGCTGATGGGATTTAAAAGCTGGTGAAATTGAGACATTAACATTCAGTCTCAGGAAGCAATTTTGCAGATGAGTTTGGATTAAGCGACAATGTGTTCATGGCCCTGCCTGTTAAAGCTGTCAGCAGAGAGTGTGAGGAATCCAGCTAAGATGTGACCCAAGAGTGGATCCGTTTTCCTGGACTCACACAAGCCATAATCTAGCTGCATTCCTGAGATAGAAGTAAGGCATCTGAATGACAGAATATAGCAGGTTATTGAAACATAATCCTGGATTGAAGATAACCTGAAGGTTCTGATCCATCATAAATGGATGCACTGAAAACCTTCTAAATAAGAATGAAAGAAGTAATAGAGCCTAAAAGATCCCTAGTTTGGATTGACTGTATATTTTGGTCTATGTCTCTGCACCAGCACACAGTGGTACCAATGTCCTCTTGATATTCCATTACAATCAATCAGTTGCCGAAGCATGTTTTGCACATTCAGCAACATAGCTGGTATCTTTTGTTCATTCGTATCTGAAATGTTCCTCAACATGGCAGATACATTCTATTTAGCTATAACTGGTATATGCACCAGCAGCACAGTAGGTTCATTCTACCCAGATCTAATCTATTGCTCTATCTATCTATCTTGGATCAATCAACCTAAGCATTTATATTGCATTCATCACGATAGACCAAGGGCCTGATTACCCCCTGTATCCTTCTAGTTTTGTAACTCCACTTATTTCACACTTACATATAACTATAATAACAGAGTGGATAAACTAGACCTGAGGGCCTATATGGATCATTCAATAATACAGTGGGTGTGTTTTTCCTGGAAAATTAGCCATCTCAACCTATAGAAGCAACAGTAATCTTGCTGGATATACCTGGAACTTTCAGTAGCACATTTCATTTGTTAAGAAACTCAGAGACAATGCGATGGAACCTCCACTGGTCTTGAAGAGAGAGAAAAGGTTAATTCATAATTTAAGTTAAACACACAGGTCGGGGTAGTAATTTAGATGTACGGGGTGGGGGGGTGTGTGCGTGTGTAGACATCAGAATTCTAAGAGCAGGAAAATATAACTGGATCATCAGTGGGCTACCTAGCCCTTAAGGCAAGTTGGGCTGAGCCTTGCCTGTGACTTCCTAGCTAGCCTCCAGCTGACAATGATATGGCAATG
Source organism: Pelusios castaneus (assembly GCA_007922175.1). Classification (NCBI taxonomy): domain Eukaryota; kingdom Metazoa; phylum Chordata; order Testudines; family Pelomedusidae; genus Pelusios; species Pelusios castaneus. The sequence continues at coordinate 10,851,385 of ML685770.1, forward strand.
TAATGATAATTAATGACCTCTGCTGTGAAAGGGTCAGGACAATAATTTATAAACTGAGTAGAAAATGAAGTTAGAGAACAGAGACTCAAGAGAGAGGATAGGAAGAGTCTCCCCTCTGGGAAAGGCTTGTAGGATTAGAAGAGACCCCCAGGAATAGGTTAGATTTCTGTGAGGGAAGCCATGAGGTAGAGCCTGTAAGGGGTATGGGAGATCTGAGGTAAACTGCCAGAGTCCCTGGGGATTGGGGAAGGGAGGGAGTAGGGGAACTGAACAAGAGACAGTGGAGGAGGAGCTCTGCAGGGCCCAGTTGTGGAGGTGAAGCAGAAGAATTTAGAGTGGCCTGAGAGGGGCAGAGGAGTTAGTTTGAAGCTATAGTTCCAATTACTGCAAAAGGGGCTAGAACTTAATGTGAGTTGGCCACAAGGCCTGGTCATGGAAAATTCATACAATCTACTGTGGGGTCAAGGAAGAGCCTGTGGTGGTGCTGGGGTGCTAGATGTGAAATCCCCACCTAAGTGGTGCTATGATTATAAGAACAACAGACTATGTGGACCAGACATTCTGTGCCTATAATTTGTCATAGGAATCTCAGTGAGTGAGAGAACTACTGTGGTGCTAAAGAATTCTGGTGCCCAGGGATTAAAACAAAGAGGGCCTCTCTTTCCACCCTCCCCCCCCCCACCCTGCCGTTTGGGTAACCAGTATTCTTCTTCACAGTCCCCTCCTTAATGATTAGTGGGATGAGTCCTTTCTTCCTCAATCTACATGTCTCAGGAACAATCAAGTTTTTATGTGGTCATAATTTTAATTATTGATGATTATAGTAATTATAACATGATGGCTCCTTCTCACCATCAAACGTTGGTTACCATTAGGCCATGAGCAAGGTCCTACCATCCCTGACTATCTAGCGCTGCTCTTCGCATGACATGAAACTATTAATTTTTTACCTCCCTCCCCTCTAAAACCAGTGGAAGAGGAGAAATGTGCACCCCTCAGAGGAGATGGTGCGTTGAGAGAGAGTAAGGGTGGCCCATTAAAAAGCTACAGCTCTAGAGGAAAAACAAATCATGGTTTGCATTGTAGGGCTTGATGATGGAGCTAGTGCTTCTTTTCAGACTATTCCTGTAAAGCGGCAGATAAGGTGACTAGAGTTGAGGATCAAGTGGTGGAAGCAAGGATGTGATTCTAGGGTTGTGTATTGGGAAGACATTGCAGGGAACCAGGGTCCTATTAGAGGGTCTAACAACAGAAATATTAAAGCAGCCACATACCCCTGCAACAAACCACATTGCCAACTTTGCCCACATATCTGCACAAAAGACACCATCATAGGATCTAACCAAGCCAGCTACTCCATCAAGGACTCATTCACCTGCTCATCCACCAATGTGATATATGCCAGAAATGCCCCCCTCCCCTGTCTTATATATTGGACAAACAGGCCAGTCTCTGCACAAAAGAATAAATGGACACAAATCTGACATAAGAAATAACAACATTCAAAAACCAATAGGGGAACACTTCAATCTTCCTGATCACTCTATTACTGATGTGTTAATAGCTGTACTCAGGCAAATGAATAACAAATCAAAGGTTCAAAGAGAAAATGCAGAATTGGAATTCAGATTTAGATTTGACTCCGTGAACTCAGGGCTGAATAGACACTATGGGTTCTTTTCCCATTACAACAAGTGATTTTGCTTTCCTTGTCCCGCACCCCCTACCTCCCTGCAAATTGCTGTACTTCACTGTTTGAATCCTAACAACTGCTTTGATTTGCTGTTACAGTCTGACCTTGTCGTATGACTTATTCTTCCCTGCATTTATTTTGCTACCATTCTGTAAATTCCTCATCTTCAAGTATCTGATGAAGTGGCATTTTCTCCCACGAAAGCTCATGAGATAAATAAATTTGTTAGTCTTTATAAGTGCCACCAGACTCCTTGTTCATTGTATGTGGAATGGAGGAGTCAGTGGAATGTTGGCAGTTGTGGGGATGGGGGTTATCTGAAGGAAGTTGAGTTTTTCAGGTGGCATAGAAGGACAGGGGATGGTTGAGAGTGCAAGAGGAAGTTAACAGTTGTAATCATTCCTTTTTTTCCCCTCTGAAATGGATTGTTCTTCCTTTAGTAAGAGCCCCCAAAAGATCGTTACCCTTACAGGACACTTCAATGGCAGATCTAGACCACTGCTGTCTTCTGCTCTGAGGATCTCTGCAAACATCTGGGTACTTCTAAACATCTGAGGACAGGTTCCACTAGGAGCAAAAGGAGCAGCATCTTGTCTCTACTGCAAACTAAACACAACAGGATAGCCACTTGCTTGGACTAATGAGATATCTAGGACGTCAGCACTTGTTTCGCATCCTCCAAAGTACCACTTTAGAGAAGCATTTCAACCTAGACAGTAGATTGCCGCATGACTACATAGTGGAAGGTAAGATGGTGAATAGAGATCAGGTGATGCAGCCAGTAATACTCGGTCACTTGCCCATTGCTAACCTGTATACTCATAAGATACAAAACCACTATTAAACATAGAGACTTTTGTCAGGGAACACTTTCTCTTCCCTTCCCCGCTCTTGTAAAGGCCGTACTTGACCTTTGTGTGCTAGTGCTAGATGTGCCAGAACTGCTCAGCAGTAAGTTACTGGAAAAATTATTTTAATTAGTGTAATTGGATTACACCAAAATATTGCTGGATCTCTTATTCTGCTTCATGTAAGCTGCTAAAACAGTTATGTCTAAGCATTACTGCTAGTCAGCTGTGCCTCACGGGGATTCCTACAAGGAAGAAGGATTGGCTGAAGGAGATTTTGATTATTTTGCTCTGCAGTTTTAATAAAGGGTACAACAGTAGTGGACAAAGTACTTATTGTGATATCCTTTTTATTAAGACAGAATATTATGTACAAGTTGTTGGGTCCAGAAGGACATTCATAAGGTATGACACCTCACAGTACGCTGCCGTTTCTTTCTCCAGGAGTCATACTTTTAAAAATAATCCTTATCATTGGTTTGTTTATCTACTGCTGAGATACATCTAGCATCTGCTGTAGCAAATGAAATTAGAGTTCAAGGGGATGAGTGAACCAACTTTGATATTAGTTAAGTGGTCTAGATTTTCGAAAAGGACCTTCCCTTTTTACAGGCCCAAATGGATGGACCACAGTGCCCAGGAGAACTGACCTGCAAAGGAAATTGATGTAATTTTATTTAAGTCCATAAAGGACTATGGTGCCACCTTTCTATATTAAAAGGACTCTATCAGGTTAAAATTATCTCTTACAAAATAGATAAGGTTTCACTTTCTTTTTCTTTTTCTTTTTACCTGAGATAGTCAACATCCCATCAGTTAATGGTGGTGGCAATAGAATTTGTGGAATTGCAGATATCCACAGAACAACTGAGGAAGGATAGCACAAGATCTCACTGGGTTATGATGATACAAGGTCATTAAATGTGCAAGCAACATTTTGATACACACATTGTAATATACACCTGCTTACCCTACTGAACTTCCATGGGTGTCAGTTGATGGTAAGACAGGAACCTTGAATATTACAGGGTGGTTACTGCATCTCTCTTAGTCTCCATTTAACATCATCTTTCCTCCTCTGCATCCCCAGGTTCTTGAGAAGAAATGGAATGCTTCGTATGTCTTTCTCCCATACCCATTACTGATTACTTGTAGGGACGTGTTTGCTCAGAGTTCTTTGTGCTACCTCAAGTGTCCCAATATGCAGTCTCTCGGTAAAAACAGATATTATGTTAAAGGACTGGAGAGTCACAAAGGCTGTATCTATCTTTGAAACAGTAACTTGGGGTGATCTTATCAGTAAATCTTATCTTATTACCAGATAAATGGCTGGAAATGAAGTATGTAACCATTAGTTATGACGACCATGGACTTTTGTGAAAGAACATCATGCCTTTCTAATCTATTAGAATTCTTTCATCATGTCAATTAAATAGTGTCTGAAGGAGAACTAGCTGACATTATGGGAACGATTCACTGTTATTAATCCAGTTTCACAATGATGTAATTCCATTAAAACAAAAATTCATGCAAACACTTCTTCCCACGGCAGTGTGGTCCCATGGATTTGGCACTAGTCTGAGATACTGGGTAGTATTCTTGACTTCAGCTGAGTCACAAGTAACCATGTGCAAATCACTTAAACTTTCTCTGCTTTAGTTTCTCAATCAGTAAAATGAGAATGACAACCTCTACCCACTTTTCTTAAGCATTTTAAGAGAGGCCAGAGATATGATCCATTTTACATGGAGCTAAATCAAGATGCAGGAATGATAATGTTTTGGGACATTGATGTTCCTGCCTTTGTTCACTGATTTAAGCCACATTCATATAGGCAGCAGTAAGATCAGATCAGCACTGCCTGTCATGAAGGCATCTTTTCAATGAGGTATGGTATGGTATTCAGTTGGTATGAAGACTAGATAGTTGTCAAGTTGAATTAGAAGGCTGGGGTGTGAGCATTACTTAAGAGGCCTCAAACTGTTTAAAGAGATACTGCTTTATTCTTATACAGTAAAGTCTCCATCTATCAATCTCAACTGCAAGCTATTTCCCCTCCATCAGCTTCCTCCTTAAAATTCAGTACATCTTCCTTTGATCCTCTTCTCTCTCATGCTGACAATATAACCGATGCTACAAGTATGTGAATCTTTGCCCCCTTTTTTGTGGCTGGCTTACAGAAGAGGTCTGTGAGTCTGCTACATCTGCCAACTCAAAGATTTACTCCTTTAGCTCAAGTGGTAGAAATTCGTGCCTTTAGCACAGTAGGTCCCTCATGCCAACCCTGTTGACATTGGTTGTATGTACTCCAATTCTTCTGCTATCATTTGTATTTGTGGTAGAGAGGAAACCAAACATAAACCCGGAAACCAAATCCTTCAGAGTTCAGAGAAGTTTGAATCTGAACTTGGTGGCTCAGGCAATCTCTAGTTTGTGTTGTTTGAATTATACTATAAGCACATGAAGGAGGATGGAAATTACCAGACAAGATCAGGCCAATAGTTCACCTAGTTTAGGATCCTGTCTCTGACAGTGGCCAATACCCACTGCTTGTACTAGTTGGTAGTTAGCCATTTAGAAAGCTGTCTGAATAGTCAACAAGTATTATGCCACTTACTGGTTCTGCAAGTAATGGACAAGCAAGACCTACATATGGTTTCATCTCTCTGACGCAGAAGTTGATGATTTACCAGCACCAATCCTGATGGAGCAAAGAGGAGAGGCAGATTTCTGGAACCAGGGGCTTTTAGAAGGAAAGGGAAACCCCATCATGATTTAATCAAATGACTATCCATTGCAAGTCTTACTATGACTGAACATTTTGAAAACCACAGAACACAAGAAAATAGCAGAAGTTGGGAGGGCAGATTTTGCCTTAATTTTCATGTGACTGAGACTAATCCCATGAAACACTGCCGATTTTTTAGACAAGAAGCTATCAGCTCTAGCAGAGGAAATAAATATTACAATATGTCTTGTTACCAGATTTGTCCGTCACCTTGGAGTGTGCTCATTTATGAGGTTTACTTTCCTTTGTGGGGAAGAGATAGTAATTTTATGAATGTACTACTTGTGTCACTTGTGTTTTCATATAGAGCTTTGCTTCTCCATTCTGCAAGTCCCTGCACATGTCCCTGGACTCAGCAGGCTGGGTCAAACAGCACTTTCCAGCTCCCCTGATTTTATGACAACCTCAGTGAGATGCGTAGAGTTTTTTTTTTTTTTTTTGCATCAAACTTTTAGCGACAAAGGATTGCTTGGTTCCATATAAGTGAATGGCCTCCAAGAAGTGTCCCACAATGCCCTTCCAAACTGCTTTGGCCATCAGTTTGAACTCCACTGCCCTGCAGCTGTCTGCCCTTCCTCTTTTTAAGTCCTGGGAATTTTGGAAATTCCACTTCCTGCTTGGTCAGTGTCAAAAGCTCAAATCTCTTTTTCCCAACTGATCATGGTGGCACCACACAACAAATAGTCCCCTGCTTGGAGCACACAAGGAACACAGTGCTCTGCTACTCTGGCCAGTAAGCGTGTATGGCGCCATGGGCAGTGGAGACAAAGTCTACCGATTCCTTAACAATCTGCTCTGGTGAGGAAGCAGCAGGGCCTTGCTCATTATTACACACCTGGATCCAAGGTCCAAGTAACCTGTGCATGGATTCTTCATTTCCTCATACCCTTCTGCATGAGTGTATGGCATGAGTCACAACCTAATCCTATGTTAATAAAAACAAATCACTCAAATTGCTCCTAATTGCTGGCTTCTTCCATGATGGTCATAAGAAGTACAATGATAATGAATAAGAACAAAAAATGTCCCAACCGAGCTGAAACATTCCTTGGGGTTTCCCTCTGGCCTTCTGTCTTCTTTTGGAATTGACTTCTGTGAACAGTTTCTATGGAACATATGTCTTACTACCATGACTAGTTTCCATTTAAGCAAGCAGTACACCCTTGAATTAATATTTGCACAATATAGACCTTCGTCTGCCTTTTAAACAGCAAGCATTATAAGGTAGAGTTTGTCTTTATCTGACATTGTCAACTGCCAGATGTTGAACCAGACTGAGACTCACCAACTCAACTCATTCCACAGAGGTCACCAAAAGAAGCTGTTAGATGGTAACAGCTTCAAGTCTTTACAGACCTAAGCTGATTTCCAGATGGTGACCTGGGCTATGTCTACACTTGTAAATTTAGGTCGACTTAGCATGTCCACACCTAAATTTAAAGTCAACTTAGGGGGGAACTTACAAAGTGGACCTAGAGCATCCCCAGTGGATGCTATAGGTCGACTTCTAGGGGCTAGGGGGACCTAGGGCAGGTCCATGGTGGCGGGGGGCACCCCTTGCCCACTGCCAGTGGGCTCAGCCTTTGCCCCATTGTACATGGGTACAATGGGGCAAAGGGGGACAGGGACCCTGACAGGGCATAGGGGCAGGGTGGGCAGGGCTCTGCCCTGCCCTGTAGGGGGGCATGCCAGGTTCCCCCTGTGCCCCCACCGGGCAGGGAGGGCAGTGATGGAGTCCTGGAGTAGCCCTAAGTCAACTTAGGGCTACTCCAGGTCTACACTGGCTTAAGTCGACTTGAAAAAGTTGACTTAAGCCTAAAGTCAAATTAAAATGAGGTTTAATAAAGTCGACTTAATTTTCATTAAGTCGACTTTATTTTCCTTAAGTCGACTTAAGCAACTTGCTTAAGTCGATTTAAGGAAACTGTAGTGTAGACGCAGGGTAAATTAAGTCAACTTAAGCAAGCTTAAATCAACTTAATTTACAAGTGTAGACGCACCCCTGGAGATAAAAGGCTTCATGTGCCATAATAGTCTTTCAAGTGATCAAGTCTTCCAACAATGTAAATTAATGTATTTTAATTATTTATAGATCATCATGACTGCAAATGGTACAGAATCATAGGTAAAAGATACTAAATGAAAGCAAAATGTTTGGCTCCTTAGCCTAAAACAAGAATAAAACCAGATACAGAACAGTTAATAAATGAAAGGCAAAATCCCAGACTCCGTTTGCAGACATTCCTTAGTTATTCCTTTTTCAGATTGGATGTTTTGTCTGAACAAGGAGTGATTAAAAACAAAGTCCAGATTTCATAACTGGGCCCAAGCAGGGGTTTATGGATATTATTTTGATAATCTGACATTTTTAGCTCAAGCAAATTGTTCCTTTGTTTGAGTTTGACTCAAACAGCTATATGAAAGATAGATGTTCAAATTCACATGAAGATTCTATTGTAATCTGATCCTCTGTCTGATCAACTAGCATGGACTGTTTCAGGATGAAAGGAAGGATAGTCCAGTGGTTAGGGCACTAACCTAGGACACAAGACATCAGGGTTCACTCCACTTCATCACCACTGTCTTCCTGTGTGACTTTGGGTGAGTCTCTTCGCTGCTCTGTGCCTCAGTTTGGCATCTATAAAAATGGGATAATGGTACATCCATACCTCACAGGGGAGTTGAATAAATATATTAAAGATTGTGAAGTGCTCAGAAATTGTGGTGATCGGGTCTGTATAAATACCATAGGTAGATTTCATCTGCACAGAGTCCCACAGAAGCTGATTGGGACCCTTGCTGCACCTGGAAATCAGTTCCATTGAATTCCAGTAGAACATGGCTGGCCAAATTGTGCCTCATAAGCCACATGCAGCTCTTTAAATCCTCTCTTGGAGCTCCATGGGTCACATCCCCCCTTCTTCACCTACCAGACTGAGGTGGGGACCTCAGAGCTTCTGCCCTGCGGTAAGATGGTGAGGCTAGAGGATTCTGCCCAGCTGGTAGGGGGATTTTGAGAGATTCAATAAGTTTAGCCACCCCTGCAGTAGAGGAGGATCATGTTTTCTATTATGAACATCTTGATTCCAAAGGCTGGAACCTACAGCAGTAGTGAAAGTTCTCAAGATACACCCCTTCACCGATAGCATCTCTTGGTGGCACCTATGTCTCAGTCTCTGAAACGTTTTGCTCGACTGACTGAAATACCTTGAGCCAGATCCTCCAAAGACTTCACTGACACTTCAGCTGTGTCACATCAGTAGAGTATCTGGCCCCTTTTATTTGCAACATATTGTTTCACAAATATTCTCCTATAAGATATCATTAGAGATAGATCTGCTTCCCTTTGATGCTCAGAATTTAGGTGTAACTCAACCCAGAAGACAATCTTCTTCTATAAGGTTAATAAATCATTTTTACACATCAGTGGAAATTTCAAAAGGCCAGAAACATGGAAATATCAAAAGCAAGACAATGTTAAAAACAACCTGAGCTTCAGAATGGAGGACATTTTCTCTCCCCCTGTCTTCAAGAATTTAAAAGAGCCTACCAATAATTATGTTTGCATATTTCCCTTGGCTTCTCAAGACTTCATGATCATCTTGACTGGCACTGAGTCATTTAAAAAATCAAATCAAATCCCCAGCAATCATCCAAAAAGATAATTAATGACAAGTCTTATAAGACAAGCTTTATTACAGAGACACGGTGATCAAAGTAATATCTTTTATTGGACTGTCTGTTGTGGAAACAGACAGGCCTTTGAGCTTACACAGAGCTCTTCTTCAGGTCTGTGTAATCTTGAAAGATTGTCTCTTTCACCGAGAGGAGTTGGACCAATAAAAGATACAACTCACCTACGATGTCTCTCTAACATTGTGGGATCGGCATAGCTACGACAACATTGCAAACTTTACCACAGTTTACAGCAGAGCATGACAAACCCCGGGCATCAGATTGCCATGATGCCTGGGAATTGTACCGTGATACCAACCTGCGCCACGGTGCTTCAGGGGCAAAGTAATCCCGGACACCTAAAAAAAACCCACAGCATTGGGTGGCTTTTGCAATGGCAGTGGAGAAAAAGAGCCAGCATTTTTTTTCCTTAGTGCTGCCCTGCGGCTGAAACTGGTGGCAGTGGCTTTTTGGTGGTAGGGGGCTTCTTCACCCACTGCCGAAACTGGCAATACCTGCTTTTTGGCAGCAGGAGGATGTTCCAATGAGGGTTCCTTAGTTTTCAGGTTAGCTTCTAGCTGGGCATTAGTTTTGTCAAGCCGTGGTTTATAGAACATCTTCACAACTCCATGGGACTATGCAGTAAAGAATGCTTCCTCTTAAAAGTGTAGTTACGTCTGTCTTTACCAAAAAGTGTTTACTGGGTAAAGACATTCATTTTAAATAGCCCACTTCATCTTTCCAGGGCAAAGGCCAGGTATCAACTTTCATTTTACGTGTAATATTTAAAGGGAAGGGATCATGCCATATGCCCCGAAGCATGAGGTTTGAGTACCTCTTATCACGTTCTTTGCTCACAGGATGATTTGCTCACCATAAGCCATAACATTGTAAGTACTAATGCTAATTAGGTGGAGCAAAAGTAGGTAAATGTAACACATGTGTGAGAACACAAGAGGGAGATAAAGGAAGGAGTTTGCAGAGGCTGCTGGGAGCTGTTCCATTTATATATGTCCTTGATTAAAGAATCCAGTTTTATCTCACTAGAGTTCACTCATGGCAGATAAATCCATTGTTGATTCTCCTTCTCATAAATACATAATGGGAAACGGTAAGGCTGAGGAGAGGCGACTGACCTCCAGCTCACTAGTTCAACTGCAACTCAAGTCAGTAGCATCTAAGGTTATGTCAACATTTTGCACAAGGGGTATGATTTCTAGATCAAGGAGACATTCGTGTGCTAGCTCCACGCAGGTGGGTTTCTACACGAGGTCAATTTGTACTCGGGGCAGCTAGTCCGTGCTGTTGCCGGCTCCTGGTGTTGCTACTAGTTTCAGCCTGCTAGGTCAATGAGAGCTAGTGCAGGCATGTCTACTCGAGCTGGGAATCACACCCCCAATTCCAAATGTAGACTAGGCTGAAAATCATCTCTTGCTGGAGAAGGAGTCTATCACTTAATCATTGATGTGTACGACACGGTCATCCAGAGATTGTTGAGTGGCTGAGGGAAAGGACCACAACAGCGAGGTCTCAGCTCAGTTCCTCACGGCACACCATAAAATTTTGTAACAGAAATCCTTATTGGCAGCCATAGGAAAGAGACCAGGGGGTCCTCTCTCCCTCCTCAAAGCAGTCCTCCAGAACCAGTTTATGTAGTTAGTAGGCTGGGCAGTATGGAGAAGCTCAGATGGCTATCGCAACCCTGGCTGCAACAATTCCCTTTACAAATACAAGACTTTAAATTTGGCTCCAGTGCTTAAAGCCAGTAGCAAAAAATGATTTTTAAAAAAGGAACTCAGAACAATCAATGTTTCACCTCTCCCCTGTTAACTATTAATAACATGCATTGACTTCTTTTGAATGATAGCACAAATTCCCCTTCCTGGTTCCTTTCCAGGCATGTAAATTAAGGAAATTAAAGAGACTCCACCACGCTGATGGCAACATCCATCTCTTATCAGGCTCCCTGTTGTTAGGAGTATTGTTTTCCCTGAGAAATTAATATTTACAATGTTTTTTTCGTTATCTTCATTCATTTGGTGACCATTAAAAATCCTAATTCCATATGCAATGAATCAACCTTCCTGTATTTGTCCCTGATGAAATGTTTGTCTTGAATCTCTTCTAGCTACAAATCAAAGAAATAACTGTTGTGTGTGAGTTTTTTACAGCCTCTTCTTATGAGGGCTTTAGGTGCATGTTTCTATCATTTTGGTTCGGGTGTCTAAGCTTGACATTCATGTTGGTGTATATGTACATGAGAACATATGTATATTTATTAGAAAAAGAATTAAAAATCTACATTTTTCCTTTTTTTAAAGATGTGTTTAGTACTAATACTCTTAGGGGAAATAATGGTGATGCTCCAGATCTCTTAGGCTATGTCGACACTTGGAAATTTAGGTCAACTTTAACTAAGTCAACTTAACTAAGTCAACTTTAAGTCAACTTAATTAAGTCGATTTAGTGAGTCTACACTTAAATTTTAAGTCAACTTTAGGGGGAGCTCACAAAGTCGACCTATAGCGTCCACACTGGATGCCTAGGTCGACTTCTAGGGGCTAGGGTGACCTAGGGCAGGTCCACGGGGGCAGGGGGGGCACTCCTTGCCCAGTGCCAGGGGGCTCAGCCTTTGCCCCATTGTACATAGGTACAATGGGGCAAAGGGGGTCAGGGACCCTGGCAGGGCATAGGGGCAGGGTGGGCAGGGCTCTGCTCTGCCAGGTGGGGGGCATGCCAGGCTTCCCCTATGCCCCCCCTCCTGGCAGGGAGGGCATTGGTGCAGTCCTGGGGTAGCCCTAAGTCGACTTAGGGCTAACCCACATCTACACTGGCTTAAGTTGACTCTAGGGAGTCGACTTAAGCCTTAAATTGAATTAAAACAAGGTTTAATAAAGTCGACTTAATTTTCATTAAGTCGACTTTATTTTCCTTAAGTCGACTTAAGCAAGCTGCTCAAGTCGACTTAAGGAAACTGTAGTGTAGACACAGGGTAAATTAAGTTGACTTCAGAAAGCTTAAGTCGACTTAATTTTCAAGTGTAGACGCACCCTTACAGTTTCCAAATGTTCCTGCTAAATGATCATCAGTGAAAGAATTAACCATGTAGCCCAATTAGAGGATTCATTGTTAGGCTTCAGAGTTAATACATCAGTTAAGATGAACTTAGTGTTTCATACCCCTTTTGTTCAGGCTGTCCAGCAGCAGTTTCCCATCATGCCTCAGTTCATATTCAGAGGTGTTTCTTTGCAGCCACAAAATTTAGCCTTTAAAAAAAAAAAGGAGGAAAGCTTAAATATGACAAAATGTGTGTAGGGAAATGTTCAATGAGTTCAACACAGAAAATTGAATTAGTCCAACTCTCCCACCTCCAGCCCCTGCTTCTAGGATTATAAAAGCCCTCCATTTATATTTCTCAGGATGTCACATACATTTCTCAGATGTCACTCATTAAACAGCTCTCACCTATGCTAAGGAAGAGAGTGAAGATGTTTTTATATTGACAGGCATATTTCTTAGGCACACCCATGAAGAACAATACCAGGGATGAATGTGCCCTATTTAAGAAATCATTATATTCTAAATTTAGCCCTGATGTCATTCCATCAAGTACACTAGGGACACAGCAAGACCAGTATAGCCTTAATAGCAGTTTTAACTCCCCTAATTGTTCTCCTTAGCATAGATTATAGTGATACAAACCTCCCTTCCCTTGACCTGGTACCAACCAATTGTCAACTTAGCACCATCTCCCCTTCCATCCCACAAAATCTGTCCCAAACAATTTTCTATTAGTATTCCTCTGTCTAACCCCTCTTCACCTTCCATTCCCATTCATCCTGTTTATTGATATTTTCTTGACCAGAACTGCCAGGAAGGGATTATATTCAGGTCTGACCACAGGCTGCAGCTAATTAGGGTGACCAGATCACAACACTAAAATATCGGGACACATGTGGGGGCAGGGGAATGGACCCAGAGCTCCCAGCAGCCATGGGTGGGGGACCTGGTACTCTGTGCCACCGCAGGGTGGATCTGGATCTCCCTGCCACCGCAGGGGCTGAGAGCTTCAAGGCTACCCATGGCAGCTGGAATCTCTGGTCCTTCTACGGCAGCTAGAAATTGAATTTTTACCTGAATATTGGGAAGAATGGTGTCATGATCCTACATTGATCAGGACACAAGATAAAGGGTTAAATATCGGGACAGTCCTGATTTTATCAGGATGTCTGGTCACCCTATGCAGCTTGGAGTGAGGTGCCAATAATCTAGGATGTCTGCTTGCTCTTTGTGTGAGACACCCCTAATCAAAACACCAGACCCTCATGATGATGCCCATTCTGGGATGGGATTAGTTAATAGAGAAGGGTTGACATATTAACTTGGCATGGCCCAGGTTTCTCTTCCCCCCCTCAGAGAAAATGGTAGACTCCATTCCATTTTCCATAGGGATGTGTGTGTTATTTGATTTCTTCACCATCTGCTGTAGCATTCTGAAGCTGCAGATTTGATATGTTTTTATAGTAAATTCATACATTCAGTCACAGATCTCTCAGATGTGATGAGAACAGTGGCCAGTGACTGCTGTAGCTCCAGAACCCCTTGGGATTCTTGCCCAAATTACAGATGAGATGTTGTTTGCTTATCAGTTAAGAAACATCAGCAATTGAACATGTAAATATGTCACCAGCAGTGAGCTCAATGTGCCAGTGACATTATCCTTATGAGAATAGTTCAATATTTTATCTTTCTATCATCCATTCTTCACCCTCTTTTAAAAATCCTAATGCTTTGTGTAATAGGATAGGTTTCCTCTTTAAAAAGCAGTCAGTGCGGAGTTTAAAGGCACAATACTATGTTAAAATACCTAATAATTATACATTATTAAAACCAGTTATCTATGTTACACAGAACACCGAATTTATTTTTAACTATGCATGCTCTCTGTTGGCTTTCTACATTTCTTCCCACTTGGGCAATGAAAATAGACTAGTCAATTTCACTTTTTGTTTCTAGTCAATTTCTCTCTTATTAAAAAAAAAAAAAAAGCTCATGCAATAAATAAATTCATTAGTTTTTAAAAGTGCTTCTGTACTTACATCATATTGCAATGTTTGGTTGCAAATGCCGCAAGGGGTAAGTTTACTTTTTGCTGGAAATTTAAAACACGACATTAACCCCTGTCTATTTGTCTTGAACTTTGAAACACCCCTGCACTCCCCGTTTTTTTTGTAGACATCTTAAACACAGGGCAAATTTGACATGAGAGTGCTCCTTTATCTTCTAGAATCCATGTCACAGAAGGAAACAAAGCCATGCTTTCTTGGGCAATAATCTTTACCATTATGATTAGTAATCATCAGAATTTGAAAATACTATGAGACTAAATTGTTTTGATAACAATTGTTTTTATTTACTTGATGTTTTATTAGATCAGTGTTTTGCCAGCCATATTTCTTTTGTAAATTAACTTCTTGAGGGAACTTGACTGCAAAAATATGAGTCACTGGCAAGTGCTGGTGACAAGCAGGTTTTTATTATTGTAAAACTCTAGTTTCAAGTTTCTCTTATTGGATAAGCTGCAACCATTAACTACACTGTGAGCTACAAATAAAACATGATTTAAGAATTAAGCTTTTATCTGACTGGCAAACTGGGACCACTTTTCAAGTTAAAGTTTGAATGTATTTTAACCAAACCAAGTCTAGAGCTACATTCTAGAAAACATTGTGTCCAAACAATAAAAGAAATCCTGTCGGAAAGCTGTATTTAAATATGTGATGTATAAGTAATATCAGTCTATCTGTTTTTCTCACTGCATGGTGCCAGTGACACAGAGAAACTAAGCACTCTCAATTGCATGAGTGCAAATCCAGGGGCTTATGACTTTAATGGAGTTATTTCAGATTTATACTGGTGGAGCGGAAACCAGGCTCTGGCCCGATGATTTTAAATATGTGTCCACAGGTTCAATGAGTTTGATGGACACAGCTAAATCTCAGTCCCAGCTGAGCATTATCTGCATGACATGGGACAGTGAAGCACCCTTATTGAAGTTCAGCATAGAGGTGAACAAACTCAGAGCTAACTGAGAAATTGCTTCATTGTCACTGTAATTAACAGACTGTACTATACAGTCATGGGGCCAAGCTCGTTTAAATAGCTCTAGATAAGGATTTAGGAATGGTTTCCAATCTAATCGCTGTAGCAGCCTCGGAAGATAGCATAGTCCATTGATGATTCATAACAATGTGAATGATTTACGATTCTAATGGACACCCACTGTTGCGCATCAGCTTGTATTGGATCACAATAGTAATCACATCTCCTCCCCCACTTAGGGCACCAGCTCACCATGAGTTCATGTCAGAAACAATTCCTCTAGTAGAGGGTGTGTCTGCACTGCTAATACAAACAGTATGTTTTTATAGCATGAGAACTAACACGTAGTAAACATCCTGCTGTAAAGTCCAGAACGAGACAAAACACCATGGTTTTTCCAGGAGATAAACTAGAAGTCATCCCTGGGCAGGGATATAGTGCTGACTTCTCCTAGTTTTCTTTGTGGTAGACTGACAGCACCTGATCTCCATCAGGGTTTTACAATGAGATAATGATTACCTGTTAGCAGTGAGTACTGAGGGTGTCTGGCACCCAAGGCAAAGTCCACATTTGCACCCCCTGCCATGCCTCATGTCCATTCACCCCCATTACACAGGGCAGGAGTTGTCCCTGCTCCACCTCCAAGCTGCCCCAGAGAGGTGGGGTCTGTATCTGTGGAGGGGAAGGGGTGCAAATCAAATGCCTCCCTGTACTTCCCAGCGTGCAGCACCTGCTAGTCCCTCCTCAGCAGCCCTGCAGCCCTATCCAGCTGCGACAGGAGAGCCTCAACCCCCGACTCAGGGACGGGAGGGAGGACTGAGTCAACTCTTCACCACATCTTCTGCATCCTCCCTCATTTCCCCGCACCCCCTGTGAAGGGCCAGCCCAGCCCAGGGCTCCCCCACCAGCACTTACTGGCCACAGCTCACCCTGGCTGGGACAGGGCAGCCTCACCCCTTCCTCCAGGAGAGGAGGGGTGCCGGGTTGCCCTTCACAATGCACAGGGGCCTCTGAGGGGCACCACTCAATGACTCCTGCATTCCCCCGCATCCTGTGAAGGGCCAGGACCCAGCCTGGCCCAGTGCATCCTCAGCATTAACCCATCACTGATCTACCCGACACTGGCTCTGATGGCCGGGCACCCTCTCCCCCACCTGGGCTAGGCACCTAGCCTGCCCTTCACAACACAAAAAGGGCACAGGAGGCTCTTGCACCCCTTCTCCTGTGCCTTATGAAGGGCCAGTCTGGTGCCTCCCCACAGCCAGGGCCGGCCCACAACATTTTGGCACCTGAGGAGGGGAGCTCAAATGACGCCCCCAAACCTCCTCGCTTGGGCCCAAACTTTGAAAGGTCTCAATTCTGCCTTCTTCCTGTTCTACTCCTCGCATGGTACTGCTCTGCTACCTACCCCAGTAAAGAACTAACAACTTGAAATGCCTTGTTCAAAAATGTTAAGTAACTTTCAAACACCTGAACAGCAAATGTAACTTTTCTTGTCTGCATAATAAACACTGGCATTTTTATCTGTTTGAATAATCAAAGTGGTGCTTTTCGCGCCTTCTTGGTTGCAAAGATTTGAACTGCTTCCTGAAGGTCCACAGTCTGGGCCAGCTCATGCTCTATTGACATGGTTGCAAGGCCAACCAGCATCTCCTGTGTCATTGTGGAGTGTAGACATGTTTTTATTAACTTCAGCTTGAAGAAGCTGCGTTCTCCACTGGCAACTGTTACAGGAAGTGTTAGAAGTATGTGCAGAGTAACAAAAGCATTTGGAAAGAGGGTGATCATCTTATTTGTGCACATCTATTCCAGAACAGCTCTTCGAGTTGATCCTGCTGAAATGTATCTTGAAAGGGCTTTCAGTTCATCACCCAAATCACTCGCATCAATAGCGTGCATGTCATCATGTGTCAACACTGTCTCTAGTGCCCTGCATTGCTGGTGTGAGTCTTCTTCAGGTTAGTGAGGAGTTCTGGAATATCATACAACATCCCAAATATACTGCTGTGTTCCTTGAGCTGCATGAAACATTCTTTAGCTGACTGTATTGCACAATCTAGCGCCTGGTTAAAGAATTCAACTTTGAGTTGTTGTTTGGGGTCTCTTATGGGATAATCCAATGCCTCATAATCAAAATGTTTTCTTCTTCGGTGACTCTTGTATTCTTGAATGGGTGGGAAAATAGCTTCAGTGTGAAGTTCCTCTGCCAACTTCTGTGCACTCTTCAGAACATTTTGAAATCCCTCATCTGACCAATAGAACTGTAGGTATGACTTTGCTTTGTCCAGTTGTTCCATTGCTCCAGATATATCAAGGTCAACACCTTGGAGTCTCTTGCTTACAACATTTATTTTGAACAGTATGTCATGACACAACACTAAGCCACACAGAAATTTGAAGTTATGTATGTTTCTGGTGATTCCATTTCCCTCTGCCACTGCTCTCCCATGAACAATTCCTGTCATAGCATTATCCTCCATAATGGCAACTATGGCATCATCTATCTTCGCAATTTGGTGTTTGATAGACTTAATCACCTCCACTTGACTTTCCCATTGTGCGGCACTCAGTGGTTTCAGTGTCAGAGAGGATGTTCCCAGATGTTGCTTCAAAATTTGCCATCAATGAGTTGATGCAGAGAAAAATAAATAGATGCTTTGAATTACATTAAAAAATTCAGCAGCCTCACTAGAAGCTGATGCTGCATCACTGACCACCAAGTTCAATGAATGAGAACTGCATGGGACAGAAAAAGCTCAAGGGTTTAACTCTCGGATCTGTGTCTGCACTTCTCTGTTCTTTCCTCTCATGTTGGCAGCATTATCGTAGTCCTGACCTCTCATGTCAGCTACCACAATTCCCGTATCTTCCAGCTTTTTAAGAAGCACATTTGTCATAGCAGCTCCTGTAGTATCATCAATGTCAATAAATTCTAGAAGATGCTCTCTGACAGTCACCACTGCAGGGACATTTTCACTAGGTTCTGTTATTGTTACAAAACGCACCATTAAAGTCATTTGTTCTGTATGGCTGATGTCAGGTGTGCTGTCCAGAATAACAGAGTAATATCTTGCTGACTTCAGATCTGCCATAATCTTCTGATTGATTTTGTTGCCAGTAACTGTATGAGTTCATTTTGAATTGTTTTTCAAGGTAGTGGTGTATGTAGATTTCTTGGGTGGTGACTCTTCGTAGATGCTCCTGGAGTACAGCATCAAACTCAGCCATCAGCTCCACAATTTTAAGGAAGTTTCCATTGTTTGGCACATACAGCTGATCTGAAGTGCCACAGGTTGCTAGGTTTTGGGTAGCAAGCATTCTCACAATGGCAATGAGCCTTTTCAGAACATTTTGCCAGTGAAGAGACTCTGATGCAATCTTCTCTTAATGCTGATCATGTATGGTGGCCTTTAACCTTAGTCGCATCTCAAGCTCTTTCCACCTATCGAATGCTCTCTGGTGATATGCTGCCTTCTCATGGCATGCCAGATTTCTAGCCAGATTTTTCCAGTCCTTTGTTCCTGTAGAACCCAACATGGCTGGAACATTAGACTGGAAGAGTTTGCAACAAAAACAGTATGCAGCATTCTGGGGTTTTAAGTACATAAGCCATGGCCTCCACTTTGTCACCATTGGGGATTTCACACCAGTAATGTGTTGGATGGAAACGTCTACTTTCATTGTCTTTGGGGAACATGAAGTTTTTCACTTGCTGTGGCCCATGCAATACAAGGAAGTCCCTCAGACTACTGCTCAAGTGGGTCCACAGTCCTGGATCCTCTACACTTAAGGAACTAAACTCAGCAGCAGCTGTTTCTTGCTCTCCACTACATTCTTCTCTTATCTATACTTTTCTTCAGGAATGTGCATGGTTACATCCATCTGAGATGGAGATATGGATGCTGCAGTAGCTGCCAGGTCACCTGCACTCTGACTAACTGGAAGGTCAGACATCTCCTCACCACTCACATCCTCAATGGGGCCAGAAAGCTCACTGTGAACATTTGTGTCTATGTATCTCAGGAGAGCTCATTCCTGCTTAGATAGAAAAGCTTCCTTTGCTTTCTTTCTTTTTCTGAATGCTGCCCCAGAGGGGCATTTTCTTCTTTCACTCATGACTGCTGTTCTGTGCCAGCTATCGCGGCTCTCAACACTCAGTGGAAAGGGACAAATAAGCAGGCTGGTAGCAGGGCCCGAGTGAGGGAAGATATCAGCGTCTTAAGGGACTAATTGGCTCCAGCTACTTCAGTTGACTGCCTGTTCTCCTCAAGTGGGTTCAGGGAAGCAGCAGGAAACAGGAAGCTCCCTGAGAAGCTGGTGTTAATCAGTCCAGGCTCCTGGGGGTGCTAGAGAGGTACATAAGAGGCTCCTCCTCTCTCTCCCTGCAGCTCCTGCCGCTTTCTGTTAATCCTCTCACCTTCTCTCCTGCCTGCCTGTCTCTTGTGCCCTCCTTCCTTCAGCACAGCACTCCACCATTTCTGTGCACCCAGGGCAGAGAGAATATATACGCACCAGCAGCAGACACAATTTTCTACATTCTGGGTCCTAGTGGTGTTTCATGCTCTTACTTAGCATTTATACTTGTTTGCTCTCATGTAAGTCAACGGGATTTGCTACGTCTCGCTGCCTCAGGGCTCTTGTGTGACCACTGATCAGTCAATTGCAAACACGACTTTCATCTTGTCTTGATTATACTTTGCTCTTTTCTTTCTGGGATAGATCCAGGGATTTGTCTGCATTCTTCAGCCATTAAACTGGCACTTGCATTTCATCAGGACAGGATGGCCTCAGAGACTGATCCCATCACACACACACCCCCTTCATTCACACATCTAAATGAAATTATGCAATATACACCTAAACGAAGTTTTATCAAGAATACAAAATGGACGACATTATTCAAAATGGAGTTCCAAATTTACAATATTGAGTCTTGTTGGACATTGGTTAATGTCTGTTAAACAGAATTACAGAATTACTTTAGTCATGATATTGACTAACAAGTACTCTAAAGGTAAATTCAATTAATTTTATCTATTTGTACCCCTACAATGACTAGAATGCAGTGCACTAGGGCAATTTTCTGCTTCCTCTAGGGCATATAGCGGACTCTGGAAAGCAGAGCATAATTTAGAGTAGTGTCCTAATTTACACCAGCCCTGGGACAGGTCCTCTGCATGGGTTAGGATATGTGGAGCACAAAGGTGGCGTTAAAGATAACTTCAACCCTACTTTGTATACCTGCCAGAAATTCAGAACAGAGTATCTTTGGCTCAAGCCCTTAAAGATAATGTTTCCCAGAAGTTTTGTTCATACAAATGGAATGTACATTTCAAGTCTTTATTTTGTATCAGAGACCCCTATATCCAGGATCTTTATACTTTAGTGAGAAGATTGCCCTTTCCTTAGGTTTGGGGGGAAAGTGACTTTTCTTAGGCAGCAATCTGCCTAGAATAAACCTGGTTCTTGTAGTGTATGTCAGACAGATACAGGTGGTGGAAGAAGACTGATTGGAATACATTGCACAAGGATCAGAATGTGTTATAAAACATCTGTGCATTTCCAGAGATCTGATCGCCCCATTCAAATGGCTACAGGAGGCACTTTGCCCCCAGCTCCAAATAAGAATCTCTTCTTGTTATCTGGGTCCTATAACATTTCATTCCAAAGAAACTTTGACTGATTCTTTCTGCATTTGGAGACCAGCAGTGCCGGGCTGCTGGGCTTTGCCCCTCATTTTCAGGGGAGGAGGAGGGAGGCCCTGATACTGACTTTGCTGGGGTTTTTTCATGCTGGAACATTTTCAACCTAATCTTTCTTTTTGGCAGCAACCAGAATCAGATGTTTAAATCTTACATGAAGGCTGAGTCCTTGTAACATGGGTTTACACCTGACTGCCTCAAGTACTGCCTCAAGCCAGGGTAACACAGGCAGAGTAAAGAAAAACAAAACAATCTTTACACCTTCTTCAGTGTCCTTTGCTGTCCTCTTGTATCTTGACCCCTTTAATTCCATGGAGGGTGATGAGTCTTATGGTGCATATAAAGTAATCAGCACTCGTGTTCTTCCCTTATACCAATGAGTAATGTTTTATGTTTACCAGGCACAGGTGCAAAGACTAAGATGCTCCAAGGTGCTTCAGGCACTGCTTAGCATCTCCTGTGAATTCTCTACATTCCAGGGTGTTGTTTCGAAGATGAGAAACCCTGTCTACTCACACTGAAAGCAGTTTTTGATCTGTCCTAGTGTCATCTGCAAAGTTAAACAACGGCTGTAGGGTTAGAACAATAGTCCCAGGACTGTGTCAGATCCGTTCTGTGGAGGAGGAAGGTTAGAGGGATTGACCTCTTATGTTGTGGGGTAGCCACGGAACCTTGGAGAAGGAGAGAGATGGGTCATTTAAAAAGCGTAAAATCTGAGAATCAGATCAGAAAGCACAGCAGCAAAACCAGATTGCTGTTCTATTGTGTTGCTTGTCTGCAGCTTATCTACAACAAGCATGTTGTCACATATAGTTATTCCATGTGACACAGCCTAGCATGAATAATCCACTTGAACAATCTACCTCCAAAACCCTAGGGGGTGCTAGCAACAATTTTAAGTCTACCTTTCCATTTCATCGCATGCGTGGAAACTGATTCTTCTCTTTTATTGGCCTTTATTGTCATTTATACCCGTACAAACATTACCGCTGGCATGAGCACATGAGAATTCTGACTGAATTTCCCTTCGACTCAGTGCAGTGGAGACACCACGGTTAGTAGGCGTTAGGAAGTTGAAGGGAGATACTAAGTTATTTTACGTAGCCTGCATATCTCCCTCCAACTGCTGCCAAAATCCATGCCTAGTATAGACCTGGCCAAAGAGACCCAGGGGTGAGTGATGGAATTAGTCTAGTGACACAAGATAGGAGGAGGGGAGAATTGGTCCACTTTAAGCAGCCAGCTTCCCCAATATAATTTATGCTCTCTATTGATGCAAAAAAATTCATAAACCCAGCAAATCCCTTTATTTATGTGAGGGCTTCAGCCCCCACTGCATTCTGTGCACTGTACAGAACAATAGTGATTCACCTCCTGACAGCTTTAAACCAGTTTGTTTAAAATTTCCCGCAGACCCATACTTCCACAAAGGTGCCAAACCATAATGAGTGACAGCACATCTGAGCAACGAATGCACTGAGCAGTGAACATTCTTGCTGGTGTTTTGAAGATTACTTTGTCTTTATTTTTCTCCAGCCTCACGCCTCCGAGGACTTGCAATACAAATACAGGTGAAGAAATGAATCTTAAATGGTGCACTAACCAAAAATTCCAAAACACCATAACCAGGAAAGAAGACTAACAAACAAGGGGAAAAGAGAATATCACAGTACACTCAACGGTGTCTGTGTGTGAGGGAACAGGGGTAGATGGTATATATACAAGGTAAAACCATGTTACTGTATAAGGCAGTGGTGATGCCACCTGCTGCTGCCACTGAAAGACTGGAATGCATTGCTGAAAGATGTAATTGTTGGGTCGCGGCCATAAATGATTCTTTTAAACTAGTCCAAGGAGAAAAGTTTGAAAATCACTGGTGTAAGGAATCATTGGAGTAACTTCTATTATACCTGAATGATTGCTATATTCAGGTCCAGAAAACAATGGACTTTCTAAACCATATGTGCAGAGAAACAAAATTAATTCACAGAGTGAATTTTGCAGGTAAACATTTTAGTGCCATGCCAGATCAGTTGGACTACAGTCGTCTCTAACAAGAGATTTACCTACAACTGAATGGCATGGCACCCAAAATTTCTTTATTACTGTGCAGAACATTGAAATAAAATCTAGTTCTAATCTGTTCCTTAGTCCAAATGATCCATGAACGAGTATAAGTAAACATAGCAACAATTAGAAAATTGCTTTTGGAGTTTCATTTCTGATTGCTCTAGATCAGTGGTTCTCAACCAGGGTTCACGTACCCCTGGGGGTACACAGATCCCTTCCAGGCGGTACATTGACTCATCTAGACATTTGCTTAGTTTTACAACAGCCTACATAAAAATCTCTAGTGGAGTCAGTACAAAATAAAATTTCGTACAGACAATGACTTCTTTATACCACTCTATATACTCTACACTGAAATATAAGTAGAATATTTTCATTCCATAATTATATGATAAACATGAGAAAGTAAGCAATTTTTCAATAATATTAGTGTGCTGTGAGACTTTTTTATTTTTATGTCTGCTTTTGTAAGCAAGTAGTTTTAAGTGAGATGAAACTTGGGGATACACAAGACAAATCAGACTCTTGAAAGGGGAACAGTAGTCTGGAAAGGTTGAAAGCCACTGAGCTAGATGGAGAAATGATCAATTAAGTGAAGACCACTGAAGTATTCCTTTTCTCTGCATTGCAGTACCCTGCGTTTGACAGCCCTACTTTAAACAGTTTGTAAGCCCTCCAATGGCCGCATTGATTCCCATGTTTCAGAAACCACTGTAGCTAGGCCTTGACTCTGAAATATATTTAGTAAACAGCACTTTGGAGTCCACTGTGCCAGTGTGGTTTCTTTACATTACAAATGTTATATAAAGAACAAAAGGTGCAAGGGGACTTAAAATAATAAATATAAATTATGATTTTAGGAGGGATGTTGTTATTGGGCTTTGTACCCTCTCCTACCCTACCACCGTTTGACGAATATTTCAAATTTTAATAAAGTTTGGGTCGAAGTCTCTGATTTCCATGTACTTTTCAAGTCACTCCCTCACACAGCAGTAAGTTGTACTGGGCCAGATTTTCAGCACTATCCTGTGATCTGAAGGCCTCAATTGTTAGGTACTCAGTTGGGGATTCCTAAAAGGGGTCTGATTTTCAGAAAGGGCTGAGGACACCCCTGTTCCTCCCCAAGAATCAGGCTGCTTTAAGATGTCTCAAATTAGCCCCCCAAAACTGATGTCCCCTAGATCACTAACCCCTGCTGAGAGTCAAGGCTACTGCTCCCTTCCCCAGTAAATCTGAAAAATAAACACAGCGTGTTTTAAGTCATGGGGTTTTTATGATGCTCAATTAGCTTCAATATAAAAGGAGTGACAGTGTCACAAACAGAGTATATAGAGCAATGTCCACAAAGCTGACCTTGCCAAATGTAATGGGAAGCAGTTGTCCCTTACTTGGAGAGCGGAAGCAACAGAAGTTTCGTAGGGTAGGCTCAGCAAGGAAGGTAGCAATAATAATAGACGTTCTGTCAATCAGTACAAGAAATTGGCCCCAGCTCTTAGCAGAGCAACCTGGGGCACCATTAAAAATCCAACATCTATAGTATAAATATTTTCGTTGCTGTCTATGTGCTAAAGGTAGGAAACACTGAGGATAAGTCACCATCACGTGTTTGCTTGCTATTTAATGGCGTTATGTTGAAAGGTGTTCATGAATTCCAGCAGGTGCGCCTTAGATCTAAATTTTTTTCTCAGATCTCAGTAGAGACAGTGGGTATGCCAAGAACTCTCTTTCAGGCTCAACAGAAAGACCAATCAGTAGTAAAAATGACGAGGGTTGTGAGTCTATTGCCTACACTGCAACACTAAACTGCTTGGGAGCTCAGAGCTAAGTTGTGTGGCCTGTGGGGTTTCTCAAGTTACAAACACAAGGGCATGGGTACCGATTGCAGACAGTGAATGGCGGAGACAAAGCAAGCCCCGGCAGACACAGATGTGAGCGTGACTCTAGAAAAAAAGCAGAGACTTAAAGCTTCTTGGCACAGAACTCACTGGACTGACAGAGATTTCTGAGCAAAGAAACTGCATGTTGTTGGTGGTTTCTACTGTATTCAGAGAAATAGGACTTTGTAGACATTTTTTGTAAGTAAACAAGCTTAGACCAATAATATACTTAGAGGAATAATATAACTGACTCAGAACACCAATTCTTACCTAACAGAAACAGTCCTGCAAGGCCTTGACCGTTGGCTGACCACTTGGGCAAAAGGGCTAACAGGAACACCCATTGCATGGTTCCAAAGGTGTTAAACCAGTATGTGAGTAGAATCGGGGTAGATTTCTTTTTTCAAAGTACCTGATTTGCAGGGGACACTGAATTCTTAACAAAGGCCTAATCCTGCAAAGCTGTAAGCATATGCATAGCTTTAACTTAGCACAGGTGCAGTCCCACTGAAGTCAAAGACTATGTCTACACTAGCAATTTAGGTTGACTTAAGAATGCTTAAATTGACCTAAATTATTCCATGTCCACACTGGACTTTCATTAAGTCGGCTTAAGCGCGTCCTTAAGTCGACTTAATAACTACCGCCTGTTAGGTCGACTTAAGATCTAAGTCAACCTAATACTGGTATGGATGCCCTAGGTCGACTTAATTCCTTAAATCAACCTAGGCCTGGGGGAAGGGAGCCACAGCTGGGAGACAAGGGAGCTCCAGCTGGCGGCTCTCTTCCCCGGGGCTCCCCTCTCCCGGGAGATGCCGGCGGCTGTCTTCTCCGGTGCTCCACGGACAGGGGAACCTCCAAGAGGGAGCCCCGGCAGCTCCCTACTTGCCCGGATCCGTGCGGGTCCCGGCAAGAAGGGAGCCCAGCCTGCGCTCCCTTCTCCGGGACCTGTGCAGGTCCCTGCAAGAAGGGAGCCTTGCTCTCTTCTCCCCAGCACTGTGCGGCTCCCGGCGAGAAAGGAGCCGCAGCTCCCTTCTCAGCGGGGCGCCAAGGCTCTGTCTACATCTTAAAAAGTTAAATGGACTTAACAAAGTCAACTTAACTTTTTAAGTGTAGACATAGCCAAAGAGATTACTCTTAAAAATGTATTTATTTCTAGTCTGAATCAGGGCCTTCCCGGGGGGAGCAGGGCCCAGGGCCAATTGGCCTATGGGAGCCCCCACCCTGCCCCTGGACTGGCTGTTCCACCTCTGGGGGCGGAGAGGGTCAGCCCAGTGGCCACGCTCCATTCTCCCACCCCGCCTCTGAGCCAGCTGCTCTGCCCTGGGGGTTGGGCAGGCCAATCTCTGCGCTCCTGCCCCACCCCTTGCCTTTGGCTTGCCACCAGTGGGGCGGGGAGCAGGGCCGAACCAAGAGGGGCAAGCAGGAACACCACCCTGGGCCCTGTGGTTTGGTGGGCCCCACATTGCCCCCCTGCTGCCCATTCAGCCCTGAGGGGAGGCCATGTGCCAGAAGGCGCCCCCTCCTTGCGCTGCTCCTCCGCAGCATTCCATGTCCCACCCCGCCCCTAGCCGGCCGGTCCGCCCAAAGGGATGGGGCGGGCCAGCATGTAGCCAGGGCTCTAGCCTCAGCCACACACCAGCCCGCCCCCGGGACAGGCTGGCCAGGTGGGGACAGGGCAGGCATGGAACACTGCAGAGGAGCTATGCAGGGAGGACATCCTCTGGCCTCAGCCTCCCCACCCCCAACATTGAATAAGGGCACCTCGAGCCCGGGGGCAAGACCCCGCAGCTGCCCTTTCACCATTCTGGCCTGTGGGGGGGGGGCGGGGTCCTGCA
Organism: Pelusios castaneus; assembly: GCA_007922175.1. Taxonomy (NCBI): domain Eukaryota; kingdom Metazoa; phylum Chordata; order Testudines; family Pelomedusidae; genus Pelusios; species Pelusios castaneus. The sequence goes on from ML685770.1 coordinate 10,877,978, forward strand.
GTGGACCCCCCCCACAGGCCGATTGGTGCTGGGCCCCACAGCACCCTAGGGACGGCCCTCAAGAGAAGATTGGGCAGCACAGCAGTGGGGGGCCCGTGGTACTGCAGGGCCAGGGTGGTCGCCCCGCTCGCCCCCAACAAGGACGGCCATGGTCTGAATTTGTCTATCTTCATCTTCCAGCCACATGGAATAAAAGGCATTCAGCTGCACCAGTTAGGCCTGGTAAAAAAATTTAATAAAAAATGAAAAAATAAAACATTTTGGTCTAACACTGTATCTAAATAAATGCTTGCAGCAAGAAGAGAACTAAATGCTCTTCTTGCTACAGGCACTTCCTAGATATAGTGGCAGGTACCGGCAGCTCAATTCATTTACTGAAACCCCTGTGGAATGCAAGCTTTCTATTTGTGGACAACAGACACTTTTTATATAGCAGTATTAAGTGAGCTTCTTCTGAGGAGCTGTGACCTTTAATTTCATTATGTATGGAACTGTGTATGTAAATGTGACATATTCATTTGTTACCAAGATAACCATTTGAAGCAAATATCCTAGGGCCTTCCAAGCTGGCAAGGATGGTAATTTCTGAGTCATCCTGAAACAGAATGTTTTCATATTTTAAAGACATTTTAGGCCATCAAGAGAACATTAACCACCTTGTCTGACCAATGCCATCAGACTCTTTTTTGATTAGTTTCATACTGAATATCATAGAGACAGGTTGGAGGCACTGAATGTAAACATTTCTGAAGTGAATGAGGAACCAGTTCAGCTTATTATTAAGAAGAGGCACTATAAAATTTAGATCCAGATGAATCCATAGGTAGATCTATATAGCAAGGTAAATTCTCACCATGTTCTTTCAAGCTTCTTATATGTAGCATATGTTATGTATACATATAGAGGAGGAGGAGCTCTTTGTAGGTCAAAAGCTTGTCTCTCTCATCAACAAAAGTTGGTTCCATGAAAGACATTACATCCCCCACCTTGTCACTGTAATATTCTGGGACAAGCTCTGGGCCAGCCCACCCCACATATGTATCATATAATTAACTGCATGTGTGTGGTTTGGTTCTTCCTATTTGTTGCTGCCCTCATTTCTCCCTTTCCTTGTTTGTTGTCATCATTTTCTTTGTGCAGGTCTAACTTAGGAGCCAACTGGCAAATGTGTACTGCCAGGTGTAGTGCTCACTAGCATGAGGAACCCCACTGATGGCACTGGGAATAGCCATGACAGAAAGGCTTGTATCTGTGCATGTCCAGTTGCTGGAGCCTCAATTTCCAAGGGGATGGTACGATCAGATAGCCAGTTCTGGAAATTGACTGATCTTTGGCTACGGATGGTGGATATACAAGTGGCCTAAGAGGGGAGAGTACATGGGGTGGGTTCTGAGTTATTGCAGAGAATTGTTTCTTGGGTATCTGCCTGTTGAGACTTGCCCACGTGCTCAGGGTTTAACTGATGGCCATATTTGGGGTCAGGAAGGAATTTTCCTCCAGGGCTGATTGGCCTGGGCTCTGTGGGTTTTTCGCCTTCCTCTGTAGCACAGGGCATGGCTCACCTACCGGTGAATTCTCTGTATCATGATTTAAGGAGGTAAATATGTCAGTCATAGGTTAGTGGCCTATTGCTGGAGTGGGTGGGTGAGGTTTTGAGGCCTGCATTTTGCAGGAGGTCAGACTAGATGATCGTACCGGTCCCTTCTGACCTTAAAGTCTATGAGTCTATGAGTCTATGTCAAACTTGTCAGGCAAAGACCATCTGAGATGCCCTGGCCCCACTGCACTCAATCCTCAGCCTGCAGGAAAGACTGATGCAGCTCTGATCCCCAAGGCATTACCACCATCTCTACAGCCCCATAGAGGAGCCTTGGCCCTAGTCTATACTTTTCGGCGGCAGTTGACAGGAGATACAGAAGGTACCTTGCGTCTCTCCCGACAACTTAGTAAAAGCTCACTACACACTATGGTAAGCCGACTGGAAATGCCTTCTGCTTGGCTTACTGATACTCCAGTTCTGGGGCTGAAGTTGCTATGGCAATTTCTGAATCAATTGAGCGCATCTACACAGACTGCTCAATCGAACTGGAAGATAGTGCTGAGGGCAGGTCAGTAGACTTAGCCATAGTCAGGTACTTCCCTGAGCTCTGGGCTATATAAACTAATTGGAACAACCCTCCCTCTCCCGTGGGGTTGAAGGGCACTACACAGCCCCTAACCAAGGCCTGCCCCAAACACTCTGAAGCTATGTCTACACTTGTCAAAATAAGTCAACTTACCATGTCCACACTGATCTTCAAAGCATCTGATGAAGTGGGATTTTCTCCCACGAAAGCTCATGCGATAAATAAATCTGTTAGTCTTTAAAAGTGCCACATGACTCTGTTGTTTTTCTACAATAGACTAACACGGCTACCCCTTTGGAATGTAAATTTAGGTCGACTTAAAGTCGACCTTGCCAAATCGCCTAAGTCGACTTCTAGAGGCTAGGTGGACCTGGGAGTGGTTCATGGTGGGAGGAGGAGCTTAAGTCGACTTAAGGAAATTGTAGTGTAGACTCAGAGTAAATTAAGTCGACTTAAGTAGGCTTAAGTCGACTTAATTTACAAGTGTAGATGCACCCTGAGAGAGAGGTGCTGAGGGCAAAAGTCAAAAAGACTTTCCAAATCAGGACAGATTTACCTCAGGCCCATACCGCCACAGGAGATAGTCACAATTCAGCAAGTCCAAGCGGGGTTGCTGTGCCACTATATATATATATATGTCTATATCTGAATTCCCATTGGATCCAGAAGCATGATCCTGGTACCAATGTGTGCAGTGGGTCCTTTGACTGGGAACCTGGATTGGATGACATAATGGTAAAATAAAATGAGAGAAGCTGTATTTCAGATATATCCAACTTGATCAGAAGTAGAAATTATTGAAGATCTTGCAGAAAGCTTGCAGCTTACCTATCTGCTAAATTAACGACACTTCCCTAGCAAAGTACTGAATGATTACCTTCAGCAATACAAATAATCAGCAACAGTAACAATATTCTGGTGTTCTTGGAGAAAATTAGTCCAACATTTTATATTCTTAGCACAATGAAATCCTCAGATAGATGATCAATTAGTTATTATTATTACATTTAATTAGCCACTTTCTTTGCCAACAAAGCTACCATTAGTAATTCAATTAATGGTATTTCAACCCATGATAAGTGAACCCAGCACTATCAGGGTGACTGTGTTAGGACCAAAAGACTATTTTCTGGATGTTTAACAGCTAATAGAAATAGAAATGGGGAGAAAAGTTCACCTCGGAAAAATCAGAAAGATGGCTGTATGGATGGATTTAGAGTCTAATCTCGCATTGACTGACATTAGTGGCAAAATTTCTATTTATATCAGTTGGATTTAGCCCATAAAAATTCCACTGTTGTGCTGGGACATGCAACAGCACAGTGCTGTTAGTGTCTGGGAATTAGAAAGTGAAACCAATGTTTACAGAGCACAGGAAGGCTGGGAAATCATGTGATTTTGAGCAACTGACTAATGATCAACTTTTAAGAGGATAAAGCAAGAGAAAAATGTCTATTGTGTAAGACGGTGGTTCCAAACCCTTTTGGCTCGAGGGCCACCAATATAATTTTTACAACACTGAAGGACCAGTCTCCTTCAGCAAGCCCCCTTTCCCTCCCACTGCAGCCAGAGGGAAGGAATTCAGTGAAGAGGATTTCCCAACCCCCTCTTTAAAGCACTAGAAAATTACAGATTTATGAAAAATAACATCCTTAATGCAACCGTCCCAGAGTCTGATCTCACCCTCCTTTGAGTTATGGGTTTGGTCAGTATTCTCAAGTGAAGAAGCTTTTCCTGCCTTCCTTAGACTTCCTTCCTGCCTTCTTACAGGTTGCCATCCTCTGGCCCATGCTTAAAACAGCATCCCCATTTTCAAACAACCTCTGTCACCTTTTTCTGCATGTGCTTCAACCATGGGAGTTCTGGGCGCCAGCCCCCTACCTCCTGTCTGCTTTTTGTGTAGAAAATAATTTGAAGTCAATGGCCCTTCTGAGAGAAACCCCTTTGTTCCAATAGAGGAGAGTAATTCAATGCTGATGGCCCTTGATCACTCTATCATAGCTTCTCAGACATTGTCTTCCCATGAGACGTCAAGCCCCTACTACAAAATGGTGCTTCAATCCACAAAAGAGGTTGCAATATAACATCAAAGTCACACTCCAAACTAAAGTTTACAATACAAATTAAAGCCTCGGAAACAAAACAGAGTACCCAGTTTGACACAATCATGTCCCCAGTCTGTCAAAACCTTCATGCTTTCCTATTTATTAAGCTATTTTGTTAGAACTCTTTGTGCACCTGAAGGGCAGAGATCTTGCATGATGGGATCTTCATGTTAAATACTTATTTTATTAATGAATACTGTGCAACCCCCTTCATTTCTCTATAGTATTCAGAAAGGATGACTATTTAAACCACCCTTTCAGAGCATTTAGCTATCTAGTCTCTTTATGATCTTCTATATGTTCTTTGAAGATGCCAGTATCTAACTGGTATAATTAAGAGTCATGTCGCTAACCCTAGCTGTTCCTCCTTGTTGTAAATGGTAATCACCTTGAAAAATGACTTTCAGAGCCTTATAGACTGTATAGGTTTGCTAATGTATTCCAAACAGTATTTTAAAACCAAACTTTTCTTTCATTTTAATTCTTAAAAAAAACAATTTTCTGTGCCTTTGGATCTGCTTTGGTGGGAACGGTCTGGAGGAAATGTATTTATACAAAGATGATCTATCTTTAAGCTATTTGAAGATGTTTTCCTAGGACACTATTATTTAATGCTCTTTTGCAGTTATGTAAAACAAGGGGTAACACTGACCAAAAGCTGAAGAAACGAAGGATAAATCTGTATTATATATCAAAATAGCCACACAAATGTAGCATACACCAGTCTTGAGTTATCTTCTGAAGATGCACACCTGGTGAAATAGGTTTATCTTCCCTCCAAAGGTATATACCTCTGCTGTGACTCAATGCAACTCTTTTTATCTTCTATCTTTCTTAGGTTTGCAAAGAAATCTATCTATCTATCTATCTATCTATCTATCTATCTATCTATCTATCTATCTATCTAAATTCCATGGAAGTATCAAGATCACTTAATGAGCTGCATGATGGGAAATGAGACGTAACCTTCTAGAAAATGTGGTTTGAGGAGTTTTATGGTTCTTATTGTAATTGTCTTGTGGATTTAGGGCTCAGTCCTAAAAGTGCTGAGTACACTTCCCTCTTGTTGAAGTCAGTAGCTGTTGAGGAATGTTGGCCTCTTGTTCAGCATTACCTCATAGCATCTCCCCCTTTGTACCTGATCCTTCACCATTGACCTCAGTGGGAGTTTTGCCACTGAGTCCAAAGAAATCTGGATCAGAGCTTTCAGAATGACTTGCCTTTCTCCTCCCCACCCCTTATTCAGTAATATTTAATGGTTATGGAGTAACTGCGTGGTGCACAAAAGCCTGAGGGATGCTTTACAGAGCATGTGAAAACACATGACATGATCTCTGCCTTGAAGTGCTCATAACCTAGGCCATGTTTACACTAGAAAATTGTTCCGCAATAAGTCTTTGTGCTATAATAAATACTTTGTATTTATAGCACCATTGCACGTTCACACTGCGCTCCTTATAACGCAAAGGAGCCAGCTTCCAGTGCTAGGAACCTGAGTAAAAGGAGAGGAGAGCTGAGCACTGTGGGTAAATTAATAAGTTCCCCTGGGCCTCTGTGTTTCCTTGTCATCGTTCACTGTAGCTACTAGCAACTTGTGCCCTTTTTCAACATTGCCCAGGGAAAACAGGAAAAAATGCAAAAGTTCCCAGGTCTCACAGGATAGAGGGGCTAGTAGCATCAGAGTAACGGAGTCCAAGTGGAAGAACCAGGGGGGTCAGGCGTGGAATTCTTGGGCATTTCTGGAGGCCACTTAGGCCTTGTACACACTACAAAGTTATCGCACAGTAAGGCTCCTTACCGTGCGATAACAGTGAGAGTGTGCACACACAAATGCTTCTTGTTGCACAGCAACAGCCCTCTTGCCACGTAACATGTAAACCACCCAAACAAGGGTGGTAAGGCTTACCACGGAACAGTTGTTCCATGGTAGAGCCTGTGTGGATGCTTCTTGCGTTTTTGACAGCCTCCAGAAATGTCCCAGAGTGCCAATCGAGGGCACTCTGGGACACCGGAGCTGTCAAATTTGTCAATTTCACTGCTCTATTACAGCAGTGAAATTGACAAATAGTGGCTTGAGCCTATGGCTCAAGCCGTCAACTGAGCTCCCCCAGCAGGGAGCTCAGGGCTCAGCTGGCAGGTGGCTGGAGCCCCCCTGAGCCCCACGGCTCCGGCTCTAGCCGCAGCCAGCTGAGCCACGTCTCTGGCAGGCAGCAGGGCTCAGCCTCTGCCAGCTGGAGCCCGGTGGGGGTTCCACGGCTGCTGGTCAGCTGAGCCCAGCTGAGCCTGGTGGGTGGCGGGGCTCAGCTACCGCCAGCCAGCAGAGCCCTGTCCCTGGCCACCCCCTGGGGGACTCCAGCATGGCTCAGCTGGCTAGCAGCAGCCGAGCCCCGCCATGGATCAGGCCCAGCCAGGCAGTTTGAGAGCCCCACCGTGGCCGTGGCTACAGCGGGCTCCAGCCACTGGCCAGCTGAGCTTCGCTGGAGCCCGGTCAGTGGAGGGGCTCCGCTGGCTGCCAGCAGTCAAGCCCCTCCACCCACCAGGCTCCCGTGGAGCTCAGCTGGCCAGCAGCTGGAGCCTCGCTGCAGCCGCAGCCACGGCCACGGCGGGGCTCTCAAGCCGCCCGGCCGGGCCTGATCTGTGGCGGGGCTCAGCTGCCGCCAGCCAGCTGAGCCCTGCTGGAGTCCCCCGGTGGGTGGCCAGGACTGGGGCTCAAGCCAGCACCACTGCCAGCCTTTCGGCTGGCAGGGCGGTGAATTGGGGGATAGATACCCACCACGCACGGCTCCTTCTAGTGAAAATTCAAAGGAGCGTGTGAACGCTCCTTTCGCTAGAAGGAGTGCTGTGTGGATGCCTTAAAGGGTTATAATTATAACGCTTGCTTGTCCCGCAATAACTTTTAGTTATTAGTCTGTGGTGTGTACATGGCTTATTGCAGAAGAAAATTCCATCAGTGTTCACACACACTTTATAGCACAAGAGTAGTTCTACAATAGGCGTTATGACTCCCGCTCAGGTGGTATTATTGTTCTGGTATAACAGGGCACTTGTAACACAACAAGGAGCGTTCAGGTGTGTACAGTCAGCTTGTTTTTCTACAATAAGATGGTTTATTCTGCAATAACTCTCTAGTGTGTACAAGGTCCTAGTTTTAGACCAGACACAATAAAAGGCAAAAGCAGGAATGGGGTGGGGAAGGGTTACAGCAATAATGAGATCTGGTTCCATAGATATGCATAGCTAGACTGTTTAAACAGGGTAACTCGCTACTTTGGGCCATAAGAAAGAAGTGGGGTTTTAGAATGATATGTGGAGGGAAGTGGTGCACAGAGACTGGGGGTACATTTCATGCCCAGGGGAAATGGAACAGCTGCTATATCTAGCTTGGTCATTTCAAACAAGGAGTCCTGTGGCACTTTTAAAGACTAACAAATGTATTTATCACATGAGCTTTCATGGTAGAAAATCCCACTTGGTCAGACACTTGAAGAGGCTTCAACCATTTGGGATTTTCTCCCACGAAAGCTCATGCGATAAATACATTTGTTAGTCTTTAAAAGTGCCACAGGACTCCTTGTTTGTTTTCCTGAAATAGACTAACACGTCTATCCCTTTGGAATTGGTCATTTCAGTCATTTAAAACTAAACTAGGCAAAACTCCAGCAAATATATTGCCAAGAATAATCTTGCATTGGCCAGATGATGGCTTGGATCACTTAAATGGTCTTTTTGAGCTCTTACTTCCTTGAGCCTACTATTCTAGACCAAACAGTTTATTAATGGAGTTTCATCTTTCAGTCTGATTGGAAGTGTTTACATTAGATGCAAAATAAGGATCTTGGATTTTATAAAAGCCTATGTCACAAAATGTTAAATTAGAAACAACGAGAGTCCTATGGCACTTTAAAGACTAACAAATTTATTCAGGCATAAGCTCTCGTGGGTCCCAACCCACTTCATCAGATGCATGACGAATTTGTTAGTCTTTAAAGTGCCACAAGACTCTCATTGTTTTTGCTGTACACAGACTAACACGGCTATCTCTCTATAAAATTAGAGTAAATCTAAGTTTTAATATTAAAGTAACTGACAGACAGGACTAGCAATAAGCTTAATGAAGTTTGAAAGAAGAGGCAATGTTGCTTCAATTTCCCTTGAAGTCTTTTAATTTAGTCTGGTGACTATTTGTGTCTCGATGATGCATTCTTCTGGGTCACATGCTCATGGAAGATGGGCTATATGGGGACACACAGCATGGAAAGTATTCTAACCAGGGATCAGTTATGTCGATGAGCTACACACATGTTGTATATTTGTATATTCCTCACATGTGTTTTATTAATAGCACAAGACAGAGACAGAAGGAAAGCAAAAGCCAGTTACATTCTTCACCCAAACCAAAAATAAAATCTTTTTTCCTCCTTATGGTGTCAAACCATCACACAGATTAGTGCCTCACCTGGCAGCTGGATATAGCGCAAATACCATTAGCAAATGCAGTGCAGAGCAAACGGAAGTCATAAAGCACAGATCTCCAGGCCTATCTAATGTTGTCTGACTGGAGCAAGGAGGAAGTGAAACCAACGAGGTTCTTATAGGTAGGGTACTGCGAGCTAGGGAGAGGATTCCGATGCATGGGCTTCCTTGCCCGAGAATTAGGGTTCCAGTGGGTTTAGGGTTCCGCCTTAGGTTTAGGGTTCCTATAGATGGGGCAGTTGGAGTTAGGATTAGGGTTCCTATGGGTATGGTTCTTGGAGCTAGGGTTAGGGAGCCAATGTATAGGGCTCCCCACCCAAGGATTCAGCGGCAAGCTGGCTTTGGTTCATGCTCATCTCTAGTATTCACAGTAAAATAAAGGGTCAAATTTTAAGTAAGTAAGTAAAGTTAGAAGTAAAAATAAAATGCCCCATTCCTTTAACATTCTGTTCAGGTTGTCATCCATAACATGTGATCAGATGTCCCGATTTATAGACAGTCCTGATATTTGGGGCTTTGTCTCATATAGGCCACTATTACCTCTGCCCTCCAGTTTTGATTTTTCACATGTGTAATATGGTTACCTTAATTGTAGTTAGTAACCCATAGAACAAATTAAAAATGGTTGGTCATTGATAATGCAGAATCTTTGGATTTCATCTGCTTCTGAGATTCTTTCCTAAACAATATTACAGTCTTACAGGCATTCAACTCATGAATTAGATCTTCAGAAATTCCTCCCAGAAGCCCCATGCCCTGGACAAATCCATCATAGAAAAGGCAGATATTTCCTGAACAAGTCATAACTGATTAGTATGGGGCATTCAGGTCAGCCATACTATTTCAATGTTTAGATAAGGGAATAAGTATTATCTGGTGGATAGAGCAGGCAGGTAAGAGTCAGATGCAGGATCCATGAGTTTGTTCCCAAGTCTGGTACTAATTTGCATTCTGACCTTGGTAAATCACGTAATTTCTCTTGAACCGCAGTTCAACCATTTGTGAAATGGGTATAAGAATATCTCCTTTACAGGGATATTGTAGCACTTAATTAACAGCTGGATGAAAGATACTTTGAGTGAAAGGATTAGTATAAATAAACCAGCAGTTTTATTGGAAAAATAACTTACAACATTGACCTCAAATTCAGGAGCTTGGAGGATGGAAATAAATGAGTAAGATGTCTTTATCAGTGCTAAGCAGAGTATGTCAATGGGAATAGCACAGTTACATTTGTAGTGAGCGCAAGTTCAATGATGTCTTGCGGATAGCTAGGGCTCATAGGTGGTCTAGGAATACACCACAGTACATAATAATAATAATAATAATAATAAATTAAATGAAACGTGCTAGGTTACTGGGGTTTTCTACCAAGTTTAAGAGGATGATTTACCTCCTCAGCAGTCAAAGTAAAGGCATGTTAGTGGCTAAGAATGTTTAGGAAGTATTTTAAACTAACCTGATTTAGTTGTAAAGAAGAAATCAGTTTTAAATTCCACCCTTTTCTTTTCTCCCCTGACTTAGATTAAATTCCCTACATTTATTCCCTGTAACCCCTCTGCTGCTGTAACTTACAATGGGTCAGCAATGTCACCGTACCCTTGAAGTGAGGAACTTTTCTCCAAGGCACTTTGCTAACTTAATTAGAGCTGTTGTTTTCTTCCCCCTAGTATTCTCTTAGGCTCTTCTGCAGACCAGAAATCTTTCAGGCACTGGTATGTCAGCCATAGGTCTGTAAAGGTCCTGCTTGTCACTCAGGCCAAAAGCAACTTAGTGTAGTAGTTTGCCCAACAGTTTGCAAAGTAACTTGGATCCCTGTGGCTAATACAAGAGGTCAAATGGTGCGCTCGGATACATGCATGCATGGCTGCCATTGATGTTAAGAGGAAATATGCACATGCACTCAAGGACCACTCGTGTCCTAAGGTCATTACCATCCGAGGAGACACACACGTCCATGACTGCTTCATTCACTCCATTATAGTCAATAGAGATGCATCAACTCTGGCAGAAAAACAAGCATCTTCTTTTCCAAAGGGCAGTAAGAGAGTTCAATAGTAACAGCTTCCAATAGCTTGATCGTCTTAAATCATCAGCACCATCTACAGGGGTTTTGCTGTTCTTGGGCAAACTGGCAACCGTTCACTATTCTGAGCCCTGCAGCCAGTTCATAAACAGAAACTGAATGAACATTGTGCTGCCATAGGCAAACTGCCTCCATAATCGAGATGGCTGTGATTCCAGCTAATGATATTATCCTATGAAATCACAGAATTATAGAAAATTGAGGTTGCAAGAGACCTCAGGAGGTCATCTAGTAGTTCAACCCCATTCTCAAAATAGGCTCAACCCCAACTAAATCATCCCAGCAAGGACTTGGTCAAGCTGGGCCTTAAATATTTCTAAGGATGGGGAGTCCTCCACTTCCCTATGTAATCCATTCCAGTGCTTCACCACCCTTGTAATGAAAAAGCTTTTCCCAACATTCAGCCTAGACCTCCACCTCTGCAACTTGAGACCATTACTCCATGTTACGTATTCTGCCACCACTGAGAACAGCCTAGTTCCATGTTCCCTGGAACCCCTTTTCAGGTAGTTAAATGCTGCTATCAAATCTCCTCTCAGTCTTCTCTTCTAGAGGCTAAACAAGCCTAGTTCCCCCAGCCTCTTCTCATAAGTCATGTGCTCCAGACCCCTAATCATTTGTGTTGCCTTCTGCTGGATGCTTTCCAATTTGTCCACACACTTTGTGTAGTGGCGGGCCCAAAATTGGACACAGTACTCCAAATGAGACCCCAGCAGTGCTGAAGAGAGGGGAATAACCACTACCCTCAATCTGCTGGCAGTGCTCCTACTAATCCTGCCCAATATGCCGTTAGCCTTCTTGGCAATAAGTGCGTACTGTTCACTCATATTCAGCTTTTTGTACACTGTGATCCCCAGGCAAATCTGAGGTTGTAAAAGTATGCAATCTATGGCTATGTCTACACTACAAAATGTTAGGTCGACTTTGTTAAGTCGACCTAAAGTTGATCTTATTAGGTCAATTTAACAAAGTGCTTCCCCTGAACGGGGACTTAGTAAGTCGACCTAACTGCCCTTAGGTTGACCTAATAAAGTGGATTTAAGTATCCACACTGTGCTTAGGTCGACCTAAGGAGTCGACCTAAGGGTTAGGTCAACCTAGCTGGCGGTTCTTATTAAGTCGACCTAACCTTTCATTAAGTTGACTTAATGAAAGCTTGGTGTGGACAGGGACTAAGTTAGGTCGACTAAAGCCTCCTTAAATTAACCTAACTTGCAAGTGTAGACATAGCCTGTGAGCTTAGATTAAATACCTGAAGATTATGGACCATTTAAAACATATGCTTTGGGAATCTATATATATGCTTCTGGGATTCCAAAAGTCATTTAAACTAGACTGGAAAAAATACAAGGAAAATTACTATAGGATACAATCTTGCACTGACCAAGAGAAAAATGCACTAGAAGAAGGATAGGCCATAGGATTTGCAAGACAGAGGAGACCTGAGTATGAATTCTGGCTCTGCCACAGATAGCTTGTTTGACTGTGGTAAACCTCTTAGGTTGCTATTAGATATTGCATATTAAGCACCCAAAGTCAGTGACCACTTTTGAAAATGTTGATCATCCTATATATATACAGCAATCATTTTCTCCACTTCTGAAGTGCAACCACCTCTGAGCAGACACGAGGCTTCTGTTTAGCAACAAATGAGGAAACTATACACAGTTTATGAAAGCAAGTGAAAAATATATGTATGCAGTTGAAACTGCTTTTTGCATGAGCAGAATGCAACAGATGTATAAAAGTTCCTAGAACTGTAATTTAATCAGAATGCTGCAGCTAACATCATCACTCTTCAAAAGAGCAAAACCAGCTAATTAAAGCAAAGCAAAGCACATCTTGTCTACTTCATTTAATTACTGCCCAACTTTCACATAGACTGCCCAACTCCAGATGATAACACTTTTTCCTTATATACTGCCTTCCATTCATAGACTTTAAAGCACTTTATAAATATTAATGGAAGCAAGAAATTAGCATTAAATTATATTCTGGAGGTCAGACTAAATTATCTGATGGTTCCTTCGGGCCTCCAACTCTATGACTCTAATGGTATGTCTGGGTCAGCTGTGAGGGCTTGATCTGAGAGTCTGAGCTCCAGCCCAGCCTAAATGTCTACATTGCAGTTTTCAGCTCTGCAGTCCAAGCCCCACAAACCTGAGTCAATTAACCTGAGCTCTAAGATTCACTGCTACTTTTTGTGGGGGTGGGTTTGTAGTGTAGACATAACAGGGCGGCCACATTTACCTGGGGTGTAACTGACTCCAGGGGAAGAACAGCTGGGGAATTCATTCCATTGCCCTCATTTTATACCTGGAAAACTGAGGGTCAGAACAGGTAAATTATTTCACCCAATTTGCACAGGGAATCTGTGCAACAATAAAAAACATAGACCAGATTTTCTGAATCCTGGTTCTATGAATTGGCCACAAGCATGTCTGTCTCTTGAGGGGTATGTGCATGTCTGGAGTGGGCATTTCTGAACTTTGTGCACTTCTTTAAATTAGCTCTTTTGTGCACTTAAAAACCTAGTAACTAGTCACTTTCATTCTATGTGTTTCACTGCAGATGGGGTCTTGGCTGCCTTATTGTTGCTCACATGCAGTTACATAACGAATTTGATTAAAGGTGAGGTATAGTGCTGTTCCCAATATGTGCGCAGACTCTGTTATGGCTTGTTAGGAAGATTCTGATCATTCTTAACGGATTTCTTTTTATGGCTTCTGCAGTCGATTGATCATCTCAGAACCAACATAAGGTGTTAGTGATCCTTCTGTTATGGAATTCATTTCTGATTAAAATGCACTTGTAAAGGGTGCAGCCTGTTCCTCCCACAGACAGCCTGAGTAATCAGGCTGTGTGTGGGAGACGTGTGGATGAGCTGGGAGGGTGAATCTATACATGTTCCTGGGGATAAGATATAAGCTCAGATCCTTTGAACAAGGTTCTGGAACCTAGGTATATGCATAAATGTGGCTCTTATGACACCATCCCATGCCTGTTGCTTCTTCTGTATCTGTATCCCCCTGGTTGGCATGGAAACTCTTTCAGCAACTTACAGGGGAATTTACAGGCATCCCTTAATAGCAGTTCTGCCCACATCTGCACTACCGGTGCCGAGTTACAATGCTGGGCTAAGGTGTTGTGTGGGCCTCTCAAAATAATCCACACCAGAAATGACTTGCAGTCAAAGGTAATAGCTATCTGCCAGGACCTGAGATTGACAAACCAATCTCAGTTCATATAATCAGTGTAAAGACTCTGACTCATGAGGTTGATTTTCATTTGCGCTCTGGCCCCTTTGCACAAAATCCCCAGAAAGCAACCACATCTGACCAACTGGTGAGTTCCTCAACTATAGAGTAGCTCTCTGGCTATGTCTACACTTGTTAATTTAAGTCGACTTAGCATGTCTACACTCAAAAATTAAATTGACTTAAAGGGGATCCTGCTAAATTGTCTTAGAGCGTCCACATTGGATTCCTAAATCGACTTCTAGGGGCTAGGTGGACCTGGGACAGGTCCACGATGGCAGGGGGTGCACCCCTTGCCAAGTGCCAGGGGACTTAGCATTTGCCCCATTGTACCTGGGTACAATGGGGGCTGAGCAGGACAGGGACACTGGCAGGGCATAGGAGCAGGGTGGGCAAGGCTCTGTCCTGCCCTGTGGGAGGGGGGCATGCCAGGCTCTGCCTGTGCCAGCCACCCTGGCAGGGAGGGCAGTGGGGGACCCCCTGAAGCCCTTTAAGTCAATTTAAAGTCGATTTAGGGCTAATCTGCATCTACACTGGCTAAATTGATTTAGTAAAGTCGACTTAGCCAGTAAAGTCGACTTTAAATGAGGTTTTATAAAGTTGACTTTAATTTTCCTTAAGTCACCTTAAGCAGCAGCTTAAGGAAAATGTAGTGTAGATGCAGACTAAATTAAGTCGATTGAAGCAAGTTTAAGTCAACTTAATTTGTAAATGTAGACGCACCTTCTGACGCCAACAGAGCCACTATACTGTGCAACAATCTCACCCAGGCGGGACATGGGGGTCAGGTTGGGAGCAAGGAATGACATGGCAGACACAGAATTACACTGGCAGAAACCCTTACCTTACCAACTAGAGCAGGGTTGGGCAACCCAAAAGATCAGAAGAGCCATTTAAAAAAATTCTTTCAATAACCAAGTGTTTTGAGAGCCACAATGGGTGTAACCTCTGGGTGGGGGGAGCTGGGCCAGGGCGCCTATCACAGGGTCTTCTGGAGGAGGAAGCCCAGAACTAGGAATGCTTCCACCCCCTCCCACCAGAGTTCCCCCATGGCAGGGGAGGCCCAGAGCCTGGAGCCACAAGGAGGCGGCCGAAGAGCTGCATGCGGCTCTGGAGCCACAGGTTGCAGACCCCTGAACTAGAGGAACAGGCCCTAGGTATACTGTAAAAATGAAATCACTGTTACTCTCGGCTGCTGGTAAATTTATCAGCAAAGCTAACAGATAACCTGTACTCTAGGAACTCACAGAGAAATCATATAAAGAAAAGCATATCAGAACTGCATCACCCATATCCCCAAAGTCCCCCTGTCCTGGATATCTATTTTCAAGTTTAATGACCTATAGGACATTGCCCTCTATAACAATAAATTGAAGTTTGTTCCTTATTATTTGCACTATAGTGGCGCCTGGATGTCCCAGCCAAGAGCATGGCCCCACTGTGCTAGGCACTGGGCAGAAATGTACGAAAAGACAGGCCTTGCCCCTTAGAGCTTACAGTCTAAAGAGACAAAACAAACTGGAATGGGGTGTATAACTCCACACTGGCACAGTAGCAGTTAAGGAATAGTTCTGGGCCCAGGTGGCTGTGCTCTGCCTCTGCCCCACCTGAGGAGCCTGCACTAGCTGGAGGAGTCACTTAAAAGTGACCCAGACACTCAGTTACGAAGTAGATAAGAGGCTTCTTTTGGGAATGCCTGAGTAAGGCTACAGTAGGCATCCTGACTGCAAAGGAAAGGGCTGCAAAGAGCAGCCACCCCAGACTCTAGGGCTAATCTTCTCGTAGCCCTACGGAACCCTCCACTCTAACTTCTGGTGGATCATCTGAGAGGCTGTTGACCATGCTGTGATCTGGGACAGTAAGGAGGTAGGAAGGGGCCTAGGGAGGCAACCTCAAAGCACTCTGGCATGTTTGTCATCACTGCCTCTCATTAGGTTCTGGGCTGGAGTCCTGGGAAGACGGAGGGCTTGGGTTCACCCTCCTAGCACTCTCTTTGGATGGGAGTACAAAGCCCTTGTCCCTGAAGATAGGTGGGAATGGAGACACTGTGGCTGCATCTACACTTGTAAATTATGTCGACTTAAGTTTGCTTAAGTCGACTTATTTACCCTGCGTCTACACTACAGTTTCCTTAAGTTGACTTAAGCAACTTGCTTAAGTCGACTTAATGAAAATTAAGTCGACTTTATTAAACCTTGTTTTAATTCAACTTAAGGCTTAAGTCAACTCCCTAGAGTAGACTTAAGCCAGTGTAGATGTGGGGTAGCCCTAAGTCGATTTAGGGCTACCCCAGGACTGCACCAATGCCCTCCCTGCTGGGAGGGGGGCACAGGGAGAGCCTGGCATGCCCCCCCCAAAGGGCAGGGCAGAGCCCTGCCCACCCTGCCCCTATGCCCTGCCAGGGTCCCTGTCCCCCTTTGCCCCATTGTACCTATGTACAATGGGGCAAAGGCTGAGCCCCCTGGCACTGGGCAAGGGATGCCCCCTGCCCCCATGGACCTGCTCTAGGTCCCCCTAGCCTCTAGAAGTCGACCTAGGCATCCAGTGTGGATGCTCTAGGTCGACTTTGTAAGTTCCCCCCAAAGTTGACTTAAAATTTAAGTGTAGACTCACTAAATCGACTTAACTAAAGTCGACTTAAATTTCCAAGTATAGACATAGCCTGTAAGCCCTGAGAGAAGGAGGAGCAACCCCCAGCAGCCTGGAGGTAAGATGAAGACCCATTATGTTGTTGGGATGTTGGACTACATATATTTTGTTAGACATTGTTACCCCATAATGGGGGGTGGATTCAACTGGTGGCTGAGCTGGAGGACTGAATTGCTATCTAGTGGAAGGAGGACCACCATGGTGTCTGAGTGATGTTCCCCAAGGGACACTGGAGCCAGGGGAGAGCTGGGACCCTGTGATCTGACCACTAGAAGCAGACGTGTCAGCCCAGCCCTCTTGCACAGATAGGGGAAAGAGGAAAGATAGGTAGGGGAAAGAGGGAGACATAGAGAATGAGCAATAACGTCATGGCCTCAAGTGGCAAGGTAATGCCACAGTGTTTGTGTTTAAAATATTTTGGGTGAGTGAGGCCAGCACAGGGGAGGGAGATGTGATGTAATTTTCTGCAGGACTAGGCCGGGAGCAAATTACTGCCCCATGAGCGAGCAGCTGGGAGAGTGTGACAGACAAGTGTATCAGACGCCCACTGCCTTGTAGGATTAGTCTTGAGGCAATGTTGCCAACTGCCCCATCCTTGGCCAGGGCTGAGTTTAAAAACAAAACAAGGGGTTTTGTGCCACATTTAAAGACTAACAGACTTATTTATTGCAGGATACATTTATTGGTCTTTAGAAGTGCCACAAGACTCCTTGTTTGTTTTGCTGAACCAGACTAACACGGCTCCCTTCTGGAACTGGTCAGCATGCAAGGCTGAGTTTAAAGGCATGCTCGAACTCTCATGGCTCAGAACTGCCTTGCCAAATTTGCCTGGAGTTCCTGCTCTGGAATTGCATCACACAGGGAGTTTGTTCTGCTGAAGTTGGAGGCTGGGCTGTGTGTGTGTGTTTAACAGGGCGTATAATAGAAAGTTTATTTTTCTCCTTCATTATAGAGAGGTTAGTGCTTTTTTCACAACAAAATACTGCACCTTTCTGTAAAGATCCAGAGGCAATTTCTTCTTACAGCACCCCATATATGCAGAGCTGAAAGATCCTATAGCTATAAATCCAGTGCTGTGCTGTCATGAGACCATGGGATCCCCCACTAACCACTTCTTTATTAGGTGAACTTCTGCCCATTGAAGGGAGGGTAAGAAACATCTTTGTGTGCTGCTGCTGAAAGAGAAGACTTGGGGTGTGGCAATTTGTGGTGTAAAATTGCATTGTGTGTGTCTGAAACCAGGGAATGAGGGGATTGTTACTATTTTTCCTTTACCCATAAGACACCTTTGGTTTCTCCCACATTGTTCAAGTAAGAGAAATGGTTTCAAGCTGCTCCTCTGTGGGGGCTAAATTCTGCCGGGTCTATAGGTGGTTGCACAGTGCAGGGAGGGGAGAAATAAAAAGCTTCTTTCCTATTTGCACTGTCCCTGCCGGGGGCAGGCAGAATTGCCGCCGTGATCCCTCCTTGGCCCCCTGAGAGCATGCAGTGCCCTGGGAAAGAAGGCAGGGTGAGGCCTCTTGTCTCCTTACATGTACAGGTCCCAAACCTACACCCTCAAAACAGGTTTAACAGGCATGCAGCCATTCTTTGCTTACAAGTTATTTGTGCTTGATGTATGGTATCTTCGTATACACACAGCACTGGCTTAGTTTGCTCCCCCTCAATCAATGGTAAAACTCCCCCTGACTTTAACAAAGCCTCCTTTAAGCCAGTGCTGGGCACTTTGGAAGCCTAAACACAAAATGTTTGTATGGTTGTCTTAACGTTACCAAGGTATATTTACACAATACCGAGTCTTTCATCCTGAAGTATCCTGAAACACGTCACAAAGAAAGGGCCTGTCTTGCAGATACTTCATAGTAATCTTAGTGCTTCCTACAATGAGCATGCCCATTACAGACAATGGCGTGACTCAAGTGAACAAAGCTTTGTAGGAGCAGGCCCCAAAATACTAACACTTAGTGTTTCTTGAAAGTATTCCTTGATGCTTCTTGTCTACAGATTTACACAGCTGATGCTAACATGGACTCCAATCTACTGCCAGACTTCAGATGTTAGTATATTATTATATTTCACTGATCACAGAATGCATCTCTTATGGTCCAGACCAGAATGTTACCCATATTCTTGCAACATCATCCATCTATATCCAGTTCACAGCTCACTGCTTCACCTGACTAAACAGTCTAATCTGGTGTGCTAGGTGTACTACAAGATAAATTTAATCTAACCCCCATCACAAAGTAGCCCAATCTCTACTTCCAATTATCACAGGAGAGTAGCACAGGAGAGTAGACATCATTGTCCAGAGCCTCAGCGGCCATAAATTGGTGTAGCTCCATGAAAGTCAAAGCAACATTGACTTCTCCAGCTGTGAGTCTGGCATCATCTGTTTTACTCCAGTGACAAACAATGGGGAAGGCTCTATAAATTACATGAATTACCAAAAGCAATTTAGTTGCTAGATGAATAACCTGTTACAATCCAGCAACAGCTATGAAAAAGGACTAGATGAATAAGAATGATAACCAAAAATCTATACCATGTCATCACTGCTGTTTCCAAATCCAAGGACAACTCATCCATCCACAAAATACACCATAGTAAGACAAAAAATGCCATGGTGGTGTGGAGAGTCATGCACACATGCTTTCCTAAAACATTAATCTTATCAAAGGTCACTCAGGCCTTGTACACACTACAAAGTTATTGCACGATAACGCTCGTTATTGCGCGATAACAGGCACAGCGTCCACACACAAATCCATGTTGTTGCACGGTAACAGCTGTCTTACCACACAACATGTAAACCACCAAAACGAGGGTGGTAGCGGCTACCGCGGAACAGCTATTCCATGATAGTTCATGTGTATACGGTTGCCGTGCAATATGAAACCTCCGGAAATGTCCCAGAATTCCAATTCCATCCCTTCTGCACTTCCTTCTGCACTCTGTGGCTGTGACATGACTGTACCCGCCCTCCCATCATTCCCGGGAATTTTTGAGTTCTTCACTCTTCCTGTTTGCTCGGCGTGGAGTGCAGCTGCAGCTGTGTTCTCCAAGCACAATGGCGGCTCAACGCAGCAAACGTGCTCCAGTCTGGACCACAGCTGAGGTGCTTGATCTCATAGGCATCTGGGGAGAGTCCGCTGTGCAGGCACAGTTACATGGCAGCCAGCGGAATTTCAATATTTTTGGCCAGATTTCTCGGGCCATGACAGAGAAGGGGTACGAGAGAGACACTCTTCAGTGCAGGTTGAAGGTGAAGGAGTTGCAGATTACGTACCACAGAGCCAGAGAGGCTAACCGGCGCTCCGGCTCAGCGGGGATCCCACAACTACCCCAAAAGCTCCTGTGGGCACGTCGGCACCACCCCATGAAAGGGATACCGGAGCAGACAGTGATGAGCAATTCGTCGATGAGGACGTGGAGGTGGAGGATGACCTGGAGGGTGAAAGCGGTGCAGCCAACCTAGGGAGCCAGGAGCTGTTCTCCACGCCACCCGACACATGCTGCCCAGATTCCTTCTCCATACTGTCTTCGGATGCAGCAGAGGGGAGCTCTGGTAAATTTCATCAGAAGTGGCTTCTATGCTAGCTGGATAAGCTTTGCGGGCAAATGAAGAGCGGGCGGGAGATAGGCATTTTGAGTTTCATCCTTTCTCTTTTTTTTTGGATGGGGGGGGTCTACCCCGCATTACATGAGCAGTGCATAAACACATGCTGTAATTGTCAAGAAATCCTCTCCATTGAGATCACTGAAGGTGTCCTCGATGTACTTCCACAGCCTCCTAATTAAATTCGATGGGAGAGGAACTGTTTCTCCTCCCCCATAGAGGGATACTCTCCCTCGCCAGTTGCAAAGCACAGCAGCGGGAACCATGGCTGAGTACAAGCCTGCTGCATACGGTCCTGGCTGAAAACCAGTGACATGCAGGATATGCATTCTGGCTTGCAGAGGCACTCTAAGCAGCGAGATATCAGCTTCCATGGCAGTGCCATATGTGAACTAATTGCCCAAAGCACTGCAGATAGTTCACAGAGCTATGTGTCTTGTCTCGGCAACCCGAACCTCCCTTTGCAAAAGCCCTTTCAGTCCCTGGCAATGACCTGTCCCGTGGGCACTGAGGAATGTGGCGGCAGAGCATATTACTGGCTCCTTAACCAAAGTGAGAACAATAGCACTACTTATGATGTTTCATTTTTCCTTAGAAATGACCTTTGCCGGTAGGTGGTCTGCGCCAGCTGACCGGCTGAGACAGATAAGGAGGAGGCCACACAGGAGCAAGGAGGATATCTTCCAGGAGCTGATGCAGTCCAATGAGGCATCAGCGAGGGAGACTAGACAATGGAGGCAGGAATGCCGGCAGGAGCACAAAGAGAACCATTTGAAGAGACAGAAGCAGAAGGATACCCTCATAAGCATCCTACAGGAGCAGACCCAACTGTTGAAGACCATGGTTGGTCTGCAGACCCAGCTGCTCCAGGCTCGGGGGGGGGGGGGG
>ML685770.1:10905653-10944017 GCA_007922175.1 Pelusios castaneus
ATAGCATTTATGAGATATCCATAGAAAATAATATCATAAATGCTTCTCTAAATTCAGACAGTGTCACACTGTGCCCACATGCCCTGCCCTTTGGGGGGCATGCCAGGCTCCCCCTGTACCCCCCCCCCCAGAAGGGAGGGCATTGGTGTAGTCCTGGGGTAGCCCTAAATTGACTTAGGGCTACCCCAGGGCTACATTGGCTTAATTCAACTTTAAAAAGTCGAATTAAGCCTTAGGTCGAATAGAAAGGTGGTTTAATAAAGTCGACTTTATTTTCCTTAAGTCAACTTAAGCAAAGTGTAGTGTAGATGCAGGGCACATTAAGTCGACTTAAGCCAAGCTTAAGTCGACTTAATTTACAAGTGTAGACGCACCCCTTGTTTGATTCACAACAGTGTTGGTAGTGGGGTTTCTTTAAGGATGAAAGACTCTGGAATTCATTAGTGAAGTGAACCGAGCTAAAAGTACAAAAAAGAGCTAGGCATATGGTGGATTGGTAAAAGTATATTTAACAAATTAGCTCGCAATGTGACAGCTTTTGTGAAATATGTGCACATTAGGAATATGAACGGGAACAAATAGTTATTATGTTTTCAAATACTGACTTGCTGAGAAAACATATGAGGGTCCAACTCTGGAGTCATTAGTCAAGCAAAATGCCCAGTGGAATCTCAAAGTAGGATTTTCAGCCCAGTGTAGTGACATGCAATGCTTAGTCCTGCTCTCAGAAAAATAGGAATGTTGCCATTGACTTCAGCTGATGCAGAATCACATCCTTATTAATCTTTATATATTCTTATTAATCTTATTGTACATGTAACAGAATGAATCCTAAATGTTTGTAAAGCCCCAGGAGAAGGAAGCAAAGTTTGTTAATCAGAGGGAAGCCTATGCTAAGCCTGAAGGTAGAATACAACATGCAATTGAATTAATTTAATTTGCGAATAAGCTGAGGCTGGAGGCATACAACCAGGTAGGGCCAACTCATCTAGAAAGAGACCACCAGTGCTGCTGAGACATGCCCATTAAAGATAGTCAACATGGCTTACGCGTGACTCATTGAACTTCCAATACTGATCCTGTTCCTGATCCTATACCAGTGGTTTTCAGACTCTGGGTCAGGACCCAGTACTGTGTCGCAGACCCTCTGGTACTGGGTCATGGTGTCCTCTGCTGCCTCCACCAAAAGACTGGAATGCATTGCAGAAAGATGTAATTTTTGGGTGCCAGGCATAAATGGTTTTTTTGAACTGGGTCCCGAGGAAAAAGGTTTGAAAACCACTCCTATAAGCAGCCCCTTATATTGCCATGGTGGACTCCTAGGACTCTGCAGAAACACAGGAATGTGCCCCTATATGCAACCCTATTGAAACCCAGGGGTCTGTCCTCATGAGGTTAGTTGCAGGATTGTGGACTAAATACGGATCATTTTGCATTGATTAGAACAATGGTCGCTCATGTAAAACAACAATCTTGGATCCTGATTGAGGTCTCTTGGCACTACATTAACAATTCAGATACTAATTAAGGATAATTTGGGGCAGGAGTAAAATACATAATTCCAAGATACACACACACTTTCTTTTAGACACATTAAAGATAAAAACAAAGAGAGTCTTGTGGCACCTTAAAGACTAACGCATTTCTTTGGGCATCAGCTTTCGTGGGCTGTGACAAAGTGGGTTGGAGCCCACAAAAGCTTGTGCCCAAAGAAATTTGTCAGTCTTTAAGGTGCCACAAAACTCTCGTTTTTGCTGTACACAGACTAACACAGCTACCCCTTTGCAAATTGTCACTTTAAAGACAGGGAGACTGCTTAGCCCTATGCATCATGTAAGATGAGTACCACTTCTCGTGCTGACATGCTCAAAGCACATATGCTCAGTCCTTGACAAATGATCTCCTTGCAAAGCTTCATAATGCAGCTGAGTCAGTTAAAAGCTGGTTATAAACAAAGCCGCTATTCAGCTGTCAAAGCAATTTTTAGTTACACTAAAACAGAATATGAAGGGCAATATTCTGCAGTCACTGATGGCCCTGCTACCCATTGAACTCAATGGAGTTGCATGGGTGTGAATCATAGCAATTTGCAGTCACATGGACAGCAGAGCATATGCCATCACCTTCTCAAATCATATAAATTGTAAAAGGTTACATAAATTGCACTCATTCAGCAATTATGGATGTCAAAGTTCTGCCCATACCCATGACATTTTTATTTCTGTAGTAACCAATGCTACCTTCAATGGAAGGGGAAAAGCAGACAGTGATTCAGAGAGGCATAAAAAATGTAAGAGAACAAGACAAATGTGTGATACATAAATTAACAGGTAGCTTGGGCATATTAATAAATTTGTATTGCCCCCTCACTGGGGAGATGTCTATAGGCAGTCATCGTACCACCACTCCTGATGATGTGATCAACAAAATGTCATGCCAAATCTATATAGCATCATGCCATCATATATGCTCTCCATAATGTATCGTTTATAATAAATGCCCTTAGTGCAGTGTCCCGGAATGACTTCCATTGGGACACCGTTTGTTTGTCAGATGTGACTTTTGTGTCACTAGCAGGTGTTTCCAAGCCTCACCCTCAACATAGGAAATAGAGGAAGAGTGGGAATGTACAGATTCAAACTAAAATGAATCAAACTGCCTGTCAAGCTTTCCATAACAAGCTGCGTGTGAGTGTGATGTATAGCTCTCGAAAGGCACATGGGGCAGGGAGAGGCATTTTGGAGATATTCTCCTATATTTCTTTTCCCTTGAAACAGCAAGATCACTATTAAAAAACTTTATTCACTAATTAAAATCTTGGATAAAACAAATTCTCTACAACTTTTTGACAAAACTCCCACAGATTCAGGATTTGATTCACACTTTAAAAAAAAAATCATGTCCCTTATTATCCCCCACTTATTTCCTTTATCTTTTCCTGTTCTAGTTGTTTCCTTCCTGAGAACTCTTTCTAATTTGACTTTTCCATTCCTTTTCTTTTTAACTTAATTGGTCTCTCTCTCTCTGTAGCACAGCAATATAGACAAAACTTAGGCATCACTTACATCCCATTTAAATTCTCCAAATACATGCATATATCTTGTTTTGGCCCTCTGTACAAGGATGATTTTCACCCTTGATGGCCAGCTCTACAAGGGAAGGCCCACTAGCTGGTCCTCCATGCGTAACAGATAAGAGGGAGGAAAAAACAGCAGTGCAAAAAATGTGATAGTCAAGCTAGAATATATTGCACAAACCGTGGGCAGCAGAAACAAAGACCAGAAATGCAAACAAGAAAGAATTGGAGAGCATCTCTTCAAGAATCCACAGCAACAATACCACATAAGAGAAATACAATAAATCAGATAATAAAAACATTATAGATTTTATATTGGGTTTCCTGAGGGATGCCACCTAGCTAGCATTTTACTGACACAGCTGGTTAGCTCCATTTTACAAGAAAGACTGGGGAAGTTGAGCAGCTGTCTGCATTGATGATTTAGTTGTATTTAAAGTTTTCAATGAATAAAAATAAAGACAAATGAAATGAATAATAAATAATATATCTGCAGTTGGTTTTGTGGTTGCTTTTACATCTTCTCAAACGAGGCCCTGAACCTCAGCCAAAATGAATCTACCCAGAATGTCGACAGGAGTCCATAAAAGGAAGATAGGGGATGATACCACCAGTTGCAGTTTAAGTTCGGTGTTAACTATTCAGATCCCCTCCATTCACCTAAAAAAGACACAAAAGAGTAAACTGTCTTCTCAGTTGCAACTGGACTCAATCCAATAACCATGCTGATCTCTTGGAGACACACAGGTTTTATATCACAGAATCTGGGGAAAATTTTGATCTCACGTGAACTGTAACCAGTACTCCCAAGCATGTTGCTTTCAAGGAAGTTTCTCCTCATTTACACTAGAGTCAATGGGATGAGAATCACTCTTAGGGCCAACTTTTGAAGATATTTATAGGCTTAAAGATGCAGATAGATGCCTAGTGGGATTTTCAAAAGTGCCTAGGAGCCTACCTCCTATTGCTATTTACAGCTTTAAAAGTCTAGGTTTAAAAATCTGGCCTCGATTCTGGAAGCTGTTCCAAGCACATAGGCTGGTGAATGCGTAGAACGTTGATTCAAAAGGGCTCCGTACAGATGCTGGGTGTACCCAGATGAAGCCGTTTGTAGGTTGAAATCTTAGTTTTGGAAAGATGGCAACAGAGGAATTGAAAGTGATGAATGTTTTGCTCCACAAGCTGCTGCATGGTTTTTTGCTGTTTTATTTTAGGTAATTTTGTATCTCCTCATGTGCTTGTTTTCTGCAAAAATGAAACTGCTATTTTGACATTAAAACTCCCCCCCCTCAAAATAGAATGTTAACTTCAAACCTGTAGAGAGATGCTTGTAGAAGGTTGTGATTTTAGAGAGACTCTCTAGCATGGGTCAGTATTGTGTGAATTGGGAGACTGCCCTACAGGTGAGCTAACCTGGCTACTCCCAGCTGCACACCTGGGAATCACTCCTGTCTGTGTTATTAAAGTTCTATTCCTCACTCATTCAAGGGCGTGGTCTTTAATGAATCCTCAAGATCATTACAAAAGCCACCTTTCTCACTCAATGGGATCCAGATGGCCCAGGAACTGCTTCCTTTTTTTATTTTTTTTTTTGAGGAAAGAGCTTGTTTGTAAGAGAAAAATTAATCAAATATGGTGTGGGGGGAGCTTTCCTGCCATAAGGGCTCAGATCTGAATATGTGATGAAATGGAACAAACAAAAGTAGTTCCGCCTTTTGTTGCCCAGTTTTTCACAAGCAATGCTACTTGTTGCCAAGAAAAACTTGTGTGTGTGTGTGTGTTTAAAAATAATTAAATTATGCACTCTTTTTTAATATCTAGGGACACTTAAAAACTGCTCCCCAAATCAACAGAATTCAAGCTAATAGGTATTTTGATGATATTAAAACAACAGCTTGCATTTATAAACTGCCTTTCACACCTAAGAGATTGCAAAGCATTTTATAAATTAGTGGACAGGTCTTGGACCCTGCTTCAGCTGCCCTAGAGCAATCTTAACAAGTACCTTGAAGACTCCCTAACCTAATGGATTCTTGGATGGCTTAGAGCTGATGCCTACAACTACACTTCTGACTCTGTGCTCCTAGGGTTGAGGGAGTGGCTGGGGCAAATATAGTAAATCTTATACCCAACGATTCTCTATTATTTGAATGAGCTTCTTGGACCACAGGCAGCTGAATATGTTAAAGCAGTCTTCAAGCTCTTCTCATTTATTCTGGGGACCAGATTTGTCTTCATTTGGTCTCTGGGCCGGGGGATGTATAAATGTGGCTTAAAGTCACTTCCAGTATGCTTGCTGCCGGACTCTGGAGGAGGATTTGGGCCTTGGTTTTGTTAACTTAAATAACTTAATGACATTTTGGATAAAGGACATCTTTGCTAGACGTTCAATACTGTTGCCCCTTCAATCAAGAGTTCACAATAAATATGTTCAGACTCAGAGTCACCTAGCATGTCCACTAGCAAAGAAGAGACCAGAGAAGATCAGACTCTGCAATCTATGTATTAGTAAGATAAAAAACAAGGACAGCTTGTAAATTAAGTCCTAGCTCTTTAAACTCCTGCACAGGTCATCTTTAGGCTGCAGCTAGCAATTTGTACTTAACTGGTGATAAGAATCGATACTTATTAGAATGACTCTGGCAATCTCAATGTAGGTCACGTTTGCAATTTAAGTTGACATGCACCTAGCGGTTATGGGACTGCAACTCTCAAAGACTTTTGTCATCAAAAAGCTATTCAATAAGGGTGAAAGCCAGTCCCCTGCAGAGAGCCAGCCCAAGGTATAGATGGCATTCACTCAACTTTCGTAGCATCAGGGCTTTTTTCGTGATGTACACACTGGTATGGAGTACTGGCTCCTTTTTTTCACAGCGATGTGGCCCCAGCTCCTGCCGTCGTCGCCAGCAGCACCAGGTCCCTTGCTGGGGCCAGATCTGGTGGCCCCCTGTTCTCAGCCAGGGCTGGGGTTGGGACCAGATCAGGCTGCTGCCATGGCAGCCCAGCCCCAGATCCCCGACTGAGGTCATGGCCAGATCGGGCTCCTGCCATGGTGACAGCCCGGCCCTGGATTCCTCCCAGCAGGGGTTGGGGCTGGATTGGGCTGAGTACCAGCACTTTTTTTTTTTAAACAAAAAAAGCACTGTGTAGCCTGGTGTAACAACACATTGTTGCTGGCAGGCCTTCTATGATAGATGTCCCTAGGGGTCCTATTTTACAAAATCTCACCATATACCGAGTTCTAATGCAAAACGTATGTCGTAATGGGCCAAAATAATCTGGTGAAACTCTATTAGATTCAATGAAGTTTCACAAGGGATGAATTTGTATGTCCTACTATATGGCAGTCAAGTCGACACTGAGATAACTGATGGGAAAGATCCTATTTTGATATATTGGTGCTGTCTACCTCTGAGCATATGGTCTGTGTTCGTATGGAATTGGGGCATGTCAGAAGGTTGGGGAAAAGGAGAAAGAAAAGAGCTGGGAGAATGGAACAACAATTTCATTTTCTGCTATATTTATGACCGGCTCAAAACTTTCACAAGCCCAAATATTCATAGTCTCTCATAAATTGATAATGGAAATGGCCTACTCCATCCATCTCTTCTGCTGATGCAGTGCTGTCAGACCTTTCAGTATTCTGTCCCATGACATTTTTAAGGGATCAAGTGATGGAGCTTCCATCACTTGCCTTGGGAGCCTTTTCACAGTCTAATGGAGTTAGGAAATGGCCCCTGATATTCAGGCTGAGTTTTCCTCTTCTCAATTTTATTGCATTATTCCAAGTTACATTTCCAAGAACTACCAAACAGTGCTTCTCTCTATCTGGCATTTAAACATTTTAAATATTTAAAGACTGTTCTCATGACTCTTATTTGCTTTTCTGTCAAGCTACTGTAGATAAAACGTACAGGGCCAATTTCCACTCATTTATATGCACGCAACCCCATTGACTTCAGTGGTCAGGCATAGCACTAAGTGAGAGGATAACTTGGCCACAATATTCAATTATTTCTTTGCTCATAATTTGGCCCATTCTTTTCTTTTCTTTTCTTTTCTTTTCTTTTCTTTTCTTTTCTTTTTGTTGCTCAGGTGTCCAAAAGTGTACATAGTGTTCTAAGAGGAGCTTTACCAGACCCATACCAAAGAAAAACAACACTGCCCCACTCTGTGCAATGATGCCTCTGAATATATATTCTCTTCATCCATGTGGGCACCAATAACACTGCCCTCTGACTCTGAGCAGATCAGCCATGACTACATAGCTCTGGGGGCTAGGGTCACTGGTCAGGCACCTTCCCGCAGTACTCCTTCCTAAGCATGGGATGTTGAGCCTGCACCCATCACTGATGACACAAAAAAGCTGAGGTTTGTAATGTTTAATGCCTCTTTTACTTTGGTCATTACTATAAAAGGTTAGTGGTGACTAGATACTCAATACAATTAATATTAACCAGAAAAGGGAAGGAATACAAGACAAACTAGGAAAAGACCAGGTCAAAGAATATCTAGGTATTTTGCCTGTATTCAATGGCTGGGCCTGATGAAGTTCAGGGTCCTTAATTAACTATGTGAAGTAATCTAAGAACAATTAGCAATTATCTTTAAGAATTCCTGGAGGACAGGTGAGGTCACAGAAGACTAGAAAAGGGCAACCATAATACCTACCTTTAAAAAGGGCAACAAAGAGGACTTGGAGAATTATAGACCAGTCAGCCTAACTTTGATACCTTGAAAGATACTGGAATTACCTATTAAACCATCATTTTGTAAGCACTTGAAGAATAACAGGGAAGGAATAGCCAGCAAAAATTTGTCAAAAATAAATTATGCCAAACCAACCTACTCCCCTTCCTTGGCAGGGTTACTGGCCTAGTGGATAGGGGGAAGCAGTAGATGTGATATAACTTGATTTTTGTAGGGCTTTGGGCACAGTCCCACATGACATTCTCATAAGTTTAACTAGGGAAATGTGATCTAGAGGAAATTATCATAAAAATGGATGCACAACTATTTGAAAGATGATACTTAAAGAATAATTATCACTGATTCGCTGTCAGACTGGGAAAGTGTATCTAGTGAGATACTGCAGAGGTCAGCCCTAGGTCTGGTACTAGTCAACATTTTCATTAATGACTTGGATAATGGAGTAGAGAATATGCTTATAACATTTGCATATAGAAGTAAGTTGGGACAGGTTGCAAGCACTTAGGAAGAGAAGATTAGAATTCATAATTACCTTAACAAATTGAAGAACTAATTCAATAAAGACATGTGTGAAGCTTCACTTAGGAAGGAAAACTCAAATACACAACTACAAAGTGTAGAATAACTGTCTAGGTGGTAGTACTGCTGGAAAGGAGCTGGGGTGCTAGAGTGAATCACCAATTGAGTATGAGTCAACAGTGTGATGCAGCTGTGAAAAGGGCTAATATCATTTTGGTATGTATTAACAGGAGTGATGTATGTAATACATGGAAGGTAACTGTCTCGCTCTATTCAACAATGGTGAAGTACTGTGTCCAGTTGTGGGCATCGTGGTCTAGGAAAGATGTGGACAAATTGGAGAGTATCCACAGCAGAACAACAAAGATAATAGGTTTAGAAAACCTAATCTATGAAGAAAACTTAGTTTAGTCTTGAAGAAAGAAGACTGAGGAGGGACCTGAGAACAGTCTTTAAACCTGTTAAGGGCTGTTATAAAGAGGCCAATAATCAATTGTATTCCACATTCAGTGAAGGTAGGATAAAAAACAATGGGCTTAATATGCAGCAAGGTGAAATATTAGAAAAAAACTTTCTAATCATAAAGGCTATGTCTACACTGGCAAGTAAGGAAGCTTAATTAAGGGCTTCCTTAATTTGAACTAATAAATTCGAATATGCTATTCGAACTAAGGGTTAATTTGAACTAGTTAGTTCAAATTAACCACTGTAGCCATGTTAGTTCAAACTAATTGCTTAGTTTGAACTAAATTTTTCTAGTTTGAATTAAGTTAATTCGAATTAACTAAAATTAGTTCGAATTAGTTAGTTCAAATTAACGAATTCGAACTAACTTTAGTAAGTGTAGACATAGCCAAAGGTAGTTAGCACTGGAATGGACTTTGAAGGACGATTGTAGAATCTCCATCACAGAAAATCTTTAGAAACAGATTGGATAAACAGTTGTCAGGGATAGTCTAGTTCTACTTGGTCTTGCCACAGTGCAGGAGGCTGGACTTGACTTCTCAAGGTGCCTTCCAGTCTTACATTTCTAGAGGTATGTCTACACTGGAGGATCTGTTAAGTCGACTTAATAAGGTCAACTTTAAGTTGACTTAAAGTCAACCTTGTTAAGTCGACTTAGAGAGTCCACACTGAAAACTCCAGTCGACTGCCAGCATCCACACTTGCAGGTGCTAGGTCGACAGAGGAGTGGGTACATTGTGGGTAGCTGTCCCACATTGCACTGGGGCCTGGAGGCCAATTAGGTCGACTTAAGGGCACTCCCCATCCACACTGACTTAAGTTGACTTAATAAGGTCAACTTGAGCGTTAAGTCGACCTTCAGAGTTGGTGTTATAAAGTCAACCTAAGATAGCACTTAAGTCGACTTATAAGCACCCAGTGTGGGCTCAGTGGTCTTTAGGTTGACTTAACCATCCTTAAGTCGACCGAAGGCTCCAGTGTGGACATCCCCTATGATTCTTATAGCCTCCATTAGCTATTGCTGTCACCATACCACACAATAATCTCCTGTCTAGTTTGTTAATCATTATCCTTTATATTCAAGAGAGAAAATTGTGAAGTTCCAAAAAGTACAAGACCTTCAACAGTTGAAAACATGAAAAACCTTGAGTGCAAAACCATTGGTTGATGGGGGGAATAAATAACAGCTTTTACATGTAGATGTTAGTGCGTGACTCATAGAAGGAAATAAGAACTGTTTGAGATGCTGATCTTTTGTGAAAATTGAAAGGAAAGTGAATGGGTCAAGTAGAGATGAGGTTATGATGCAAAATTTCAATACCAGATCCAAATTTCAACTGCCTTTCCTTTTTCTCCGAAGTTTGGGGATAGCCATGTCTAGAGTCCTGAGCTGGGCCAATCTCTTTTAAAACCTACATTTTTCTTTCCACACACCCATTTCCTATTAAAATTGTTTTGCCATAATAGTTGGATGGAATTCGCCAATTGGGTACAATACATTGGGTACAATGGCGAGGCCAATTCATTTAAGCTGTCTTCATGGTACAATAATGTCAGCAAGATAAACAGGGGGAGCTGTAATCTTTTTATAACTCCTTTGCTATGCTGTTCTTGAAAATTTAGTTAAATGTCAGGATGTTCTCACTGATAACATTGCAAGTATCTTTCTGCTGAAAGTAGCTGGTTTTTTACCAGTGGTTCTCAACCTTTTTCGGGTCGGAACGCACGCGGTGGTGGGATGCGACCCTACAGGACACACCAGCCCACTTACCCCAGGATGAATCCAGCCATCTCCCTGGCTCTCCACGACACACTAACTACTATGTGGCAACACTGTAATGTGTCCAGACAAAGTGGTTGAGAACCACTGTGTTAGACATCAAGATGGTTGCACAACATCATTTAGGGTGTCAAAATACCTCATTCCACTGTATTCCAGCAACTGCACAACATTCCTCATTCTGCCACTTGTAGCTATATTCTTGGATCTGGATCCTCCATGACTGTGGGTTCCCAAAACATCAGGATTGTTGAATAACGGACCATATGTGCACGATGCCAGATAAGAGACATACTTGGACTTTGGACTAAGAGATGGTCCTAAAGCAGAGCCAACTCTCTGATTTCCCCATCAGCGTCATCTCCAGAATTTTCTTCCATTTAAATGTAGAACCTGCTTGTACACTTTATTACTGTCTGCTGCTCTTTGAAACAGTATGATATTAAAGGGCACTAGGAAACCTTTTGTGTGCACAGGTAAGGTCTACATGAACCAATTACCGTGCAAGAGGTTAGTGCACTTTAAAAATCACATCTATCTAGAGCATGTTACTCCACTACATAGATGAGCCCTAAGTTTCTAGCCCTTACCATTGTGAGTGTAGCCTTGCAGATGAGAAATGGTGCAGAGTTGCCTTCTTAACATCTTGTCTCCTGCCCTGTTCATCTCAGTGGGGTAGCAAACTCTGTAGACCACTGAGAACTATCTCATATTAACCGTGTCAAAAGAAAGATCCCATTCTGGGACTGTAGGTAGAGTGGGGAGTCTGTTTTGTGGTTACAGTTCGCACAAACTATCACCTTTCCCCACTCAGGAGTGCGACACAGTTTGAACCTTGGTAAATACATATGTTTCTATAATAATCCAAATCCTTGCTGCTCAAGAACAAGAGGCATATGTAGATGAGAATGCGTAATTGCACAACCAGTTGGTCAGGAGTTGGGTCTACTGTGGAACATTCAGTTTCAACAGTTAGCCAACCACCAGCTCATCTTTCTGGCTAATGGTGATGTGTGTGGTCATTGTATGAGTAAGCCCCATGTGTGGTTCAGCTGTTGACCTGGAGGAAAAACATTTGTGCCAGCTGGACAACGTGTGTGCTCATAGCTGGAATTACCTGAGCTCCTTTTTCACTAGGGTATAAATACACAAGCTGCACTCCTGAAACAGAAAACAAGTAGCTGCATAGAGAAGTGGCCTGTCAGACTGTCTCACCTTACAGCTTCCCTCCTCTCATCCCACCCTACCCCACAGCCAGTGATCATCTCCCCCCGCCTTTAGGTACTTTGTTGTCCATTTCAGTAAAATGGAATTTATTATGATCTTGAAATTTTCAAAAATGTGCCAAACTTGTGACTGCAATGATGTTAGGAAAATATTTCTTCACCCGTAAACCTCCGCGCCGCCCCCCCCCCCCGTGCTTATATCTCAGTCTGACATCTTTATTCCTTTAAAATGAGACTAAGTTAAGGAATTCTTATAAAGGGCCATTTATAGATAGCTCTCTGGTCAATAGGGGAAAACAAGTGCCTATTGTTTTGTATAAACTCTCCAATGTTAACTATTTACTCTCTATTTACTAGAAGGTTAGGATGGCCTCATAGCTAAAGCAAGCTCTGGGAGTAAGTAAATGTGGGTTCTAGTTTTGGAGCTACCACTGACTTGCTGTTGGACTTTTCTTCCAACCATGAAGAAAAGAGCAAAGCAGAACAGCTGCTGTGCAGCAAAGTCAGACTGAGGAGACCATTTGGACCCTGATATTGATTAGGTTTGAGGCAATATCATGCAACTTATTTGGGATTCAGGGTACTGAAAGCTCACAGGTGCCTTAGATCTTGTCAAAAGGGTGGCCCTCTCAAAGATTTTCGACTTCTTGGGCTGGGCTCTTATCTGTGGCTATGTCTACACTTGTGAATTTAAGTCGACTTTGTTAAGTCGACTTAGCATGTCTACACTTAAATTTTAAGTCGACTTTGGGGGGACCCTACAAAGTCGACCTAGAGCATCCACACTGGACGCCTAGGTCAACTTGTAGGGGCTAGGTGGACCTGGGACAGGTTCACGGTGGCAGGGGGGCACCCCTTGCCAAGTACCAGGGGGCTGAGCCTTTGCCCCATTGTACATGGGTACAATGGGGCAAAGGGGGACAGGGACCCTGGCAGGGCATAGGGGCAGGGTGAGCTGGGCTCTGCCCTGCCCTGTGGAGGGGGCATGCCAGGCTTTCCCAATGCCACCCCCCTCCTGGCAGGGAGGGCAGTGGGGGAGTCCTGGAGAGCCCTAAGTCAACTTAGAGTTGCCTTAGGGCTACTCCAGGTCTACACTGGCTTAAGTCGACTTAGAAAGTGTAGTGTACACGCAGAGTAAATTAAGTCGACTTAAGCAAGCTGAAGTCAACTTAATTTACAAGTGTAGACGCACCCAGAGTGACTGATTTTTATGACATTCCAACCCTTTCTAAAACAGGTATCTTCCAACTCCAAGTCAAACTAAGAAGACTCCCTTCATCCTGAAATTCTGGAGTTCTGTCTTTAACGTGTCTCTGCAGATTGGCATAAGGCCTTGTCTATACCTAAAAAGGATTTGGCAACGTATTTAAGCTGATAGAGCGATCCACTCTCATGGAAACCCACCTCGTACTGGCAAGGACTCTTCTGCCCAGATAGCTTAAGCAAGTTTCCTGAATGCAAAAGGCTCTGCTGCTTAAAGAACCTTTTTCCCAGCGTAATCATGGGAAAACCATAGGGCTTTCGCAAGCGTGACTATGCCCATTGGGGGATTTGTTGTTTTTTTTTATAGTCCTAACCAACACAGTTGTGTCATCACAACTTTTAAATGTACGCTAGCTTAAGCCTCAACTTCAGTTTCTTTCCATGCTTGATTGAAACCAGTGTTACAGTATTGCTGAAAGCGATCACCTTCTCTAGGCCCCTGTGCACTAAGACAGCCTCTGGTGCACATAGGCTTAAAAGACACTCATCACCTCACTGGATTAGGCTCTTAATTCTTTGCTTCCTTTTTAAAAACATGTTTAGAATTAATTTTTTGCCTCCTGGCTAACAAAGGGACTGTTTTAATGTTCTGTTCAGAGCTCCAAGCACCTTCCTCATTCCCATAGCTGGCTTGCAGGTCCAGCATTGTTCAGTACCACAGTGGGGATGCTGTTACCAACAGAGTGTCTGGCTATGTCTACACTTGTTAATTTAAGTCGACTTTAACTAAGTCGACTTAGTGTGTCTACACTTAAAAATAAAGTTGACTTAAAGGGGAACTTAAAAAGTCGACCTAGAGTGTCCACACTGGATGCCTAGGTCAACTTCTAGGGGCTTAGGGGGACCTAGGGGAGGACCACGGGGGCAGTGGGGGCACCCCTTGCCCAAAGCCAGGGGGCTCAGCCTTTGCCCCATTGTACCTAGGTACAATGGGGCAAAGGGGGACAGGGACCCTGGCAGGGCATAGGGGCAGAGTGGGTAGGGCTCTGCCCTGCCCTGTGGGGGGGCATGCCAGGCTCCCCCTGTGTCCCCCCCCCCGGCAGGGAGGGCATTGGTATAGCCCTGGGGTAGCCCTAAGTCGACTTAGGGCTACCCCACGTCTACACTGGCTTAAGTCGACTCTAGGGAGTCGACTTAAGCCTTAGGTCTAATAGAAAGGTGGTGTTATAAAGTCAACTTAATTTTAATTAATTCGACTTTTTTTCCCTTAAATTGACTTAAGCAGCTTGCTTAAGTCGACTTAAGGAAACTGTAGTGTAGACATAGGGTAAATTAAGTCAATTTAAGCAAGCTTAAGTCGACTTAATTTACCAGTGTAGACGCAGCCTCTGAGTCATGTGAAGTTGTAGCCAGTGATTGTGGAGCAGGTTGGGTTTTTTTTGTGGATCTGCAGTTAACATGGGAGAAGGTAATCATCCAAGAGACCTGTTCTCGTAAGATTTTCAGCCAATTTGTGCAAATTCTAGAGACTGAGATTAGTTCAGAAAAGCTTGAAAGAAGTCTCCAAACATTGGACTGCTTATGCAAATAAGTACTTAAACTCTAAACCTGTAACTAAAACCGTATTTTGCAAAATGTGCCTGTAAATTGAAACATCACCGAATTTTGGGGGGCTAGAAAGCCAGATGCAGCTCTGGATAAGAATTCTGGGTGCCTCTGCCTGTGATCTCTAATTGCTGTTGTACATCCTATCTAGCTGGTTAAACAGTAATCATTCAGATTTATTACTCATTAAGTATTCACTTACAATAGTGATGTAATCCAGGAACGTCAGGCAGAAACACAGTGGGCTCATATTTGTAAGTATTGATCTCACCACCAGAATTTAATGAAAATGCTCACAAATTGCAAGTTTTATGAATTTTAGCATGAATAATGATTCATGCCACAGGATATTTCTTCTTCGCTGTTCACCACTGATCTCTTTTAGAAGGTTTCAGTCATCCAGTCAGAGCAGAAACAATGCCATGTGACTTAAATGACCAACCAGCACACCTATGAATAACCAATGCTAAAATGTTGATACAAAGACTTGGAGAACACCTGTAAGTTGGAAAATTGTTCATCCTAACCATTTGTTAATTAGATAAATATTAATATTTGGTTTGCAAATGACTTGCTAACGAAGCCAAGGGGCCTAAGTTTTCAATTAATATCCCTAAAAATAGATCTAACAACTCTAATGCACTTCCTCTAACTGACATTAAACAAGACAGCCTATTGTTAGCAGGAGACTCAAACGTCATATTGAAAACAAAACTATGAATGGAAACATATCAGCAGTCTGCTTCCTGTGTGCTCAGACCTGGCTTACATTTGTTCTTTGCTACAGCCATAGGACTGTAATTATCAATAGTATTCATGTGTCTTTTTCCTATTTTCATTTTGTGTGAGTGTGACTGGGAAGAAAGTATTTGTGGCATCTATCTGAATTTGTCCAGCAGAAGGCCTCCTGCAAAGAAGATAGGGCACTGGATGTCTCAGTGGATTTGTGATGGTCCACAGAGATATTGGGTCATTATTTCAGTTTATCTCATGTCAGTAGTGCATGAAACTTTCACTTATCTGATAGCTGTTTGATGGCTTCCTTGGAATGAGACAGTGTCCCCAGCACTGTAGTACTCTTATGTCTGTACATCACATAAGCAGCCGCCACAATTGGTCTCAACAAAGAGGCCAAGGAATGAATGAAGAGGGGAACTGAACTTTTCTCTCTCAATTCTGGATGAGGTTCCTCTAACCTAAGTCATGACTGAAGCACACTGCGTGGACTAAGGTGCGAGGGAAGTTTGACAAAGCACTGCCCATCTTGTACCTTTCCTTGGAGAGAGGACTTTACACCCCAGAGCTCTTAATCAAGTACCTTTAACAGGCAACAAATTTCACTTAAAAAAAATGTAGGGTTCATTTCTCTAAGCTGAATATCACCATAGTGCACTCAGATCAAATATTTCTCCAAGAATGCACCAAATCTATGAGAGATTCAGGGTAAATTTGGGTGTAAAATCAAGACATGCCCTCAGTTTAAGAAACAGCTAAGCTGCACATGTCCTCAGGATTTAGTGTGTAGCCTTTACAGTTTACACCATTATCTATTTCTATATGAACGATGAGAGGATTTTAGTCAAAATGGAAAACGAAAGTGCTGCTTACAAGTTCCAGAGGGGGAGCCGTGTTAGTCTAGCTCAACAAAACAAACAAGGAGGCCTGTGGCATTTTTAAAAGACTAACAAATTTATTTATCGCATGAACTTTTGTGAGAGAAATCAAAGTACTGTTTGTTTACATTTATTTACAATTTACAAGTAAGAGAGACAGCGTTGGCGTCTCAGCTAATTTCCATCTCAGGTTATTACTGTGCATTCTGGCCTACTTATCCACCCCTGTAGCTTCACTTAGATAAATTGCTTTCATTTCTCTTTCCTACGCTTTCAGGCATTGCACTGTTGCTGTTAAACAGTTTCTATGATTCCCGTTTGTTTCCCTCCCCCTCCAATGGGTTGCTGCATTATAGTGGTGACAGAAATCATACATGTACACATGTGGGGCCAGATCAAAACGGATGTAAATGGATGAGGCTCTTCAGAATAGCCACACCATCTGACAAGAGGGTCCGAGAAGTCTTGCATGTAATTTTTGCTAATTACAGGTGCTACATAAATGTTTGTTAATTCACTTTAATTATTTTAATATTATAGATATTTAAGGCCAGAATTCCAAACAACCAGAAATCTAAATGTCCATTTACAAGCATAGTCCCAGCAGCCTCATATACATGAGATTCAAAATGGCATATGCACCATTGCATTTTTTCTTTTTTTAATTTCCTGACTACAAAAATCTGGCCTTTTAGGGTCCTTCTGAGCTCAAACAGAACTCCCATTGGCTTCAGTAGGTTAGATAGGGCCTGTGGTGTGTGTTGTTTTATGTTCTGAACTATTGAAAATATGTCCTTTAAAAAAAAAACCTCTACAAAGCCTAGCAGGAGATTTAAGAACATGGAAGAATGCCCAGTAATTGCACAGTATATGGAGATGATATGCATACCACTAAGCCACACGCCGCCCTGTGTACTGTCATTTACAGCTGAGAATTGCAGCATCTGATGTTCTGCTGACCATATTGAGAAAGCCTACCCCTTAGCGTGTGGTGATGGGGGGAGTGGGAGGGCAAAAATGGCTTGACGCCACCTTTGTGGATTACTGATCCTAGCTGCAGTCAGGGGCTCATTCATTAATTGGTGCAACTCACAACAGCCTCAGATTGTACCTTGCCTGTCTTTAGGTGGCTTTCTGGCAGATGGGCATCACAGCAGCATTCTGGCTATAGCCCTTTTTCCCTGGACATGCCATCTATGTTGGGGGCCAGGAAGTGAGCAGTACTGAGCTGCTAGAGTCAGGAGATTTCTCTAGTTGGGAGGATTCCTCGGGGTGCTCCTTTGAAGCCCATTTGTAAAGGGGCTGTAGTGTGGGTGAATCTCTGGGCTAAAGTCTGTAAAGTGATTTGGCGATGTAATGTGCTGTACAATGCATAACTTTGGCATGGACCTCGGCAGTGCTTTATTTGTTTAAAAAAAAAAAAAGGTGCCGGTACTGATATCTTGACAGTAAATTTGAAAAATGCCTCTCCCACCCCTCTTCTTCCTGCATCACCCCTCTTCTTCTGGCGGCATGCTCCTTTTCCCTGCTGACCCCCACCCTACCCCCAGCTGGGCAGCAAAAAAGGTGCTGGTACGCCATACCCCAGCGTATCATCATAAAAAAAGCACTGGACCTCAGGGCAGAATATGCCCAAAACTTGATCCTACCACCTTCACTGGGTGCATTTCACACCAACTGGAGTTTGTACAGATCCCTAGCCGGGAAGCCAGCCAATAAAGCATTACAATAATCTAATCTAGCTGTGATAAAACTGTGTATAACCATTTCCGTGTCTGACTGGAAAACTACCACAACTTGCCAATGCTCCTTAAATGGCAGAAAGAGAGAGACTGATGATGTAGTCAAAGTGCTTCTCAGAATATAGAGCAGGGGTCACCTAGGACCACCAGACTTTTAAACAATAAAGAGAAAGAAGTCTTTTTTTATCAGAAGAAACAATGGATAGGAAAAGAACCCAAGAATGGGCTCAAGTCTTTGGTCGCATCAATCTCAGTGATTATCAGAGACGCTTGGTACCTCTCAGGAGGTGCTCTGCACTGCTTAGGGTCAGGTACAATATTTGTATAGAGGTTGCCTGGGAGTGAATATGTCAGGTAAGACTGCAAAATAATTTCCATTCTAAGTATCTGTTTCCATGCCTTCCTGTTTCCCAGATTATCACTAGTCCCTCTCTTACTTTGGAGCTAAATCCCTTCCACCATTTTGGAGTATGGAGGACTAAAGAAAAGGAAACATACCTGGTTTAGAAATGAATTGCCACATTTTCCCAGAGACAAGGTGGGTGTGATAATATCTTTCATTCAACCAACTTCAGTGGGTAAAAGAGACATGCTTTCAAGTATACAGTTCTTCCTAAGATCAAAAGCTTTTCTATGTCATCAATAGAGGTTGGTCCTATAAATGATATTACCTCACCCATGGTGTCTCTCTAATATTCTTTGACCAACACAGTTCCAGCAACAGCACATTTTCACACACATATCATGTGTGTCGAAAGGATTAGTTTCACCCTGAGTGCATGGGAGATATCCAGGTCACACTCACAATATGGACAATTTTCACTCTGAAATGAGGTAGTTGTCACTGGAAAAGGGACTTATTTTCAAGCAAATTAATAAAGTTGAGCTGGGGCCCCCCCCTCCCTTCTTCCAGGAAAGGCTCTGTATTGAATTTCTAAATAAGTAGAATAAAACTCCAATCCTTTGTTGCAAATTTCTCACATACTCCAATACAAGTTCATTAGCTCACACCAGCTTTCCAATGTGAGCGGCACCATGCAAGGTACTGGAGCAGGGTGGGCAAGGCCCTTCTTACTATTACTATTTCTCCTGAGATAAAATTCTGTATCTCCTTAAAAGAAATAAAGGACTCAACTAATGGGAGTGTTCAAATGGACTTGTTCTATTCCAGCATCAACTCTTCATATGCTTTCTTACTAGACTGCAGCATCCTATGTGTCTCCTTGTCTCCATCATCACTTTCTTCCTTCTTTTTTTGAACATCGGTTTGGCATATAGTCAGCAATCAGTTCCAGGACGTTTAATCCAGACTAAGATTTACGCAGATCCTGTGTAGAGTCAGCAGGAAGTACAAGTTGTGTTTAATCAGTCTGGGTGCGTCTACACTTGTAAATTAAGTCAATGTAAACAGGCTTAAATTGACTTAATTTACTCTGTGTCTACACTGGAGTTTCCTTAATTCAATTTAAGCAGTTCCTTAAGTCGAATTAAGGAAAAGTTAGTTTGAATTAGTAAAAGCTCATTTTACTTCGAACTAACCCTTAGTTAATTTGAACTAAGTCAATGTGGCCATGTTAGTTCAAACTAACTGCTTAGTTCAAACTAACCGGCACATTGACCTTAATGCAACTGACTAATTCGAACTAAGCAAGTGCCATGCATGGCATTTGCTTAGTTCAAACTAGCATTCTAGTGGGGCCATGCTAGTTCAAATTAAGTTAATTCGAGCCAACTAAAATTCATTTGAATTAGTTAGTTCGAATTAACTAATTCGAACTAACTTTGGTAAGTGTAGACATAGCCTCTGGGAGCTGGATAAAATCAAGGAGAACTCCAGAAACCTGAATGTGTCAGGTGGCCTAAATAAGGAATCCCCTACCAGTTTCTTGCAGCCAAGTCCTGTCTCTTTTTCTAGTGTAACATTCATCACATGGACATGCACGATTTACATTTAAAAGGCCTGATTCTCATTTACACTAAGGCCACTTTATACTCCTCTAGTTGTTTAAAGCAACAACTCTGTAAGGCCTTTTTACACTGCTTTGATAGTGTAAACTGGCATTAGAATTAATGAGCTACACCCGAAAGTGCTATAAGACACAGAGCAAGTGAAACTAGAGAAACCACTTAAAAATGAGCCTTCCAACCAGCAGTCTAATGAATATTGCTCCTAGTCCCTGAAATAAATCTCTAAGAAATCATTTCATTTTGTTTTTGGAACTTCCGCCAACTCAGGGCAAGCTACTCTGGCGGACAGGTATTGTGAGAGGTACCCAAAGCAGTAAGCAGGGCTCTTTGTTGTTGGGGAGAGGGCTGACATGTCTCGTTAGGTTAAGCACTGGTCTGTGCTGCTCTTACTTTCAGCTTCTTTGTTCTGCTTCTAGGACTAGGTAGACCATGTTGCATTTAAGAAACAAGAAATGGTGACTTGAGCCCTGGACAGACATGAAACCTATCTG
This sequence comes from Pelusios castaneus, assembly GCA_007922175.1. Lineage (NCBI taxonomy): Eukaryota > Metazoa > Chordata > Testudines > Pelomedusidae > Pelusios > Pelusios castaneus. The sequence continues at coordinate 10,926,052 of ML685770.1, forward strand.
TTTTCCCCCACTAAATCCTCAAAGGGAGTTATAGCTGGGTTTAAACCTTCAGTTTAATGAACCCAGCTATTCTGATCTTGACCTTTAATATACATGACACCTGCATTTACTGTGTGACCTTGCTCTTGTTTATGACTAACATCAAGGGGTAAGGTACAACAACGTTAACAGGAGTTACGCATGACTATCAAGTGAGATAAGAGTCAGATCCATAATTAATGTAAATCATTTACTTTACTGAGCACCAACAGTGCCCCACCCCTTTTTGGTATTCATTGTACCCCCACTTGCCCATCAAGTCTATTATGTAGACAGTAAGCTCCTCAGGGCAGGGACCTGAAGTTTATGAGCCTGTTTCTCCTCTCATTTATACTGGTTTAAATTAGGTCTAACGCCATGGTTCATATCTGAAGTCAATGGAGTTATATCGGTGTAAATCCAGCATAAATAGAAAGAGAATCAGTCCCTGTCTACCTTCTGTTCAGTGCCTTGCAAGTGTGGGTGCTATAAAATAATTAATAACAACTCCCATTGACTTAGTGGTTAATGATCCAGCCTGACCTTGAGGAGTGTTTGTCAGACAAATTATTTTAAAATTTAATTGTAGAAAATTGCCCCCCTCCATTTCATAAGTGATTCAGGAATCTAAAGAGTGTAGACATTGGTTGCACAAAAGCCCTGCGACTCACTGTTAACATCCTTTATGTAATAGTGTGAAGAGTAATCCCAACTATTTACATCAACCATCTTAGACTGTTTAGTGACTTGGAAAAGGGCAGTTCACATCCATTGCCCTGGAAGAGAAGATGTACCATTCAAAATCATTGACCTGGCCTAGTATGTCTGCACTGCAATTTGAAGCCCATAGTTGGCTTGTGCCACTTGACTCAGGATCACGGGGCTCAGGCTACAGAGCTGTTTCATTGGGGTGTGGAAATGTGGGTGCCTGGGTTCTAGGACCCCGTATGACAGGAGGGTCCCAGTATTGGGCTGATATGTCTAAACTGCATATAGACAGCCCCTTAGCCTGAGTCAGCTGGCATGGATCAGCCACAGGGTTTTAATTACAGTGTAGACATACCCTTAGTACAGCTCTGGACAAGCACAGAGGTGAACTGTGCCGTGAGAAGGGAGACAATACACTACAAAACACTAAAATGGGAGGAAATAAAGAACAATATGGTGATAAAATCCTTAACAAAATAAAGACCAACGTAGCAGAGCCCATTTCCCCTCCCACACCCCTCTGAGGTTTGCCTATTTCCCAGAGCTACCGATCATCCGATTGTTGCTTGGTAACATGCAGCCAGTTAAGCATCAAGTTGGGCCTTCCTTACACAAAGTATTAAAAAACCTGTTCATTTTTTCTCTCTTAGAGCATGTCTACAATGAAGTGGGAGGATTGATTCCCCGCACAGATAGACAAATGCACACTAGTTCAGCTTGAGCAAGGGTCACACACTGCAAGCAGAAGTGCGGACTTTGTGGGATGGCTGGCGGCTTGGGCTAGCCACCTAAGCTTGGATGCAAGAGGTTAGGTGAGCTTGGACTCAGGCCGCTAGCCTGGGCCACTGCCACTGTGCAGCATCCACACTGTTATTTGTTTAGTTCCATTAAACCATTCCCAACTGACCCACTGGTCAAGGGGAGAGTAAAGGGGAGCAGGGCTCAGGGGAGAATAAAATAAATGCCTTTTGGAGTTATAGAGTCATTAACAGTCTTTATAAAGGATCAGATATTTTTGTGGTAATTCTGTGAAAGGGACGCATCCCTGATGAGCTGGGGTTTATTTTGCTAGAAGTGTAATTAAGGATGATGTTTCCCAAATAAATGTTTGCTGTTTACCAAGAGAGGGCTGAATGTACTTAGAACATGTAAACTAGAACCTCAAGCCCAAACCCTTTTTTATATTCAGTAACTCTCCAGTCACTGGTTCTGAACTGACCCCTGTAGATTTGTTCCATGCTGGATTCAGAACCCAAACGAGTCTTTGGTTTGTTAATAGTCAGAATTTCTCCATGGAGTTCATTGATATCGTGGACATTGCAAGATCCCCACCATTCCTGATGGCAGAAACTTCGTGAGATCAATTAATCCCATGAGACAGCTGCCGTGTTCATGCCCAGACTTTTAATAATTTGCCTTGCTGCCTGTTTGCTAAGGAAAATGGCTATTTGTGTTCAGACAAAAAAATTGCTCCCTCCAATCGCGTTCAATTCTCTTTTATTGCTGTGGAGATGCAGGGACAAATTCTGAGGTGACATCATTGCAGGTATAATTTACACATCTGTTGAGTGTAAGTTGATTTAATGTGCATGCTGGAGGAGGGGGGCAAAGAGATTAGCAGCAATCAGTAGCAACAAACAGAGGTAGGTGAGAAGGTGTACAGTAAAGCATGAGGGTTGGTTGCTTCACTTAACTGGCCAATGCACTTAGGACTCCTCATACCATGGTTGGGCAGGGCGAGTGGTTCCAGAGGTAAGTCCTCCCTATACACTCGCTGACACTGAAAGCAGTTGCTGGAGGGCAGAGCACTTTCGCTTATGGAGACTAGTTTACACTGCAGAGCTGTTGACGGGAGAGACGCAATATGCATGCCACGGAATGTGCATCTCCCGTCGACAGAGTTACTCTTCCTTACCGTGGTGTCTTTACTGGGCTGCGTCAACTTGAAGGGCTCTCCCATTGACACAGCGTTACTCCACTTGGAGGGGTGGAGTTACTGAGTCAACAGGAGAGTGCTTCTGGGATCAATTGAGTGGGTCTACACTGGCTGTTCAATCAATCACACTGCATTGATCTGTGGGGATCAACGCAACATATTCAGTATAGGCAAGGCCTAAGGCCAGAATCTGGCCCTAATTAATGTTCACAGTCCTCCTCTATGCTAATAGATAAACATTATTATTCCCATTTTTGGTTTTTAAAGATGGGGAAACTTTGGAACAGACAGATTAAATTTGTTTGCCAATCTTAGTAGAAATCAGAGGCAGAAGACCACAATCTGTACACTCCAGCTGTAGTGTATTACTGCACTGTTTGAAAGAGGTCCTTTTGACTATAGGTTTTGTTGCATCCGATTAATGCCAGTGTAGCTTGCCCTGCTTTTCAGCTGCTTGATCTTTAGTTTACTCTATGATTCAGCTTGCCTGTATTTCTGAATCCTCACACTTACTTGAGTAGTTTCTTCAGCAGGACTTGCTCCTTAGCACAGAAGAATCACATACTGTGATAGACAATGGGTCAGGTTTTCTGGTCTCAGCATGCACAACTGGGGCCAGATTTTTTAGTCCCCCATGGCACTGAAGTAAGGGACGATATTGAAAAGAGAAAATATGGCCATTACTTTGGTGCTTAAATGGGGTCTGAGCTCCTCCGAAAATCTGACCTACTAAGCATATTCCTTTTCCAGCCTATTATTGTTCCCACTCCTCTCATGTTAATGCCCTTTCTGTGTCCTCCTCCCACCTCTCTCTTCATGGCACCCCACATGAACTTGAAGACTATAAGGGCAGAAGGGATCATCCAGTCTGACCTCCTGCCCAACACAGGCCAAAGGACTTCACCTACCCATTCCTATGAGAAACCCCTAGCCCAGGGGTGGGCAAAATACGGCCCATGGGCCAAATCCCGCCCTCCTGAGGTCTCTGTCTGGCCCGTCGCCCCTGGTCTGCTCTCAACCCTGTCCCCTTTTGACCCCATCCAGCAGGCCTGGCACTGCCACCGTGCTGCCCCCCCTACCCCCGACAGCTAGTGCTGCACTGCTCTGGGGCTGGGGCCGGCGCTGTGCCGCCCCCTTCTGCTTCCCTAGTTGGTAATGTGGCACTCCGAGACTGGGGCCAGCATCACTCGCTTCCACCACCCCTGGTCTGTGTGGCGCAGGGCCAGCGCTGCACTGTCCCCTTTCCCTCCCCCAGCTGGCTCTTCGCCGCCACTACCAGCCCCCCACTGAATTGCATTGCCCGTCCCTGCCCTAGCCTAAAACTGAGTTACTGAAGTCCTCATTTAAAGACTTCAAGGTAGAGAGAAGCCACCAACAAGTGACTCATGCCCCGTGCTACAGAGAAAGATGAAAAACACCCAGGGCCTCTGCCATTCTGCCCCAGGGGAAAATTCCTTCCTGAGCCTAAATATGGCGATCAGTGAAACCCTGAGCATATGGGCAAGACTCATCAGCCAGTCACCCAGAAAGAATTCTTTGTAATAACTTGGAACCCACTCCATCTAACGTCCCATCACAGGCCACTGGGCTATTTACCGCTAGTGACCTAAGATTAGTCAATTGCCAAATTAGGCTGTCCCATCATGCCATCTCTTCCATAAATTTATCAAGCTCATTCTTGAAGCCAGCTAGATTTTTTTGTCACCACTGCTCCCCTTAGAAGGCTGTTCCAGAGCTTCACTTCCCTCAGGGTTAGAAACCTTCACCTAATTTCAAGTCTAAACTTCCTGATGGCCAGTTTATATCCATTTGTTCTAGTGTTCACACTGGGGCTGAACTTAAATAATTTTTCTGGAGTTTATCCCTCTGATGTATTTATAGAGAGTAATCATATCTCCCCATAATCTTCTTTTGGTTAGGCTAAACAAGCCATGCTGTTTGAGTCTCTTCTCATAAGGTAGGTTTTCCATTCTGTGGGTCATCCTAGTAGCTCTTCTATCATTCTATTAGTCTGTCCACATCCACTCTTTCTCCAGGAGGCCTTTCAGTGTTAACCCGCCAAGTGTAAAACATACATTAAACATAAATGAATTGATAAGGCCAACACCCGTTGATGTTTGGTGATACAATCTACAGGCTGTACCATATGTTTGAAGTATATCTGAGATAGATTTTAAGTTCCTTGGAACAAAGACCATTCTTTCCTCTATATTTGCACAGTGTCAGTAAGATCACCAGTGCATGATAAATCATGAAATAACATTAAAAAAAACAAGTATATCTCATTATATTCCAGAGGGGTAGCCGTGTTAGTCTGTGTGCAGACTCTCGTTTTTTCTCATTATATTGTTCATTTCCCGCAAACAATGGAGACTTTTTTGGCTCTTTTGACTCCGATTTGGGGTAAAAGTACGCATTTCCAAAGTGTTAGGTGTCTAAATCCTACCAAAATCAAGGGGAGTTGGGCACCGAGGTACTTTGAAAATCCCAGTGGGCGCCTATCTGCATCTTTAGGTGCCTAAATAACTTTAAAATATGGCCCCAAATGCCTAAATCTCTTTTTAAATAGATCTTAGAATCCTAAGTAACTCAGGTACTTAGAAAAAAATTGAACTATGTGTCTAGTCCTCAAAGTAGAGTTGGCTGGGAGAGAGGGGAAATAGGAGAGAATTGTGAATTTTTTTTTAATTCTCACTGCTGCTTTTAAATCCTAACTCTCAAAATATAAAATAATATTTTTGATGAGCCTTGTTATTTGGCTGAAAAATAGAGGAAAAATGTCAACAAAGTTTCTCCTGATTTCTGCCCTCCCCCAAATGTTATCTAAATTCAAAACATTTGGAACCGCTCTCCCCAGTGTAATCTTTAGAACACTACGGTTTTGTTCTGGCTTTTTGTTGTTGTTATTTTTTCAAAAATATTTGTAGTGTGATCCCAGGCAAATATGTCTAATCACAATATCACAGGTAGTATTTTTTTCCTTACATTTGCTGATATATTATTACGTTTAATTATACACAATTAACAGTAAACTACAATAGACAAAGTATATGAACAAAGCACATTTTGGCTGAGATTTTTAAAGCTCCCTCATTGTGACCAAATCCCATACATAACTTTGAAAAATCTCATTTGTTATTATATAACATCATCTTGGTTTGCTCTGGTGTATATTCTCCTATCACCCAACTCAAAATAAGCAAACTCAATCATTTGGGTCAATTAGGAAGGTTTTACCATCATAAGAAAATAAAGAGCACTCTGGAATATTCAGATACCAGAAGTCAAAAATTCAGCTCTAGAGACCACAAAGTGAAAGAGTAGACTTGGGGTGGGGGTTCAATGCAGATTTTTAATAAAAGAACTAAGTATCAGTATTTATTCTTTACCTCATTTACCCACTCCAGAATTACCATGCACAAGCCCTCCAGTGGAATAATGCTACAACTTTAGGAACAAGTCCAAAATGCATCTAAACAGACGGGCTGTTTTTCAGCAGGAGTTATGCAATATGTTAGTACCTCTAGGTACAAGATCAGTGGGATTTCTACTTGTACAGCAGATGGTCCATGCATCATTGCTGGAATGCACATGCTGACCCTAGGGCAGAGCCTGAATGGACTTCAAAAGAGAGAATGAGCATGCTTCAAAGTGCTATTGTTTAAATGTTCCACTAAATGGGGACTCCAGAACAAAATATCCAGCTGAGGTCATTCTCAAAAATGTCAACAGATGTAATGAGAAAACAGCATGTCATGGGAGAAAAATACTTCATCAGAGTATTTCTAGTATTTGGGTTTGTGAAAATACTATTTTCATATGTGCTACCAGGTTGTCACAGTGTCATTGTCATAGAGTAGCTGAACCTTCATTTGCTTTTGTTGGGAAGAGCAAGTGGAGTGTATGTGATGTAAAAGGTTTGGAAAAGTGCAAATTTGTCCATTGAACAGGTTCACTGAGGTTACGATTACCAAATGTTCTTCCAGCAAAGATGCACTTTGGGCTAAATCCTAAAGTCCTGACTCAATTTTTCCTGATTCCTTCTTAAGGACATACTTTAGTATGTGTTTCGTCTAAGTAAGAACTCAAAGAAAAACTAAGAGTTTGATCTTGTGGTTAGTTATATAATGAACCCTATTCCATTACTATTCTATATATGACCTCAGTTATAATGAGATCCTTCAGCACTGAGTTCCGCCATTGATCTCAAGACAAAAACAATTAGACTCTTACTCTCAGGAGTAGTCCTGAAATCAGTGGGGCCATTCACATGAATAAAGATTTCTCATGTGGGTTAGTGTTTGGAAGATCACTTTTTAAATAAGGAATTTATGAGTTGGCCCTTCATTCCTAATTTTTGTTGGATCAGTTGTAGGACAATGTAACCTCCATAACTTTCCTTTGTCAAAAATCTCAGGGTTGGCAATCCAACATGAGTGATTGGAGAAGCTGGAAGCTTGAACTTTAATAGTACCTTAACCTGCTGAGGCACCTCTCGGTCAAGCGCCTTTACAGTAATATTCAAATTAAAAGTTAATTTGCTCTTCAAAGCTACTTATTTGTCAACAATTAAACACCAGTGAAAGTAATATGCCTCATATTAAGTCATAAAGGGAAGGGTCATCAATTTATCATGTCAACAGACAATGAGATCAACAGTTCTGGTATATCATTGCCACAAGAGCCACCAGTCAAGGTAACATTTAAAAGAACTGGAGAAGCAATGACATCTGTGGAAGGAAATAATTTGGTCCCTGCTTGTAAAGAGCTTAAGTCATCATAAGTATAAGCTTCATAGCAAAAAAGTTGATTGGTAATCAAAGCAACTGGGTTAAAAGAGGCATAGCATTCAGATTCCTGGTTGTTGCAGATTATACAACTAGCAGTCTGTTAATTATTGCTCTGAAAGCAGAGAACTTAAGCACAAGTTTGTCAATGTGTATTCAGAAAAGCACTTAAGCCCATGCTTAACTTTAAGCATGTACAAAAGCTTTCTGCGATAAAAGGCAAATAATTCCTAAGCAAATAATTCATTTAAAGAGTTTTGCCTCTTTTTCTGCTCATGAAATGCCCATGAGGTGCTGATACTCAATGTGCAGGTCACAGATAGTCAATTTGTTGTGGGTATTCAGTATTCAAAACTCAAGCTGTGCTGGTTAGTCATAGATCACATGCTATCTTTCTGTTCCCTAACTGTAAGACTGTTAGTGCTAAAACCAATTCACTGCTGACAAATATTTTACATTTAAAAAAAAAATCACTCCATAAATCTTCCTCAATCTAACTTTGTTAGACAGTTCCTGGAATATATAAAGAGCATAAACACAGCCAAAGTTAATTTTAATATGTTTAATATACTCTTTCAGAACAGGGAAACAGGTTCAAATGAACTCAGAGAAAAGATCATACATTCATGACCCTGTTCACATTATTTCCTTGCGTATCAATAGAGCTATAAACATTTTCTGTCACCAGCTTACAAAGAAAGCTGTTCTAAAAATGATGCATTGTGAGAGCTTTCACATCTAAATGGGACTCTAAAAACAATATGGTCCCATAGGTGCCTATTTGTTAGAGCTAGTCACATAATTCAAAAATGTATTTGCAAATATTTTTGCAAATAAGCAGAGGGGTTATCTTCTCCTGTAATCAGAGCGTCATTATATTAATTGTTCATGGGTATTTGGGTGACTGCCAGGTTATTTGTGAAATGTTTACTCATCTCAGAAGTTTCATTACTTTTTCCATAAATTATAATTGGCCCAAAAATCATATTGAAGAAATGTGCTATTTGTTATTCCCTTCTTAAAGTTAAGTACATGTTTAAGTCCTCTGCTGAGCAATAAAGGGCACAGGCATGGACTAATCGAAGGCCTACAAAATTTCATCCCTCCAGTCAGGGAGGGATGTGACCTGCTCATTAAAATTCTCTTATTCATTTACCTTACACAAATAAATACCTCAAACCACGAAGCCCACAAACTATGCATATAGTTTGTCTATCTAATCAAATGTTCCCTTAAATGAGAACATGACAAACCTTCTTTTGCTTCTTCTTCCTTCCTGGTCTGCTTCATTTATAGGGCTTTGCATTTTCATTTTTGTTTGTGGGCACATGCACATGGTGCATGTATGCAGAACTTTGCGGAAAAGCTAAATTTACGAAATGAGTTGTGCAATCAGTTGTGAACACAATGTGGGGGAGGTTGCTGTGGTGCTGTTGTCTGTTGCAGTACCCATAGAGTGGTTGGAGTCTTTCTTTAATGCTTCTGCTCCTTGGCCCCCAGTTGGGTAGAGTTTTCTGTAACTATTGATGTGTGGCAAGGAGCAAAAGTTCTCAGGGCAGAGGGAAAGCTTTTTCTTGACTTTCAACGGGAAGAGTTCTTATTTCTTCCTGGAAAAGGGAGGGGACTGGCCAGATCATGGGGGGGAAAGGGGGTCTTGCATTCCTCATGACCACATTTAGACCAAGAATACAGTCCATAATATGGCTGGCTCTGTGGGTGTGTATGTGTAAGTGTATCTGGAGATTGCTCATGAGAAACCTAAGGTGGGAACTCAGGTAGGTTGTTTTGGGCTATCTCAGAAAAGGTGCTGTTCGTGTTGTTATTGAAGTCTCCCAAATGGTGAGTCTTATGAATTTCATCACTGTATTAGACAGAAAGCCTTTGGTGTCTGATGGTTTATAGATTAGTAGGAAATTAGTCTTGTCTGGGCTCACATATGAAGGTGACTTACTAAAAGAATTTTCACTTGAGTAAACTTGTCCTGCCATCTAGCTCAGAAGGGGGAAAATGGCTACTTAGCCTCCAGATCTATCTTCTCTGAGCCTGGGTCTGTGTGGAAGAGTGTGCTGGCTGGCCAAAGTGTGGAAGAGTGTGCTGGCTGGCCAAAGTGAGCTAGCAGGTTTGTGATGTTGCTCAGCCATATTTCTGTGATCCACACTAAGTTATGTGGCTTGTGGTCAGTCAGATGTTGGGATGGTTAAATGGTAAGTGATCACAGATCAGTGTTCTAGTGTTGGGTTTGACCACAAACAGCAAAATAATAGGATCAATAATATTTTAAAAAACAAAACAAAACCATAGGTGAACCCATGCTGACATCAGTTGGAGTGGTATATCTTTTTCACAGTTGTCCTCACTCCCAGTGGCTACACCTACAGAGTGGGGGACTCTGTATGCATTTGCTGTCTCCTTTGTAGTCAATAGAAAGAAACCCAATTTCCACCAGGAGATTAGAAGTTATCCATGTGCAATCTTGCACTGCCTTTTTAAAGATCTGGATCCTTGAAGGGGATTAATGAAAAGAAGGCTCATGTACGTCCCATATTTGGAAACTAGATGAATTGCTTACTTGCAGGAATGAAATACAGTCTCAAAAGTTTTAATTGGTGTCCAGACAGACATCTGACAGCAACTGGTCCTAAAACAAGTTGCAGCTCATTAGGACAGTTGGCTCTCATCCTATTAGCTGGGCTCAAAGCTGGTGTGAGATGGGAAAACATGTGACAAGAACTCACATTCCAAATCATCCCTTGAGAGACACTAGCTGAAAACCAGAGAATGCAGTGGTCAATATTATCATTACAATAGAATATTTAATATAATTTAATAATAGACTGGTCAAGTATCATATGTGAATGGAAGGAGATTATTTTGACATATGGTTGAGTGCCCACAGCATGTATAAAAGTTATGGCATCAGTTCTGGATTAGTTGCTGGGACACTGGTAATGATGTTCTTGGCATAGCACAACTTGCATCCACGTGTTTTGGAAAGGTTCCCATGCCTTTGTTCATTGAATTATGATAGGAAGTTGGGTAAAGCCCATCCAGGAGACTGGAAAAAAACAAGCAAAACTGGAGAAGTCTTCCTTGACCTCATTTTGCTGCCCTCCGATGAGCATTAAAATGAGTGAGATTGGGACTGCGTGCACAGAAATACCGTGTTCTAAAAAAGGGATCTCTTAGACCTGCTCTGGGACAACTGCACCTGAAAGATTAAGTTCAGCTCTGGACAGCTCAGTACTAGAAAGATGCCAACAAACTGGAGGGGATTCATAGATGAACAATAGCAACAGCAGATACTGACTGAAGGGCAGGAGCAACTAGTTAATGAAGAAAGATTAATGAACTAAATGTGAATAGCTTGGCAAAATGACAACTGAAGGTACCAAGAGATGCGGTACTTGCCCATGAGTGTTGGAAGAGTGTAAACACCAGGAGGTAAAAGAATTGTTTAGTGTGGTGAATTTCCACACTTTTTATACAACTGAAAATCCTTTTTGTTGTAAGCATATGCATCTCCTGTAATTTGCATCTCCAAATGTTTACCTGTGCATAGCAAGCAAACCTATGCTATGCAACAGTTTAGGAGTGGAAATGAAAGACGTACAATCATATTAAAATGACAGTGAAGAATTACCTGAATTGAATTTGGCCAGTCATTAGTTCTACTATCCTTACTCTTATGAATAGCATTGCAGGATCAAGAGAACAAATGGATTCCATTCTGATTTGACATCTCTTCTGAGACCAGCACAGTTCCGGCAATACCGTGCTAGTTCAGTAACAATTCAAGTCATAGTGCTGCGTCAACGGGAGCACGTTTCCCAAGGCAAACGTGTCCTCTACAGAAGCACCAAAACCCCTTCTTCCTAAAGAACTTCTCCCAACACATACTGACTCAGCTCCTCTTGTTAAACACAACACCAAGGATTGTAGATGGGATGCTGTGTACAATTGAAAGTAGATTTACTTTCCTCCTTCTTAAACAATCAATCAAAGCTAAAATAGGGAACATAAAGAACTGTGATGTTTCTGATCCTGGATAACCACATCAAATAACATTTTAAAGCATTTCTCAATTTTAAGATGACTTCTAATCTGTTAATAATCAGGATTAGAAAGTGAATGGTCCATTAAAGTTCATCACCGTAGGTATCTAAATTAATGAATCTAAACAAACCTGGGCTTGTAAAGATAAGATGCACTTTTGCATCACCAGTCCAGTTTCTTAACAAAACTGCTTCTATGGACATTGAAAAATGCTTCTGTGAAGAACTTTGTTGGACAACTTTAAACCCTGTTAAATTTGTTAACATTTAGGTCTGAAAGGGATTAAGTGATCTTCTGAATTAGAAATTACTCTGGTATGAAAACATTCTAGTAAATGCTTCTCTTTCGGCTAATTGTGCATAAAGAAACTAGGTACTGAAATTCAGGGTGTCTACTGTAAGAAAGATCTGCACCAGTTTAACTTGCACTCCCAAAAGGAGTTAAATTAAGATGTATATTCAAGGATTATTATTAATAATTATCAGGCTAAATCCTGACATCTTTACTCAGTGTTTACTCAGTTCTTAATCAGGCAAAACTCTCTTTGAAGTTAATGAGATTTTCATCTGAGTAAAACTTGAAAAAGGAATTCAGGGTTTGTGCCACTTACTAATATACCACCATCCCATCCCAATTTTAGAGAATTTGATTTTCTATTCAGTAGCAAAGGTGTATTTATTGGGGAGGGATGGTTCGAGACTTGCTTAACCTTGACTTTCTTTTCCAAGTCTTTCTCTTGTATTCTGCCAGTGAAGGCAGAGTATCATAATTACTGTTGACACCACCGAACTGCAGGTGTTCATTCACTAGTTTGGCGGATTCTCTGTAACAGTAATAAAGTGCCAAAGGGGAGCTGTGTTTGTCTAGTTCAGCAAAATAAATGAGGAGTCCTGGGGCATTTTTAAAGACTAACAAATTTATTTATCGCATGAGCTTTCATGAGAGAAAATCCCACTTCTTCAGACATTTTGAAGATGGGGAATTTAATAAAGTGATTTCTGCTTAATCCTTTCCAACACCCAGACCAATCCATATTCGGGGCTGAATATTCAGAATCTTCATAACAACACCAAGCGTGGAGAAATTTCAGGCTCTATGGTTATGTTTACACTAGGAAAGTTAAGTAAACTTTATTAAGTCAACTTAATAAGGTCGACTTTGAGTCGACTTAAAGTCGACCTTATTAAGTCGACTTAACAAAGTGGCTCCTTTTAAGTCAACTTTATTAAGTCAATTTAACATTGGACATAGACATCCACACTGGCATTAAGTTGACTTAATAAAGTTGACTTAAGGGCTACTCCCCGTCCACACCGTCCTTAAGTCGACTTAAGGCTTAAGTCGACCTAAGGAGGGATAGTTATGAGGTCGACTTAAGCTTTCATTAAGTCGATTTAAGGAATTTCTTAAGTTGACTTAATGAAAGCCCAGTGTGGACATGAAGTAATTTAGGTTGACTTAAGGGTCCTTAAGTCAACCTAAATTTCTAGTGTAGACATACCCTATGAAATCCCCGTGCAGCTGCATCTGGAATATTGCATTCAGTTTTGAGCACTATCTTACTCAAAGGATTGACAAACTGAACAAGAGCAAAAAAGACAAGGGCATGTGTGGGACTGAAACACAAGCAAAGATTAAAATAGTTAAATATAATATTTAAACTAAGAGACATGAAGGCTATGAGAATATGTGAAAATAGTTTGTTATTATTTGATGTCTGTAAACACCAAGGTTGCAGAGGACCTGTACCCAGAGGAATGACAAAGGTCTCATCTATGCTATAGCTATAACTGAGTCAGGAGACCCAGTTAGAATGTTTGACCCCAATCCAACTATCACATGGCTTAACAAAGTAATGTAGATGGGACTTAGTCATGCCCGTAACAGGTTAAAATCCTAGGGTGCGTCTACACTTACAAATTAAGGAGATTTAAGGAGGCTTAAATCCACCTAAACTACTCTGTGTCCACACTGGTCTTTCCTTAAGTCGACTTAAGCAATTCCTTAAGTCGACTTAATAACACCTCCATTTAGGTCAACTCTTCCCCAGTGTTTGAATCCTAACACCTATTTTGATTTGCTGTTACAGCCTGACCCTGCATTTAATTTCCTCCCATTCTGTAAGTTTCCCATCTTCAAAGCGTCTGATGAAGTGGGATTTTCTCCCACGAAAGCTCATGCAATAAATAAACCTATTAGTCTTTAAAAGTGCCACAGGACTCTGTTGTTTTTCCCTCCAAACTGTGAGTGCATTACCCTGTCCTATATGTGATTAATTTAATAATTCTGGGGGAATGGCTGAATTGCTTCCACTGCAAAAATATTTTTGGTGATGCCAATGTCCATCACCTTTATTCATGGAAAACAAAATACCAATGGGAAAAGCAGGATGGCATGCCAACCGAAATTTAATATAAACAGCTTTAGAGCCATGACCGTTCTGCTGAAAAGTAATTTCCCACCAGGTAAGAATCTGAGCAGTAGGTGTTGCTAACAGCAAAGGCGCTATCTTATGTTTTATTAGGTTAATTGCATACCTCTAAAAGTATGTTCAAATAAAATATTGCAAATTGAGTTAGGAAAAAGAAAAAGCAACAATAATTTTTTAAAAAGGCTTTGTACAAACATTCCATTACAGGTGCATTCTCACTTTTAAAAAAGATGAGATTTTTTCTACATTTCATGAAAGTAAAAAACAGCTTCTCTACAAGAGAAGCTCCCACTTTTTTGTGGAAACAAGTTCTCTCCCTACACCTTGTCATCTCATCTGGGGCAAGTTTGGAAAAAATCATGCTTTTTGCAAAATCTTGTAAAGTTAGCTGCAAATAGCTCCAATGGTGGTGCAAATGTTAGAAATCGGATATAGATTGAAATCTGTGCACTAGTGCGGGAACACAGATAGTTTTGCATCCCTTTAGTGATGTGAAAATCATTAAATAAAGACTGGGGGTGAAATCCTGGTCCCACTGATGTCAGTGGGAGTGTTTCAATGGACTTCAGTGGGATCTGGGTCTCACACCAAGTTTAAGACACTGTGTGAGAGGAGGATCCCAGAACCCAGGATCCAGCCCAAACCCGAACATCTACACTGCAATTTTGTAGCCATGCGAGCCCAAATCAGCTGACCCATGCAGGCTGCAGCTGTGCCACTTTTATTACAGTAGGATGACCAAATGTCCTGATTTTAGAGGGGCAATCCCAATACTTGGGGCTTTGTCTTGTATAGGCCCCTATTGCCCCCCAAGCCTCTCCTGATTTTTCACACTTGCTATCTGGTCACCCTAAAATGTAAACATACCCTAAGAGGTACTGGCTGAAGAACCTCCCAGGAATCACCATTGTCACCACTCTGTTCTATGTAGATCTACTTAGTGATTTATACTGCACTCATCACCAGTGTTCAAAGGCCACTGCGCCAGGTTATATATACATGGTCACTGCTGAGACTCAGGGTCTGTGGGTGTAGGGAGTACAGCCTGCAAAGCCCATCTCTCTGTAGCTGCTCTATATAAACTTCCCCCAACAGAGCCTCTGCAGGACTTAATGGGTGTAGAGAGGGATTTCCATGGACCTTACACATTCTTAACTCTGCAGTCTTTTGCATGCAAAACTGCCATTGGCTTTAATTGCAGATCCTTGTGTGAAATGATGCCAGAATTAGGTCCATCAAGATTACATTATTTTGTGTAAAAATGCCTACAAAAATTTGACCCTGATTTTGTGTCTGGTCTGTTAATAGCACACTTAGATCTTGGTTGGAAAATGCAATTCATATGATAAAGAGGAATTTAAGAATATAGTAAATTCTAGGAAGGAACTGACATTCCGAGTATTGTTATGAATGCAGAAGTGGCACTTGTGTTATGTTCTATTTGATCTGATTTAGTTAAAAACAAATTAAACTAAGAACAATACATGGATTGCAGATTGTGCAGCTCCACTGAAGTCAATGGGACCTTTATGTCAGCTCTGCAGGATTCAATCCAGAGTTATTGTGTGGTAGTTACCAGAGGTTAAAGTAAGGGGGAACGCACTGGAACACAGTTCCAGGGCCCACAAATTTGAGGAGCCAGAGTTCCGGGCCCCTAAAAATAGAAAAATCTGGTGGAACCCATGTTCCACCCTGCCCTGGCTGCTGGCAGGTCCTACGCCCCACCGTTGTTAATCACAATACTTATTGTGTTATGCAGTGTTTGCTAGTTTGTGACAATAATTGCTGTAGACATAAACACCATATAAAATTATAAATATTTTTATGGAGCGATAACTAATGCATGTGGTACTGAGAAGTGGTTGCAAATGCCTGCCTGGGCTGGGGCCCACACATGCATGAAGGGGGCCCAGACAATATGGGAAGGGGGCCCAGAGATTAGGAGGGTTCTGGGGCCCATCAAATTATACTTTAACCACTGGTAGTTACCTAGAATTAGTGGGAAATGGCTTAAAATAGATATTTTTTAAAATCTAGCATGAATGACAAGTTAGTCTTTGAAAGTGACACAGGACTCCTTGTTTGTTTAGCATGGATGAGTTGATTTAGTAAATACTTCAACAACTAGCATTTTCTGGGAAAGCCATGTCATTGTTTTTACCTATGCCACATAAAATAAATGATACGAGTGACAATTTGATTGTTGGCCAATACTGCAAGCACGCAGGAATGTATTGAAGGAACAATTCTTTTTTGCCAGGGGAATGGTCAAAGGGGAAAAAACAACTTTAATTGCTTTGATTCTATGCAAAAACCAAAATCTCCCATTTATTATATAGAACACAGTTGCAAAAGAAGACAGCGAGATGCTGCTCCTCAGTTTAATGATTAGCAAAAACTGCACACACAATTATTGTAATTTAAGGAAAGAGGATTTTGTTTCATTATCTTTATATATAACAGTGGGTCTACTCACCCTTGAATACACAAACAAATTTATCATTACTCTTAAAGGGAAACTGTCAACTTTTAAAAAAATTTATTCATTTCTGAATTTTCCAGATCTGCTCTAGGGTTGTTTTGGGGAAGCTCTATGTCCTGTGCTATGCAGGAGCTCAGACTAGTTTATCACAGTGGTCCCTTCTGACCTTGGAGTCTAGGAATTTATTAAACTCGTGTAAACAAATAGAGTGAAGAGAAGTCCATAGGGGCCAGGAAGTTTCAAATATAATTGGCTGCCGTACTTTCCAACAGCAGAAACTATACTATACTTTCTTTGTACCCTGTGTGTGCTTGAGTTTTAGATGTTTGTAATTGTCTGTGGGGGGCCCAAGGCATAAATCCTGAGTTCGAGCCCTGTGTTTCTTTGCTTGTACACACTCTCTTTCCCTTCTTGATTGTCATGGTTGTGTCCTTATTTGAAATCCCACAAAATTAAGGAGTATTCAGGTGTGACTTTAGTTTAGAGACTGCATAGACATATCTCAGATGTTTGTAGACATCCCTAAAACCTCAACCAGACTGAACACATCCAGAATTTCAATGGAAACCATCAACAAGGGAGTAAGTCAGGACATCGGGTACAGGAGTATGTTGGGGGGTTGGTGAAGGGAAGATCTTGATTTTGTTTCAGTTCCAGTTGTCTTAATCCCAGTACAGTCTGACACTTGGTAACAAAGAAGGACACACTTTGGAGACAAAAAGATTCCCCAGCCAAACCTATACAGCCAGTGTGAGCGTGACTGTGGGAAGAAAGTCAGAACCCAGGGCAGCTCAGAACAGCAGACGGAGCCTGAGTGTGCAGTCTTGTTTCACAAGCGAAGTCCTGCACGATAAAAACCATACAGGGAAGAAGGCAGAACAAACCGTGAGCTGATTACAGCACAGCAGATTTAGACTAAATCACAGGAAAAACTTCCTAACTGTAAGAACAATGGGTCCAGGGAACAGCCGGCCTAGGGATGGCCTGGAAGCAAGTTTTCAAAAGGGGACTGGACAGTCATCTGTCTGTCTGGCGTGGTTCAGCCAGGCCAAATCCCACATCTTGGCAGGGCGGTAGCCTGGATAACCCCTGCGGTGCCTTCTGCCCTTGTGGCTCCCCGCCCCCCGCACCAGGCTAAAGCAGCTGTGAGGGCTTGGCTAGGAAACACTGGGGCTCCGCTTGTCCCTGCACACCGCTGCTGCCCTCCCTTCCACCGGCGTCAATCCCGAGTGGGATCCAAAGTGACTCCGGCGTGGGATCCGGAATGACTCCGGCGTGGGATGCGGAGCCGCCTGCAGGACCAGCAGCGGGGAAGGCTTGGCTAGGAAACACTGGGACTCCGCTGGCCGCTGCTGCCCTCCTTCCACCGGCGTCAATCCGGAGTGGGATCCAAAATGACTCTGGCGTGGGATCCGGAATGACTCCGGCGTGGGATGCGGGGCCGCCTACGGGACCAGCAGCGGGGAAGGCTGCTTCCACTTTCCCTTCCGCAGAGCCTAGCCTCCCGGCAGCTGTTCCCCCTCCACCCCACAGGCGAGCAGGCCGCCTGCC
>ML685770.1:10944117-11008437 GCA_007922175.1 Pelusios castaneus
CCCCCCCCCCCCCCCCCCCCAGCGAAGAAGAGGCAGAGCCGGTGTTTTTCCACTCAGCAGCATGGGTGATGCTCGACGCTCCCTCATTAGACAGCAGAGAGGCGAGGGCAGGAAGAAAGCGCTTATAAATCACCCCTTCCTCCCCCCCGGCCCCGCCAGTCCGGCGGCACCGCTCCCTGGGACGCACCGATCGGCCGCCTAGAGCCCTGGCCGCCTACCTGAGCCCGCAGCAGGTAAGAGACCGGCCCTATTGTCTGGCCGAGCCTGCCGGGGAGGAACAAAGACCCAGCTGTCAGGCGAGGGGACTCCTCGCCGCCTTGCTGGGCTTGCTAAATGGAGATGGGAGAGAAAGGAGCCTGGGAAGAAGAGGGGGGGTTCATTATTGCTGGGGTAAATGTCTCCTCGGTGGGCAGGGGCTGTTTCCTTCCCCATCCGCCCCAGCCCCATCTTTTAGCCGGGCTTCGCCTCTGCTAGGTACATCAGAGCGTGCTGCTGCTTTGCAAGTTGATCGCTCAGGCCAATAGCGCGGTTTCTTTTCTTTTTGTTTGAAGCTCCCTGTATTTCCTTGCTATCTAGGCTACCGTGTGGTTTCTCGAGCAGTTATTTCCATCTTGCGCTCCCTAGATGCTCCACCTTGTATTCACTTTTTTTTTCTCCAGATAGCAGTTTGCAGAGTGAAATTAACCACTTCTTTGGCAGCTCTCCAATTTTTTAAAGTACATTTTCTTCTTCTTTTTCCTGTTTCTTCTGCTGCTGTTTCCCCCACTGCAAACTGCAACATTTTTCCGAAGGCTGTTTGCAGACCTTCAGTCAGGACCAACTGAAAGCCCAGTAGAGCCAAAGCTGCTGGTGCTGCTGGTGGTGGTGGATTTGACTGGGGTCTGACATTCTTTTCTTCAAAGGAAGTTAAACTTAGGACACTTTTGGAAACTTTGTGGGTCAGAGGAAGTTAAAGTTTGATACTTTTGGAGACATTATGGGATTCTAATTTCATTTACCTTGGTGTCAAAAAGTAACCCCGGATTCACATCAATGTGAATTGGATCAGAATTTGGCCCAGTGAGTTTAAGGTGATGAACATTCTGTGGTGTATGATAATGCAAAAAAGACAGACTTTGGAGGAGGCAGTTCTGTCCAAGTTTCCATAAAGGTGCCTGTGTGTGGGTTGGGAGTTAATATCCGTTCACAGAAGATAAAACATGCATAAAAATGGAGAATAAATATGGAGAATTGAGGGATATATCCATCTCTTTATACCTCCTCATTTGTAAGAGGTGAAAAAATATATTTTTCTCTGAGAATTACTTATTTCCTTCAAAGTTATTACTTATTTTCTTCAAAATTCTGTAGGTATAAGTTCTGAAATCTTCTTTCTTCTCTTTATTGTTATATTTGAAATGACAAATGAAAGCATAGTGCGAAAACAGAAGTCCAGAAACAAGTTTGAAGAAACACATCCACACACAGGAAAGATTCTTGTATTTCAGAACAGTTCATCCCAAGGTGGAGAGAGGGTTTTGGTGGTGGATTGTTTCTTTCTGTCTTTTTTTTTAGTTCCCATTTTTTAACCGTATTGGGAAAGGCATTAAGAAAATGTGTCAAGAACTGGTTGTGTTTATAGTGCTATTTTGGTAACAACGATGGTATCATTTTGCTTGCACATCAAAATATTTCATGTATTAGACCAACAAAAAGCGGAGCTGTGTTGTTTGAGAGACACATAGTTGTCTGGGTAATTGGTACTTGGATGACAATTGTTACCAGTTTAGATTCTATGGCTTTAGGTTTTTAAGGAAATCAACCCAGCAAAACTTGGTGTTGTGAATGTTGAGGAGAAAGTCTTTGGGAAAACTTTTGTGTTCTTGGAATATGGATTTGTTACTGGGAACTTTTTGGCCTTATTTATCTCCAAAGAAATGTCATGGAAAGTTTTCCTAGGGGATGTGGTTGGAAGATCATCTCCTTTTACAGAAGTACAGTGTGTAGGCATGCTGAGAGAGGGAGACCTTAGTTTTTACAAGGGATAGCTATCGGACAAAGTCATTTACCCCTAATATCAGAGCACAAGTTGAGGGTGAATTATATGTGCCTGGAGGGAAGAAACCTTTAGTAAAACAAGGGTGAGCAAATGTTAGTTCCTGTGAAGCATTCAGAGAGCCCCTCTCTCACTTCCCTCTTTATCTTCCTTTTTATTCTTTTTCAGTCTTTCCTCTTTTACTCCTGTCTCTCTATCTCACCTTCTCCACCTTCACTACTATCTTAATTGCTCCCATTCTCTTCCACTTTCTCTTTCTTATACCTTATATTCTCTTTCAGCTGCAGCCTTTGGGCATGGGGGGTGAGATAGTTTCTCTATATCTTCATAACCAGATCAGATTAGACGGCAGGATATGGAGGACAGACAAACTTAATATGCTGTATTGGTGATTCTCAGTCTGAGGATCCGGAGCCACAAGTGACTCTTTACTGTGTGTCTCCTGTGGCTCTTCACAGCACATGATGTTAAAACACTGTGTGATTTAATTATTTACTAATTTAAGTTACTAGTCAGTCAGGATGATTTTAGTATATTATTAGCCAATTGTAGTCCATAAAGAACACTATGTCTGTCATTTTGCTCTGAGAATAATATATACACATATAAATATATTTATATATAAACTAAATGTTTCCCCATCATGCTGTTTCAATATGAATATATAGTACTGTAGTAAATGAAATAATGAATTCACATTAAGGTGACTCTTTTGGGTAAAACTGATTGCTAATTTGGCTACTGAATTAATTAACTCTGAGTTTCATTGTACTATAATGTAATAGGGAAGGGGATGGAAAGGCAAAGGAGTTCCTTTTTAGTTTTTTAATTTCTATTGTTTATCATTTAACGACCTGCATTTTCCAGTGTGTAGTGTCAGACAACTGACTTCAAAATCTTCTATCTGCCTGCTACTGTGTACAGTGCTTTGACACTGTGTAAAGAGCAGTAAACCCCAGCCATCATAGAGCAATCTGGAGGCATTAAGGAGATGGACAGCTGGGCGGAAGTGCTTGTCTAAAAATGGCCTTCTATGGTGTTAGGGCTTTCAAGCCAGATTCTGGTGTAAACCTAGAATAATTCTGCTGATGTTCATGTACACTGATGTAACAAAGGGCAGAATTTGGCTCTTCATTTTTTTTGGCAGCTATTAGCTTATGCATTTTTATTTTTTTGATGGTTTAAGCATGTGTGAGCTGGGTTAGGAACAGGTTTCCAGGGTGTTTGAAATCATGCATGATCAAGAGGTGTAGCACTGCTGTGGAAAAATACAAAACCACCCTAAGACTAGATTACTATTTGTGCATGGTGTTTGAGATGTCCTGCCTGCCAGAATTTGATTGCTTCAGTAGGGTTCTGCAGAGTGACCCTTTTTATAGCTAAAAGTGGGGGAGTGGGGGGATTCTAAGGATTATTTTCCAAATTTGTCATCTGAATACCAAGCCTGAGCTACATCCTAGTGATTTGCACTTAAAGCCTCCTTTCACTTGGGGATAGAGTTCCAAAGAGGCTTTTAACTGAGCAAGTCCCATGGATTTTAGCACGGTTAGAAAATCCCATGCAGTGCTCTGAAGTTATATTCCTTCATAGCCTAATTGTTTTATGCTATGTGTGTTTTCAGTAGCAAGGAGGTATTCCATTCTGTGCCTTTCTAGCTCTGGCTGTTCTTGCTTGGCTCTGCACTGAAAGTCTCATGTGCATTTTGCACTCCAAATGCACTAGAAGAGCCAGCTGAGTATAGGGGACAGGGAAGTGTAAATCCTGAAGAAACACTATCATTGCACCAAGAATTGAATGTAGGGCAACTACTGTCTTCTCAGTTTACAGAAGAGTCCTGAATTTCCAATTTAATACAACAGAATTGTTTAAACCCTGATCACTTTTTATTTCATTAGCTTTCCCTACTCAGAGCATTACAATATAATCCTTCAGTCTTCCAAATCTTTATTTTCCTATGGATTATTTATTCTACGGTGTCATTACATGTACCTTAGTGAAAGCGCATTGGGGAGGAAAGATTAATTGTTTTCTTATTCTATTGGATCTGAAAATATCTTGTTTTAAAAAATGAATGCTGTAAAGGAAATCACTAGCTGATGAAACTTATTGATGGGAATTACATTTAGAGAATGTAGGTTAGAACAGTGGTTTTCAAACTTTTTTCTCGGGACCCAGTTTAAAAAAATCATTTATGTCCGCAACCCAACAACTTGAGCGATGCATTGCAGTCTTTCAGCGGCGGCAGCAGGGGACGCTGCAGCCCAGTACCTGAAGGTCTGTGACCCAGTACTGTGTTCTGACCTGTGGTTTGAAAACCACTGGGTCAGAGTTAGTTTCATTGCTAAAGCTCTTCTGTCCACTGCAAATCATAATGCTGTCAGCCCTAATATTGCTTTGGAAAGCCCTCTGCAGAAATGATTCCCAGTGTTTGGAGGAAAGTCAGAGTATAAAGTCATTTCTATGTTAACTGAATTTTCCCCACAAATATATGTTGCAATACCCTCAAACCTCTGTTGGTTTAAATCATTGTAATTGCACTGAAGTAATTGAGCAAAACAAACAAGGAGTCCAGTGGCACTTTTAAAGACTAACAAATTTATTAATTGCATGAGCTTTCATGGGAGAAACTCCCACTTTGTCAGACTAACATGGCTACCTCTTTGGAACTTGAATTAGTTGAGTTATACAAACTGAGGATCTGACCTAAGGCATTTTTATCAGTTCAAATTGAGCTAAATTCTGGCCATTGTTGCATTGCTAAACTTATACTACGGTAGATGTTGGTGTAAGATACTCCTATAGAAGTCTGGAGGCAGAGGTACAGAAAATTTATCCATTTGCTCATTTCCAAATCTAAAGTATGGCGGTTGCTATCAAAGGACCAACATTTACCAGTGTTACTATATCTCAGCATCTGAGCTTTCCAAAAAAAGAAAAGTAACAGTAGTTTGCTTTTTAATGTCTGTCTTTTTAATGGCAGCCATGGTATTCATATAGTTTTTGTGTTTTTGAGAGTCTAGATTTACACCAGCAAAATAAAGACCAGAACCTCCTCCAGCGTTAACTCCTCCAGTGTTAACAGGATAACTGCTAGTTGGGGCTTGAGAAAAGTGTGCACTTCCTCATTCATGTGCAGCCGCTAGTGACCAGTAAAGAAGTTTTAAGGACTTGTCTACACATGTGAATTATTCTAAAATGTGTGTCTACACTTATTATTCAAGAATAATTATTCTGCTTTATAATCACACCTTTCCTTAATACAAATTAATTTTCAAGTGTACACAAGCCCTGTTTACACTGGAGAAAGGGAAATGGCGTGAAACCGAGTGGCTGTGCCTCGTCATTTGTTGGAGTGAAGTCTTCTTCAATCTAACAGCTCCATTGTCTTTCTTGCACTTTTAAAGACTAACACATTTATTTATTGCATGAGGTTTCATGGGAGAAAATCCCACATTTTCAGACAAAAGCTCATGGGAAAATAAATTTGTTAATCTTTAAAAGTGCCACTAGACTACTGGTTTGTTTTGCTGAACTAGACGGACAGCAGCTACCTCTTTAGAAATTGTCTTTGTTGTTATGGATTCTCTACTTAAGTACTGCAGCCTTGGAGGGAGCTGTCACTGGCTGCAAGACTTGTGCCTCAGTGCAACTGTGTCTTGAGCACAGGGTGGAGGAAACAGATGTACAATGCAGCACAAAAGAAAGGCTAAAGCCTATGAGACACTGCCGTAGGGGTTGCCTCAGGATATGCCTGTCAGCCCTCTGATAGAAGGGCAACAGAGATCCTATACATAGACGCATGTGGCCATTGATGAGGGCTTTAGGAAGTAATTTTAAAAGCCTTCTTACCCTGCTTCACATACTATGGCCTTGGAGTTTTATTTTTACAGAGATACAGTGAAAATTCACTGAGATACAGTGTAATTTACTTGCACTTAAGACAAATGGAGGCAGAATTTCTGTAACAGTTTATATTTAAAAATTGCTGTGGGGAGACAGATGAGAAGTGACGGCCTGTTCTTGAGTTGTTATTTTCAGTATCCTAATTCAAAAAGCTTCTTTAATTCATGAGTATTATTTGTTGGACATCATCATCTACATGATGATGTTTGAATCAAATGTATCCTATTATTCTGATGGACTTCCCCTCCACTTTTTATTTTATTTATCTACCTATCTATCTATTTATTTTCTTTCTCTCTCTTATTTTCTTTTTCTCCTCCCCCCCCCATCCCCTCTCGAAACAGGAAGAGAAAATCTATTCAGGAGAGACTCTTCTTCATGTAAGTGTTATTTATGCTCATTTATGAAATTACAAAAGGATCATACAAATGATGAGAATGTTCAAATACCAAATGCTTACCATCTGTTCATAGAAATCACTGAGTAAAGTGCATGTAAAAATAAACTGCAGTTACACAATAATAATATTCAATACCTGTTATCTCAAATCAATCTATATATGAAGTTCTATTGCGTACATCACTGTAGTATCTAGGCACCATTATAAAGCACTTTACAGACACTAATGAGAACACCACTCCTGTGAAGTAGGTATGTGTTAACACCTCAATTTATATATGGGGGGCAATGGGTCTCCTCCAGGACTCACTGGCTATGTCTACACTTGCAAGTTAGGTTGACTTAAGGAGGCTTAAGTCGACCTAACTTAGTCTCTTATCCACACCAGGCTTTCATTAGGTCAACTTAAGAAAATCCTTAAGTCAACCTAATGAAAGCTTAGGTCGACTTAGTAAGACTTTCCAGTTAGGTCAACCTAACCCTGCTTAGGTCAACCTAATACTCCTTTAGGTCGACCTAAGCACAGTTATTAAGCACTTTATTAAGTTGACCTAAGAGCAGTTAGGTTGACTTAACAAAGTGAACGAAGTCCACGTCCATGGAAACCACTTTGTTAAGTCGACTTAATAAGGTCGACTTTAAGTCGACTTAAAGTTGAACTGAAGTCGACTTAAAAAAGTCGACCTAACTTTTTCTAGTGTAGACATAACCATTGAACTTGATAGAAAGATTTCCATTGAGTTCAGTGGACTTTGGATCAGGCCCTAAGTGACTTGGACAAGGTCGAAGGGGGAGTTAGCTTCAGAGCTCAGCTTAGAATTTAGAAGTCCCTAGCTCTCAGTCTTATGCTAAGAACAAGCTTCTCTCTCTTGGATTCTTCTATAAAATCCAAGTTATGTCTGTAAAGTTGTTTGTGCGTGTGCATGTGCGTGTGCGTGTGCATGTGTGCATGCATGTGTGTGGCTCTTGTAGCTTACAGAAATTTCAAGCCTTTTCTACAACCTACAGACTCTCTAAAAAGAGAATAAATACCACCAGCCATTGATGAATATTTTTGCAAATGTTTTGTGAATTCATTTGCCTCCAGAATAAATGCTCAGTCTAGGTAAGGCTGGTGAATCTTGTTCAGGACTCTAAACAGAATACGTGAAGCTACTGCACATCATGGAGTTCAACAATTATACACATCGCCCAGTGCCTTGGTTTGCTTGCAGATCTCTGACTTTAAAACTCTTTGAGTAGTCAAGGAACTTCTACTCTAGTATCTCTTTCTAGTAAGTGAAGTCAATAAAATGTTTCAAGAGGCAGCATAGATTAAGACAATTATTGCCTTAGTTCAAAATTAGTTTTAATGAGGAAAATGACTGCATTAATTGCAATACAAGGCCTGTTTTGTATAACTTCAAAGCATGCACCATGTCAAGTACATGGCAAGCCATGAGCATTCATATCACTGACTTGTCGTAAATCAACACTTTTTTCAGAAAATAACATTAGTCTCTGAATTATGGCACTCCATTAGAATCAGATAGCAACTGCTGGTTAATATGTAGCAAAAACTGTGTGGTGATAATTTTTTTTTTTTTTTTGGTGCCTGTCATAGGGTTAGAATGTTAGTTCCGCTTTTAGATAAAATGCGCTTGCGCAACACACCCTTGTAGACCATGATTTCCCTGGCTAGTATGGTAGTTTTATAGTTAACTGCGTTCAGCTGTTACACTTTCATGCTTCCTTTTATTTTGTATTTTAAATGAGAGGAGGGCTTAGATCTAGGCAGACTGGAGCCTCTTTGAACCTAGCAAGACACAACTGCGTGGTCCATTGCTTGTCAAAAATCTATTGAAAACGCTCTCTGTTCTGGCTATAATTGTGGCAGAAATGTCATAAGAATTTTATTTTGTATCTTTGAATCATGAACATTCTTTTGTCTGGTTTTATGGAAATCAGTAGGGGAATCAATTAAGGAGAAGCATTTTGAAAGGAGAAAAACGTGTACATTAAATGAAAAAACACACCAGCAAAAAGAATTCTCCTTTATGCTGGGTTGCTAAAACTGAGATTGAGGGAGCTCTTGCACCTTTGAGAAAGTGCAGTACCATTTTTTACAAGCAAAATTCCAGGAGTCATATTATTTACATTTTTCAGCATGACACCCTAATATAGAAAATGCAAACCTCTTGAAAAGAGTTGAAAGAACACACTTCCCCCAGATTTTTAAAGAGGAATCACCCAGGTAACAAAAGGCACCTTGAAAGGAAGAAGCTCTAAATAAAAAAGAAACCTAAAGACATGATGGAGTCTTGTGCTGATTCTACACTAGAATCTGGATTTGAATGCTGATTTAAAGCTCTCCTTTTAGTGACTTTAATGTCATAAAGCTGAATATTTGGATAATCTAGAGCCTCGTAACTGGAATATATTCCATAAAATGGATCAGTGATACAAAATTTATGGCCTACAAGCCACATACAGTACAACCTTCTACTACCTGCTGTGGCATTTCATCTGCCAAAGGTCAAGGTTTGAGCACCAAAGCCTCTCTCTCCTGGTTCTGTGCATGAAATATGACTCAGATTTGATGTCTGTAATCTATCTTGATATGTACCTCAGTGCCTTGGCTCCCTTTGGCTTCCTCAACAATATATTTCCAAAAGAGAGTTATACTCCAGGGATATGAATAATCAGAATATTGTCAAGTGTCGGAATTATGAAACTTCCAGGATAGAAATCTCTCTGTGACTTTTCAGAAAGGTCTAAACTTCGACGGTTATGAATTCTAGATTGGCATTAGCCCCATCGACTGTGAATGATGAAACTGATGCCACTTCAGTAATGGTTAACTTTCAGAAGCTAACTATTCCCCCCAAATGGGAAGCCCAGGGATTTCAAACTTCAAATGGTGGATCCCACTGATATATGTGAATTTTCAGAGGTGCCTTCATCGGGATTGAGTCTCTAGATGCGTGAGATATTTCCAGGGGCCACCTCCTGCCTTGCGACGCTCTGAAAAAGGACTCCTTGTGACAGTAACTGGGCATTTGTAGTATAATGATAAGAAAGGGACCATCTTGTTATTGTCACTGTGCGACAAATACTACCACAATTCATTACTTTCCATCAGTGCCTCAGCCTATGGAGGAATCACCACTGCGTATCCACAGTGAGAAGGGGACAGAAGTCCCGACTGGTGAGTGCAGTTGGGATGGGATGTTTGTAAAGGGTGGGGGCAATGATGATACCTGGATTTATATGCCTCATGCGTGTGTACCCATTTGTTACTGAAGCCTCTAGGACTTGTTACCAGTGCCCTTTCCCCCTTTTTTTAGTGTTGTGCATATTAGTGTTCCTGGGTGGTGATATATGAGCAGTATTGGGTCTCAGCTGATCCACTGGCAAGGTACAACATGAGCCTCAACAGCGTAGATGTCCTACTAACATCTCTTAACTCAGAGCTGGAAGGATCACCTCTATGTGTTTTAAAAAAATATAAAAAGATAGTTCCGATTTCATGCCCTCTCAGCCTCATTGCTGAGATTGCCTATAAGTGTGCTAATTTGGATGATGGTTTTTGCACTGAGGACATTTGTTCTTCCAGGAACCCACCAAACTCATTTTACATGAGCAACAGAACAACCAGTGGACCTGAGTTGGATTTCAACCAGTGATAGAAGCAGAGTGCTCTATAGCCCAGGGCCAAATCCTGTAAGCCTCATGTAGTATACACACCTGTATAAGAGCACCTGCCTTTCAGATAACCAAAGAAAAAAGAACATGAAAAAAAAAAAAAAAGAATTGCCTAGTGTATGCCTTTGGATCCTTTCAATTTTAAGTGGGTTACTGTCCACATACTTTCCCCTTGCTTCTTGTTTAACCTCTTCTTGAATATGGGCAGAGACTGAACCTGGACAACAGTACTGTAAGGAACTTTTACTTTCCATCCTAAATGTTTCCTTACTTAATTTCAGCCAACTGCTCCTTGTTCAACCCTCTTTTGAGCTAGATTAATTACTTACCTTCACACCTATTATTACCTTGCAAGTATTTATAGATGGATCACGGCCCATAGAATCTTCTAATCTAGACTGTGTTAATTTAGTTCCCTCAATCTCTGCATCTGTCCTTGGATCATTTCTTTTTGCCCCCCTCTTTTTTGTTCCCTTTAATTTTTCTATGTCTGTTCTGTTCATTGGAGACCAGAACTGCACACTGTATTCACCACTATAGTTGGGTTAGGGCTGTTAACACGATACCGTTATCTCTTTAGCTTTCCATGTGATCCTTTATATATACAGATCCAAAAATAGCACTGGCTTCCTCCTCTGCCTGCTCCCCCCCACAACATCATTCTGACTCTGTATTAATTTGCTGTCTGTGATCATCCTTAGATCTTGTTCTGATTCACAGCTAGCTACCCCTTTATTTATAGCTGTGCTGTTTATTTCCTCTCCCTCAGCATAGGAATTTATACTTACTAGTACTGAACATCATCTCATTACATGCAGTCTGCTTATTGCACTAGGGTTTGATTTAAGATAATATGATGACTATGTATTCGTTTTAATGCACATAGATTTATCCTGTCTTTCATGCTGTAGTTGCTAGTTTGTTATCTACAGTGCAAAGGATTCATTGAGATACTTAACACCTCACCTGCACTTGTCCTGTATATTACTCCAAACCCTGTTCCCAGCTCCATCATTTTTATTTACATCCCTGCCCTCCATTTCTTTTATACTACTTTTAAAAGATAATAAATATTGTAGAAACTGACAAGTTTAGCATTTTCTTTGTGTTGTACTTTTTCTCTATATATATTTAGTATATTGTCACCATGGATGCGTCTACACTGGTGCCTTAGGTCGACCTAAAGACTCTTAAATCGACCTACAGAACTCTGCGTCTACACTGGGCGCTTGTTAAGTCGACTTAAGCGCTTCCTTAAATTGATTTAATAACACCACCTCTGAAGGTCGATTTAAGGCTTAAGTCGACCTTACTTAGTCAACTTAAGTCGACTTAAAGCCAGTGTAGACGGGTATGTCCACACTACAGGCTCTGTTAAGTAGACTTAACAAGGTCGACTTAAGTTGACTTTAAGTGTAGATGCTCTGTTATAGAGTCAACTTAACAAGTGTAGACATAGCTTACGTGTTTTATATGTTTGTAGAGAGGTTGCCTTCCCCATAGTGGAAATAATCTCTTCCTCACCTGTGTTGAAGCTCAGCTCATGTGAGCAACAGGGTGGTGGAATCTCCAACTTTGGAGATATTTAAGGTCCGGTTAGACAAAACCCTGGCTGGGATGATTTAGGGGGAGTGGTCCTGCTTTTAGCAGGGAGTTGGTCTAGAAGACCTCATAAGGTCCCTTCCAACCCTAAGATTCTATGATTCTATGATCAGTCCACTTTTATAGAACTGCTTAATCTTAATCTCTCAGAGACACTAGCATTTTTATCACGTCTCTTCCATTGCCTTGAGGGAAACTGGACCTCTGGGATGAGGGCATCTGCACAAAGAATGAAATTTAAAGTTTGAAAAACCATGAAAATCAAACAAACACAAACCTGTGAGTGAAAGCAATGTTTGCTCAGTGCTGTTGTGGAGTGCATTTCCTGGACTGTGCGCTGAACTGTATTGGTATTGTATTTATATCATCAAACTCCACAGCTTGATCCAAGTTCTGATCGAAACAGATCAAAGGTATTCATTAAAAGTTTAAAATGTCTGTGTTGTGTACATAACACCTGGTAGTAGAGTGGAAACTGCTGGCAAAGGTAATTGATGGAGGAAGCGATGGAACTGCTAAATTTGCATGTGAAGTTTGAATATCCAAAGAATTGGACTTGGGATTTGACTTGGACTCATATGTTCTGTAAAGCTAAAATTCAGCTGCAAAAATCTGATCTGGGCCAGATTCTGATTCTCCCTTCAAAAATGTGGAAACAGTTCAGGTCAAATAGTAATTTTAAGACGTAATCTTATTATTTCCTAATGTGGAAAGTAATTTGAATTACATATTAAAGTGAACTTGTCTTGTCTCACCCAAACAAGAGTAGGGATGCCAGATCATTTTTGCATTTCATGTGTTTGATGCAAAAGAAATGCAAAAGAATTGCAAATAGAATCAGTAATACTCCCTATGCAGTAGATTCATTTTTTCAAAGAGTAAATTTACCAAATGCTGATTTTAAATAATAAGTGAAAGGAACATAAATCTAGCTAGTTTATTACAGCAGCTACATGAAAGCAACAACTTCAAATAATACACAAGCATGAAATATCACAAACAATAGATTCACTGGTAAAAGAACCCATATATGTTCATGCTTGAAACACTATGTACTCCAGTGCAGGGGTTCTCAACCTTTTAAGGGTCACGCGACACACCAACCTCCCCAAGCCTTATCCCCACCTCCCCCCCAGCCCCGCATCTGCCCCTCAGCCTCCAGCAGCCCTGCATCCTAACTCTGCAGCCCATGTCTCCTTTCCCCAGCCCGACCCCCGCATCTCTCCCCTTCTCTCCAGCCTGACCCCGAGTTTCTCCCCTTCTCCCCAGCCCAACCCCCATGTCTCTCCGCTTTTCCCCAGCCTGACCCCACATCTCTCCACTTTTCCCCAGCCCAACCCCACATCTCTCCCCTTCTCCCCAGCCTGACCCCTGTGTCTCTCCCCAGCCCAACCTTGCATCTCTCCCATCTCCCCAGCCCGACTCCGCGTCTCTCTCCTTCTCTCCAGCCTGACCCCCTTGTCTCTCCACTTCTCCCCAGTCCAACCGCTGCGTCTCTTCCCTTCTACCCAGCCCGGCCCCCACGTTTCTCCCCTTCTCTCCAGCCCGACCCTCGTGTCTCTACCCAGCCCAACCCCGCATCTCTTCCCTTCTCCCCAGCCTGACCCTGCATCTCTTCCCTTCCCCAGCCCAACCTCAGGTTAACACAACTTGGCTGCATGTGTCGCAGCCCATGTGTCACTGCAGCAGCTCAGCAGGGGCAGGGCAGGCTTAGCTCACAACACAATCACTGCTGTGCCATGACACACTTTTATTTTATGACATAGTGGTTGAGAACCGCTGCTCCAGTGGAATACTGTGTAGGCCTCAGAGTTGAGGAATGGGCGGTTATAACAACATAACATTTTTGTCTCCTTGGCTATGTCTACACTAGAAAAGTAAAGTCGACTTTTGTTAAGTCGACTTTAATAAGGTTGACTTTAAGTCGACTTAAAATCGACCTCATTAAGGTCTACTTAACAAGTGGCAATACTTTAAGTCGACTTAGTCCACTTCGTTAAGTCAACCTAATTGTCCTTAGGTTGACTTAACAAAGTGGACTTATGCGTCCACACTGGGCTTAGGTCGACCTAAGGAAGGGTTAGGTCGACCTAAGGAGGCTTAAGTCGACCTAATGAGTGGTAGTTATAAAGTCGACTTAAGCTTTCATTAAGTCGACTTAAGGAATTTCTTAAGTCGACTTAATGAAAGCCTAGCGTGGACGTGGCTTAATTTAAGTCGACTTAAGCCTCCTTAAGTCGACTTAAATTGCCAGTGTAGACATAGCCCTTGTGATGTAGTGAAGACAGGCATTTCTGCATACACTTTGATTAAGAAGAGGCCTGGATTCTGTCTATTCTTAATTTGTTTTTGCATTTTTATGAAGTACATTACTATGGAAAGCTGGGGAAGCTAAATGTCAACAAACATGTTAATAAATCATGGCTGTAGATGAAAAGGTAGAAAGTAGGAAGTATCAAAAAGGAGGGTATTTTATGTGTAATAGTATAAGAGAAGATAAAGAATATTGGTAAAAGAATACAGGGTAAAAATATGGCTGTCTTTGTTCAGGCAAATCTCCAATTGGCTTAATTTCTTGCTACAGTTAAATGATTTAGTATACTCAAGGGGAAAAAAGCAAGCGGAACAGGTTACTTATTTCATTCTTATTTATATTAACGTCATAGCCAAAGGCCCCAGTCAGCAATTGAATCCTGTTGTGCTAGGTCCTGAGAAAACATACAAGACAACGGGGTTTACATTTTAAAGGGTTTACATTTTAAAAGGCAAAACCCAGGAATGAGGTATTTGAAATTGCAATAGTTTCATTTAAGCCTCGAAATGTTGAAGAACTTGGTTGAGGCAACAGTTGTCTCCCCTGGGATTGAGGAGGAATAGGGATGTAGGATGAGGTGTTTATTCATATGATTCCAAGTCAAAGACTCTCTCAAAGTCCCTACCTTCAAAGAGCATAAATGTTGTGATAGAAACTGATAGAAGAATAGAAGTCACAATTCCGTTTCAAAGAAGCACACATATAGGACCTGGTTCTGAGCTCATCTACATTGGCCTAACTCCTGACTACAGGGTGCTAATAATGGTTTATGCTTGTATAAATGAGATCAGCAACAGGCCCTTAATTTCCATAGCCATGGGGCTCTATCTTACTGTGGTTACTTAGGATCTGTCTCGCTCTTCTTGAAATCAGTGGGAATTTTGCAATAGTGTTTAGTCCTCCTCAGGCAAAATCCCACTGGGACATATTCATTCCCAAGTGATGCACTTGTAAATCTGATGACCACTGCTACTTCAGTGGACTCACTCCAGATTTAAACTGGGGTAATTTTAAGTTTTGTTTACCTGGGGGAAAAATGTGTTGGGATTTGGGTTTTTTTCAGTTAAATTATCTTAACACGATTGAAGCCCCTGTTAGCACCCAAGTAGACATAGTTTAACACCTTTTCAATTGCTAGCTTATGTTACAGCCTAGACTCTATTAAGAACCTAAGAATGGCCATACTAATGGCCAGACCATTGGTCCATTTAGCCCAGTATCCTGACTTCTGACAATAGTTAGTACCAGATGTTTCAGGGGAAATTAATAGAACAGGGCAATTTTGAGTGATCCATCCTCTGTCGTCCAGTCCTAGCTTCTGGCAGTTGGAGAGCTAAGGACACCCAGCTTATGGGGATACATCCCTGACCATCTTGGATGATACCCATTGATGGAACTATCCTCCTTAAACTTACTTAATTCTTTTTTGAACCTAGTTATATTTTTCGCCTTTCCATCATCCCATGATAAAAAGCTCCACAGATTGACTGTGTGTTGTGTGAATAGATACTTTCTTTTGTTTGTTTTAAACCTGCTATCTATGAATTTCACCAGGTGATTCCTGGCTCATGTGTTATGTGAAGGGGTAAATAACACTTCCCTATAAATTCATGATTTTGTAGACCTCTATCATATATCCGTCCCCCATCCAGTCATTGCTTTTCTTAGCAGAACAGTCCCAGTCCTTTTACTCTCTCTTCACATGGAAGCTGTTCCATATCCCTAATAATTTTTTGTTGTCCTCTGCACCTTACCCTGTTCTAATACATCTTTTTGATATACGAACAACCTTGATTTGAGAAAAGCACCTTTCCTCCCCAGCCCTTTGTACACAGGGCTTTCAAGCAGAATTTTGCCCTGAACGTATATTTCTTCCCATGCTGGTTGGACTCTGCTGTTAAGCTTCTCTGGGCTCTCATTAATGAAGAGTTCCTTCCTGAGGCATCAATATATTCCTGTCCTAGGGCAGAGTGGCTGAAAGACAGATGATCTATCTTCTTCCCCTTAATATGACTGTGCTCCATACAGTCAGGGCTGCTCTTCAGGCAGAATGAACCTAGATAGCACATCTTTGCCAGAAGAGAAAGAACATCATTCTCTATGGAGTGTCATTTAGCTGTGCCCCTTCAGCAGGTGATCTATTTTCTGAAGGCAAGTGCAGAACATTTGTCTCAACCCCTACTGGAGTTGCCCCTTCATGGGAATGATCGCACATCGAGGGCCTGATTTTGCTAAATGCTGAATGCCTTCTGTGAAGAGCTGAATGGTCTTTGCCACCAAAAAGAGCTGATTGCCCTTTGCACCACTCAAGGTTGCACTTCCAATATCTGTAAATAACACTTACCAGTAATGTGTTTTGACCAGCTGGAAGTGGCTTGGACAGATTTCCCTGTGATGCAAGATGTCCCAAGCATTCTCAACACTTTCTGGCCTCTAAAAACAGTACGTCACACTTTGAAACTGATACTAAATAATAATGATGTGACTATTTCCATATGGCCTTTTGGGAGATTAAAAAAAAATCCCCAAACCATCAGTTGATTAAAGCCACTCCAAAGAAGTTTCACAATGAGTTATACATCCTGAACTAACAGTGTATACTAGTTTTATTGTGGAGTCAGTCACATATTATAAAAAGCAGTAATGATTACTTGATACAGGTTGTTACATTCAGCATATTCTGTTTATTTAAAGGAACATGCTTTGTACTTTGAAGATAAAATGAATATATTCTATTTTGACTCTAATAGTGGCCATGGCTATTTTATATTCAACCCAGAGCCACCATAGTTCACCACATGATAATGCAATATCCTTTCTACATTTTTCTTTTCAATTACTTGTTTGGAATGTTCAAAATATAAAAACATTGAAATTTGCTTTTCATACAGTATTGTTATTACTTGTTTTAACCTTTGTCCCTCTTTTCCCTAAGCTCTAGTTCCTGTGCCTCTTATTTTAGGGGCCAAATCAGTTTTACACTAGTGCACTTTATTTTAGATCACATTCCCAACTCCCTTATGTCAGCAGGAAACAGGAGTCACTCCACTGAGGTCATTTGAGATTAGAAGTGGGATCTTTGTGCTAGAAATGTGAATTGTAAGCTCTTTGGGGCAGGGACGCTGGTTGACATTTGAGTGGCATTGAAATCAATAAGAATGTTGTCATTAATTTCAATGGCACTAGGATTTCACCCCATGGCTCTTTAAATCTCTGTTAAGTGCCCTGAGAAGTTACTGTGATATAAAGTGTTTAATAAATAATTATGTAATAATTATTATAATAATTTAGGACATTTAAACAATAGATACCCTTTTGGGTCCCACTTTCCCAAGGATACTAAATTTCCATTTTGCATTGATACAACTTTAAATAATTCTGAAAAAGAACCTCAGGGCAGTGAGGACCTAAACAGTCTTTCATTGCCCTTTCCGCTATGCCATGTTTCCCAGCAGCAGATAGAGATCATACACGGTAGCTAATGCTGCACAGAGCAGCTGCTTCTCAGCCCTGCTGTTTTCCAGTTCAGCACCTGCAAGCCACAGAGCTTGGGCTGCAGAAGAGTGGCTTTAAGAGATAGCAAATTTTCACTGGCTGGTCATCATATAAGACCTCAGATGTCCTAACAGAAAATTCCTTTAGTCAGAATAACTTTATTTTAACCTGCCTCAATGAGGTGCAGAATTACATGCAGTTTCACTTGTCACTTTGGTTCATTTTCAAATGCGTCCACTCCAAAGATGTTACCAAAAAATCCCCTATTATAAACAGTATTATATAAAGCAGGTCTCGACAAATGTATGTTTCTGGTTGCCATGGCGACCAGTTTTAGTAGCCTGTCTCCTAACTCCATTGCAGAAATATAATGGAGGAGTGCCCTCTGGCAACCAAAAGTAAAATCGCTGGCACCTAGCTGTAAGCCAGTTTTGTCCACCCCTGCATAAAGAAATGCCTTTGATTGCCTGTTATTTTAACTCCAACAGTCTGACTCCTTCCAGGTCTCTTCTTTATCTGGAGAAAGGGTACTGTTTATGTGGGCCCCTTATTTCCCATCCAGGACTTGTCAGATGCTAAACTTGCAGATACGGCTGCCCTAATGGACTAGTCTGCTCTATTCCTCTGGACAGCAAAGAGAAAGGCTGACTGGGAACTACAAAGAGCCAGTCTTGCCCCTTACTCTTGAAGGCTAGGATAGGATTACACTAGGAAATAACTGGGCCAATCATTTCAGTTTATGAAGGTCAAAAAATGGTAAACAGCAATAGATTATGTAAGTGAAATTTACAGGGAACCAGGTTGGGAATATAAAAGCAGTATACAACTAACACCATTAGCTGATGTCTGTCAGCAATGACAGACAAGGTAAGAGATGGAAAGATATGTTTGAGTTGCTATGTTTTGTCTAGTCATACAGAGAAACATTCGCCCACAAAACCCAACAACATTGCGACATTTGGACAGCTGAAGGGAGTGATGCTGGTATCAGGCTGGGACGGCTAGTATTCTTTGCTCGTATCTGAGTTAATCCTATATTCCTCACTGGCAACAAGGTCGCTGAGGTCAAGGTGGAACTCTTTCTCTAAATTGAAAGTGTAGACAGAGCTGGATTATCGCAGGGGCTTAAGCCCTGGGCCCCAGCCAAAGAGGGCGCCCTGGGCTCCAGCCCCTAAACCCCCTGCGATAATCCGGCCCCAGCACTAAGAGCACTCCTACCCTGCTGGCACTGGGGGTGGGGGCGGGGTCCTGGGACCAGTGGCTGGGCTCTGAGCGCCCGCCCCGTCCCTGGGCCAGCTGGCCCACCCTCCCGGGGCAGAGTGGGGCGGGCTAGCCCCTGTTCACTTTGCCCGGGGAGCCAGCCTGGCTTGCTTGCGACTAAGCTTCTGCCATGGTGTTCCAGGGCCTGTGACCCTGGGGGGCTATGTTGGAGGCCCACGCGTTGTGTACTAGCTGCCCCCCCTACCTGGCATGCAGACTGGCCAGAGCGGGGCTGGGGCAGGAGCGCCTCTGGCCCCAGGGCCCCCACCCAGTGATAGGGGGCCCTGTGGTGGGGGGGCCAGGCAGGTGGGTACCCTGCAGTGGGTGGGCCAGGCAGGTGGGGACTCTGCAGTGGGTGGGCAGGCAGATGGGGGCCTATGGTGGGGGGCACCTGGGGCTGGTTAATCCAGTCCTGAGTATAGAATCAGGCAGGCCCTTTTGTTTGTATTTGTTCGACTTTCAGAGCATGGCAAGCAGAAGTGGTCTGCATGTTTAGTTTCCTTAGAGAAGTTAAATGTTAGCTTTATGCACTATCTGATTTTCCTATCTCTCAACACATAAAAAAACCCCAGCTTTCCTTACACGAGAGCTGTCAAAGCTATGTGGCTACGCAGAACTGAAGATATACTTCTGGTTTAAAAATTAATCAGAGTCACGTGATATTTTAGAGAACTTGATGTTGCCCGGGATTGGTAGTGAGATAGGGAGACTTTCACCTCCAGCTCATTCGTTTAAATAAGCTCAGGAGTGAACAGAGTTACTTTCTGTTTGATGGCTGTTCAGTGGCCCTGTATAAAATGTGTTCATGATCTACCACCAGTACACGAATCCCCATCAGAACTGATGCCATTGTAGGGACTCTCAGCAGAGAATCCAAGCAGTGGATGGGCCAGGAAAGCTAAATATCCTCTGTGACTGGATGTGATCCCTCTGAGTTATGGTGGAGGCATATTGATGGTGAGGGGAAATTCAGGGAAAGCAGACACCGAACTGGCCCATCCTTATATAAACAAAGGACTTCAATCTCCAGGCTGCCATGTCAACACCTTTCATTAGGTGCATGAAAACATTAATAGTGAGAAAACATCACATGATCTTCGATTTTGCTTTTTTATTATGTTTGACAGTACAAAGCAAACTGTGCAAAGTTTACTCTCCACCAGTTTCTGCAGCTAGTGCATAAGCTAGTGTATCACTTCTTCTTTTGACATATCCTTTGTCGAAACATCCTGGTCTCCATTTTTCTCGGTATATCAGTAACCACTGTTAGCTTTCATTTCCTGTGTGAATCTTGATGAAGTTTAAAGCTTCTGTTCAGCTGTTTTCTTGAAATAAATAAACAAGATTCCCCTCCTCCAGTTGCCAAACGGAATGAAAACCTTTTATTGTTCAAGAGCTATAAACTACGTCTGTCTTACAAAGCATATTAAAAACATGCTTAGCTCAGTAAGAAAACCAAAGATTCATATCACACCAGGACTGGCATGCATGGTTTTAAAAGTCTACAACTAATATGTCTCATTGACTCACGTTTCTGTGAACAGCGGCCCCTACTGCAGACAAGAAATCAACCCAAAAATCCAAAGTAACTCATTCGACGATTAGTTAGTGGAACCATGTTCACAGTGCAGTTGGGCTCTTGTGTTCTTCTGACATTGTCAGAGATAATATGGCTCATTGCATGCACACGAGCAACAGTTTGTGCTGCACAACCTGGTGTCAACACTCGGTCAGTTCCAACTTACTGTGCTGTACAACCATGTGGGTACTAGTGCATTCTGGGAACATTTTGGTGCACAAGTACTGTACTGGGGAGATGAGAGGATCTGGAGTGATGTGGGGCCAGGGCCTGGATTTTTGTGAACAATGCATTTTGGGATGTCCTCTGTCCCACACAAAGATCAGGGATTTAGGATAACTATTTTGCTCCAGTACAGAGACATAATTCAGAGGTCCAGCCTACATGCTATGTCACTGTGTTAGAAACCACTTACAGCCTGACTTTTATGGTATAAAAGTCCTCACAAGCAGGGCTGGAATAAGTCCTAAAATTTAAAACAAATACATAAGGTTGATAAATAATGTAGAAATAGAATCCCATCCACATAGTTAGGATATCATAACAATGTGTGGGAATACAAACGCTTTATGGAATCATCTGTGCTACAGCTTGGTTATAAGATTGGTCTATAGAATGACTTTTGGTATGAGACATTGGCATACTTTCCCTTTTTATCATCTTTGCATAGCTCCACTAGTGTCACGTGTTACTTATGGATAGCAATAGCCAAAAAAAGAATTATATTTAAAAACTGATTGTTTATTTTCCTGCAGAGTGTGGATGGGATAATATCTTTTATTGGACCAACTTCTGTTTCTCCCAAGCATTCATTCTGATGCATTTGTTTGTTCTAAGTATTTGGAAAGCATTAGATGAAAAAAAATGTGACTGACCCTTGAGACTAGTCCATGAGTAAAAGACCACGGGTAAATGTACTGGTGAACTGAGAATTTACTGCTAAAGCAAAGCATGTTAGGACAAAATGAAATTATTCCCAAAGGTGGAAGAATCTTTTAAAATAATATATTCATACATCTAACTGTATACTTGTTTCATCAAATGCCTACTTTATTGATTTTAATCTACACATTCGAGACCTACTCAGTATAAAATCATAGAACCAAATGAAAGATTGCTGCCTGCCAAATGGTTTCGTATATATATATATAAAACCACTCAAAACAAGAGAAGCTTATGAACTTGAATATTTGCAATGTTCTGTACAGTACCCATTGACTTTTTTTGTGATTAATAATGTATTGAATCTGTCCTATGCCTGTGACAGATTCAATACATTATTAATCACAAAAAAGTCAATGGGTACTGTACAGAACATTGCAAATATTCATGTTTATAAGCTTCTCTTGTTTTGAGCGGTTTCATTATCACATGATCAAGTAAATTTCTCTGTAGTCCATGCTGTGTGAATGTTTGCTGGCGGTTTATCAGAGATTATGGAAATAGTTAATGCTCAGGCACACTGAGGCATTGTAACATCATTATACAGCAGCCCTTGGAAGCAAAAAATCCAAACCAAACCAAAATTAAAAGACTTTGCTAGGTTTAATAGGAACACAAAATATTATTTAGTGCAAACAAATCAGTCAAAAGAGAAATAAAAGGATTTTTTTTTATGGGACAAGATTTGAAGGGACTTCCTTAACTACCCTCTCAGCATTTGGGAATGAATGGTTTTTGCCATGTAAATTGCATGCACACATAATTTTGTGGTCACAGTCAAGGTACCTCTCTTAAAAATTAAGGACTTTACGGGTAGAAAATATACCTGTTGAATAATGTTTTGCACTTTCAAGCTTGGAAAACTGGGAAAGCAGGAGCAGTATAGTGGGATAAGCTGCAGGAACTTGGCGTTCATTTCTAGCGTGTTGACAATCACTAGATTCTTACATCCAAGGGATATAAAATGGGATCATTGGCTTAACGGGAAAAGAAATAACTGGACATTCCTATTCCCAGAGGCGGT
This sequence comes from Pelusios castaneus, assembly GCA_007922175.1. Classification (NCBI taxonomy): domain Eukaryota; kingdom Metazoa; phylum Chordata; order Testudines; family Pelomedusidae; genus Pelusios; species Pelusios castaneus. Next base: position 10,966,355 of record ML685770.1, read on the forward strand.
TTTAGTGACTCTGCCCTGGTGCCCAGGGCAAAAGTCAAAGATGGAGCGTCCCACGCTGTGTGTGGGGAACATCCTGGACTCCCCCGCCCACCTCACCAAGGCCCCTCCTGTCCCCCCAGCCTCACTTCCAGACCTCCCCTGGCCCTACTGCCGGGGCCCCTGCCAGCCCCAACCCCGCTGCCAGCCTCGCCGGGGCCCCTGCTGCCAACCAGCGGGGGTCCCTCCCAGCATGGGGCCCCTGGCAAATGCTCACCCTCCCCTCCTTCTCCCCCGCTAGGACCGCCTATGCTCACTCCCACAGTTACCTTTACTATATGCAGAAGGCTTAATAGGTTTCATCAGTTCTTCTTACCTCTGCAAGCACCACGAGAAAACCTGCTGATGAACTCTCCTGTACCTAGGTCTTTGGTGGCACAAGCCTATTAGCATAAGAAAACAGTGGCCAAGATTTAGGCCCATTGGCCTGAGAGAAGATTGGCTGTGGCTGTGTGGCAAAGGAGTAGCAGTCTTGAGATGTAGGGTCATCCTGGACCCCAAGTGTGTCATTGGCAGGGTCTAACAGCTCCTGGCTGAGGATTGGGAGAGCTAGGAGAGTAGCCTGTATGCCTGTGTTCTGTGATTCTCAACCACAGTGTCAGGGCACAAAAGTGTGTCGCGAAGAGCCAGGAGATATGTCACAGAAAACTGGCAGCTCAGCTTGGAGCCAGCTTGGGGCTCCTGCCACTCTGCTGCCCTCAACATCCCGCTCGTGCTGCACAACACAGGCAGCAGCCCGGCCCAGAGGACTAAAAGGACTTTTAGGGGCTGCAACCCAGAGATCCTGGGCTGGGGGGACACCACCTGCCCCACGAAAATAAACCTGGCCCATTGAGCCAGACCACCAGAGCACCAGCTTGCACTGGCTTGACTCTGCCCTCTCCCTCTCCCCTAGGTCCCAGCGTGCTGCATCCTCCAGAGCACAGCAATCTCCCAAGTGCTGCCAGCCCAACCACAAGTTGTAGGGTGTCACGCAGGGGAACATCATCTGTCAGGCGTGTCACGATGGAAAAAAGTTGAGAACCACTGCTCTACAGGGTGTGGCCCAAAGCAGGCCCAAGGCACCCTGCACACTATTCTAATCATCTTCGTATAAAACGGTGCCTTGTGAGGTATCACTGGAAAACTAGTAAGTTGCTGGTCAGTAATATCACAGTGAAATGTATTTAGCAGTATTATATGTAGAGTTGCTAATTCCCTTTGTGTGCACGGGTTATTGGCACAGGTTCAAAAAACAGGAAGCCCTACCTAGGCAAAAGTTTTTAAACAGGTGTATCCTAAACAAACGAATATGTGTTTATCTTAATTTACATATAAGGAGTAAACAGGCTCATATAGGCTGTTTAGGGGGAGGAAATGACAGGAAATAGAAGAATTTCAGCAAACACAAGTTGGGGAAGAAAAAGCATAGAGCTTCCTTCACCAACAAATGCTGCATCGCCTTCTTCACAGTTTGAAAGAACTTTGCTTTGAGGGGTGTCTTTTGGAGGAATCCGAATCAATGGACTATAAAAGAAAGGCACTGAGAATCCCAGGTTAGGTCTTTCACCTAAGAAGACAAAGACTCCAGCGACCTGGGGCCTCTGGAAGAAATCCTGATCGAGGAGGGGTCAAAAGTGTGAGTGAGAAAGGCCAATTTGAGCAAATCCTTGAACTAAAACTTGCTAAATTAAGTTTTAGACTTTTAGATGCAGGACTTCACTTTTATTTGCTTGTAACCATTTCCAGCTGTCTCTCTTACACTTGGAACTCTCTTCTTCTGTTAACCCACTTGATTTACTATTAATCTAAACCTGGCTTGCCCAACCTGCAGCTCATGGGCCAGAATCCGGCCTGCCAGGGGCTGGAATCCAGCCTGCAGGATGCCTGGGAGCTGGGGCCAGTCTGGAGCCTTTTCAAATCTCCCACTCCACACGTGGCCCAGGGCAGGAGAGGCCTGGCCAGGGAGCTGACTCGGTCCCCTTTCAACTCCTTGCGCCAGGTTAGATGGGGGCTAGGAGGAAGTAAAGGGGTTGGGGGTGGGGGGGAGCAGATGCCACAGGGGAGGGACAGGGCAGCAGCAGGGGGTGGTGAGGCCCAAGGGGGCCCGGGGGCCTGGCGGAGGCAGTAGGGGTTGGGGGTCAGCAGAGGTCACAGGGGGTTGGGTGGCAGCCGGGGACAGCGAGGTCCAGGGAGATCCACTCCAGCGTGATGTCCAGGCAGCAGCTATGTCTACACTTGTAAATTTAAGTCGACTTAGCATGTCCGCACTTAAATTTAAAGTCGACTTAGGGGGGAACTTACAAAGTCGACCTAGAGCATCCACACTGGACACCTAGGTTGACTTGTAAGGGCCAGGGAGACCTTGGGCAGGTCCACGGTGGCGGGGGGGCACCCCTTGCCCAGTGCCAGGGGGCTCGGCCTTTGCCCCATTATACCTGGGTACAATGGGGCAAAGGGGGACAGGGACCCTGGCAGGGCATAGGGGCAGGGTGAGCCCTGCCCTTTGGGGGCATGCGAGGCTCCCCCTGTGCCTCCCCTGGCAGGGAGGGCAGTGGGGGAGTTCTGGAGAGCCCTAAGTTGACTTTAAGTCGACTTAGGGCTACTCCAGGTCTACACTGGCTTAAGTCGACTTTAGGAAGTCGACTTAAGCCTAAAGTCGAATTAAAAGTAGGTTTAATAAAGTCGACTTAATTTTCATTAAGTCGACTTTATTTTCCTTAACTCGACTTAAGCAGCCTGCTTAAGTCGACTTAAGGAAGGTGTAGTGTAGACGTGGATTAAATTAAGTCAGTTTAAGAAAGCTTAAATTAACTTAATTTCTAAGTGTAGATGCACCCATTAGGAGCAAGTTAAGTCGACTTAAGGAAAGCCCAGTGTAGACGAGGAATATTTTAAGTCAACTTAAGCCTCCTTAAATTGACTTAATTTGTAAGTGTAGATGCACCCTAAGGGAAGTAAATGGGAGTTTTGCAATGATTTTCATAGGAGCTGAATGGATTTCTGCCTTTCCCCTCATCAGCCCACATGGGAAACTTTGTAGCTTTCGCTCCCTTCAGTCAGCGGTATCCAAATACCTTTCCCCAAGTCCCATATGAAAAGGTGACCTCTGACTTCTGAGTATTTTATTTCTTTATGCTTCGTGATTTGTTTTGAGCAGAACGCTTTATTAAAATACAATCTATTGTAGTCTCTTTGTAAACACAGAGTACCTTTAAGTCTCCCTCCCTATTTTTATCTTCCCATTAGAATGGCCAAGGCCAATGTACAAAGGGCAGCGGATTTTTTATTTCCCCGCAGTCAACTAATCTTTTGGGGTTTAGTGGTGATCAATCTTTTGTTTCAAATAAAGAAATAAAACAGAATGGGAATTTAGAGTATTACATGATTGCAGATTTTCTGTTGCAGTTAAATGTTACATAACAATTCTAAGCTGAGACACAGCAGCCATTTACAGCATTTGAAAAACATGAACACAAGCACCACATAGAAAAAGCATCTGGAAAAAAATAGCTGCCTTTTGTCCAGGATACAATTGATTAAAAATAAATTGCATTAAGCCCAAGGCTTCCCTTTTGTAACACATCTCAGCGAAATAAAGGAATATCTGTTGCTCCTGGAATTTTCTGCAGCAACTTTTCCAGATGTCAGTCTAAAAAGGACAAGAAAAATAGTATAACCATTGGAAAAAGAAAAGTGAAAGGAAAGATAATTTTGAAATGGGAGTGAGTTGAGCGAGGGAGAAGAAAGAAAGTAAGAGGGTGTATGGATGAGTAGATAGACACACACATATACAGAAAGGAAATTAAGGAATGGAAGATTGAAAGAGGCCATAAAATACAAAGAAAAGGCAAAAGGGTGGGAGATGATAGGAAAGGAAGTTCAGAGGGAACTTTTAAAGAATAATACTGAGCTGCAGTAAGTTAAATAAAAGAGGGTTGGTATTTTTCAGAGAATATGATTGGGTATTTTGTCTGATGAAGAAAAAGAGATGGGTTAAGGACAGAAAATGAAGTCAGGCTTTTCCAAGCCTCTATGGCAGCCAGGTAAAGAAGTAAATCAGATAAGAAAGACTTGTAAGAAAGCCAGAACTTTTATATGGAGTTATTTGTTTTGCTCATAGATTGAGTGGGCTAACCACTCTGAAATACTAAGGTAGAAAAGTGGCAGACGTCAAGAGTTTGCATGGTTTAGAGTTCTGAGTTCCTAGGAATGAGCCAAATGTAATAAAGGTTTTATTTATGGCCTGATTCTGCTCTTACTGAAATCAGTCAGAGTTTTCCCCCTTGTCCTCAGATACAGCAGGAGCTGTGAACAGTTATGAGCCAGGAATCACAATGCTATTAAGATTGACATACTCATGAATATAAAGATACAAAAATAAGAGGTGGCACAAGCGCTCTTGCAGACTAGAGATGGTTGATTTTTGTGAAAATATATGAAGTGGAGATGGGAATTTTACTTGAGTTTCTCAAATGTGCAGAGCTCAAGTAAGAGATACGAAAAAGCCTAAACTGGCTAAGGCACTCTGCTTAAATAGGGATATAAAATGAATAATAAAGCGTTAAATGGAAGGCTTTTAATAAGTGACAAGACAGTCCAGTAAGAAGCAACATTAATAAACAGAGCAAACACAACTTGAAGGACATTAATAGTAGGGGAGACTCTAAACCAGCAACCAAAACCAGTTCCTGAACATCAACCTGCTGAGACTATTCCAACACCCTCAGTGAAATCATAAACCAGACTCTGCAGTCATTCTGCAGGCAGTGTTCCCTTGGACCTGGCTCAACTTCGTTTCCAACTTCAACGTGGGGGTGGGGGAGTTGTTGGCTATAAATGGACCTGAAGCAATTTCTCAGTCCATATTCAAACAGGAAACTGGCAGAGTTCAATAAGGCTGCCAGGTGTCTGGTTTTTGACTGGCAAGTCCAGTCAAAATGGGGATCTGGCAGTGTGCAATAAGCAGTGCTGACTGGACATGAAAAGTCTGGTTATCCGCCATAACCAGCCCCTGCCACCAGGTGGTGGGAAGCATAGTAGCCATTGCTGGAGGCTGGTGGAGCAATCAGGAAGTGCACAGCTCTGGTAGAAAGAGAAGTTTGAGGCACCCCTATTCTGCCCCAATCACCTCCCACCTCCTCCACTCCCCAAGATCCTCCACTCCCCAAGAGCATGGCTCTACCTCCCCCATCTTGCACCAGTCATTCACCTGTGGAGCACGGCTCTCCCTCAAACACCCTGCTCTGGTCACCCATCCATCCCAAGATCCTTCCTCATGTGGCAGGAGGACGGAGGTGGAAAGAGCAGGGAGCAATGGTGGGGGAGGGTGAGAAGCAGTAGGGCAGGGCCTAAAGGAAAGAGGCAGAGCAGGGGTGTGGGGGTCTTAAGGGGAAGAGGCAGAGCACAGGCGTGGCGTCAGGGGAAAAGGTGGAGCAGTGGGTGAGGAGGTTCCAGTGAGTGCTCAGTGTCCAGTCTGGCGAATTAGAAAGTTGGCCGTCCTAGTCACATCTCATTCCTGTTTATTCAGAGCCATATAGGACAAAAAAGATTGACTTGAGCAGAAGGTTTCATGAGTAAAAATTGAATAGAGTCTTCAAGACTTGGCCCAATAACAATCCTTAGTGTTTACAGAGCATGCCACAAAAATTATTGAGCTAATCCTTGTAACATCCTTGGTGAGGAAAGGAAGTAGTGTTCTCACATTTTAACATACAGGAATGGAAAATAAATAACTTGGCCAAGGTAGTAAATTAAGTTATTGACAGTGCCAGGATCAGAACTGAGTTCTTCCTGGTACCCAGTTTTGCATATATGCCATTTAATAGGTCGCCTTGCTCGTATTCTGCTAAGAGAGGATTTAGCTGGTGTACAGCTTGTCAGGTAGTTTTCAAGATGTATATAATCTATCAACCACCTACATTCCTAAAACTACTCTAAAAATGAGGTTTTGCCATGTATTTTTGACCTTGCTGTTTTGAGAGTCATTCCTAACTGGGTTTCTTAGGATTTTGAAGGGACTTAAATAAAACTCTGGCAATCAAAATCAAAGAGGTGCGTTTGTTGTTTATAATCTTCAAAGACATATATGCAAAATTGTGTGCGTGTTTTGGTGTCCACAGGCAAACCCTGATTTGCACACATCTACCAGGCTATTTGCACACCTGAGTTGGGTGCACATGCTTTTGCAGATTTGGCCATTAAAAATCACTTGACTTCAATGGAGTTAAACCAGGGGTTAATTTGATTTTTTGACTCCTACTGAAAGGTGCTTTTAGTATTGGTTTAGTATTGATCTGGGGTGGGAGAGTGGATCATTATTGTAATGGCAGAGGTGTTACATAACTGCACACATGTTGACCTACATGGCATTAGCTGTGAGCCTTCTCTGCCTAAGGCTGATCTGTTCTAGAGTTTTCCACTGAGGGCCAAGAGCTAACCAATGGTGGGAGAGCAGCAGCTGAGTATGTGTGAATCAGACAGTGAGACAGTCTGAGTGAGGCGTTTCATGCACTTGAGAGGTGAAAGTGGGGCAGGTGCATGTGGAGACTGGAGTTGTACTGCAGAGACAAAAGGAGCTATTATGCTAATTGTATGGAGTGTTCGGAGCATGAATATAAGGTCAGACCAATGATCCATCTGGCCTGTCTTCCTACAGTGACTAATGCAAGGTGCTTCTGTGGGAATGAACAGAGGACATAATCATCAAGGCTATGTCTACACTAGAAAAGTTGTCAACTTTGTTAAGTCAACTTAGTCGACCTTATTAAGTCGACTTAACAAAGTTGACTTAACTTTTTCTAGTGTAGACATACCCTAAGTTGACCTTATTAAGTCGACTTAATAAGGTCGACTTAGGCGCTGATCCCCATCCACACTGGCTGTAAGTCAACTTAAGGAGTCGAATTAAGGCTTAAGTCGACCTAAAACAAGGTGTTATTAAGTCGACTTAAGCTTTCCTTAAGTCAACTTAAGGAAGTGCTTAAGTCGACTTTATAAAAGCCCAGTGTGGACGTGGCTTTGTTTAGGTCAACTTAAGCCTCTTTAAGTCGACCTAACTTGCCAGCGTAGACGCACCCCAAGTGATCCATCTCCTGTTGCCCATTCCCAGCTTCTGGCAAACAGAGGGTAGGGATCCTTCAAAGCATGGTTTTGCATCCCTGCCCATCCTGGCTAGGGGGCTAGCGGCCATTGATGGATCTATTCTCCATAAACCTAGCTCTTTTTTTTAACCTTAACGTAATGATTTTGCTGAGAGAAAAATGCAGATGCTCATGTTTAGCCACTTTACTACATTCTACATTATGCCAGCATAAATCCATATTGACTACATTGGCTTCAGTGAAGTTAATTGAGTTCACACCATTGTAAATAAGAACAGAATTAGCCCCGCAAAAGTTGGATTCATTCCCCCTTTCTCTTCCCAGCGAGGTTCTAAGTATTTGGCTGAATTCAGACTGCTTTCTCATTGGAAATTGGCTTCTGCTCATTGTTTATCCACCTTATCTTTAGCAGATCAAGCCAAGTCGTCCTGGAGATAGCCAAGGCTTCATAGAGGGAGTTGCTCTCAAAGTCAGACATGTGTCTCCTGGATGCCAGACATGTGTCTCCTGGACGGCAGACATGTACCTCAGAGTTGGATCATTCATGTTGGACTCATGCTTTTAAAAACAGTGTCTTATAGTTTTTCCTTGGGGGAAAATTAGAACTTGGATCTCTAAAGTGCCCCCCACTAAGTAATCATGTAAAAAATAACCTCTTTCTCTTGTTCTGACTTGAGACATGGGCAAGTATTGTTTCAGCAACTCCATCAGGCTTTTTGATTGTTATCCCTTAAGAGCCTCACCCAGTGGAACATAACTGAAGGAAATGAATCTCCAACCCCTTTAGTGATACAGACAATGCCTTTCACTAAACAAACTCAACTGTGTTGGCTTTTCTTTGTCAAATAGAATGGCCTCTACCCACTTCCCTTGGTGCTTTTATAGCGGTTCCTGGAACTGGGAGTGGCTGTGTCACTACCAGCAGTTGGGCAGCTCATAGAATAAAATCCCAGTCCCTGAATGTTACGTATGCTATGGGCTAGAATTATAGTCATAACTGACAGTTTAGTGTTAATTCCTATGGCACCAATGCACAGTCCATGCCTGCAGCACACTGTACTTTAATGGACAATAGAGACTTGGCCAAGATTAGAGTCATAGGAAAAAAAAAAAAGAAATGTTACAATGATAAAGGAAATAAAAGATCCAGTGCTGCACATTGCACAGCTACCAGGTAAGCAATGTACAGTGCCTCATTAGGCAGGGTTATATTGTACAAAAAGGCCTTACAAATCATTCGAAATGCTGCAGTCTTCACTGAAGTTCCTACTGATGGACTAAAAACTGAGTGAAAAGCTGAGGGTTTGTCACTGCATGGTAGCAAGAGCCCAAGAGGCATCATCATGTTTCAAGGTATTTTGGATCAGAATTAAAACTCAGGATGAGACACTCAAAAACAAGTGGACCAGGAGAACTCCCCAAATAGGAAAATACAGTCCCCTGTGTTACCTAATTGGAATTCCAAAAGATAGGAATTAGCACTTAGCCTGTAAGCCCCTAATTCTTAACTACAGGCTGGAAAACCATCCCATAAATAGTTCAAATTTAGAGAATATGGCATGCAATAGATTGGTTAGGATTGCAAATTCTAAATGGAATTAAATTACACTTTGATTGGAGTGAGACAACAGCCCGTAAGAATAGACTGTATACGCAACGCAAGCTCACTAAAAAAAGAAATAAAATAAGAGCTCGGTACAGGAACAGAAGCATTACCACAACAGTGCAGATTACTGAGCTCTTTAGTCTGGTGTCTTGTCTCTCAGGCTATGTCTACGCTTGAAAAGTTAGGTCGATTTTATGAAGTCGACTTAATAAGGTTGACTTTAAGTCAACTTAAAGTGGACCTTATTAAGTCGACTTAACAAAAGTCAACTTAACTTTTCAAGTGTAGACATGGCCTCTTTTCGACCTTATTAAGTCAACTTAACGTTTTAAGTCGACTTAAAAAGGTCCACCTAGACACTATTCCACTTCTCCACTGGCTTAATTCGACTTAATAAAGTTGACTTAAACTCTAGTTCGAATTAAAATGAGGTGTTATTAATTCGAACTATCTTTTCCTTAATGTGACTTAAGGAGCAGTTTAAGTCGAATTAAGGAAAGTCCAGTATAGACGCAGAGTAAATTAAGTCGACTTAAGCCTCTTTAAGTCAACTTAATTTGTAAGTGTAGACGCACTCTAAAAGTGTCTCTTCCTGATACTTCAGAGGAAGTAAAAAGTACCCCATCAGGGTCAATAATTAGCTACCATCTTATTATCCTTCTTTCCCAAGTTTCCCCTGCTCTTCATTATTATGTATTATACATAATATTAGCTATAACAACATACTTTTTTCCTAAATCAGGAGAATAGCACTGTGATTAGTCCTGATAAAACAAATGTTTTGGTTTTTGAGCTCTCAGAACAGTTGGGAATTGTTGTTGCAGAGAGCCATTTTACCAGGACACTGGTCTTTCAACGTTTAAGCCACTGGGGCTAACATAAGCCTGTTCTAGCTTGCCCTAAATTTGGCTGGCTCAGCCATACATGGTATATGGAAAAGTTTTCATCTATATAGGTACAATGATGCAAATCTCTCTCAAAATCCTGTTCTAATAAAAAACTTCTTGCAGCGCTAATGTCAACCCAGGTTTCAAAATCTGGTTACAGATCAGAAAGCAGCAAGCAAGTACTAGGTTTACGGCTATCAAATGGAATAATCCGAAGCATGATTTTTATGACTGTGCACACATTATAACATGTACCAAGCAGAAAATGGTTGTGGTCTGGCATTAATTTTCTGGTTTGTGTGGGTCTGATGAAAATGTTTATTTTCAGCATCATAATATATGTAAAAGTAACAAACCTGATTCAGCTGAAGTCATTTGAGTTGCATGTGGAAGAAATTTGGCGTGATGTCTGAATTTTGGTTTACCATTTACTTGCTAACACATTTTTCATGAATGCAAAATTTCAAAAAATCTAGCTATAAAACACAGTCCACCCCACCACCCCATTGTTATCCCTGAACTGTTATAGTTAAAAACTCCTGGATAAAAAAGGCACTTGTATGTAACATAATGTCATGTTTTATTATTCATATGGCAATTTATTATTTGCCCATTATTAATTTGTTGGCCCCTGAGGTTTAAGATGCTTTTGATTTTGCATCAGGTCAGTTATGCCATCATATTTTTAATTAATTAATCAACCATCACTCTACGAAAATGTGTAATTTTATGGGTGCGTATAAGAAACTAACTGAATCTAAAATTTTGCTTTTATTGATGCCAAATGAAATAGTCAGTTTCGTTATGCAAATGGAATAAATTAAAGAAGCTCTTTTAGATGGTAAGGTGGTATGTTCCATTTAGATCCCATTCCAGCTTTTTAAAAATAAATCCTCACAATACTTTGGTCAGAGCCAGAGTACGGAAGGCTGTAAATGATACAAGATTCTGGGAAGAATTAAGGCATTTGGAAAAGAGCAATGGATGTTACTTAAGAACGTACTTGACTCTCCAGCGGAAAACATTAGAGTGCAATATGTATTTCATTTGGTCTTGGTTGGGCTTGCCCTGTGAGAGAAGTGAAGGAGATTCAGAGATGTAGACATCATTCCAGTGTGCAGCAGTAACCTGAGAAACTCATTTTGTGTAGCAGGCAAAATCCTAGCATATCTGCTGCCTGAATCTAGTCAGTATACAAGGACTGCACATCTTCGATACCTCCTAGCCTAGCAGATCACACCGTCAGATTGGTGAGGTGTCAGTGCCAAAATGCATGCAGCCTCTCGGTGCTCTTTGGCCTGATCCTGTGCCCAGTGACATCAATGGGAGTCTCTGAGTCAATGGGGTGTTTGCATCACAGTCTGCTGCAGTCCTACAAAAGTGTGCAAGAGAGAGACTTTTGTGTATTTCTTGCCTCCTAGTGGAGCGATGCAAGACTAACGAGAACTGAAGCTTCTTTGTATTCTGGTCAGTAAAGGAAACATGTACGACAGTAAGGGGTGACCTTTAAGAGACCTAGCTTGGTTCAACATATCTGGAACTGTTAGAGTTCTCCTGATATGGTCTGTTTCATAAATCCATGCCACTTTTTTTCTCTTTAGAAACCAGAAACATGGCTACAAAGGAGAAACTGCAGTGTTTGAAAGATTTCCACAAGGACATCCTCAAACCTTCCCCTGGCAAGAGCCCTGGGACGCGTCCAGAGGATGAGGCTGAGGGGAAGCCACCTCAACGGGAGAAATGGGCGAGCAAGATTGACTTCCTGCTGTCTGTGGCTGGTGGATTTATTGGTTTAGGCAATGTTTGGCGGTTTCCGTATCTCTGCTATAAAAATGGCGGAGGTGAGTATTTTTCTGTCTCTCAAATTCCTTCCCATGCATGTATACATTTGTCCAACCATGCATCCTTCCAACACTGTAACATGGGAGTGCCAACCTCATATTTAAAAACTGAAATAACTGTAACAGTCTCTTTTCTCCTGCCCAGGACAAATCACTTGATTATTTCATAGTTAATGCCCAAACTCTGTTATGAAAAATACCTAACAACCTTGAATTTTACTATTATTACAGTTGAACATCACTTTTAAATTTAAAATAAATATGTAAATTAAACATATGGGCCAATAGTCTCCATGTAAATCTAAAATAAGAGCAATTAATGGAATTACTCCAAACTTACACTGGTGCAACTAAGATAAGAGTTGAACAGAACATTTCTTTTGGGTTATGAAATAAAAAATACTCTTTATCTTAAATAAAATAAAAGTCAATCTAATCCTTTTGTCTTTATAGGTGTTCCCTTTAAAAAGGTATGAAAATGCCCATCCACTTTGATTCGTACCCATTCCATTTTTAATTTTTGAACAGGAGAACCCCCAGAAAAGTAAGAGATGCAGACACAAGGGCTATGTCTACACTTGCTAAAATTAGTTTGAATTAGTTAGTTAATTAGCTTAATTCGAAATAATATGGCCACACTGTAACGTTAGTTCGAACTAAGCAAACACTTGCTTAGTTCGAATTAGCGATCCCCATTCATTTCGAACTAAGAAATTAGGTTGAATTAACATGGCCACATTGGTTAATTCGAGCTAGTTAATTCGAATTAACCCCTTAGTTCGAATACCCTATTCGAATTTACTAGTTCGAATTAAGGAAGCCCTTAATTCGAACTAACTAAAGCCTAGTGTAGCCATGGCTTTAGTTAGTTCGAATTAAGCCCCCTTATTTCAAACTAACTTGCCAGTGTAGACATAGCCAAGGGTATCAAATTTGCTTCTTGGTTATGTATATCTACTGCAGCAGCTGAACTTTCTTCATTTTTAATAGAGGCATTATCTTAATCTCTATTGCACATTATTGTGTTTTCTCCACAGGTGCATTTCTTATACCTTATTTCATTTTCCTGTTTGGGGGAGGCCTTCCTGTTTTTTTCCTGGAGGTAGCACTTGGACAGTATACCTCTGAAGGAGGAATTACATGCTGGGAAAAGATCTGCCCTATTTTCACTGGTTAGTTATTTTTCTGCCATATCATGACACAGACACAATTAATGAATGTAATGATATGTTAGTGCTAGCTGGAAATTTTCACAACAGCTGTGCTAGATGTGCTGATTGCAGAAGGTGTTATTAATGGGTAATTTCCATGTCAGCAACAGTCTTGCAAAGTGCAGAATGCCTTTCACTCCTGTTTTTTCAACACCAAGGCCCTGATTCACCAAAGCACATAAACATGTACCTAACATTAGCTACTGTTTGGTTTATGCATAAGATTACCTGTGCTGCTGAATAAGGATGGGATAACTCATGGGCTTAACACTGTGAATGTGTTTAAGAGCACTGCAGAGTTGAGACTGAATACACTGGGCTGAAATTCACCCCTGGACAGAAGGCCACCAAAAGATATATGCATCATGTAGGCTGTGCTTAAATTTTCAAATATTATGGCCTGATACTAGAGAGGGCCTCTCATTTATTTCAGTGGTCTTTGGATCAGGCCTCTAAGGTACACCCTTGATGTGCTTTATTGCTTAAAAGAAGGGAACAAGTATATTCCCTTCAAGTTCGACAGCAATGCTGCTATTTGTCGTAGCAAATGATTATATGATAGTGGTTCCAAGAGAGATAGAAGGCTGAGCACATAAAGGAGAAATCGAAGTATTGATTCTGTGGCTGTCATCTTGTTAACTGACAGAAGAGCCAATAAATAGGAAAGAAATGGAATGCTGTGGACTAAATAAGCTCACAGCAAGAGGTTATGCATCCTGTGTGACAGATGGAGGTGATTTCACGTTGTGTTGACAAGGGTTGGAGAAGGTAGTATTCTCTTGAAACACTAGGTGATCAGAGTCTTTTCCGTAGCCCCATGTTCTCTTGCGAAAGTGCCTTTCCAAATATTATCCTGGACTGGAAACGAAACTCTTTTTGCCAGGCAAAACCTTGTCATTGGCATTATAGCTGTATTAAATGCAGAGATGAAATTTGAATGGCTTTCTGTGGAAAGATTTAGGCATAGAGCTTTTGCAGTAACTATATCAGACTGTGAAAAACAACCCTCTTTTTTCCATATTATTATTAAAGTGCATTTGTCAAGAATTGTAGTAATATCACTCTGAAACCTAAAGGGAATAAAAAATTAAAAGCAGATTACCAAAATCCGTTAGCACTCCTAACTGCATCTCACACACTGACTGGCTTCAGAGAGACACTGGGAAATCAGTTGACTCCTTAGAATTAGGCCGTATTAATGATGAGTGATCACACTGGATGGAAATGAGTTGTTCTTCTTTTCAAAATTTAAGTGGAACTGGGCACCATAATTTTACCTAGGCCTTGATTCTACCACTCTGACTGATACTGTACAGTATCTTAGTCATTGACATAAATGAAACTACTTAAGTAAATAATGGGCCAAATTCGCAGCTGTTATACTGAAGTCAATGGAGTTACTTTGATTTACACCCTTTTTTTCCATCCTCCTCCTCTTATTAGATCATGTGGGGGGAGAAGGGAATGGCTTTTGTTTAAATAAAAATCTTCTTGGTATCCCTAGAAGGAAATTTATGATTCTAATAATATGGCTAAGTGAACATTCTGGTTGAAATGTAGCTGTGTAAAATAGATAGCACACTCTGCTGCGGGTTTTGAACTCAGCACAAAATTCATTCCTGGCTCTGTAAAATCATATTGCAGTCTGTCTTGAAGCTGTTCAGTCAGTATAAGGCAATATCTGCCAGGTGTTGACACATATATCAGTAAGCACTTTTCAGATAAACACACACACACATTGAATTTAATTCATTTTTCAAACTATTATAATTCTTTGTAGGGAAAACCATTTCTCTTGCTCCCATTCCTAAATGGAACATTAGCGACAGAAAGCCCCTCATGATTCTAAATCCTGGTGGCCAAAAAGTTTCAGACTAAGGATCTGTAGGCGGGCCTTTTGTTTCTTACTTTAAATAAAGAAACTGGTTCTCCTCTGACACAGAAGTATGAATCAGAAGTAATGCCAATGAGATTACAATGGTGTGAGAGGAATCAGACCCACAGAATGGTTTTGGTATTTAATTCTGCCAGAGCTGCATTCCATTACCTCCCTGATTGCCATTTTAAGTTGTGGAGGACGGAGCCTTATCTGCCCATGACCCTGTGTTTAAAAACAAACAAGGGACATTTTTATTGTCAAATATTGATAGCAGAGTTAAACATTGATCTTATTAGCAATAACAAGCACAAATGGCCTATTTTCTGTGCAAAACAGAAATTGGTGCTTAAACTACAGCTTTCATTTTGCTCGCGTTGGAATTGGAACACACTCATCTTATCTTGCACATACACTGAGACATCTGCATAAGGAGCTCATTCACACTGCTGCAATACTGGTGCTATTGACAGTCAATGACGACAGCAGACATATGCGTTAGTTAAGAGTGATTCGGTTTCAAATAGTGGAATATCTTAAATCTGGATTTAAATCTATAGGGTATGTCTACACTTAAAAAGCTAAATTGACTCTGTTAAGTCGACCTAAAGTCAACCTTGTTAAGTTGACTTAAAGCGTCTAGTGTAGACTTTGAAGTCGATGGAGAGCCACGGCTCCGAGCCTCCGGGGACTCCCGGGGACAAGGGACCCATGGATCCCTGGTAGGAGGGAGCTGGGGCTCCCTTCTCACTGGTACCTGTGCAGTCCCAGCAAGCAGGCAGAAGTTCTGCCTTCTCGCTGGGACCCATGTGGTCCTGGCAAGGAGGCAGCCACGCTTGGGGTCCCAGCAAGAAGGCAGCACAGCTGCCTGCTTGCCAGGACCGTGGGGGTCTCAGCTGAAGGCAGTGCGGCTGCCTGCTTGCCGGGACCTGTAGCTTCCTGGCAAGCTGGGAGTGCGGGTTTCCTGTTTGCTGGAGAGAGGAGCGCAGGTTCCATTCTCCCAGGGAGCCGTGGCTCCCCACAAGCCACAGTTTCTTTTCCCAGGGAGCCGTGGCTCCCCACAAGCCACAGTTCCTTTCCCCAGGGAGCTGTGGCTCCCCTGTCCTGGGGAGCTGCGGCTCCCTTGTCCCCAGCCCTAGATCGACTTAGGGAACTAAGTCGACCTAGGATATCCGCACCGGTTTTAGGTCGACTTAACAAATTGACTTAGCCGTTAAGTCGACCTAAACAACAGTAGTTATTAAGTCAACTTAAGGAAGACCTTAAGTCGACTTAATGAAAGCCTGGTGTGGACGCGGGGTTCTTTAGGTTGACTTAAGCATCCTTAAGTCGACCTAACTTTCAAATGTAGACATACCCATAGAGAGTTAAAAAATAGTTTGAAATGAGCTGTCAGAGCTGTCATAGTGTTTGAACAATAAGTGACCATTCTATATGTTTTATTTATTTATTTATGTTTTATTAGGAATTGGTTATGCTTCCATAGTGATTGTGTCCCTTCTGAATGTGTACTACATTGTTATCCTGGCTTGGGGAGTGTACTACCTGTTCCAGTCATTTCAGAGCGTCCTCCCTTGGTCACGTTGTGATCAGAAGTGGAACACACCTACTTGCGTGGAAGACACCCTCAGGAAGAACGAAACACTCTGGTTGTCACTGAATGTTACAAACTTCACGTCTCCTGTCACAGAGTTTTGGGAGTAAGAACATGCATTATTATTTTGATAGTACTTTATTTAATGGACCGAAATCATGAATGCAAATTGCTTCTTCTGTTGAAACTCCGTTGGGGATTTTAGATAAGAGAGAGTGAATGGATCTAGCTTGGAGGCCTTGTCTATAGTTAGGAATAGTTCAGATCGAGTAATTGGTGGCCAGTAATTAAAGAAGTTACAATGGTCCTGACCCCAAAATGTTAACAACAGCAAGTTACAAGGGTGCTGAATCAGGGCTATACCCAAAGATAAATAAGACCGTAGTGTCATCTTCTCAATGCCCAACACTCTGTGCAGCACTGATCCTGGCCGGTCCTTAGTGTTGTCCCATCCAAGTACTCACAAGACCCAACTGTTCAAGCTTCTGATATCTTAGCCTGAAGTGATATGGCTGCAAAAACCCAACTCAAAATCAACAAACCAAACAGCTTCAGAAAACTACTTTTAAAGTTGCATTAAAGGTGTGACTTGATCCCACAAAAGCAAGTGAAAAGCACAAAGACTCAGATCTTCAAAAGTATTTAGGCACCTAATTGAGCAGGTATCTGGGTCAAAAGATATTCATGCATAGTGTCCATAAAGGCATAGGTTCGTTCACCCACTAGACAACACCAAGCCCCCCAAACCCATCCTGATTTGAAGGGACTTCGGTATTGTGAAAAATGCCCATTCACCTCTGGGGTGGGATTAACTGTGACAAGCATCAGCTAGGAACGTTTCAGTTACAAGCACCTTGGCTATGTCTACACTAGCAATTTAGGTCGACTTAAGAACCCTTAAGTCTACCTAAATTACTCCCTGTCTACACCAGACTTTCATTAAGTCAACTTAAGAAATTCCCTAAGTCGACTTAATGAAAGATTAAATTGACCTAATAAAAATCGTCCATTAGGTCAACTTAAGGACGGTGTGGACGGGGAGTAACCCTTAAGTCGACTTTATTAAGTCGACTTAAGGGTGGTTAGGTTGACTTAACCAAGTGGACTAAGTCAACTTAACTTTAAGTCGACTTAGTCCACTTGGTTAAGTCGACTTAATAAGGTCAACTTTAAGTCAACTTAACAAAGTTGACCTAACTTTTTCTAGAGTAGACATAGCCCTTGAGAATAGGGGTTTCCAGTGAAAACAAGGACAGACCATTAACTGTGATTTTGTGAGCACAGCTGCTGTTGCCTTTCCCCTTTCTTTCCTCTTAAATACGCTTTTAAAATGTATAACAAATCACTTACTCACCTGGCAAAGATGCCAGTCACTGAGTTAGCAAAGAAAACCACAGAGATATTAAACACTGCCAGGATTGTAGCTCCTGTGATAATTTTTCTTACACCAGTCTCCTGTATAATCTCAGAGAAGAGCTTGTTTTTACCAAATGCCTGGAGTTTATCAGGTATAAGCTTCTTGTCACAGTTTCTCCTATAAGTCACTTTATTGTGTTTTGCACAATCCGATTTCTGAATAAAGAAGCACCTCTGCAAACAGTGTATTTGCATAGGCATAAAAAATTGTAGAATAAAACGGAATACAAAGAAGATCTATGTGATGCAAAACTCCCATGAGCAGGTTCAGACGAGATTATTTAGTTGCTTGGCTTGCCCTGATTGTTTATTGTTAAGGGTAGAATTTGCTTCTATCTCAGCTTGGCGTCTCCAGCTCACTTAAATTCCAGTTTGGCTCCTTGAATCAACTTATACCTACTTCTATATTTAATAAATAAATGTAAGCCATGCACTTCGCCAGAAATGACATCAATGCTGCAAATATTTGACAGGTGTTAAGTATGGAAAACTAATCCTAGGAGCTGTGCTGAAATTTATAACCCATGAGCTGAAGATGAGCCCACAATGTAGAACATGTCTTGGACCATCAGATGATTGATATAACTTCAGCCTGTATTGCCAAATTTTTATTTAGTGCCATTAGCACTATGTTTCTGTGCTAAGTGACAGATACTTTCCCAGGTCTGATTTCCTAGATGGTGGATGGGTCCCTAAAGAGATCTTGGACATGTCTAAGCATGAAAAAAGACTCTGTCTTGGGCACAACCTTCTCCTTACCTTTATCTTCCTCACCTCTGTTAAATTTATGCTGTCTCACTTTTACATAAGAAAGGGTGTATTGAGTTAGATCAATGGTCCAGCTACCCAGTATCCTGTCTTCTGACAGTGGCCAATGCTGGATACTTCAGAGGGAAACACCAGAACAGGGCAATTACCACGTGATCCATTCCCTGTTGTCCAATCTCAGCTTTTGGTATTTAGAAATTTAAGGACACCTAGAACGTGTGGGGGGGGAGAGGGGGTGGTGTCTGACCACTTGGACTAATAGCCATTGATGGATCTGTCCTCCATAAACTTACTTAATTCTTTTTTGAACCTAGTTACACTTTTTTGCACGAAAAGGCAATGATTAGAGCTCAAAAAGTATATCTGTACTTGGAGCTAGGGCTGCGTTTCTCGGCTCAAGGAGACATACTCGTGCTAGCTCTGATTGGACTAAAGCACTAAAAGTAAAGTATAGCTATGGCAGTGCAGAGGACAGGATTGGCTAGCTGCCCATAGTACATGCCTATGGCCTTGAATCGGTATCTACGCAATGTGGCTAGCCTGTCATGCCACCCATGCTGCTACAGATTCATTCTATTTTTAGTTCTCTAGCTTGATGAGAGCTAGTGTGAGTCCATTTCCTTGAGCTGCAAATCACACCCCAGCTCCAAGTGTAGACATACTCCTATAGGCAATTCTTCCTGCACCCAGCAGCCTCATTAACTTGTACACTCAGCCACCCATGTTAAACATCGTAGGCCAAGTGCATGTCTGGCTTCAATGGAGTTAAGCCAGGGAGGAGTTTCGTTCCAGGAGACCGTCAGTGCACATGGACTGCCGTGGTAAACCATTAGTCCCTCATGCCTGGAGTCAGACTGTAAGGAAACAAGCTGTGTTTAGAACTGCCCACGCTCACAGAAGCAGCAAAAGAGCTTGCTTGTCCATTATCTACACAAGAATGCACATCAAAGAGTTAAAGTGTTCATAGGTAACTTTCAATGTACTTTATATACTTAAGGCCAGGACAGACTTTATACGTTATTTTTAATCTCCATTTCCCCCCAAACCCTCTAAATCCTTCTTTGATAAAAAGCTGTGTTAAAAACCAGTTAGGTTCCTCAGGTAAAAACGAACTGGCTGTCAGATACTCTGCGCTGAATATCAATGCCACCATTAGAGGTCAGCTATCTGAATAGGCTGGGAAGGTCTTAGGCTATGTCTACACTTGTAAAGTTAAGTCGACTCTTAACTTAAAGTCGACCTTGTTAAGAGTGGCTACACTTAACAGTAGACATAGTCATCCACACTGGCTTTAAGTCGACTTAATACGGTCAATTTAGCACTATTCCCTGTCCATACTGGCTTTAAGTCGACTTAGGAAGTTGACTTAAGGCTTAAATCGACCTTCAGAGGTGGTGTTATTAAGTCGACTTAAGGAAGCACTTAAGTCAATTTAATAAAAGCCCAGTGTGGATGCAGTTCTGTGTAGGTCGACTTAAGCGTCCTTAACTCGACCTAAGTTGCCAGTGTAGACACACCCTTAGTGACCAGGTGGTGCTTTATCCTTGGAGGCAGAGGAATAACATCTTCCTGTTCTACTTACCAAATTTCAGTCATCTTTGGGAGAGAGATCATCGGCCCTTATCATTTTTATTTTAAAAGCTTTTTTTATTGGCAGATCTTAAATATTGCATCCAGACCCGCAATTCTAAGACTGACCGAGTCATGTCAGAATGAAGGAGGGTAGACACAGACGTCTCTCAAGAAACATAACAGCCTGACCTGTTGTCAGTCTTACTGGTCTTAGTGAGATCAGGTAGGCTTTGGGTGCATCTACACTTGTAAATTAAGTCGACTTAAGCTTGCTTAAGTCGACTTAATTTACCCTGCGTCTACACTACAGTTTCCTTAAGTCGACTTAAGCAAGTTGCTTAAGTCGACTTAAGGAAAATAAAGTCGACTTAATGAAAATTAAGTCAACTTTATAAAACCTCATTATAATTCGACCGAAGGCTTAAGTTGACTTTTTCAAGTTGACTTAAGCCAGTGTAGACCTGCAGTAGCCCTAAGTCAACTTAGCGCTACTCCAGGACTCCACCACTGCCTTCCTTGCTGGGGGGGGGGCACAGGGGGAGCATGACATGCCCCCCCACAGGGTAGGGCAGAGCCCTGCCCACTCTGCCCCTATGCCCTGCCAAGGTCCCTGTCTCCCTTTGCCCCATTGTACCCATATACAATGGGGCAAAGGCTGAGCCCCCTGGCACTGGGCAAGGGGTGCCCCCCTAGTCCCCATGGGCCTGCCCTAGATCCCCCAGCCCCTGGAAGTCAACCTAGGCATCCAGTGTGGACGCTCTAGGTTGACTTTGTAAGTTCCCCCCAAAGTCGACTTAAAATTTAGGTGTAGATGCACTAAGTCGACTTAACTAAGTCGACTTAAAGTCACCTTAATTAAGTCGACTTAACTAAAGTCGACCTAAATTTACAAGTGTAGACATAGCCTTTGGGACTGAATTTTAGTGGGACTTCAGCAGTGCTTCCCCTTGAGCATCTGCATTCTCTGACATATATGCTTTTTTTAACCTTAACTCATCAAGGTGGAGTATTTTACACATGCAGATTCCAGCATGTATGTGGACCAAAAATGCATGCAAAGGCTATATGTGCAATATGTGATTCTGAAAATAAGGTCCTTTTCCTTATGGGCCATCAGCTAGGAAACTTGTTGCCTACAGGACATTTATTTTGTACGTGCAATATGTGATTGTGCAATATGTACAATATGTGATTCTGTACATGCAATATGTGCTTGTAGGTGCAATATGTGATTCTGAAAATAAGGCCCTTAGGAGCAATCAGCTAGGAAACTTGCCTATTTATATTTACCAGTCAGTGCTCAAGTAGTAACAGTCATACAGCAAGCCCACAATGCCAGGAGAAGAGGCTATTATTTGGGGATTGAAGGAACCGCACTGTTTTGTATACAATTTACTTTTTTGTTTCTCAAATCAAATGCCTTTTTCAAGGTGGGAAATGGATGTGATTATCTTCATTACTAGTGTGTGCTAAAGCTGACAGGACACCGATATATTTGGCCCCACTGCTACATTAGCCTCTTCATGCTGAACGAACGACATGTGTCCTTCCCAGGCCTGCCGGTCATAGAGTGGAGCTTCACATTTCAGTTCATCTGAATTAACATTCTGTGCAAATCACATGCTTGCCTGAGCAGCAAGAAATGGGGTTAAGCAAATCTGGCTTTGTCTCAGGAGACTTGTATTTATATTTTGCTATCACATGCTTTAGGTTTATTTCCTAAGATTTTCTTTTAAAGTTTTGAATTTTAAAGTCTTACAAAGGCAGTAAAAGGGATAAGTCTTGTCGGACAACTCCTATTAAACAAGAGCTCTGATTGTCTGATGCCCGCTCATATGTTTATATTCGGATGGTAATCAGCTGACCTTGTTCATCCAAATCCAAGAAAGTTTATCACATGTTCCTGGCATGTAACTCTGAGAAAAGCAAAATACAACTAAACAGAATCCAACTTAGTATTATGTGCAAACAAGATTTAAGAAATTGCTTCTTTGGCTATGTCTGCACTTACAAAAGCTAGTTCGAATTAGTTAATTCGAACTAACTAATTCAAACTAATTTTAGTTAGTTCGAATTAACTTAATTCAAACTAGCACGGCCCCACTAGAATGCTAGTTCGAACTAGCCATGGCCATACATGGCACTTGCTTAGTTCGAATTAGTCAGTTGCAGGAAAGTCAATATGCCGATTAGTTCAAACTAAGCAGTGAGTTCAAACTAATATGGCCACATTTGACTTAGTTCAAATTAACAAATCGAATTAACCATTAATTCGAACTAAGCAATCGGATTTATTAGTTCGAATTAAGGAAGCCCTTACTTCGAACTAATGAAAGCCGAGTGTGGCCACGGCTTAAGTTAGTTCGAATTAAGCTTTCTTAATTCGAACTAACTTGCAAGTGTAGACTTAGCCTTTCATTCCATTCCCTTTAATGAGTTCCTTGTACACCTGCAAGTTTTTTCTCATTCTATACTAAACAGCACTTCATTTCACTTGGTATGAAAGGTGCTGACTGTGCTCCTGATTAATGGACAGGACACCCTTCAAGGATTGCTTAACTCCTCTCATTCTATTTTTGTTAACATTCTGGAACCAGTTATGATTCCTGTTACTACACTCTCTATTATTAGTCCATATGGTTGTAGGAATAAAAGCCCAAGAATCCAGGGTTAGCACAGAATCAGATTGCTCAATCTGTTTACATATATCAGTGACAGAACTGGTTCTTTGAGGCTCAAGAGAGCAAGGGAGCACATCAAACAGTGCACTTTATTATAACCTACATGGCTCTCCCAGGGGGTTCTGCTGTCCTCCATAGAAAGTGGGTCCAGAATCCCGGGTCACATTCTAAGTAATGTGACCATCTACTTTTGGATCTGTAATAAAAAAACAAGGGCTATATCTACACTTGTTAATTTAGGTCAACTTAGCATGTCCACACTTAAATTTTAAGTTGACTTTGAGGGGACCCTACAAAGTCGACCTAGAGCGTCCACACTGGACACCTAGGTCGACTTGTAGGGACTAGGTGGATCTGGGACTGGTCCACGGTGGCAGGGAGGGCACCCCTTGCCAAGTGCCGGCGGGCTCAGCCTTTGCCCATTGTACCTGGGTACAATGGGGCAAAGGGGAACAGGGACCCTGGCAGCGCATAGGGGCAGGGTGGGCAGGGCTCTGCCCTGCCTGTGGGGGGGCATGCCAGGCTCTCCCTGCGCCAGCCACCCTGGCAGGGAGGGCAGTGGGGGAACCCTGGAGTCCCCTAAGTTGACTTAAAATCAACTTAGGAATACTCCACGTCTACACTGGCTTAAGTCGACTTCTTTAGAAAGTCGACTTAAGCAGAAAGTCGACTTAAAACGAGGTTTTAGAAAGTTGACTTAATTTTTCCTTAAGTCGACTTGAGCAGCTGCTTAAGTCGACTTCAGGAAAGTGTAGTGTAGATGCAGAGTAAATTAAGTCGACTTAAGCAAGCTTAAGTCGACTTAATTTACAAGTGTAGACGCACCCAAAGAGCGGATCTCGAAACATGCCACATACAGTGTTAGCAATTGTTACATTCATGGATCCCCATTTTCCCCAAAGGAAAAGGCTATTCAGTGTTTTCTTACACCAAACTATGTGGTCAGTTACCATTTTGTTCCAAACTGCCTTTCAGCTTTGAAAATTGTCCTTTATTTAAAAAAAATCATCTTAGTATCCTTGCAAATTCTTCGTTTTCTTTGTCCACGTCCATGCACTAGGCCTAATCCAGCTGTTGCCAGTGAGCAAGAACTCACTCATATGAGCAAGCACTGCAGAATTATACCTTGTTTGTTATTGTAGGATTGCTCCTAATTACTGAGTCACTACACTGATTTGGGAGGGTCTGTTTCAGTGAATTCTATGAATCCTTTTCTGTAATACCAAACACACCCAAAAATGTTTAAAAAAAAAAAGTAAAGCATTTTGTTCTTAGCACACAGACAGACATGCTCAAATTATTATAACAATTTTGCAAGCTGCTATAAAAAAGGCAAACATTTTGGGCTTACTAAACTGGTCAGTTTCTCTTTATTATTGAAAATTTGTTGCACGTTTAAAGTCAGTGGTTTTATTTATTTCTATTTTTCCTTGGGAACAAAAAAGCTTGGTACACACAGAGGAGGAAAATAAAGCTTAGTGCCTCAGATTGTTATGAGCTCTCAGAGTTTTGAAAAAATTTTTCCCCGGACAATCTGTTTACACTAAATTTGTGTCCCCCATCTGTGTGAGCAGACACACTGGCCTGGTATGCTGCTTGCACTACTTGTAGTGGGCAAAGGATGGCCACTGACTTTCATCATTGGGCAAAAACAAAACTCAGTGGCATTCTTCCATTGAACAACTTAGTCTGTTGATGACATCCTGCAGTTATGATGCAGCCACAACTCTCATTAACTACAGAGAAAATCTTGCATGATGAGGAATTCAAGATTTGGCTCACTGATTTTAACAGAGTTTTTGCTTAAGTAAGGAATTAGTTAAAACTGAATCAGGGCTTCGGGATTTGGTCCTGTATTGCAGGCAATGAGTAAAGTAAATATCAGATGTGACAAGGCCTGTTCACTTTAGAAAAAATTCCCAATATGCCATCTGGATTCTATACATTGCAGGAGAAAAGAAAAGAAGTTGTTTTATTTCAATATTTGTTCTTAACCATGGAAATTCACACACACACACACACACACACAAAATTAATGTCCATATAAATTTAACTATTCTGATGCTTGTATTCTTCCCAGTAGAAATATATGTTTATTTTCTAACTTGAAAAAACAAATAAAGTTCACCTAATATCCTCGGTCAGCTAAACAAGAATCTACTTGTGATGACATTGAGTACCCTTGGCATTCATATGAAGTGTTTGTGTGTGTGTGAGCCAAGATAAATTGAAAGGGTAACAGTCAGAAAATCGTAACAAATCCAGGCTTTGGTACTGCAAAGAAAACTCCTTAATGACTTAATTTGACATATGGTTGTCTCTGATCCCCATAATGATAGTCATGATAACAGACTGAGAAGAAAACACTGAAGTACTGTAGCCTTTTGGAATAAATCTGTGTCAGGCCTTATAGGTGATATTAACGTACCAGTACACTTCGGCTTCAAGGCAGTTTTGATAGCAATGCTAGTAGAGGTCTGGCTTCAATCTCCATGGAGAACAATTATAGCAAATAACTTCAACACTTACAATATATAAACTTCCAAAAGGAGCCTCACTCAAGAATCCTGTATGGTATGTTGGCCAGAGGAATCCTATAGCTCGCAGACAGACCTGGGGCTTAATCCTACAAATCTTTACTTAAATGAGTAATGCTGATTTAGACCAGTATGTGTTCAGAGGATTGGAACTTTACAAAGCTGTCAATCCAATCCCTGTCCAAAGTCCTAGAGATTATAAGAAAACTCCCAACTAATTGCTTTTGTGGCATCTTTGCCTTTTTTTTCCCTTTCACTCATGAAGGCGCAATGTACTGAGCTTGTCTTCGGGAATTGAAGACATCGGTATTGTCAAGTGGGACCTGGCACTGTGTCTTCTCTTTGTCTGGGTGATCTGTTTCTTCTGCATTTGGAAAGGCGTCAAGTCTACTGGGAAAGTAAGTGCTCTGTCTGCCCCTTTAGGATCTCTGCCATAAGAAGTCAGCAGTATAATGAATAATAGTCCCTGTCTTGTTCAACACCTAATGATAGCTTCCACGCTTAAATCTTTTCACACTGAGTAAGGGATGGACTTGGCTGGTATTGGAACACACTGGCGAGGACTGTAGTATGGAATGCCTCTGAATCAAGTGGATGTTTATGAAATGGCAGAAGAAACACATAAAGATGACTCAGGAAGCCTTTTAAACACCCCTGATCCTAACCAGGGCTACCTTGGTGCCTCAGGCTTTACTAAGTGGCAAACTAGTTTCCCCTTCCCCGTCATAATAATAGTTATAACACTGTGTGCTTCTATGACATGCCACCCACAGAGCCGCATTCAATTCTGGTGCAATGCTACCCAAATCAGTGGAGCCACAGTGGGGATAAACTGGGAACTGCTGGGCGCTTTGTCCTTTTTGGAAATCTGGCCACTTATTCAGGTGCCCAGATCAGGATTTAGGAGCCTAACTTTAAGCACTCGTTTATTTAATAAAAGTTCTTGTCCTAAAACAGCAGTACTGTCTTCTTTGCAACCTCCTTGTCCATGGGCTGCTCTGTCATGCAAATCTAGTCCCTGTTTATTTAGTCATTTCTGGGACACCTCTCACTGCAGGGCCTATGTTCCTCTCTGAAATTTTCTATTAATTTTATTGAGCTCAAGCTAAGTTCAAAAGCACTGCTATCTAACCTCTCCATTTTAGATGCCTGCTGAAGGCCACAGTAGTTAAACATTCACCCACTCCACACCCTTGGGTGCACCAAGGTTTTTGTTGAATGTTGACCCTTATGTGATTCCTCTCCTCCCCCACAACCTTGCCACAACACTCTCCAAAAATCATGCCATTCCATATGGTAATAATTAGACAACATCTGAACCTCATTCCATTCCAGTAGCATGCAAGGAACAAAGTACATAAGTTTCCACACTGTCGCTTAACGAGGCGATGCCTGGTTTTATTGCCTCTTTAAATATATGGTTCCGGTTTTGTACCATCATTTCTCTCCCCTTTGACTTTATCATGGGGCCTCATTAAAAATATGTTGGTGCCTTATTCTTCTGGTGTCCTGCCAGTTTTAGACCCAAAGAGCAACTTCCACATCTCTAAATCTGTGCTGAGAGAAGGCAGTTGTATTTATTATTCCCATTGATGGCATGATCTGTTCTGTAGGCTTAGCAAGGGTCACAGTGAAAAAGAGGACACAGGAATAGTAAAATGGAAACGGAAGTAAATACTTCCTGAGTACCTTTTACAATCGTGAGGTCTGTTTGATTCACACCAAGATGAAGATGGCTCCCAGAGATTTTCCAAGCTGTTTATTATGCACAAAACCTTCCTATAATGCACCAGACAAGCTCTTCCTATAATGCACCAGCAAAATCAAAAGTGAGGCTGTATTGTAGTCTGAGGAGGTCAAAGGGTTGCGTTGAGCTGAAAAACTCAGAGCTTTGCAGGAAACTTTCACAAGTTTTTCAAAGCATTATTCAACAGCTGAATATTAATTTGGCTTGTATGTTTTTATTCAACCATGCTGCATTTTCTTGTGCATCCCATGCTCCTGTAGACTTCAGATGGCATGTGCAAAGAATTCAAACCTGAACTCTGAAATGTTCTCACTATCCTTGTATTTCTTTACTGGATGAAATCCTATGTTGTACCTGTGAGTTAAGATGGGCCTTTTGAATTTAAAAAGCAAAAAGGAACTGTTTAAAAAAAACCAAAAAAACCCCAAACAAACTCAAATAACTAACAGATTTTTCTGGAAATTAGGTGTGTCTCAGAATTTAATCGGAATTTACCATCTGTCCCTCCATTGTGCTTTGAGGGCCAGGGCCTAGTCCAAAGTCCAGTGGAGACTATAGAAAGACTCCCATTGAAGTCAATGAAAAGACTCCCATTGACTTCATTGGCTTTGGGTTAGGCCAAAGAAAACTGCAGAACTCTAATATAGGACTGGTATTATTGGATGAGCGATTAGCCCATGGTGTAAGTGCTTAACTACCTTCCTATGTTCTAATAGCTCCCTGGAGGGGGAAAAAATCTTTAAAAAAAATCTTGTAGCACAATGTATTCAACAAAAGAAACAATAACAAAAAACAAATAGCCCAGCGTTTTGGGGGACTTTTTTGTATAGAGTGCTGGAGCCTAAAAATTCCTTCTGTCATGCAGTGGAATTCTTTCCCTGCAGAGGGGAAGTCCATTGTGGAACACTGAGTTCCTGTGAATGCAGAAACACCCTTCTTGTTGGAGAGCAGGGCCAGGTTTTCATAAAAAGGGATCACAAAGGACAAAAAGTAAATAACTTTCCCAAAGTTTTTAGATGAAATTGAGTTAATGTATAATACATATGATTTACCAATGAAAAATATTACTGAGTTCCAACAGCAAAAGGTAAAAACATATGCATGAAAAGATTTTCTTTGAGTTTTTATGTAGTCAGTCTGGCTGCCTGAGTTACTACATCAATGCAGGCTTTGATTTCTCCTGATTATTCCCCTAGGACACATTTAAAAGCCAAGAAAATGCATCTCAGGAGCTTTGCCCTGCTTAAACTAAATTTTAAAAAACAAAAATGCATTTTTAATAAGGCAGCAAAGCTGTAATGACCTGGCAGAAACATCTGACTTATTTTAAAAAGAAAGAAATCAATCCTCGTAGGAAGGTGAAGATTGCCTGGCAAAAGAATGCTAGGGCTAGTTTTCACTGATGGTAGCAAACTCGCCACCGTCAGATTGATCTTCCCAATCGACTGATGGATTACGTGAAGAGTCGCTCAGCTGATCAAGAAGTTGATCGCTGAAGATCAGCCTGGTAAGTGCAGTAGCGCTGAGTCAAAGGGAGATGCAGATAGCCGCTTCCTGGAGGCATATCAGGCCAGACTGTTACCTTTGCATTTATCGGAAACTGAAGGAACTTACAGGACCAGTTGAAAATTGGAAGCCAAGGGGACAGTTGAGAGTGGGAGAGAAGATTAACTAAAAATGTACTCAAACAACCAGAAACCCATATCTGATCCTCGTGAAATGTTAAGTGGATTTGAACTTCAGATCTC
The DNA here is from genome assembly GCA_007922175.1 of Pelusios castaneus. Classification (NCBI taxonomy): domain Eukaryota; kingdom Metazoa; phylum Chordata; order Testudines; family Pelomedusidae; genus Pelusios; species Pelusios castaneus. The sequence continues at coordinate 10,994,957 of ML685770.1, forward strand.
CATCAGATCTCCCTGGGATTTCCATCAATTTTGGTTCTGGGTCAAAAGGAACCTACATACCAGTTTTATATTTTGTTTCTAAATTAATTGTCAAACACTATTCCTATTGTTACTTTCTTTGTTTTGCCAGGTTGTGTACATCACCGCTACATTCCCATTCGTCATGCTTTTTGTGCTGTTAATCCGTGGTGTCACCCTGCCTGGCGCTGCAGAGGGCATCAAATTTTATCTTTATCCTGATGTATCCCGGTTATCAGATCCACAGGTATGGGACCAATAAATGATAGGAGGGAGACTTCCCATGCTCCGAAACGAGAGGGACACTTGGGGGTGGGTGGTGGTGCAAGAACAGTAGATGTTTTCCATGATCTTTATCAATCAAAACTAGCATAAACATTAAAAGTGGGTTGTCTTTTTCCATTTGATCTGGTTGTTAAATGTGTTAATGCATCTTTCCGTGTGTATATATCTTTTTATGTCAAAGGACTCTGAAGCTGTAGACTCTTTCCAGTTATAGAATCTCAGCTTTCTTGTTGCTATTAGGCTCTGGACAAGGTAAGGGAGATACATTTTTTTTAGGGGGATAGTCTTTAGTTTCAAAGGGAATTTAAAAAAGGGAGAGAAATAAGAGCATGGCAGATGGAACACCAAGAAGCAATTGTGAGTATCTGTTTCACTCAGCCACCACCTTTCAGGAGCAGTACATTGGGGAAAGAAGGAAACAGAGTAGTGGAAGAGTGAAAACTTTGCAGACTTGGGAGACATCTGTTTTCTCATGCAGACACATGGGAGAATGCATGGAAGACGAGTGCTAAGCACTGGTAGAGGGTAACTACAGGTCCTTTTTTCTTTATAAGCTACAACTAGAAAAACCTTTTCATGGTATTGGTGTAGCAATGTGTGAAGGTCTGACCACTAGCTCTTCCTCCAACAGGAATCACATGGGAAAAACAAAACTCTAACAAATAGAAAAAAAAAAGAGATCTTTTAAAGTGATAGTTGTAGACCTGGTAAGGTGAAAATACTTTACTTTGCTGTTGCTCTTCTAATGAGTTGCTGGTTAAAAAAAACCCAAACAAAATACCAAGATCATTTGAACCAAGTAAGAAAGTAGGTAATGTGTCATTGAAAGAAACTTTGGCAAATGTGTCATTCTCTCTGATCTTGCCTTCACTAAATCAGTCATTCAAACATTTACTTCTTTCCCTGGTATCATGTAAGTATTGTGAGTTATTAGCCCTAAGCATTATGCCCTAAGACGTGATAACTGGATACAGGAAGAAAATACAGGAAGAAAAACAACAGAGTCCTGTGGCACTTTTAAAGACTAACAGATTTATTTATCACATGAGCTTTCGTGGGAGAAAATCCCACTTTGTCAGACGCTTTGAAGAAATACAGAATATACAGGAAGGATTCAGATTCAATTTAATTCCTGGGCCTCTTCTTTCATGACAGCATAGCTCCCTTCAGGGTTACACTGTCATGAACTCCTCATTGAAGGGGCTCATCTTCTTTCACAAAAGAGATCCCTGTGTGTTTTCATGTGGGTGATGCTGACACCAGTGGGGGAATTAGGCTGCAAAACTCCTTCCCCCCCACCCATTCGGAACCCCCTGGATGATTTCCATTGCAATTGGCTATTAGAGAGAAGTACATGACTATGAATAGCCAGGAATAAATGGAGGAGTTACCACAAATGTGTTAAGCTGACGTTTCTCACTGTGATGTTGCTGTATGTTGTATGTTACTGTACTGATATCATGACGATGCTGAGTCAAACTGAGGTTAGGGACAGTGTTGTTTATATTAAAGAAATGCATCATGTTATGCTTGTGTCCTGCAGTGTTATCCTTCTGCCACCACCTTGTGCCACCTCTGGTTGAAAGGTGCGGCTGGGGCAACCACATGGGTCCTTTGGAGAAAAGTCAGTGACTCTATAGGCTGGTACTAAATGAATCGCGTCAGTTACAAGTGTGTATAGGACTTTACAGTTGCCTTTATGTTGTCCCTTCTTTTGGGAAACCATTGATTGTTATGCAGTGAGGAAGGGATGGCCGAAAAACTAAAATTACAGACCATCTTTCAGGCAAGGATGTTGGAATTGTTGACAGAGCTATGAAGTTTTTCAAGCAGACTCTGACGCTAATGCTTTATTTTTCCCTACAAGGTGGTCATTTTAAAATGAGGTGCTCTCTTTTCCTCCTTGGCCTCAACCTTTGTCTCAGTGGAAGCCATTTTTGTTATGGTGTAGTCTGAATGACAGATTGACTGCGACGCACCTTGCTAGCGGGATTGCCGACATTAATAACATTTTCTTCCATCTTTTCTTTTAGGTCTGGATAGATGCCGGGACCCAAATCTTCTTCTCGTTTGCAATCTGCTTAGGCGCAATGACATCCCTGGGAAGCTACAACAAGTATAAATACAACTGCTACAGGCAAGTCTCATACCAGGGGGGTTTAGTGTTTTAGCTAAATGATGTAAATGAGTAGGGATTATGAGTTCAATTTTTTTTTTGAATTAACTTGCTCCATGACATATGTGTGACTTAGGGACTGTTTGCTGCTGGGATTCCTGAACAGTGGTACCAGTTTTGTGTCTGGCTTCGCAATTTTTTCCGTCCTGGGCTTCATGGCACAAGAGCAAGGGGTGAACATTGCTGATGTGGCAGAGTCAGGTACGATGGTATTGGTGGCAGTGGTGGTGGGCACTGCCACCTAGTGTGTGAGCAAAGTACTGCGGACTAAATCAGCCCAAAAATTAAAAAGAAAAAGAAAGAAAAAAAATCCCCACGAGCATCAGAAAAATAAGTAAATGCACACATGTTGATTTTGATTTTCTTTTAGAACAGCAGTGAGTAGCTGGTTAACATATGACTTACTTTACCTTTCTCAGTCTGGCAGTTTGAACACGTTTTTCCAAAGCATGCTAATAAAGTTTAGCTCAGATTAGTTAACAGGACCATGCATATTGTTGTCTAGAGTACAGACATCTCAATCAGTTTTAGAAATCTACACCAACCCTTTTCTTACTGTAGCTATGTTTACTCAAAGATGAGAGCTATTGTAGGAATAAAGTCTGGGACTTTGAATGGGACATTAGGAAATTGGAGGCCCAAATCCCATTGAAAGGCAAAGGAAGTTGGATACCTAAACCCTGTAGGTATCTTTGGAAAATCCCTTCCACCATGACTCACGACCATTGCAACTCTATACATTTTAGCATAGCTCCAAGGTGAAGCCAATGCTATTTGTGACAAGTCCATTTTGAAACTGATCACAGGGACATATTTTCCCTTCCTACCGCATGTATTATTCTCATTAACATTCAGCTGTACCTGTGTATCAGACAGAGGGTACATCCAGTTTGCGGAATATACACCAAACGGGATAAACTGCATTTCACCCTGGATAGAACTTGCGGGCAGGTGGTACCTTTATGCTGCCATAAGGATGGTGAACAAAAATACTGGGCTAAAGCAATACTGCCAACCCCAAATGGTCAAAAATCATAGTCAGGCCATCCAAAATCATGAGATTGATTGGCTTAAAATCCTGAGAATTAAAACAATAATAATTCATTAATAAATAACAAATACATCCCTAGTAGTCTGAATCCAAGCATCAGTTCTTTCATCTCCACGCTGGCTGTTGCTGACAAACCACGATATCACAAGACCTCACTCTCTCTGGCTATGTCTACACTTGAAAAGTTAAGTCGACTTTATGAAGTCGACTTAATAAGGTCGACTTTAAGTCGACTTAACAGAAGTGGACTTAACTTTTCAAGCTAGGGCTGTAAGAATCACAAAGACTCAGGATGAAATCACAGACATTGGTAATAATGTTAGAGTCTCAGTTGGTGTAAATCCAGCATAGCGCTAATGAAATCAATGGAGAAAATGCCATTTTACACCATCTGAGGATCTGACCCATAAAGATAATTTTGATTGGGCACTGATTCCTTTATTTGCATACAGGAATAAACTAAGGAAATAATCCTGTTGAATGGACCCTGCTTAGCTCAGCACTCATTTCAGAGGAATATGAAGACTTTCTGCATATTTGGCATTTTTTCAGTTCAGATTTTTAAAAATAAATCTTATTCAAAATTTACTCTAGTTGACCCAAAAGAAAGCCCCTAATCCATTCCTAAATGGGCACTTTGACTTTTGATATTTTTAAGTGTTCAGGTTTAGGCACTGATCAGTTTTAGGCACTGAACTTTAATGCTTTATTTTGGCGCACATTATAGTTTGTTGGTAGTGGCCAGAAGTTGTAGCCATCTACAGCTGTTCAGTGGATTACATGGAATGTACACATAATGGTTTTTGGCTAGTTCCTAATGGACAGGTGTCCGAATCACAATAACCGCATCTAAGCCCATAGGTCAAAGATTAAATAAACCTAGGAAACTGCTCTACCCCTCTCATTCCTAAGAAGGGCTTCCTTCAGTTCATGGTAGAGGCACATTGGCTATGTCTACACTAGAAAAAGTTAGGTCGACTTTGTAAAGTCGACTTAATAAGGTCGACTTTAAATCGACTTAAAGTCGACCTAATTAAGTCGACTTAACCAAGTGGACTAAGTCGACTTCACTTTAAGTCGAGTTAGTCCACTCTGTGAAATCTACCTAACCACCGTTAAGTCAACTTAATAAAGTTGACTTAAGCGTTACTCCACGTACACACTGTCTTAAGTTGACTTAAGGAGTCAATTTAAGGCGTAAATCGACCTAATGGGTGGTTCTTATTAAGTCGACTTAAGCTTTCATTAAGTCGATTTAAGGAATTTCTTAAGTCAACTTAATGAAAGTCTGGTGTAGACCCGGAGTAATTTATGTCAACTTAAGCCTCCTTAAGTCGACCTAAATTACTAGTGTAGCCATAGCCATTGACAGTAGTTGTGGGGGAAACTTGTATGGATGCTGTGAGTACTGTACCCATTTTCCAGAGAGGGCAAACTGAAAAACCATTTACAAGCACAGAGAAATTTAAATAGATTTGTATTCCCTCCCACTCCTCCCCAGATATATTTATACCACACACACACACTCCACCCTCGGCTTTTATTTTATTTTTTTTTTAATCCTTGTTTTGCAGTATGCAAATCCAGGACTGTTCTTCCAGGTAGAAAAAGGAGAAAGGGAGCAATGAACATCTGCAACTTGACTTAGCCACTTGGCATGGGAAGTTGTGTATTGGGCAGCCAAATGATCCCTCCATCCTGTACCCTTCCACTTGCCTTACTCACATTTGTGGTCCCACTGATCTCAGTGGATTATTTTTGTGAGTTAGGCACAATCGAATTTTCTGACAATAGACCCCCAGCATCACAATGTTGCTTAGTAACATCTTAGTCGAATTCATCCCTTAGGTCAGGGGTGGGTGACCTTTGCTGGCCCCCATGCCAGCCCCACCCACCACACCCTCAGCAGGTGCTGGGGGGGGGGAGGGCGCACAGCTGGTGCCAGGGGACGAAGACAGAGATTCCTCCCTTCTGGCTCTGCCTCTGTGCACTGGGCTCCTGTCTCCTGCTCGCCGTGCTCAGCATCTGGGGGTCAGGGCTAGCAGAGGAAAGGAGCCCCGCATGCGGCAGCTCCTTTTCCCTGCTTGGCGTGCTCCCCAGCAGGGGGGCGGGCCAGCAGAGGACAGGAGCTGCGGTGTCCGTGGCTCTTGTGGCCCCAAGCCCTGCTGGTGGGGCGGGGCCAGCAGGGAGAGCAGCAACAGTTCCGCGTGCCGTTCAGAATAGGCGCGTGTGCCAGGTTTGGCATGCAGGCCTGGGGTTGCCAACCTCTGCCTTATGTAACTATCATGAGCTGAATTCTCTCTCAGTAAAATATGGAGTAGTGAAGATATGAAGACAATGGCGATTACTCCTATCTTTCATTGGGCAAGGTGGGCTCACTGATTTCAGTGGATTTATCCCAGGGTTGAATTTGGTCTGTTTTCCCCCATTCCCCGCCCCATGTTGGCAAACTGCCTCATTTTTTTTTAAGTTCATTGTTCTCCTTTATTTTTCCAATTACATTACTTTAATAAAAAGCTAAAACCGTTTTTGCCCCCCTTTTTTTTTAAACCTAACAAATGCAATGTGAGAACAAAGGAAGCACAGTGAGGCCTGGCTAATCTGTACTGGATTTGTCTGCATGCCTGACTGGATGAAAGATATACTGCATCTACAGTATGTACCAGTGAATTAGCCATTGCAAGACTTCCTTTGTTTTAACGCCATTTGCAAACTGATTCAGATTAATCAGGTCTGACTGTCATGTCTGTCAACTAATGGAGAAGATTTGGCCTCCATATTGCACGGTTCCTTCTGCTGGCTGGGTTTATTTCCAGACAGGAGTTGTCATTTAATCAACAAGTGGCCAACAAATGGCCCATAGTTATTACTATTCTAATAAGCTTTTAACAACATCCACAAGCACAGTGCCTTTGAACAAAACAATTATTCGGTGGAATGGAGCTCCAAATTAAAAGAAGTTTTGAATGACTTACTTTAAACTGAAGGGATGCCAGAAATGTTACGTTATTTTGTCTCTTTATCATTCAACATCTGCTTTCACAGAAAAATACACATAGAGCACATATAATCAGAAATTAACATACACAGAAACACTTTCACACCTCAGAAACCCATGCACACTTTCAGTGAGTTTTAGAGAGAAATAGCAGTTTTACATCTGTCTCATCATTTGCGCAGACTGGCTAGAAATGCAATCTTGTTGTAGTTATTTCTGGAAATTCAGTTTTTATCAAGAGAAGACATACGATATCCAGGGATCAAGGGAAAAGCTGAACCCCAGAAATTTTAGCTACTCAGCCAATTTACGGTGCGTGTGTGCTTTCTGTCACATAAAACCTTAGATGTGTTTCATTTTAAGAAGTAATGAAATAAAACTAATTAATCAATTACTGGCTAATTTGTATTTATTTCTATTTAGATTACTTAAATTTTTCTTTTAATTTAAAAAAGTCATCTGCCTTTTCTCATATTTTTTCCCTTGCTCCTTTCTTCATCTTTCTTGCTGGAAAGGAAAAGTGGGAGGTAGGAAGAGCATCAGTAGAGATTCCCTCTGCAGGTTATATAAGAGATTTCTGCTCTTGTGCTTTCCCGACTTTATCTTCCTTATTAAAAAGCAAGTTTAATTTGAATCTGCTCACTAATGCTGGAAGATGGAACACTCCAATCCATCTTGTTCCGAAAAAAAAAAAAAATCCAGGGTTTAATGTGCATGTAAATCTATCCTTGCAAGATTGCAAGATTTTCCCCATTCTGTAAAAATTACATCACCACTTTTAAAACAGTAGCAAATTTCAGATTCCTACCACCCCTGTCTCCCAGTCAGTGATGGCATGCTCACTTTACAAAAGTTCTCATGATTTGTAACTGAAACCTGTGTGTGATGCCAGGTGAGAACTTCTATGAAAAAAAAAAACATGGAAGTGCAGTGCGCCGATACTCTGTGTGTGGGTGGGTGTGAGAAACCCATTAGTAACTGAGCAGAGACGATAAGAAACATGTGTATGAGGGAGGGCCTTTGATTTAAGGGTTAGAAGCCTGTGATTTTGGAGTGGAAGGACCAAGGTTTTAGTCCCAGGTGCGTTGGTGCGTACCTCATGTGTAATTGGTCTAATAGTTGTCTGGGCTGCTGGGAGTACACCGATTTGTTATGGCCTGGCTAAGAAGGCCAGTGGTAAAGGAGAATCTGAGTAAGGTGGCGTGTCAGTGAGCGGGCATGATTTTTTCCCATTTCTTCGTTTATTTTTAGAAGTACAGTTTCCAAACAGCTGGGAACCCTTTTTGGAACTCATAGGGCCAGATCCACAGCTGGTGTAAATAGGGCTAGGGCTAGTGATTTCAGTTGTACGATGGTGGTTTACTGCTGGCAATTGGAGTGGAAACCCAAACCTGGCAGGTGTATGAGAGATTTGTTTTTTTCAGAAGAATAAGTTGAGTTCTCTGCATCATCAAAGCGCCAAAAGAATATTGGAGCTGATTCGCTCTTGCCCTCCCCACTCAGATAGACATTACGTGTGCTAGAAACAGGATTCCTTCATTCCACCAGGCAGTTGTCTCCATTCCCGTTACACCTCCTGAATGGCTAATGTAGGACGTGATCCATTACTGGCATGTTTGAGACAGATGTTAAAACGGCGGTCGGTTAGCAAGGAAGGGCCTTAGGGTTTGCTTGTGGTTTCTGCTGTAGTCATGCGTGCTTCTTTGTCAGATGAAAGATCCAAACAATTTCACTTCTGGTATTTCCAGCCGGGTTTGGGTTTATCTGAAAGGAACCAGGCATCCCTGCATTGGTATGTAGCTATCTCTCGGAAAGAACTAGTTACTTACTATCTCATTCCCTTTCCCCCCCCCTTCCTATTTTCTCTTTGTCCTCCTCTAGGTCCAGGCCTGGCCTTCATTGCCTACCCCAAAGCTGTGTCCATGATGCCGGTGCCTACTGTTTGGGCTATCCTTTTCTTTGTTATGCTTCTGTTGCTTGGACTGGATAGCCAGGTTAGTAACCATGGTAATGGACATATATCTCCTTTGTCACCATGATGCCAGCACTGAAAAATTATAAATGGGTGGATTAAAAAATTAATAATAAAGACCAATAATGCTGCTTAAATTAAATTGCCTGCGCTGCAGAACCTATGCATTTTAACGAGAAGCTGCTTTAGCCCATCCCTAGAAACAGTGAATGAGTTAGTGGTGACAAGTTCAACATGATCTTGTGCATTGAGGTTGTGCTGTCAGGACCCAGTGGTCCCAAGGGATGGCGCAAAGCATCATGGCCCAAATACTGGGGCAGTAGTCATCATGAAACAGGGCTTGATAAAACTGGGTTCCAGCTAGGCGCCAGCAGTTTTATTTTAGGTCACCAGAGGGCACTCCTCCGCTGCATTTCCACCCTGAAGTTAGGAGCCAGGCTACAAACCTGGTCACTATGGCAACCTGGCATCTGGGTTTTGTTGAGCCCTGTCATAAAAGTAAGAAACAGGTGGGGTCCATTCCTGCAAAGTGCTGAGTACCATTGAAATAAGTGGGTGCTGAGTGTGGACACTGCTGACATGGACTAAAAGGGACTTAATGTGGCAGAGTAGTGCTATTCACAGAGGAGTTTTTTCATGAAATATTGGCATAACTACCACAAAGGAATTTGTTAATCATTTCTAGATAGTCACAAGTAAACAGAGATAACCAAGGACCAGGCAGTAATTATAAAGTGAGGTTGCCTAAGGTTTCAGGGCGACAGGTGACTTTTTATACTCCATTGGTAAAGTAACTCTAAAATTTCACAAGTTCACTTGACAAGGGCAAAATATGTACTGAATTCAAACCCTTTCTTATATGAGGAGAGATTCGTAAGTGGATTTTTCCCAGTAGTTACCCACTTGATCTCTTAAATTTGTTAAGTATTGCATTTGTTCTAAATCGTACTTTACTGCTTAATCTTTTAACGCCAGTGAATGACTTTCAGTGCCTTCCAAATGAAATGTTACAATGCCCAATGCCGTGGTTCTACAACCAAGTGCTTATGCAAATTTTAAGCCGTCTAATAATTTTAAATAGAGCCTCACTGTGTAGAATAAATGAAACTAATTGGAGGGCTTAATTTCCTCTTCCCCTACTCCCCTTTTTTGGAGTGCAGTCAAGCAGGGTTTTGGAATGCCAGAGCCTCTTAAGATCAAATCCAGCCAATGGGAAGTGTTACAGTTAAAAAGAAAAACAGGTTTACATAAGACATTATATTAAAATACTAGTTCAACCAAGAGTTCAGTATTAACTACTGGAAGCTATATAGTTCAATAATATAACTGCCACCCCTTATCCATGAAGGGGACGGTGTTCCATGTGTTTAAAGGATAATAGTAAGTATATCAGTGGAAAGGATAGGATGATTTATATACTCGAGGAGTATATTGCTGTACTACATCACTGACTGAGGGATGAACCATTTACCCACTGAGGATAATTTAATGAGGCCAAATTGTCCCATTTATATCAGTGCAATTCTAATGAAGTGAGTGGGTTTGCACTGTTGTAAGGGTCTGTTCCTAAGCCCATGGCAATCAATGGAAGGGCTCCTGCAGTCTTCAGTGGGCTTTAGATTGTGCTAGATCTAAAAGCAGGAAAGGCAGCTGTAAGAGTTCTTTGTTTCTAGTGGATTTATTTGTGCAGCATGAAATGGTCACTTTTCTTCTACAGGAAGTTCTTCTGGTTGTCAATAAATTAGAACCCTTTTCCCAGGGCCATCCTTTGTGGGGGGTGAGTGGGGCAATCACCTCGAGCCCCATGGTTTCATGGGCCCTGCTGCCCCCCACTGCTGTGCAGCCTGCTCCCCCTGCCCCACTGTCTTCGGCTTGCTGCTGAAGGCAAGGGCACAGGGCGGGAAGGCAGAGCTCGGCCTCTGGGCCGACCTGCCCCAGCCCAAGGACAGAGCAACTAGCCCAGGAGTGGAGCAAGAGCGTAGCCCATCCTCTGGGCCAACCTGTCCCTCCCCCGCACCTGCTGCCTGGTCCCCGGCCACAGCCAGGCCTGGGGCCAGCTCCCGGCGGCGGCCTCAGGTTCCCGGCCGTGGGCAGGGCCTCGGGTCCCAGTTGTGGCAGAGACTCCAGGTCTCCGGGGGCATCCAGCCCCGCCCCCCTCCAGGGCGGGGGGGGGGCAGATTGGCCATGGGCCCTGCTCCCCACAAGGGACGGCCCCCACTCAGGCCTGGTTCGGTTTTATTTGACAGTTCTAATAATAATTGTTTGACATTCATTTTTCAGCCTCAAAGATGTATAAATAATGTTTTAAAAATAAAAAAAAACTTTTTGAAGGCACAGAATTAAACAAAGTATGCCTTTAGCTGGTCAAGTCAGGACTTCATTTTTATGTTGAAAGTGAGAATATTTTACCAACCCCCTGTAAATTGCCTATTAGAGAAGGACCTAAGGGTCTCAGCCACAGACCAGATGGCCCTATTATGCTAGGTGTTATACAAACATATGTAAAGAAGACAGCCGCTTCCTCAGAGAGTTTACAATCTAGGGACAAATCCTGCAAAGACTTCTACATGTGCTTAACTTGACATTACCCTTATGTTTTCATTGGAGTAATTGGTCTCTTTGCAGTGTGTAAAGTATTTGCATGAGTTTTTGCAGGAATGGGGCCTAAGTTTATGACAACATGCACCTGTGGGTGAAACAGACCCATATGGGCAGTGGGATGTTGTGGAGAGAAAAAAAAATCAGCAGGGTTGTATTCAGTGCTTTTTCTGTGACGGTACACACTGGTACAAAGTACCAGCACCTTTTTTTCACAGCGATCAGCCCCCGGCTCCTGCCGCCGCTGCAGGAAGCCCCAGGTCCCTGCCGGGGCCGGATCCAGCGGCTCTGGGTTTGGTTGGGGCCTGACTGGGCTGAGTACCAGCACCTTTCTTTTTAAAAAAAATTTAAAAAGCACTGGTTGTATTACATTGAATTAATTTTCACCAGTATAAGAGAGAACAGAATTTGGCCATAAGTATGCCCACTAACTATGTGGTGTATATAAAGTTCACCAGAACATCAAATCAAAGACAGAGACTGACAAACGCTGCCCCAGTTCAGGAGATTTAGCTTTTCAAGTATTTTTCTCCACCTTTTTTCTAACATGCAGGTCTTTGTTCATCTGAAACACAAAGCCATGTGAACATTTTCCTCTGATTATGTTCATGTCTTTTATCCTTATAACTTATGTTTATAAAGAAAACCAGCTTTAGTGTCTTATAAATATGCTAGGAACTAGACCTCAATTCTGAAAGCTGATGTCAAACTAAAAACCACATCTGCACTTTAACCTTGGGGCTACGAGGGGCGTAGCTAAGGGTGGGCCTGAGCCCACCCACTTGGCCCGCAAGACCACCCCTTCCTCCCACTGCAGCCTCTGGTAGCATCGCGAGCTTCATTGCCATGACCACAAACTGGACAGTAATGGATGGCCGCAAGCAGCGACACTGCAGGAAGATGGGTGGGGATGGACTGCTCTTTGCCTGCACTGCCCTACAGCTCCAGCCCCGGGCAGCTGCTGAGGCCTTGACATGGCAGGGGTGGGCTGCTTTTCCCCCTCCCTCTTCCTCCCATTCCAGTTGCTAGACAACTGGAACATCAGCAGGAAGCTTCCAGTCACATGATTGGAGGCAGGACAGGCCGGGCCCACCATGGAGACTCTGGGTCCTGGCCAGAAAATGGGCAGCCCTGGAGGCCACAAGGAAAAAGATTGCTATCTGAAAGTAACTATATTTCCATGTAAATACAGTGCTTCTATGCGGTTTTTAATTGAGACATAAGAGAAAGAAAAATGAACAAGGAGTCCTGTGGCACTTTTAAAGACTAACAAATTTGTTTATCGCATGAGCTTTCGTGGGAGAAAATCCCACTTCATCAGAAATGCATACTGTGTGTTTTTCAGTTTTTTTTTTTTTTCTCCCCTTCAGTTTGTTGAAGTTGAAGGACAGATCACGTCATTAGTTGATCTGTACCCATCCTTCCTAAGGAAGGGTTACCGACGGGAAATCTTCATTGCTATAGTGTGTTTCTGTAGCTATCTTCTGGGACTAGCTATGGTGACTGAAGTAAGTAAAACTGATGATGGAGAGATTCTTTTATTGATTTTATTTTAATTTTTTTAAATCAGCGTGTATACTCATTGACATGTGAATCAGAAGGCATAAAGCAAACCACTTGGAAGAAAATACCACTTAGCTTTTCGTTCCTATATCTCAAAGTGATTTGAAAAAGAGATAGATATCTTTTATGCCCATTCTACAGATGGGGAAAACCGAGGAACAGAGTAGTGACACAGAAACAGGACTGCTGACACCCAGTCTATTGAGTAGTGCTGTTCTGCCAAGTTAAGTACGCCACAGGGGTAGCTGCACTTCAGCTGTGGGATCTGTGTATCTTAATCATGTATGTGCAAAAGCACATTCACATTATCGTGTGTTCCCAAGTGAAAATTTGACTTAAGTTTGTAGTCCTCTGACATCTTTTAAAATGAAGTATTCATTATTAGTGTAAGATACAGTAGAACCTCGATTATCCGGGTTAATGACCGGCGCCCCTGAGCCGGATAATCAAAAAGCCCGGATAATCGAAGCTCCTGCTGATAGCCAACCAGCTGGGGGAATCGGGTGGCTGCAGAAGCTCCGCTGGAGCTTCTGCAGCCACCCGAACCCCTCGACTGTGCTGGGGGGTCAGCTTGAATGGGAGCCGGTCCCCCAGCACAGTCCAGGAGTTCGGGTGGCTGCAGGAGCTCCAAGGGAGCTCCTGTGGCCACCCGATCCCCCAGCTTTCATCAGGAGCTGCGGCGTTAAGCCGCCGCAGCTCCTGATGAGAGCCGAGCCCCGGAGCTGAGCTGGGGGGGTCGGCTCGAATGGGAGCCGGTCCCCCAGCACAGTCCAGGGGTTCGGGTGGCCGCAGGAGCTCCGAGGGAGCTCCTGTGGCCACC
>ML685770.1:11013437-11026132 GCA_007922175.1 Pelusios castaneus
ATTGATACCAAACATGACATAGTTCCTATGGATTATAGCATTTATGAAATATCCATTGAAAATAATATCATAAATGCGTCCCTAAATCCAGACAGCGTCACACAGGGCTCTGCCCTGCTCTTTGGGGGGCATGCCAGGCTCCCCCTGTGCCCCCCCCCAGCAGGGAGGGCATTGGTGTAGTCCTGGGGTAGCCCTAAGTCGATTTAGGGCTACCCCAGGGCTACACTGGCTTAATTCAACTTTAAAAAGTCGAATTAAGCCTTAGGTCGAGTAGAAAGGTGGTTTAATAAAGTTGACTTAATTTTCATTAAGTCGACTTTATTTTCCTTAAGTCGACTTAAGCAAGCTGCTTAAGTCGACTTAAGCAAAGTGTAGGGTAGACACAGGGCAAATTAAGTCGACTTAAGCCAAGCTTAAGTCGACTTAATTTATCAGTGTAGACACAGCCTCTGAGGAGGTGCAAGATGGCCCACATTTGTCTATGTCTTTGTTATAGAAGGGCTGGCTGCCAATGGAGAATACAGACCCCAACATACTTGCCTCCACCTTTTCCATCTCAGTAGAAACAGAGCATATCATGCTGGGACATGTCATCTTTGTTGAAGCTGCTTTCTATACAAAAGATGAGACCAGTTACAACCTGATCCATTTTATGCAATATATACAACCCTTCGACAGCTGTTGTTGTGGCTGTGGTAGGGCAAAATTCAACACCCCAGTTTTAATAAACACAAACAAGCATCACTTTTTAGATCAGCAGTTCTTTCAGTAAACATTCTGAATCCTATCAAACCAGATTAAAATCTCAACCCGCTGACCTCAAAACTAATATCATCCGATTTTACATACCTTCCATTTCTGGGTTCTTTTTGCAAGCAACAGCAGCACCACAGAAATCAACAATCTGTTCCCTCTCCGAGCATAATCGTTTTGTTAGTCTAATTTCACACAGAAACTGAAATACGCCTATATACACAAGATCTCGGTTCTAAAGCAGCAAGACAAAAGGAACTCCATATGCAGTTCAGTAAGTAAAATAGTAGAGATAAGATTAGAGATGGAAAGGTTAGAGGGAGGCCCAAATCTAAATTCTGCGCCCAAGAAGACAGGGAATTTTGAGGATATTTCATACCACATGTGAAGGCCATGGCTCATCATTATGAGCCTAGTCAAAAGCACAACCCCCCACCATTAGAAAAAACTCTTTATCTGAACTTTTTGGCTTTTCTCTCTCTCTCGCTCTGTCTCTCTAAAATGAACCACATGAAACCCTAGATCCAAAACACTAGATCAGGGGTCGGCAACCCCTGGCATGCAGGCCAGAGCTGGCATGTGGGCCGAGTCTGAGCGGCATGCAGCGCCACTCAGACTGCCCCGCTGGGCCCGCAAACCGCACGGACAGCAGCTGCGGCGCACGGCTGAGGGCCCCTGCTGGCCCCGCCCCCTGCTGGACAGCAGGAGAGGAAGGGAAGGGAGGAAGCAGATCGCGTCATGTCGCATCACCCCGGCCCACCCAGAGCCGCACCGCTGACGGCAAGGCAGAGCCAGCCCTGGCCATGGCCGGCAAGAAGGCATGGCCATTGCCGGTGGGCGGCCTCTGGTTCCTAGCCCCAGCTCCCGCCGGCAGCAGCGGCTCCAGGTGGGCCGAGCCAACTTGCCCTCTTGCCGGCCATGGCCAGGGCCGGCTCTGCCGTGCCGTCAGCGGTGCGGCTCTGGGCGGGCCGGGTGATGCGGCGCGACCCGCTCCACTCCCCTCCTGCCATCCAGCAGGGGGCGGGCCCAACAGGGGCCATCAGCCCTGCGCCGCCCCTGCAGACAGGAGCCGGCCCCGGGGCGGGGAACCGGAGGCTGCCCGCTGTCTGATGCCAGCCCAGGCCTTGGCCCTGGCCCTGGCCCTGGCCCTGGCCCTGGCCAGCAGAGCACCTAAAGCCTGGCCCTGCCCCCTTTTGGCCCTGCCCCCGGCACCTGCTGAGGGTGCAGTGGGCGGGGCTGGCACAGGGGCTGACAAAGGTTGCCGACCCCTGCACTAGATCCAAATGCTCCCAAACCTTGAGGAAACTTGGTTTTAGATTTGAACTTTACAGCTTGGTCCTACCTCTGGAAGATATACTCTTAGCCCATGCCAAAGACAAATTCAAACACAATCTTCTATTTATCCTTCAGTGTTTCTCCAGCTCCTCTTCAAACTGCTTTTTCTCAGAAAAGAAAGAAAGTTAACTTTTCCCAGAACACAATTATACACTTGAATTTGCGTTTCCTCCAAGTTTCAATAGGCTTTTAATTGCTGGCCAGGACATTTTGTTGGGTTCTTATTTTCCGCCTGCATTCTCACCATCTATTTAGAAAGAGGTCTAAAAGTAGCCAAAGCTTCCTTTTAAGAGAAACTTAGGAAAGGGAGGAGGTAATCACTTGTCACATGCCATCTAGTTCCTTCTCTGGGAACTGAGAGCTAGAAGAAAGGTTGCAGCTTGCCAATGAACTATTCTGTTTAAAGGCAGGATTTTTTTCAATACAGAGAGAGAGAGAAAAAAAACAAGTGAATTGGAGGAGACCCTGAAGTACTGAAAGTCAACTTGTGTTTAGTCAGACAGACAGTCTGGTTTCTCATCCAGTGAAGCCCCAGTGAATAACCCAATTAGGTTGGCAAGGATCTTATGGGTCATGTAGTCCACTCTGCTGCATAGCAATAATAGTTTCCATTATTCCTGTAGCAGCCCTTAATATGTGAGGGCCAAGTTTAGCTTTGAATATTTCTAATGATGGTTATTGCACAACTTTTTTTGAATTAGTAAGATTCTTTTTCTCTGAGTGCCAGTCCTTAAAGGTACTGGGTTTCCTTGTCTAATTGAGGACAAAGGCATGATAGGACTGAAAAAATAGACTGGATTTTTATTCCTGGTTATGTTAGCTAGGATAAAAATATCTTTAGGTGGCTATATATCCTTATGCTTCAGAGCATAGCACCAACTATAAACTGAAAGGAATAAGGGAGAAAGCTCCATACTGGGCAGATTGGTTAGTCTATGGCTATGTTTACACTAGAAAAAGTTAGGTCAACTTTGTTAAGTCGACTTAACAAAGGGGTTACCCTGAACGGGAACTTAGTAAGTCGACCTAACTGCCCTTAAGTCGACTTAATGAAGTCGACCTAAGGGTTAATCCATGTCCACACTGTGCTTAAGTCGACCTAAGGAGTTGATTTAAGGGTTAGGTCAATCTAACCGGCGGTTCTTACTAAGTCGACTTAAGTTTTCATTACGTCGACTTGAGGAATTTCTTCCAGTCAACTTATTGAAAGCCCAGTGTGGACGAGGAGTAATTTAGGTCGACTTAAGGCTAAATTGCCAGTGTAGACATACCTTGTGTGTCTACTGTAATGCTCTTGAGGGTTCATCAAAGACCACACCATTGAATGAGTGAGGAATAGAACTTGAATAACACAGACAGGAGTGATTCCAGGTGTGCAGCTGGGAGCAGCCATGTTAGACCACCTGTAGGGCACGTCTCCCAATTCACACAACACTGACCCATGCTGGGGAGTGTCTCTAAAATCACAACTTTCTACAAGCGTCTCTACATCTACTACTGAAGTTATTTTCAACCCCCTCTATGAAGCTTCTGGTACAAGCTCTTCTGGAATCAGGATACTGGACTAAGTGAACTGGTCTGAGTTAGGCTAAGTCAGATAGAGCATTTAATGGTAAAGCTGAAAGTGGGCTCCCTGGCAGTGAGGAAGATTAATGGGTAGAGTCAATAGACTTGCTCATGGCAGTGAGCACTGTGCTTGCCGATAAATGGCTGCAAGATTAAGCCTTACTAAGAAGCTCCAGATGACTTAGAGAGAGCTATTTTATGACAATGCACTTTGCTAGACTCTGGGCTCTTGGCTTGCTGTGGCATTTTTCCTAACCCTTAGCTGTTGCTGTCATTTCCCCTTTCAGCGAATAAAAGCAGTGGCTGCCCCAAGGGAAGTAAATCGGTGGGCCAAAGAAATGGAAAACACCGCCTCGTTCTGCCCCAATGGAATGCCTACTGGTGGATTGATTAAGCCAACTCATGTCATTGTGGAGACTATGATGTGAGCTCTCTCTGTGAGAGGATAAACCTGCTTTAACTGCCGTTTACTAACCATAGATTCTCATAGGACCGGGTTTACAGAGCTTTATATTTGCACTAGGATTTTTTTTTTTTTTTTTTTTTTTTGTTATTTCTCACAGAAAAAGGTTTTTTTGTGTTTGTTTTTGTGGGTTTTTTTTTTTAAACATATTTTGTAAGCTAATCACAGCAGATGCCTCTCACTGGAGGCAGAACTTTCATATCAGACTAGGCCTATTACAGAAATGTACTACCATTGGGTTTTTTTAACATGTGTAATAGCTCTCTACATATTATACATCATATCACTTGAATTGATTTTGTTGCCAGCAATATATTCATATCTCAGAAAGCAATTTTTAGGTGCTGGTGTGGTTGGGAACAGGGCAAACCCTAGACCTCATGAGTGAGGTCCGGTGAAAGAAATTGTAAAAAAGAAAAAGAAAAAAAAGGATGGACATTGTCTTGAGGAATTGGTTTCAAAGGTGTAGTGCTTTCTTTCTCTGGTTCAGGCAAGTGAATGACAGATTTCTGAGTCATGATGTTACCTTTGCTATGCTCCATGTAAATATCATGGATCTGTTCAGCTGGAGGAGAGAAATAAGGGGGCAGGAGCAAAAGATGCAGTTAGGAATTAAATATCCAATCTGGATGATTGCCCCTGCTGCACTATATATAAAGAGTCGTGTCACAGTTGAAGACAAAATACCTATTGCCTTTAGAAGACATTTTGCCTGAAGGAAGAGTTGTGTGTACGCACCCTTTAGTTTTCCTGCACGCTCGTAGGTTAGTTGAGGTGTTACTGGGTTAAACATGCACTTTGCCAGAACGGGAGACGTAGCATGTGAAAGTGCCATTATGGTCGGCAGTATTTGTGTTCTATGGAATTTAAAAATTAAATATGTATTTAAATGTTGGGCTTTGTTAGCAAAAGAAAATATCTTAAGGACAGTGAAAGCACCAAGCTTAACCCGGCAGGTTAGTCATTACAGTCGGAACAAAGGAGCCCACGTATGGGCTGTACACCAGGCATGTTTTTAATAATCGTGATTAAATGCTCAGCCCACACATAGGCATTTTTCATCGATATACCTCAAATTGGGATTCCTATTTATTTATTTTCCTATATTGGATGCAGTTGGGGAAGCCAGCAAAGAGCAGGGAAGTGACTTGTCCAAGTTTACCATAGCTCAGTGGCACAACTCGGATAAGAGCTCGGGGCCCCCCTAGTGTCTTGCCACAGGCTCATGCTAGATCACCATTTTGTTTTTAGATAAATGCATTTATTGCGGGGGGAGGGGAGTTAGGGGAACAGCTTGCTTCAACCTACTGTAAAATAGGGCTTTAAGAGAAGGAGTGCTGTCATTTTTATTTTTGTTGGTTAAAAACATTATTCACCACTACAATTTAGCCTAAGAAGAAAAAGCCTTTACTGCAGTACAACGCTCCTAAGTGGTTTTTATAAGCTGGATGGCTGTAGGCAAATTGACCATTGCTCATGTATTATGAACCCAAGGTTAGGTCTAGATTTGCTCCCTGAAGAATTTAAAAGATCTGGACAGCTCATTTCATAAACCTCAACACATGCTGGGAAGAGGATCTCTAAAGAAATGCAGCCCTTTCCCTTTGGGTATTGTCCTTGGGAAATAATCCTCCTAATTGTAGTACCACAGTTAGGCTAGGCAGATTGGTTTGAGGGAGATTCAGCGGCAGAACCTGTGCCTCCTTATATCTTTGCCAATTGAGTTTGTCAGTGGTAGATTTTTTTGCAGTTTAAATGGGAACAAAATCTAGTTCTTAACATTCCTACATGGGACTATTTCTAAAAAATGACCCATGCACTAACTGTATGCAATGTTGTTACAGCTGTGTCAGTCCCAGGCTAGAGCGACACGCTGCGTGAAGCAATATCTTTTATGGGACCAACTTCTGTTGGCGAGGGAGACAAACTTTTGAGCTACCCAGAGTTCTTCAGGTCAGGCTCTCATTGGTCATTGCACCAGAGACATACACTGATTATGCTGGTATTAATGTAAGAAGGAAGGGGCAATTTAGAAGTAAGAAATGGACCAAAAAAAAGTGTCTTGTATAGTTTGGGAGTCTTTATAATTTGAGGGGCTGAATTCCAGCACGAAAACAGCCAGCACCAGAGTGCACTTGGTTTCTTTGCCAATGACCAGATTATTATGAAAGTTGTAGATGAAACACTTCTAGAATTTGTGGTGACGAATAGCACATCTCAGGTGCTGGTCTGGTAGTAATAGCCATCTTAAAGCTACTCTGGATGTCTTAAAGATCTCAGCAAAAGAATTGTGTAAGCCAACGTGATCACAAGTAGATTTTGAGAACAGTATTTAAAAAAAAAACAATTAAAACCAAAACCCCCTGTTAATTTTTTTCTTACCTTTAACTAGTAAAAGGAAAGCAACTAAATTAAAGCTAAAACTCCGTAATGCATGTTGTTATATGGGCTCGCCTGAGCCAAAGCCTGCTGAAATCAATGGAAGAATTCCCATTGACCTCAGTGGACTTTGCACCAGACCCTTTATGCTTTCCAGCCTCATTCATATTTCGTTGTACACAGTATATGGCATAATGGCGTGCGTTACGGTCCTACCCAACAATTCAATTCCTTGCTTCTGTTAGTGTAAATTACAGTAATGTGATAATGCCATGCACGTGCACATACGCTAGAAGGTGTATATATCTGAGAGAGACACTAATTAGAAAAATAGTTCAAAGGTTGAGCTGTGAAAAGTAGCTGGTGAGTCAGAGAGGGATATTTAGCCATGCTTCATGCACTGTGAAGGGTGAATTTGCATGAAGGAATCAGGAGGTTAATACTACACCTTTAAAACTACAAAGAACGTGCGTCCAGATCCATTCGGACTCAAACTGTGCCATTCAAATCAATCGCTTCCATGTTCCAAGTGAAAGTGTCAAACACATCTGCAACGACCTCATTGACTGATGGTCTATTGGTGTGTTTCTGGCCCTGGCTGCGTGATCTGTTCTGACTGCAAGAAGGGGCCAGTTTCATGAAGAACTATTGAGTCATCATTTCTGTAAAACGGTCGCCCAGAATGCTGCTGATTGTGGTTTGGAGCTCCAATGATCATTTTGGAATTTTTCCTAATGTTTCATTAGAATTCTGACTTTTACCAGGCAGTAATCTTGCATTTCAATATTATATTCTGCCAAATGAAAACAAAAACAAAACAAACTGTACATGGTTTTTTCAAGTTTATATTTTCTACCTATTTATGATTGCAGCCATGACTGATTTTATAATGCCTTTTGTAGAAACGTGTGACCTATTTTATCTGTCTTATCTAGCAGCAGAAGTACATGTTAAAATATCATGACTAATCATAGGTGAACTGATTTGGATTAAAGGGGACAGTACCCTGGACATTGGCCCAAACTGTTAAACCCAAATCTTTTCATTTCATGCCCCTCCCTATTTTGTGGCATCTTTTGAGTTTTTAATGGCAGTATTTTCAACTTTGATGAAATCAGGAGGTGCTGAAAAGGTCACAAGAAAAGCTGGCTCTCACAAGCTCAGCCCAGTGCAGAGATAGTCATCGGAAACAAACATTCTTACCTAAATGAAACCTTTGCAGTTCACCTGTCAGAAGTCATATTCTCATTCAGAGACATTTGGTTTAATGCCTTAACCAGCAGACTGCGCAGAAATATTCTCGATGAAGCGTAGATACGAGATCCGCAGTGGATCTATTCCTCTGTAGTAATCAAATTAAAAAGCACAGTAGTCCCAACTCAAACGCTGTTGGGAGCCACACTGCAACAGGAGGATGCTCTTGAAGGTGATGGGTGGGAAGAGAGCTCGCCAAAACTGAGTTACACCGGTGCACTTGAAAATAAAAAGTCAGCAGGCTTTTAATTGTTTAGCAAGAAAATAGCAGAGCATTTATATCATAAGCGTATTATTGGTGGCTAATCAGAGCTCTGGCTTTAGTTTTAATGTAGTGTGGGCTCTACCTTCTCACCTGCAGAGGGACTCAGTCTCTGTCCCAACTACGTTTAGCTCAGTCAGTGGTCTGTTGTTGAACAGAACTGACAATTTGGGGCTGTCAGTCTTTGCCATAATTGGGTTCAAATCCTCTGCCTCCTGATAACAATAGTATAATTGCCATTTGCCTGCAGTGAAGGAAGACCTGAGTAACTGATTATGAACCCCATGGCTTTTGGTCACTGTGGGATCAGCTGGGGAGATGTAAATAAAGAGTTAACAATGTCTATTCTGATGGTGGCAATGGTGCTGCTGTCAGATCAATTTTTCCGGATCAATTGAGCGGCCCATTAAGACAAGCTCAGTCGATCTGGAAATCGACGTAATGAAATCATCTCCTAGCTGATGTAGCACGGTGTTGACAGGAGTGCATTTCCCGTCTGCACAGTGCAGTGAAGATGTTGCGCTAACAGGGGGGGGGGGGATTACGAAATTGACGGGCGTTACCTAAACTTGAGTAACTTCCGTCAACTGCCATCAAATTGTGCTGGCAGCGGAGACTAGCCCTAAGAGGTGTACTGCGTGAAATGTACAGCTTACTAACACAGTTCAAGTCCATGGGGAAGAAAGGTGGCCTTCCCTTCAGATCAAGACAGTGCAGTGTATTTTGCACACTTTCTGTAGAAAACAACTATGTATAAAAAGGGACCCACCACAATTTTTAAAGGCCTATGGGAAGTGCTTCTATTTCCAGTGATTCTGGGCGATGATCTGATCAGGGATTGCTGGCAAAGAAAACTTGATAAATGCCACCTCACCTTGTTGGATGATTCACAGTAGTGAACTGAAACAGGGTGGGCGAGGTTAGCCAGCACTCACAGGAAGCAATTGCCTCTTTTTAACCAGTGATGGAGGCATGAAAGAAAAGCTTAGAACCAACCACCCTGGACTTTGGGGAACCTAGGCTATGATTCATGTTTGCCACTGTAATCGGCTGAACTGAAATCCCAGACCTCAAATACCCCCAAATTGAACACCACAGCTTCAGCCCATCTCGCCAAGAGTTAAAAATCCAAAGCTTTGTATTTAGAATTAAAGTTTATTATTAACCCTTGGCTAAGAAGGGGTCAGGAACTACTAGGCTATAACTTTAACCTATTATATTTATTCATTTTTAATCCAGGATGAACCGTTCCTAATTGTACTAATTTGTTTACAGAGGACTTAATGTTAAATAGGACACATTGGGTTTACAGCTTTGTGAGGTATCACTCTTTAGTTTATTCTGAGCTACTGGAGGACATCAAAGCATCAGATCAAATCCCTAGCTCAAAGCAAACATGACTCAACAGCTGACGGCACTGTACAACAGGGAGCACGCCGCGAGTACAAAATAAGACCTTGATCTGCATGCCTTGGTCAAAGTCTCACTGATTTCAATGGACAATTTAATTTCAGTGGAAATTTGGCTCAAGACAGTGATCAATCGGAACGAGAGCAGTTGTATGTAAATCTTCTACAACTGAAGTGTGAAATGGTTTCTAAAAGAGAGAAAATGGCAAAAACACCAGTGTTGCAATTTTATTGGGAGACTGAAAATTGATGGACAGATTCAGTTGGTTCATCATTTTCGCCGGTCCAAGAACGTTCTCTCTCCGCACTGGATTAATCAAAGTATTGCTCTGAACTGCTCGTTGTTTGGATAGGATTTTTTTTTTTCACTGTAACATTGTGATTGTTACCTGATATTTCTCCAGGGATGTCACATTAAAAGTGGTGGTCCATCTTGTTTGATGTATTTAGCTAAAAACAGTGCTGGTGGTAATGGTGATTTTTGTTTTTATTTAAATTCCTAACAACTGTGACTACAGTACGTGATAAATAGCACATGGAAGACTGAGGGTGTTTGTGTCCGCTTGAATAACTCATCTGAACTTTTTAAAAACTTTCCCAATAATTGGTAAAACATTTTTTGTTTTGTTTTGAACAGGACTATTTGTATTTGAATAAGCTCCTGGAGTGTCATTCAATCCTTAAAATTAGCCATTGTGATTACAGTAAATGTTTGTATTTTGCAGGTTATCTGTTTTGATTTTTAGATAAAAATGTATATTGATATTTTTAAGTCATTGTTGCTTTTTTAGCTGGAGTTTGTAATCACCTTATAACAGAAAATAAATCTTTCCTTTATACATCTAATGCATCTGTGTTACTTTTAAATTTGAGTGACCCACAGGAGAGCCTATTACATACTCAGTGCTTGTTGCAAAATACTCAAAATGCGGGCTTTGCTTTTGAATCGCTTTCAGAATAGGATACTTTTGAATAACATTATTTCACTAAGTTGCATACTCATAGCTATGCTGTTAGACTTAGCCATTGGTGTACTCAACCACCAGACCAAGTTCCCAGAGAGAGAATGGTTATTCATACTCTTCCAAATTTTTCAATTACTCTCCTCAACCTGCTTCATTTCAGCCTTGCTCAAGTTTTCCCTCGGACAGCTTTCTTGCTTGGGTTCCCTCAGCCCAACTCTGCCCTTAAGTTCAGCTTTAGCCAGGTGCTCGTCTGCCAAGTCCTGCATCTGAAAAAATATTGAGTAGGCAGGAAGCTGGTGCTATTTACCATTCAGACTGAGGATGTGGTGCTGGGTGGCACCTGCAGAATGATGCCACTTCAGCTTCCAGATGTTGATGGCGCCTGGGGCGAGAGGGCTTTGGAGGCAGAGTTGCCTGTAAAGAGCCTTGGTTTGGTTTGAGGAGAAGACTTGAGCGATATCAAGGGATTCCATTAATTCCTACAAGTCTCTTGGGCAGATGTACTTGTGCTCAAATGCTGCAGAGATGTTGGCAGTGCTTAATTTGGTGCCAGGGCTGAGTCCTGATACCGCTCAGCTTGGCGGTTCATAGTCCCAGCACCCCCATGAGCCCCAGCTGGCAGGGGCCGCCCAATGTGTCACCGGCCCTGGCTGGGAACCCGGGGCTCAGCTGGCGGCTGCCCGTGCCCAGCTGGGGACCCAGGGCCCGACTGCTGGCGGGGGGTCTGTTTGATCCGGTGTTGGACCCGAGCCCTGGCCTGCCCGTTCCAGTGCTGGCCCCAGCCTGGGGCCCCGGGCCCCAGCAGCGGCAGGCTACGCCTGGGGCCCATCCAACAGCCGCAGCCCAATCTGGTGTGGTCCCTGACCAATAGTGGCAGGAGCCCACCCTGGGCCCCAGGTCAGAGGCAGCCTTTGGCTACTGGGGGGCCCTACGTGAAGACCCACTGTGAGGCCCCCTATCTGTGACCGACCCCCCCCCCCCCCCCACTACCAGCCTCCCTCACCTCCCCAACCCTCCCGCCCCACCCAAGCCCCAACTCCTGCCATGCGGCCTGGCCCAGCGCCTCCTTCTGCTGCCAACTGGCAGATGTGGCTTTTGGGCTAGATGAAGCAGGTGACCGGGGGGGGGGTGGTCTGTTACTACTCGGGGCCCTCAGGGGCGGCCTGCTTTGTCTACCCCAAAAGCTGCCTCTGGACAAAGTCCCAAGAGATTCTTCACAGACCTGAAAAAACAACCCCCCCCCCCCCCCGACAAAACGCCACAGCCCGCAGCTCAGCCGCGGTTTTATAGAGCAATGTGTAGTGTGTTACAAGCCAGGTGCTTCAAACCATAAGGCAGTCAATTCCAGGCACTCCAGGTGACCCTCACACGTAATAACGTTTACTTTGTGTACATGGGAGGAGGCAGGATTAAGAGGCTACTTAACTGCTGATACCAAACTTGCCTCATTACCGTGAGCAAGATTTTCTGCTATGGATACCGAGCCCGCTGGTTTACCCTGTGTGGCTTTGGCAGGTGATGCCAGGTATCAGGTGCCAAACAACTAAAGGCCTTTGTTCAAACGCGGCTACACCCTAGAACACCAGCCAACGCGCACAGATAAAATTTGTTTACTGTAGCAATGATACTGCAGGGGCCAACCACAAATATGTTCATACAAAGCTTAAGTAAATTATGCGGCAATATCACAGATCCATCAGCGGGCAGGCTCCTGGATGCCATTGATCATTTTGGCCCTGATCCAACAAAGCATTTCGGCACTCTAGTTCTCCTCTTGACTTCAGTGGAAATACACACATGACATCTCGAGACACTTCCCAGCGTAACCGTGCGGCTATAAAATTACACTGCCCAAGTCAGCAAACTTGAGGGGCTGTTTACACTGCCATTAAGCCACCCATGGCTGGCCCTGGCCAACGCTTAACTGCAGAGTAGGCTTGGCTCTCTGGGACTCTCCCATCTCACAGCATCCTAAAGCCTGCACTGTAGCCTGAGTCTGAAAATCTGTTCTCCAATTAAACAGCCCCCCCCCCCCAGCCCTCTGGGGCTTTGGATTCCGTAAACACAGCCCCAGGGAGGCAACGTAAAGAGTAAACGCGAAGTACTTTTATTAGGATACAAACAAGCGGGCCGGGGGAGGGGGGGACAGGCAGGGGGCTAGGAACGAAAGTCCAATGCTTACGCCCCTTAGCGGACGGGAACCCCAAGCAAGGCGACTGCAGACGAAAAGCTTCGCGAGCGATGATCTGCGACGATCAGCACAGCAGCTGAACCAGCAACGAAGGTCCAAAGGGGGGGGGGGGGGGGGG
>ML685770.1:11026232-11176317 GCA_007922175.1 Pelusios castaneus
CCCCACCAGCGAGGGAGGACAGACATGCCAATTCGCATTGATAAGGGTGGGGAAGACACATTTTAAGCCTGACAGTACCAGCTTTAGGACACTCAGGCAGTATCTGGGAAGTGTTGTTTAAAGGTCAGGGCTACAAGGCAACTTGCCCAGCTACTTAGCTAGCCCATCACATCACCTTCCGTTATTACCACACTCCACCCCTTAGCTGGTGAAGGCGTTCGTAGCGCCGATGTGGGATACCTATTGCAACAGTTACCCTTAACTTTCCGGGTGGCACCTTTTTTACCCTGGTATAGCAATACACGTCTTAATCCAGGAGGTATTGTTAGCCCAATGTATATAAAAGTAAGGGTGTCATTTTTGCCCCAGGGCCCGAAGTTTGGATCCAATCACAGAGGTGTATGTTGGGTAGCATCCTGTAGGCCATGACATGGTTACGTTGGCTCTATACCAGGGTCGTCTGTAAGTACAGATGAAAGCTTCAATGGTGAAATCCTTTGGAATTACTTTCCAGCCTAGGGCATGTTTATAGTGAGGTTAGTAGTGATGTAGCTGGCATTTGGTGTCTAATGTTCACCCCGCACGACCCATAGGAAACCCCCACATGGCTACTCGTGAGTCTGTAATCATGACGCAGACTAGCAAACAGGTGAATTTTTCTCCCTTTGATACCACCCAATGGATGTGCCTTTGTCCTGGGGCTATTATTTGCCCAGACTTAGGCATCCCTATGGTGCCCTTTGGGGTTAAAAATCCAGATTCTTCCCGCCCATGGAGCCATTATGGGATCTTTAGTCTCGGGGGGCAGGGCAGGGGGGTGGTGGTTCCAGGAGGATAAAGTTTGAGTCTCCTTTAAAACGAGCAGGGGGGGGGAGGGGGAGCTGCGATTCTGTCCATTGCCAGCAACAGGAGAACAGTCTCCACTGCTGCGGGGCAGTCGGTGACCACCTCGTGCCAGGACGAGACTACCATGGGGTCAGGCTTAGCCCGTTCCTGAATATACCATTTCCATTTTAGCACAGGACTAGGGAGAGCATGCCCTGTTTTGTGTCCGAGGGGTTCACAAACCCATAATAGGCAACTCGGGGCGCAGGATTACCGGCCGGCCCTCTGTTAGTCGCTCTGTCTCTTGCAGAGCCATGCAACACGCCAAAACTCTCTGCTCTATGGGGGTTTGCAGCAGCTCCCTGCAAAGTTTTACTCTAAAAGTCAGGAGGGACTCAGCACTGACTGCATGTCGGCCAAAGACTCCAAACAGCCCCCCTCCCCCCGGAATTGTTGGACCTCCCAAGTGAACGCAAACTGCGGTCTGGATTCCGGGGTAATTGGAATACTGAAAAAGGGATTAGCAATATCCTGCACTCCCATCCAGGGCTGTGGTCCCTTGGCAATGCGTTCAGTCAGGGTAACAATATCAGGTACAGCGGATGCTAGAGGGGGAGCCTGTCGGGTAAGACCCCTGAAATCCACCATAAGCCGCCACGTCCCTCTGGCTCTTTTTACTGTTAAACAGAGAGGTAGCAGGTTCAATAATTCCAGCCTGCAGCATGTCTTTGCTGATTTCTTTATGGCCCCCCCTGGCAACCGGTATTGCTTTACACACCCTGGCTGCTAGGCGTGGGGGAATGCTAAGAGGCTCCTATTTGGCTTTCCTGACCGAGATAGCCCGCACTCCACAGCTGAAATAACCTCCCAGCAGTGTCTGCTGCAATCCCCTTAAACAGTCCATTCCCAAAATGCATTCACCCCGTGTTAGCAACCACAATGGGACAGGGAGTCATGGGCCGGTTTCCAATTCCAAAGGATAGCTGTGTCTTGGTCCCCCTTACGGCCCCCCCCCCCACTCCCTGGAGTTTACTGCAATGCCCCTACAGATGCAGAGAGCCATGAATCACTGTCACTTCTGCTCCAGTATCCACTAAAGCTATTACCCGTTGTAAATGCTTCCCCCTTTTAATGGTTAATTGGACCCCAGGTGGTATTGGACCCCGGGGATTGCAGGGGTAACCCGGGGTCCTGACCCTCAGCTCTTCGCTGGGGTTGCGAAGGTAGCCATTGCCCTGGTGGAGCTGGTACCTGCGGGGCAGTGGGCACCACCGCAGGGGGACCCCTGGTATGTGGTGGAGGAGCAGCGCGTGGTGGAAGGGCAGCAGTCACCACCTTGCAGGGTGCTCTCGCATGGCGCAGTGCCCGATAGCGCTTAACAATCTCAGGAGTGGGTTTTCCATCTATCTCCTTCTTAGGCACACCAGCAGCTAACAGAGCCAGGAACATATCACGGCATGAGGGCTTGGGACGCTCAGAGGCAGCCTGCTCTACTGCATGAACCTTTTTTTGCTGTGTGTGGGCCCGATCCTTACCCCACATCCCCTACCTGAGCTAGGGCGGCTGCTGTGACCGATACGGGGTTTCCCACTAGCCCACTTAACATGGCCATCATCATGCCCCACAGACATGGGGGTCCCAAGGCCAGGAGGTGAGACCGTATGCCTGGGGTGAATGGTATATTATCAAGGGGTGGCATAGGCTGGAGGAAGATACTTTGCTGAGCTGCCAGGCAACGGAGCACTGCTCTAGCACTTAAGGGGGTCTCTCACTGGCATGGGGACTCTGTCCATGATAGGGGATCAGGCCACGCATTTCCTACACCGTGAGTTTTCCATTCCCATCCTGTATGGATAGTGGCTGGGGTTACAGCAGCTATCATGAATCGCCACCCCGCAGCCATGGCTGGGTGGGAAGACAATGGTCCCACTCGTCTCAGTTCAGCTCCAGTAAGGTCAATGTTTCCCATCCCAGAGGCGAACTAGCCAGTCACCCACAGTCTCCGAGGGGGTTTGCTTGTGGGTGGCAGCCAGATCTTTAAGCTCAGAGTCTTTTTATGTTTGGGACTCCCGCACCACCCCAGGGGGTGGTGCCAGCATACCAGCTTACGGACCAAGGGGAGGAATAGTGGCAGTGGCCCGCGTGGTTGTACAGGACGTAGTTCCCAAGATTCCTCTTCCTCCTCCTCCTCCTCCCCACCCAAATTTGAGTCCCAAATGTCCCCATCCCATGTCTCTGGATCCCATTGATCCTGACAGATCGCTGCAATTTTTACTGCAGAAGGGGTGGTATGAGATTTTGCTGCTCAGCGCTTTTGCGCATACCTAAGTGCTAACAGTTCCAACTTTTGCTGCACAGTCTCTAGCTGCTTCTGGAGTGTGGAGATTGCAACAGTCTGTGTGTCTTGGGTTGCCCGCAAATCATCAATCTCCCCCCCGTAAGCGTCTATTCTCCTCCTGCACACTACACTCTTGGTCCTTACTATTCCGCAGAGCAGTCAGAAAAAGCCATCCAGCCTGTTGAGCACCCTTACCCGTGGCCAGTGGGAGGGCATCCCACACCTTCTCTAAATTACTAGGTGACCCATTCCCAACTTCCGCATCAAAAGATACCACTGGGTCACCTGGTTCCACTTTTGTGCCACCCAACTCCAGGCTGATGTGGTTGGCCAGCCAGGCAGTCGGCTCTCAACATTGCTCCCCTTCCCTGCTTTCCTCTTAAACCAAAGCATTCCATGTGTGTCACTGAACCCTGCTCGCTGCGCCAAGATGTAGTGGGACTCTGGCTACAACCAATAGCTCAGGCCCTTAGGTTCTTTGGATTCAGTAGACACAGCACCAAGGAGGCAATGTAAAGAACAAAAGCAAAGTACTTTTATTAGGGTACAAACAAGCGGGGGAGTGGGGAGGGGAATAGGAAAGAAAGTCCAATGCTTATGCCCCATAGCAGACGGGAACCCCAAGCAAGGCGACTGCAGACGAAAAGCTTAGAGAGCGATGTTCCGAGACGATCAACACAGCAGCTGTCCCATCAGTGAAGTTCCAAAGAGGAGGGGTTTAAGCATCAGCTTATATACACTTCTTACACACTAACATATAGTTACTAGTCCCGCCTAGTTACAACATTAGCATGACCCCAGGGTCATTAGAATTATCATCTTGTTTTTCTTCAAGAAAGAATAATGGCCTTCGTCCCCACCAGCGAGGGAGGAAAGACATTCCAATTCCCATTGATAAGGGGGGAAGACACATTTTAAGGCTCACAGTACCAGCTTTATGTCAATCAGGCAGTATCTGGGAAGTGTTATACACATGCAGGGTTGTTTAAAGGTCAGGGCTACGAGGCGACTTGCCCATCTACTTAGCTAGACCATCACATAATCTTCCATTATTACTACATCATGGGCCAGCCACAGCTTTTAATTGCAGGGCAGACATACCCCCAGTGCCTTGGGCAGTGTAACATACAGCCACACTGTTATGCTGTGAAGTGTTTCAAGGTTTTGAATCAGAAGTTCGCACCTAGGTCTAGATTAGAAGAGTCATCTCCTACAAGCTCACTATGCCAAATCATGCTAAAGGCCAAAGGCTGCTTTTCGGGGTAGCAATCCATGGAGCAGCACAGGTAGCCATTCGAGACTGACTAGATCTGGATGTGGAACTCATGGATGGATGTTGAAAGATAACTCAGTTCTGGACTTGAAATTTGGTTCGTCCTTTAACACCACTCCCATTTCTCCAACCAGAACCCTGTCTAAGATAGGTCAGATCCAAACTCACATGGCTTTTCAGTCAAACTCAGAGTCAACTTGTGTCTGGTCCAAATATTGGCCTGCAGGAAAGGTGCAAGAAACCTTTACTCACAGGGGCCAGGGACAAGAGATGACTCTGTCTGAGGTGGGGGAGAAGAAGGGATTGCTCCATTTTAGCAGCCCAGTAAATTAAAATCCCTACAAAGGGGGGGGGGGGGAAGGAGGGAAGAGAAGAGGAGGGGGAGGGAAAGCCATGACCCTATTCATCTCTGCATTGGCCAGCTGAGCTGTGTGTGTGTGTGTGTGCTGTGTGTGTCCAAACATGCACAGAGAAGAGAAGCAGGCTGGACTACTCAATCAGCCAGTATTATCTGGCTTCCACCCTTTAGCAGAAATGGACTCAGGAACCAGGCTGGATGCATTTCACTTGTATTTATTTAATTTAAAAAAAAATCAAAGTCATTGCCATCCCATTTAAATACAGAGATTTACAAATCGGTCCAAAACAGGACTAAAATAGCCTTTGAAATGCTGTACCTTTAAATATTGTGCTTTCATAGATACATAAGAAAATTAGCATATAAAAATACTTTACAAGGAATACACTCTAATATATGGATAAAAATACACATTTAAGTAATGCATTTCCTTTTAGTATCATTCAAAATGCATAGGAAGGGATACAAGGACCAAGTTTTCTTTTTAAAGCCTTTAATAAAAGTCTTCATTAAAAACCCATTAGAAGCCACTCTAAGCTTCTGCCTTTTAGAATATTGCATATAAAAACACTATCGGCTGTACTGTCAATGCTCTGCAGTATCCGTTATGGCACGTTATCTAGTTATGGCAGCAATGGTATGGGATATTGCATACTTGAGAGGAGAATGGTGCACCTACAGGTAGCTGGATGGGAGACACCGTTGCAGTTTGGGCTACAGTACAGACATGGGAATTAATCCTGGCTCTTGGTGGAACAATGAACATTTCAAACCTACGTAGCGTCCTGCACACACAACAACAAAAATAATAAATAAAATGAGACCCAGCAGAAAGAGCAAACCACTTCTGTTAAGCAGGGATCTTTCAAGTATACCCCCCCATCCCCTAAAAAAATCAGGCCCTTATGACATCAGTTAAAAATAAATCTTAATAAAGTGCAAATACATGAAACATGGAGCAAGCGATCACATTTGCCATGTGAAGACACTGACACATACTGGCGATTTTTTGTTTGGAGACAAGTAAGGAAGAGCTCACGCCCTTGATTGCATTGCAACTAGTTTGCTGCAGGCAGATTTTTAAACCGACTCAAATATCACACCCATATCGCCTACAAGGAGCTGGGCTGGGCGCACGGAAACACAGGGTGAGGGACAGCTACCAAAAAAAGGCATCGTGCTTACAAACCACAGAGAGGTTAACGACAGGCAAAGAGGGCAGCTATGGCAGACTACACGGAAATGTCCAAAACCGATCAGAGACATTAAAAAAGCGTGCACACTCGCAGTAAAGTGACACATCTGGGGCTCGCCTGGGAACTGAAAACACAACATCAATCTAGTAGAGGGCTTCTCATGCCAGCATCTGACAGGAGACAACAAGGATTTATTTATTCAAAATCCGGAAAAAAACAAACCCCAAAGCTGGCCCGAGATGAATGCTGTTCAGCTGTTTACTTGGAGGAACAGCCCAGGTTTTCAATGAGAGGAATCTCTCTGATGGCCTATGTGAACAAGAGGGCTAGTGATTTAGGACAGCCATTCAGTGGCTTTCCTGGACGCTCTGTTCTACTAAGTGCTCTGTAAAAATCTATGAAGACAGACAACCAAAACTGTGTTATGTAGTCAACAAGGGGGCAAAGTCCCTCCTTGCATTTCCAAAGGGGTGCATTAGGAGGGTGGGATTTCCAACCAGAGATAGCGCCAATGACCCATCAAAAGGATTTAGCTTTCAAAAGAATGTGCATCTGGTCACTAGCAACTGAGTGTTTTTGAAAGGTGTTTAAACTGGGACTGCCCAGGGTTGGAGAGTGATCAGGTGGAAAGGGGATTTTCAACGTCAGATTTAGTGGTAGAGTTTTAAAGAGGCCATGGAATGAAGTAGGGTTTCCTTTCAAAGAAATCAGGGTTTGTTCTACTCTTACTGTACGTGACTAAAAAGCAAATAAATAGCACCATGTGTGTTTAAAGGATGGCCAAGTTCTTCAGATGAGAGTGTCAGCGGGGCAAGGAGATGACCCATTCTCCTTGAACCCACAAACTGCGAAACCGCAGGCCTACTGGAGTGGATTGATGACTGAGGGATGCCCTGTCTAAGCTGAATTACCTTGGATGCTGTTTTCTGCTATCAGCTGCCCATTTACCATTTGCATTAACCAAGGTCCAAGCTGCTCATATGGTTTAGCTTGAATCTTCGAAAGAATGCCTGGTGCTACAGAAGTCACCGCTAATTGCAGACCCACCCTGTCATCACAAGTTACGTTACACACAGCATTACAATTACCAGTGCAAAAAACAGACAACCACAATGGATACCCATCAGCTTTTCCACCACGGCAGGGTCCAAAGGTACCTTCCGTTCAAATTCTCCCTCCTCAGAGTGTCTGTGTGCTCGTTTTGACCTCTGCGCCCAAGGATTGCTGGCCTGGCAACTCCTCATTGGCCTCCGCTTGGGCACTGGCAGCAAGTGCCAGTGGGTTTCGACTAATGACCAGGTCCAGTTTGTCTCCTGCCTCAGAAATGAGTGGAACAGCCAGACAGCAGTCAAAGTCTCTGGTTCGAATACGATTTACCTACCAGGGGGGAAGACCAACAAAAATGACACATTTGTTAACTGGAAAACCTAAGAGTGCCACTAGAACGGAGACCCAGCACGGGAGTGGAGTGCCTAGAAATACAGTCTGTCCTGGAGGCCTGAAATTCCTTCAGCGCCACATGGGATTTATCAGGACTGTAAGGACTGCAACACCAGTCAGACCATCTCGTCCAGCTATCTAGCCTCCTCAATAACGAGAAAGCTAGACACTGACACAAACAGAAAAGACAAGAACTTACTAAGCTGCCATGGTCTGCAAAATTCAGACAGAGCTGGGATTTTGTTCCAAGCTGATCTCTAATCCAGTCTCCTCAGATCTAGATCAGAACCTCTGCCTGGTGCGAAGTGCTTTCCTACTCCCCAGCATCATCACGCTGCTCTGAAAACCACAGCAGCCATTCTGTTTATCGCCGCAGGCTGCGGCAGCAAGTCTAAGCTTCCATTTCATGCGCAGTTTAAGCCTGGGCCTGACTCTCAGAAACTCTGAGCACCTGACTTTATCTGAAGATAAGGATGCTCAGCACCTCCGGGGTGGAGGAGGCCGGTGGAAGGGGAAGAGAGAAATCACATTTCTGGTCTTTAAAGGTTTTAGCTCCCTCCCTACAGTCAGATGAAGAGCATCTTTCAGCAGACGTTGTATGTGGATTGCAGGCACCTATCTTAGACCAGCGGCTTTCAAACTATGGGTCGGAACCCAGCACTAGGTCGCAGACCTTCAGGCACTGGTGCCCCCTGCTGCTGTAGCCGAAAGACTGGGATGCATTGCTCAAAGATGTCATGGCTGGGTTGCAGGTGAAAATGATTTTTTTCAACTGGGTCCCAAGAAAAAAAAGATTGCAAACCACTGGCTTAGACTGTATCACAGGCCTGCACAATTTTAAAAAACCCACATCCATTGCTGAGACTGCTAGAAACTGTCTGTGTTCCTCCAGGGGTTTGCAGAGCGGAGCTGGCTCACAGTGGAGCTTTTCAAAGCATTCTGGAGACCTTAGAAGAAAGACAACTTTTCCAGCTCTGAGGTTAATCACCTGCGATATGAACTGCCTAGGGACAAACCCTCCCTCTCCTGTGATTAAGCCAGAGTAGACGGGCTTGACAACAGGGATATTCCCAGGGTTGGAGAATGGAATTTAACTTCCACGTCAGCACCCAGCGCTGAAGCACATCTGGAGCAAGGGCTCATTACGTACCAATGGAGCTGTGCTCAGTGACACTGGATGGGCTTCCACAGCTGGCACCCTTATGTAGAACCCACTGGTTACAATGTAGGCAGGCCCCTTCCTAGTTGGAGAGCAGGGAGCGCCAACATCTACTCCTTATTGAGAAGTAACCTAGGAAGATCTTTAGATTCTGTGTCAGCTACATGTTGAAGCGTCTTCAGTGCCCCATCTCTGTGTTTTTCCTTAGATTTACCAATAACAATATTTCTGCAAAGTTCTCATTCAGCACAACACTCAATAGCTATAACAGAAGACAGCCTTGGCTGCTTGTTTGTCTACAACAGACCTAGAAGGGACAGTGAAGTTGGGGATTCTCAAAGTCTCTGCTCCTCCCTTGTAAGATTTCACACACAGACAGCCCACACACAGAACGCTTGACATTCACATGGATAGTGACACATCCAGCATTAACCAGAAATGCAGCCACAGAGCCTAATTAGCTTCTCATATATTCTTAGAGTCCTGCAAACCCACGGATATCTGCATTATATCTACAGCTATCTGCATCCACGGATGCAACACGAATATCCGCAGACCATTTCTTGAGGATGCAGATTGGATGCAGAGCAACAATCTACGCAGGGCTCTGTATGTTCTTGCACCCATCTTTTATTTGAGGCTGAGAAGGTATTGCTGTATAGCAGCCAACTGGCTAAAGACCATCACAAGCTCAAATACGGCTTGCTGGCAGTTACCTGTGTGCATAATATATTCTCCACTTAAAATTATTAGGAAAAATAAAACATCCATATGAGAGTTTCAAGACTTCTACAATGATTACAAAATACGCACTTCCAAACTGCAATATTTTCTCCAGCTGATTGTGCTTTCTCTATTGCTACTAGAGTCCAGCTCACTTCACTATTACCATATCTATTTAAGTTTCTTGGAAATAGATAAAGCCACTCCCCACCCACCTCCCATTATTACTCTCACCTTGGTGGTCAAATGTATCTGCAGCTACTATGTTTATTGCATTTTGTATTGAGTTTCTGCAGCAAATATCCAGTGGATCATGAGTCATGATCATGAGGGGAAATGAGTCTATGAACAAGATTTCACTCAAAGGTTGTTTTTCCTAGAATTCTCTATGCATAAGTGACATGTTTATGCACGAAATAAAAAGACTATCATTTAAATTCACATGGAACTCCATGTGCAGTCTTGCTTTGACTGATGTTTGAAACTCAGGTTTACCTGAAAAGTCCCCCTAACGTATATGAGGAAAAGGATGAAAAAGACTTCTCGCGTAGCAGTACGAGGTAAAAATCTAGGCTGTGCAGTTTAGACCTGAAGGCAAACTTCCCCAAAATCATGCATGGTTCTGACGTGGAGCTCAGGTTCATCTCTGTTACATAGTAATCTGTCAGTGTAAAACTCTCACCAATTCCAGGTGCACGGGAACGCTAAGGGCTGAGTTATCTATCTGTCCCCTTAATGGATTGTTACAATCTTCTTTTTCTCTTAGTCAATCACTCACTCACTTTCTGTTCTCAGAGCTGCACTTCGCATTCATTACCTGAAGGACTCTGTCGTAAGGTTTGAGGCCACAGTGATCGGCTGGTCCATTGGGTCGGATCATATTTACATAGACGCCCTTCTCCAACAGGCCATCAGAGACGCTGAATCCAAAGTCTTCACTCTCTGGGTCTTTGTGGAGTGTCATCTGCATGGAATGGCATTGGATAAGATGTTTTAATGCAGTATGAGCAAGAGATGTATGGGAGAAGCATGGCAGAAACTCCACAGGCAATGGGTGTGGAACAGCACAGGAATCTACTGGGTCTGCTGGTGAGGTCTGTCTTGGATTGGGTGGTAAACACTAGTTGTTTGTTAATACTGGGAGAAGTTTATATTAAAGGTGTACACGCACTGTTTATATGTTCAGATGCTTTGGCCAGGGGCACAAATCACAAATAAATCTTCTGCTGTCATTCCAGGGAGAACAAGAAAGCTTGAGTGGCATTATAATTGCAAGTTTTTGGATAACCTACAGCTGCTATACTAAATCACAAAGGACTGGACAGTGGTGGTCAAATAATGGGATTTTTAATCAATGAGGCAAGTCATATTTGTTTAAGCTACTCTGGGCATCGTGAACGCCCACCAGCATAGTGCTGAAAATATGGATAAAGTTAATTGACAAACATGAGTGTTTCCAAGCAAAATGTTGAACTATGACAGCTCTTACAGATTTTTAATGCTCTCGGAGGTTTATTCAATAGCTTGCTCCAGAAACATCACACTTAATGAGTTTTAACATCCTTAAGCAAATGTAGTAATGCTATTAAGCCGCTGTCCCCTCAAAATGTGGTTGGCGTTCGCAACTTGTGATGGTGGACTGGGGTGTGACTGGGCTGCATACTGTTACTCTTTTTGGCTTTGTGTCATTTGGGTTTTGCTCTTCTACCATCTCAACCTGCTCTTCTCTTTCCTGGCAGGGCCAATGTTAGGAATCACCAGACTGTGATGGTATCGGCACCAGTAGTCAGTCACTGAGTCACGAGCACTAAATTCGTAACAATGCTAGCTGGGTTAAAAGAGCTCAGCCAATAGCCGCAGCCTCCTTCCAGATTCCCAAGGACCAGAGCACCTCCACCCCCGGCAACTCAGACAGTTGCCAGTGAGTCAGCTGCTTAGGGGCAGAGCAGAGAAGGCTGTATGGTGCTGAATCTCCTTTAACCCTTTACTCTCCCCTCGCTTCCAGCAATAGCAGCAGATGGTATCATCCACCCCTACCAGTGAATGAAATATTTCTGCCTGACACGAGATACATCGGGACAGTTCTTTTCATTTTCCCCCAGCCCTCCAGAGAAGCAGCAACTCTCAGCCTGTGTGAGCCGACTCAACCACGAGCGAAGCCCAGCACAACCCTATCTGGAGTCATATTTTGGCAATGGGGATGGGAATTGCAGTGCTGCGGGTATCTCCCCACAAAACAAATCTGGAGGGTGGAGGCAGTACATTGTTGTCATCACTGCCACCATCACCCACTTGTGATGAATGCCATTGTATTCTCCCTTAGTCCCCAGGAACTTGGCAAGCAGTAGCTATGCTCTAGCTAGATGTTAAGACTTAGGCCAAGACTACGTATGACATTTAGATTGACAGATCCCTAATTGCCAACCTAACTGCCAGTGTAGACACAGCCAGGTTGACAGAGGAACACTTCCATTGACCTAGCTGTCACTGCTCAGGACCATGGAGTTGCCACAGCAATGGAAAAAACCCTTCTCTTGCTATAGGAAACGTCTACGTTACTGTAACTTTGCTGCTGTAGCACCCATAAGGTAGCCATGGCCTTTGCCACCAGCACTGTGTTCTTCTCACTGCTTCGGCAAGCCTCAAAGGCCAAAAATTCATTATGTTTGCTCAGACTTCCTCATTTGTGCTTGGGAGCATCGTGCTTTCAGTGATGGTCCTTAGAAGTGGCACACTGAAATGGACCAATGGCCCACGCAGCCTGCAAACGTGGCAGTACCAGTTGTTTCAGAGGAAGGCATCTCTCCTCTTCCCCTCATAGTGTACAAAACTAGGCAGTACTATTTCTTTGGGGTGGGGGGAATGGCAGTTGTCTTCAGCATAGCGGCTCATGCCCTGAAGGACAACGATTGATCACCCTTGAAAATATTTCTCCAGTTAGTGTAACTGCAGATTCTGTTCCAAGACACAGAACAAAAAAAGGTCATTCTTTGAAACCTATCAGGCTATTTTCTCCAATAAAACCTGGGTCAACAAGTCCCACTTTATATCTTTAGTTTAAATTAGTATTTCCTTCCATCAACACCATCTTGGGTGTAAACAGGAATGATCTACTTTTAACTGAAGTTTGCAACCTCTCTAGAAAGAATTGTAGCAATGGGATTTCAATCAGGGAACATACTCCTCAAAAGAGGGGCCTACTAGATCATACATGATACTGAAGAAGAGTAGGTGGGTATCCTTGACAACAATATTACAATCTGAGCTGTGCCGCTCCTACTTCAAAAATTGGTTAAGATTGCACAGGGCTTAGAGATCTCATGTAATAAAGGCAATCTAGTGAAGCAGCTGTCCCTCTTTTTTACCCCTCCTCTGCATGTAAACAGAAAGGAGTTCAAGCTACAAAGTGTGCATGAGAAGTCTCCCAAAGTTTGGTGATGTAACAGCAGAGACCTAGGGTTATTTGTCTGAGTCCACTCTATGTGGGAGCAAAGACCTCTGCTGCCGTGATTTAGTGGGAAGCCACCTTCCTATTAATTTGACACTCTGGAAACATTTACCAGAAAGTGGTAAACAAAGTGTTGAATTGAGCTGACATTTGAAGTGTTTCATTTGACCTAAATGAAAATTTTTTCCATTTTGATGGAGGAAATAAAACCACACCCTCCCCTTCCAGTTTAGTTTGAAACAAACTGATTTTTCCTTTCCCTTTTTCAATTGGGTGGCTAAATCAGGAAGAAATAAATAAAATACTGGCGTAGCAGCAGTCATGGCTGACTTATACTATGTAGGGAGCAAATCACAGAAAACTTATTTCCCAGTAGAATATTTCTTCTGCTGCCCCCTTTGGCAGGGAACATACAGGGTAAGGGCATGTTTGCTGCCCCCCTCTCAATGCAGATGTTTCTCCCCAGTCCCCACTGTTACTCTGACAATGTCATTTATAACCGAGGTATCTTCAGGTAAGACTAAAGTGAACTCTTTTAAACACAGACCTTGTGCAGCTCGAGAGGGGTAGGGGACATGATTTCCTGAACTTCCTCCTTCATCTTCTTCATCTCTAGATTCCTCTCACTCTTCTTGGTGGGAATAATGCCGCTGCTGCTCTGCCCTTGATCACAACAATTGGAGCTTCCTTTCCTCAGTGGGCTCAATCCTGACTCGCTAACAGAATCCATGAGCAGTTTGCTCCCTTCCAGGCCCAGGCTGTGCACGCTCCCAGTCATGATGGATGCCTGTGGATAAGGTGGTAAGTTAGTTGGGCTAAATAAAAGTTTGACTGGCAAGAGACTGACGGACCCTAGAAAAACAAAAGCAACTCAGAGAAAAGCAAATGAGACACTTGTTTGCACCAAAGCAGAAGAGATGTAATTCTGACCCAAACGGAGCATTAGCAGTCGCTTTTGGCAGGCCAGAGAAGCCACTTATAGAAAGGGCAGACATCTCCCTGATTGCTCACTGTTTTTTTTATCAGAAATCTTGGGTTAGTTCCCCCCCACCAGTGAAATATAAAGGGAACATTTTTTTATAAAAAGACTCGTACATTTAAAGGCACACACACAAGGCACTCGTTCAAGAACTGATATAAAAAGAATGCTGAAATTAGAGCATGTCTAATTGAAATTTCCTTGACACAACCTTCAGCTCCCAGTTATCTCTAAGAGGAGTTCAAGGTTACCTTTTCATAATTCAGAATGGTCAGCAAATAGTGGAATAAGCTTTTAATCAAACTATTACTCAGCAAAGTAGAACCAAAGTTCTTTATCTTGTCAACACTGCCAGCTACCGGTAGTTTAGAGCAGTGTTTCTCAACCTTTCGTGGACTGGGGAACAACTAAAAGGTATTTACAAGTTCCTGAGAGATAGCTTTGTTACTCTCGTTCAGCAAAACAAACAAGGAGTTCTGTGGCATTTTTAAAGACTTTGTCAGAGGCTTGTTAAATAAATGTGTTAGTCTTTAAAAGTGCCACAGAACTCCTTGTTTGTTTGGCTAGAGGTATGAATTGCTTTACATGGAACACCTGATGAAAACTTTCTCAAAAAAGCCAGTACATACCAGTTGTAAGGTTCATAATATCTGCACACTATGCATTCCTGTGAAAATGGTTCAGAATTAAATACAAATTGATGAATACGTATTTATTTCTTAAAAAATAGATACATACTGATTATGCTCACAACTTAAAAGTGAAAATGATATTACTCAAGTTCTAATGGGAATTTTGGGCCCGCGTGTTTGAACAAAATTCACCTATTCTTGGAGTAAGGTTTGTCAAAGAAAGTCTTATTGTGGAAGTTGTGTCCAAGCGACTTCAATGTTGGTGGTAACAGCGGCAGGAAATTTAAAATGCCCCAGTTGCAGCAAAGGAGAAAGGTGGCATGTGCTTGGAAGCTTTGCAGCAGCTGGGGCATTTTTAAATCCTCCCTAGGCACTCCTCAGCTCACCGTGTTTCTCCTTCCCCTCTCCCCCCATTCAGCCTCCCTCCTCCCACTGACAGGGAGGGGTCAGGAACATCTCCCCTCTGTCCATGGAACACCAGGTGCGAAACACTGGTTTAGAGTGAGGTGATGTTTTCAAGGCAGAGTGAGTTCCAGCAGGCACTCTGAACTTGCAGAAGTGAAGTCATCTTTTTGCTTCTTAAGTGACAGGTTTCTCTTTTAAATCACAAAAACCCGGTATCATTCCATGGACATCTTGGGAAAGACATTCCAGGCTCTGAAACACTGATTTGCCAACACCATGATAGTTTATAGAGAAACAGCTCTGTGGGACAGCACCAAGAAAATGATATTGGCACACACATTATTATTGGGAAAAATGTGGACAAATTGGAGAAAGCCCAGAAGAGGGCAAGAAAAATGATTCAAAGTCTGGAAAACATGACTTACACAGGAAGATTGAAAATACTTGAGTTTTAGTCCGGAGAACAGAAGACTGATGCGGGAACATAACAATAATCGTTGGCTATGTCTACACTTGCTAAAATTAATTTGAATAAGTTAGTTCGAACTAACTAATTCAAACTAATTTTAGTTGGTTCGAATTAGCTTAATTCGAGCTAGAAAAAGTTAGTTCGAACTAAGCAAGTGCCATTCATGGCACTTCCTTAGTTTGAATTAGCGATCCCCATTCATTTCAATGGCCGGTTAGTTCGAACTAAGAAATTAGTTCGAATTAACATGGCCACAATTGGCTAATTCGAACTAGTTAGTTCGAATTAAAGCCCTACTTCTGAAGCCCTATTAGAACTTCTTAGTTCGAATTAAGGAAGCCCTTACTTCGAACTAACTAAAGCCTAGTGTAGCCATGGCCTTTAAATGTATAGAAGGTTGTTATAAAGAGGAGGTTGATAAATTGTTCTCCTTAACCACTGAGCACAGATAAATAGTAATGCATTTAGACTGCAGGAAGGGAGATTTAGATTAGACATTAGGAAAAAAATCCTAGTTGTCCGGGCAGTTAAGCACTGGAACAATTTCCTTAGGGGAGCTTGTGGAGTCTGCATCATTAGATATTTTAAAGAGAAGGTTAGACAAAACACTTGTCAGGGATAGTCTAGACTATAGATAATATTTAGTGCTGCCTCAGTGCAAATAACTAGACTGGATCAGTGGTTCTCAACTAGCGGTATGTGTACTCCTGGGGCTGAGCAGAGGTCTTCCGGGAGGTACACCAACTCATCAAAATATTTCCCTACTTTTACAACAGGCTACATAAAAAACACTAGCAAAGTCAGTACAAACTGAAATTTCATAGAGACAATGACTTATGTACACTGCTCTAAACACTATGCACTGAAATGTAAGTACAATATTTATATTTCAATTGATTTATTTTACAATTATATGGTTAAATGAGAAAGTAAGCCATTTTTCAATAACAGCATGTAGACACACTTGTATCTTTATGTCTGATTTTGTAAGCAAGTCATTTTAAAATAAGGTGAAACTTGGGAGAACAAAAGACAAATCGGACTCCTGAAAGAGGTACAGTAGTCTGAAAAGGCTGACAGTCGCTGGACTAGACGACCTATGTCCCTTCGAGTCCTACATTTTTGGGGTTATGAGGTAAATTATCACTTTTTCACTATGGAAACATACAGGAAATCCCTTCCCTTTTCAGCATCCCCATGTACAAAGAACATAGAATGCTTCAAGCCAGCATTCTTCAAATGGAAGGGAGCGAGAGTCACTATACTGCAAATAGGACTAAATATCTCTGAAACGGTGGGTCCAACCAGGGGGGTCACTGCCCTGAAAAAAGGATCGGGGCCCCAACAGCGATGCCCATGAGTCCAACTACTCTACAGAGATGTGACCATGGTGGGTCCTGGCAAGTAGCTGGAAGCAGACATGCAGTGAGTACATGCTATGTGTGTTATAGAGATACAGCAAAGACAGCAGACAATATGCTTCCCCCTGCTCCATGCCCATCCCTGCCCACCAGACATAAAATTGTCCTACAATGCAGGTTGGGGAGTCTATTGCATTAAAAAAGATGGTGGGTTACTTTCTTGCCATGCCACCACCCCTCCAGCATGATCAAGGCTTTTTAAAAAGTTAATATGAAATTAGGTAACAGTGAGGACCAGTCATCACTGATCGCATCCTTTTAAAGATCCCTTTTCTAAGTAGAAAGGTCTCTGTTTGGCAATGTTTTCATTAAAGAGATTATACTGATCAAAGCTAGGGAATGAGTCAAGAAATGTGGACCTCTCAAACTGGTTCCAGGTCATACAAGCTATTTAAATTAGTAATGAAAATTTTAATCCTTAGGTTCAAGCTCTGAAGGTCAGAAATCCACTTAAATGTCAAAAGAAAGAAAATGAAAGGGAGGGAGTAGAGAGCAAAGCTCAGTGGTTCTAAATGCAGCAAGTCAATGAGCAATCATTTAGGGGCATGCTGAGAGAGCCATCTGATTAAGCCTCTAAACAAATGCCACTCTGTCCCCCTCCCTCCCGCTCTTCCTCTACCCCACTAATGAAGGATTTGCTTCTCCTGTGCTACCGTCAGATAGCTAGAGAGAAGATCTGCTTGCTTTGGCTTGGAACAAAGGAGAAAAATAACCAAGTTAGTAGCTTCTTGCGGCTGTGTGAAATAGATCTGGAATATCCTCCTTTTCCTAAACAGGGATGGTGGTATGCCCTTTACATTCCATTTCACTGCCTTGCGTGAATCAGATAACCCAAGTAGGCAGCATTCACTGGCAAAATTGAGAGTCTTTCCATGGAGTTCAGGGGGCTTTGATCTTGTGTCTAGGCTAGAGAGCTGCTTTACAATGCGCTCTGAGTAGGGAGCAAAGCACTAGTGGACTGCCCCAAGAGCAGGCCACCAGGTTGCAGACAACTGCAGAGTGACAATCTTCTTCCTGGTCCTTTGCTGCTCCAGGTCTATTCCCAATACAATGTGCTTTGCCCTATGTGACAGTGCAACTCTGCTGGCCACATTTCTTTGGGGAGGAAGGGGTCAAGGGGGTGAGTGACCTGGAGCTAAGGATCCATCCAGTCCTCACCTGCCTGCACAGGCTGTATGCGCAAGAGCAGCAGCTGTGCAGAATCTGCTTCCACTCCTGCACTGCAAAGTGTGGCAGAGGTACCTGGCACAAAGGGTGCGCCACACAGGTTACGTCCCTCACTCCTTCGTGCTACTGCAAAAGCCAGGCTACAATCTGATCTTCTGTAATTACTGATTCAAAGATGGAGATGCAGCCAGTCCTGCTAGGGCAGGGTTGTTCTTTATGGTATTTTCTAGCAATCTGTAATAAAAGCGGTTTCTGAACTCAGCTTTCCTTTTACCACCAGTCTCTTAATTCTAACCTGCCCACCCCACAATCAGAGACAATAACAGGACTTCTAAAGTGCTGTGGATATAGACAAGCGAGTAGCTCATGAAGAAAGAAAATACCTTTATATCTACAGGAAGCTGCTACCTTCTCATAAATTTTCCATACGGAAGGTTGAATGAAAATCTATCCATCTTACTCAACCAGCAGTGGGCATAGAGAAACTTGAATGCAAGGTACATGCCAGATGCGCGGATATCTAAAATAACTCAACCGTTCAATACCCAAGATTTTTTGGATCCATTTTGGTCAATCTACAGAGCTTGTCAATCAGAAGCAGTTATGAGAAATACTCTATTGAGGCAATTTTATAGGAAGATTTTACACATTTTATGACTATTATTGTTCAGCTATGGAGCTGGTCAAAA
Organism: Pelusios castaneus; assembly: GCA_007922175.1. Lineage (NCBI taxonomy): Eukaryota > Metazoa > Chordata > Testudines > Pelomedusidae > Pelusios > Pelusios castaneus. Next base: position 11,044,755 of record ML685770.1, read on the forward strand.
CAAGAAAAGTTATTTGTGACTACTTTGATGGTTGATGGAAAAAATCTGAGCAGACTATTAACAGATGAATAAAGCTGATCTGAAAATAAAATATTCCGGTTTAATTTGGAGTTTGATTCTTTGGAATTGAATTCTTGCTGTCTCCCCCACACTTCCCATAGATATTGTCATCATTTACCTTACAAGTGGTGAGAATGAAACAGAACAATTCCGAGTTGATTTACCTCAATCTCCCTCAAAAGTTCAGACTGGCCACATGTTTCCAAGTCTTCCAAAGCTTCTCCAAAAACACGCCAAAAACTATCCTCGCGAGCAGTCTCAAGGCCGTTTTGGCGGTTGGGATATCTGTTGTAACGTAGGAACCAAAAATTGTCAGCACTCTTCTGCAGAGGGATGGAAGCCGCAAGGCTAGAGCAAGTGGGTCACCAGTAAAAGCAGACTTGAGTCTTCATATACAAAAGCAAACAATATGAACTTTTCAGGCAAGAGAGTCCAAATACAAAACCTCCATGCACTTACTAACAGGGCAAAAATCCTTCAAAGGAAGAATTAAGTTGGTGTAGTAATGTCAAGTTCAAAAGGGTAAATAAAATGTGCCTGTAGGAAGACTGTAGGTTTAGGAAGACGTTTTGGTGAAACAGAGAAGTGAAAGAAAAAGGATGCATTATGGGTAAACCAGGAGCCTCAGAGACTTTTAGTACAAAGGCTGATGGGACAGAGTTCAGATCTGAGACACAGAACACCTGAGAAGAGAGAAAAACACAGAGGGTAACAGACATGGTGAGAGAATGATAAATACATTAGGTCTCTGTGAGAGTAAATAATGTAGAGAGATGTATATAAAATGATTGCCCTATCCTAGACAAATAAACAACAGTGCAATCAGCAACACAGGGAACTACAAAATACAACTCATATGGCTCAGTATTTGCTTTGTTTAAGATTGATCGTCATGGGGGAACTGGACAATATAGTCGAACAGATATTCTCACGTATCTATGAAATGGTAGTTGCATGTACAACATTTCTCTCCATTTTAAAAGTTTTCACCAGCTGTACCAGCATTCCCCCTTACATGTGGAGATAATCTCTCTCAATCTGGTAGAAATATTTGCTGCACAATCCTGGGCAGATACTGATTTCCCCATCACCGCATCATTGTTGGTCTTTCTAATAATAAGGCGCTAGACATGTGGTGGGAGCTCATTATTTTTTTAGATCTCTAAAGCAAATGTAATTGAATGCACTGAAGTTGCCTGAGATATTCAAGGCAAGGAAATTATTAGCATTGTTTCATGGATTATGGAAATATCTACAGAATATGCCAGACCCTGTGTAAAATAGCCCCTGAGACAAGGATCTATAAATCTTAGTATTTCAAGGTCTCCAAGGAAGTCCTCCCTATATATGTCATGCTGAGAAACAGCAACTCATTATAAACCCAGCAGTTAAAGTAGGACAGTTTTATTGTATCTAATCTTAGCAATGTTATCTTTTACCGATATTACTAGTAACTGCATGTATACGGGTCTATCTCTGTGGTATCTGGTGACAATTTACATAGCTAAAATGGAGTCATTAGCTTTTCAAACAAGAGAACCTTCTCAGCCAGTCAGTGCTATTTAACAAAGATCAAGTACTGTATTATTTGAACACCAGCCAAAAAGCAGCGGATTTTTTTTTTTTTTTTTAAATCCAACTAAGTGAAGACTCTCCATTTTAAAAGCCTCATTTATCCATACAGATTTAGGTCAAGATCTGATACGACCTTTAAGTACATGCTTAACGTTATGCACCATGAGCAGCCTCATTGCCTTCTATGGGACTATTCACACGGCATAAACTTAAGCACATCCTCCTTGCAGGACCAAGGCCTTAGTTTATTGCATTTGAGAGGCCAAAAAGTTAGCAAGTGACAGATTTTATAAAAACCAACATAACCCCCTTCAGATTAAAGCCTGAAGCCTGCTATTATAATGCCAAAGAGTTGAACTTTGCATTCTCATTCCCTTCCTTTGCTGTAAAGTTTCCAGTAGGACAGATGTTCCCTATAGTTAGAGTCCCTGGTGTCTTGAATCAGTAAGTCAAACATATCGTTATAAAATACATCCTGCATTCAGGACTCTGGATTGGGGATCTTACATCACTGGCACCAATGTTTTTTCTGGGTTGGAAATAGCTGGTGTTAGCATAATATTTTTCTCCCTAAGGTGACATGGTAGAATTGGCCATGTGACCTTTGAGTATTGGTTTCCCTGAGCTCTAAGTCAAAATGTGTTTGGCTTCAAGAGCCATTATGGAGGGTCAAATATGGTAGCTACAGATGTCAAGCAGCTGCCCACGGGAGAACCATTAAAGCTCAATGGCTTCTGTGAGGCAAGCTGTTTTTGAAGGACTGAAATACCTATAAAATATCAGCTGCTGCTGGCGCTTTCCTTCTAGCTTTATTAATTTTAAATAGGTGGAAATATCCATGAAATGGTCTGGTTCTTTTGTTTTGTTTTGACAAACAAAAATTTTAAAAAACCATGCAACACACACAACTATGGGGAGATTGGAGAATGTTAAGGGTAGGATTAGTCACATAGGAGGTTCTCCTTTTATTGTACGTAACTCGGTGAGGGGTCAACTCCTCCTCCCCTTCTCCTCCCTGTCCCCCCGAAGACCTGTGTAGAGCTGCCTAGCAATATCAGGTGTGCAAGCAGGAGTGAATCTCAACAACAGAGGTTCCATGAGAAAGTGAAGAGTAGTTTTCCTTCCCTTGTACATCTACAGTGTTTATCTATTTATAGGCATTTCTGTAGTGCCTTCAGGAGCCAGAACCATAGGCTCGATTTTACTATTCTTGTTCTTGAAATTTGTTCTACCTTGATTTCTTCAGCTGGCCTAACTGGTGGAAGAAGGTACAACAACAGTTCATAGCTTTGGGAAACAGTGCTACCAAGTTACTCTTTCATGTAAATGACAGTGAAACCAGAAGTAAGAGCTAGATGCCTCTAACAGGTAATTCGCTGTTTTAGACAACCATGAACATAACTCTAGTGGATTTGCAATGCAATTTTGTTATAACTTCTGAAGGCTCGCCTGCTTTAGGAAGCGATATTCTGCTGGTCCTTGAGGATGGTTTCACTATATAATGTCCCATGGAACTGGCAGTGTTAGTAAGAAATGTCTTGTCAATGCCAGTCTGAAGTGGAAAATTTGTGGTACATGATCTTTACCAAAGCCTGTTGATTAAGTTACCAATGTACTACAGGTCTTTCTTTCTTTCTTTCTTTCTTTCTTTCTTTCAACTGAAATTTGAGATTTGGTAGCAAACTGCATTGCTGCGTGCACCTGAGATCACCAGCTTGCATCCTACCCCTACACACACATGCTGATGCCCAACTATGGGTAGGCAGAGCCTTAAACTCAAGGGCTATGTCTACACTTACAAAAGTGTACTAACTAATTCAAACTAATTTTACTTAGTTCTAATTAACTGAATTGCAACTAGCCATGTCCATGCAGGGCACTTGCTTAGTTCGAATTAGTCAGTTGCATGAAGGTCAATCTGCCAATTAGTTCGAACTAAGCAGTTAGTTTGAACTAATATGGCCACATTGACTTAATTCGAACTAACTATTTCGAATTAAGGGTTAGTTCGAACTAAGCAATTGAATTGATTAGTTCAAATTAAGGAAGCCCTTAATTCGAACTAATGAAAGCCTAGTGTGGCCAAGGCTTAAGTTAGTTCGAATTAAGCTTCCTTAATTCGAATTAACTTGCAAGTGTAGACATAGCCAAGGTGATTCATCCAAGATATGATAGTTGAATACTTTACTGTCACCATGGCATCCATGACAGGACACTTCATCAACCCTCTGCACTGCATGTGTTAACTATTGTGGATAACAACTGAATTCTCAGCAGTGACAATACAACTGAAGAGTTTATATGAACAGGGCTACTCTTAGATTATTGCTGGGAAGAGATTAATAGGAAATATCTTGTCCACTGTCCATCCTGGCCTCAACTGCTCCACTACACCCTACACATTGAAAATACAATATTTGATTGACAAAGCAGTCAGTATGCATGTGCACATACACACATACCCAGCCTTCCTCCACCCTGCTTCTTCCGGCCACTATATACCTGGTGGGTTTGTCCCAGTCATCTTCACTGAAGCTTCCATCCAGATAGGGATAATTCTTGCTGGAATCCACAGGAGGGGTGCTGTTCTTCTGCCTACTAGCTCTCCATTCGTGTGGATGTAGAGCAATTCCAACTGCCTGAGGTATATATGTACCTAGGGAACGGGGGGTGGGGGGAGAGGGAGAGGAAAGGAAGAGAGAAAAGACCACCATCTGGTTGGACAGTCATAATGAAAACATTAGATCTCAGGGAAGGATGGCCTTGTGCTGAAGGCACTGGATTTGTTCTTAAAAGATCTGAGTTTCATTATAGGTTCTCCCACAGACATCCTGCATGGTCTTCACTAATTTCTTGGTGCTCCATTTCCACATCTATAAAATGGGGATTAATAACACTTCTTTCCTTCCACCCTTATCTATCCACGCTGTAGGTTCTCTGGGGCAGTGACCATCTCCTTCTTATTTCTCATTAACTGGGTCCTCTAGATGCTACTGTCATGCAAATAAACAGTGAGAATAAAATAAATCTGACTAAACACTTCATGTTCCTCTGCTGTGTCCATCTCTCCCAGCTCAGCACACAGGAGTAACTGCATCCATTAGTAACGGAGGACTGAAACAGTAATACAACTGCTAAGAGCAAAGTTACCCTTAAGCACTGAAAATGCCTCCAAACCTCTGTCCCTCTTACGACTGCACAGAATATTGCCACTGGGCAACTGATCCACCCACCCCACCCTACATAACAACAACTTTCAAGACTTTCCCATAGGAAAATCCAAGTGCCCGGCTAACTAAAAAACCTGTTATCCACATAAGGGCAAGTTGATCCACTGATGCTGTGGTGAGAACTTTTAATAAGAACCCACTTGCTGGGGTAATGCAGATAGCTGTATATACTGCACTTTTGCTGAGTGACATTTTGTGCTTGGCAGAGATCATTCTTAACGGCAGTGAATTCTATATAGGAATTATTTCTTGTAGATTTCCGAAAAGTTCCCTCACAGGATTTGGATACCCACTTCCCATTACTTGGATGCCATGTCTCATTAAGCAGCTCTGACAGTCCCATTCTAGAGTCTTTCTCTATTTCCTAATGGAAATATCACAAAGTTCAGGGCAACTGCACCTGTATTTTCTTTTAGAGTCCCAGCAAGAGCACCCACTCTCAAGCTTCCAACTCCCCAGCTGTTGCCTTTCTTGAGTGAGAAGGCACATCCCTCTCCCTTCTAAGCAGGTATTTTCAGGCTGCACAGTTCCTTGCCGTCAATGTATTTCCCAGCACCTGCTTGCTTTCTCATTAGAGATGGTTAACAAGTGTAACTCGGTAGCACACAGCAGGCCTACTTTATTAAGAAAAAAAACATTACAGAGAAAAAACAATAAAAGAAGTTACACACATGGTAATAAGCTTGCCAGTTAAGCCTGAACTTAACATAGGCTCTGGGAGGCTCAGTCCTCCCCAAAGGGGATTTTTCTGTGGTAATCAGTTCATCACAGCTTCAGCTCAGAACAAGCACCTGTCTTTCCAACCCTATCTCTCTGGGGTTGACTTCAAAAGGTTGATAAGGAAGGAGTTCATTAGCATCCCCCGTCCCTAGTAGAAAAGGTATAGGCAATGCATTTTTAATACAGTGTAACCAAGGTATTAAGGTTTGACTTAATTCCATAAGGTTTGTGCCAGTCTGACACAGACACAATAGAGAGAAAGCCATAAGAAGCAATTTGGAAAGAGCAGGAGTTTGGAAAAAGCACCCAAAAGTTGCTTTTCACATCTTAAAATCCCTCCTGGTGAATAGAACACATCCATGCTGATGGAATCTGTAGGTTGGCACCATCGGAGTCACCTGCTTAAGTGCCATTTTGCTGCAGAAAATGAAAATTCTTGTTGGGAGACAGAAAGGCCTGGTCTACACTTAAAAATTAGATCAACTCAGCCACATTGCTCAGGGCTGGGAAAAACGTCCCTGTGCTGTGGTTTGGTTGACTTAACCCTGATATTAATACAGCTGGGACAATGGTGTGATCCAAAAAACTTCTAATACCAACTGGTCAAGGGGTGAAGAGGGGTTACAGGAATCTCCCGAGTCTGATGTATACATTCTAGTTTACCAAAGTATGCCATGTTCGGTCTCAAAAGAAAGCCATTGTCATAGTGGTCATCAATACCCTTGTAAAACATATGCATGGCTGTTGTGTAGGGCAGCGGTTCTCAACCATTGTATCGGGACACATCAGTGTGTCGCCATACAGCAGTAAGTGTGTCACGGAGAGCCGGGAAGATGGCTGGATTCAGCCTGGAGGAAATGTGCTGGTGTGTCCTGTAGAGTTGCGATACGTCGCCAAGTGTGTCGTGACCTGCAAAAGGTTGGGAATCACTGGTGCAGGGAGTTATTGTTGGTCACTGAAAATATGTTCTTAAAGTCTGTGTCTGGGAGGATTGGTCAACAGCAAAGGTGCAAAACAGGTTCTGTTAGACAAGATGATGTGCCAGAAATGCCCCTCTGCCTAATACATTGGACAAACAGGACAGTCTCTGTGCAAAAGAATAAATGGACACAAATCTGACATCAGAAATAACAACATTAAAAAACCAATAGGGGAACACATCAATCTTCCTGATCACGCCATTGATGATCTGTTAATAGCCGTGCTTAGGCACATGTATTACAAATCAAAGCTTCAAAGAGAAACTGCAGAATTGGAATTCAGATGCAGATTTGACACTGTCAATTTAGGGTTAAATAGGGACAATGGTTCCTTTTCCCATTACAACAGGTAATTTTGCTTTCCTTTTACCCATACCTCCTTCTAATATGCCGTTCTCCACTGTTTTAATCTAAACAACTGCATTGATTTGTTGTAACAGTGTGACCTGATTCTATGACTTACACTTCCCTGCATTTATTTTCCTTTCAATCATCTGTAGTTCTCCATCTTCAAGCATCTGATAAAGTGGGATTTTCTCCCATGAAAGCTCATGCGATAAATACATTTGTTAGTTTTTAAGTGCCACTAGACTCCTTGTTTGTTTTGCTGAATTAGACTGACAAGGCTACCCCTTCGGAAGATGATGTTTATTCACCAATCTGTTCACATGTAAATTAAGCATTGCCTCATTCACGATGGGTCTCCTATCACCAGTCTGAACTGAACGAAATGAAAGATTGTGAGAACTTCAGAAAGAAACTAATCAGAAGAGAAAATCAGCAAGGGTGGGGGAGGGAACCCCAGCTGGAGGGATACATATCAAATGTTTGCTGTTTGGAAGGAAAACATGACACCCTGGCATCCTTCACTGAAGAGGTGAAAAGGACAGCTATTTGGCTTCACAGGACTCACTTGGCTGAACATTCTGGAGAGAACTTTGGGTGTCTAAAACTTCCTTGACAAGAGAGCAACTTGTCAGTTGAAGTTTCATCTCAAAAAGCCGTGTTATGATTTTGTTTTATACACCACCTGTTCTTTCCAATATTTGCATTCACTGTCCTTGAATCTCTGGTCTTTAACAATAAAACTTATTCTTGCTTTCACTTCCAATATATCTAAATGCTGTGGTTTTAAGCCAAGTGATGCTCCGAAGTTGAACCTTACAAGCTGGTGAACACTGTTTCTTTGGGAACAGCAACAGCCTTGATCGGTCCAGGACTGTCCGTGGATACATGAGTGGCTGGACACTGCAGAGTATACTCTGAATATTTGATATTTGATGTGTCGCTATCGCTACCTGCACAGAGCGAGTGAGGCCTGGGGCGGGGCAGGCAATCGGTGCTTGTGCTGCCATACACTGTTGAGTTCGGGAAGCTGGCCCACACAGACAACACTGCAAGTGATGGTGCGAAGCCTTAGGCCAGGTGGTGCACCACAGATGGAAGAATTCTTCTGTAGACCAAGCTACTGCCTCTCTGAGAGGTAGATTAACTCCATCAGTGGAAACACCCCTTCCGTCGATGGAGAAAGCGTCTATACTATGGCACTACATTGCATTGCCATTAACTATATTGCTACAGAAGCTGTAGTTTAGACGTACACTTACAGTCTTAGACCGGCAATGGGTGCCCAGTCCAGAGCCCTGCACCTTTGAAGAGATCACTGAGGGATCAGAGACTGCGGTTTATCTGGAGGAGACATGAGGAAGTGTATCTAAAAATGTATGTGTGTGCCCAAAGAGCAGCAAGAGAGGCTGGTAAAAAGCAGTATAGCCCCATATGTGCACATTAAAGCCCTACTGATCTCATGTACGATTAACTCCCCCTTCCCCTCCACAATGTAAATCACATACAAGCTTCCCACATTCCTTCAGCTAAGAATAATTCTTCACATATCACGTCATTTGAGGTACAAATATTAGATGGCCCTGGAGCCTCAAGAAACTGTAGGCCTTATGGGATGAAGCAGCACGGACAATGGCTTTTCCAAACAGAAGATTCATTGCAGTGCTTAATTTGTAATGAAAGAGGTGCTGGGGCTCAAGAAACTCTTTTATATTCCTAGCTCAGGCAGCACTCCCAGAGGTGCAGGGGCTATGAACTGCCAAGCCTACTGGCATTGGGGTTCAGCCTTGGCAAAAATTAAGCACTGATTCATTGGTAATTTAGTGCCTTGCATGGTGACAATTTCCAGAGAAGTAGCCGTGTTAGTCTGTGTACAGCAAAAACAACAAGAGTCTTCTGGCACCTTAAAGATTAACGAATTTCTTCAGGCATAAGCTTTCGTGGGCTCCCACCCACTTCGTCAAGTCAGTTGGAACCCACAAAAGCTTACACCTGAAGAAGTCTTTAAGGTGCCACAGGAGACTCATTGTTTTTACTGGTAATTTAGGTGCTGCTGGCAAAGGAAATAACTTCACTCGCATCCCCTACCTATCTTTCCAGCTCCCAGGCGAACCAGTCAGTTTTTCAGAGAGATCTTTGCTGCCTTTTCAAGAAAAGTTGCATTCTGTCATACATGCTTTGCCAAATCAACAGGAAGAGGTAGTGGAGAAACACATTATTAAAAGGGATGACCTCCTGGGCAGCCAAAAGCAACGCAAATGTCAAGACAATCCCAGCAATTCCTATTAAAATGCCAAGGTTCATTACTTTTCTTAGCGCAGCATTCTCTCTGTGCGTAAAGGTTAGAGTGTTCCAAGGCAATGCTCCGGTCAGCAGCCCACAAAAGCTAAGAGCGTCAGCCATTTCCTAAGTCAGGAGAATGTCATGGTCCCTTTGCTCAACCCCTTCTGGTACTATGAGTTGAAATCCCCCTGAGTTTATTAGGGCCAGAATACAGCATATATATCTGGCTGTCACCAGCGTGTCACCGAGTTTTCTCCCTGTATTCAATTCCATAACTACAAAGCGTTTCTCCAGTTTTTCTCCTAGGAAATCCAAAATAAAATCCTATTGCACCGGAGCCCTCTGCTGGTTTGCTCATGACACAACCCTCGTGTAACAGCGTTACCCCAAATACTTCATATGGCGGAGCTTTTTTGATTCGTTAGCAGCTGTGAACAGCACATGAGAATGGAACACCAAGTTAATTTCTTAAATCTGATCCTGTGCTTTCTTTTTGCTGGGCTTCACAACCATCCCTATTCACATTACCCATACACACCAGGGCATCAGGAACACTCCCTGCAGCTGCATGCAGTAGGTGAGCACAGGTTCTTCACTATTAGTACTCAATTCTTCTGCCGGCCATGCATTTTAATGTCTACTTCTTGGCACTCCTCTGTACCTCTGGATATTCCACACTCAGTAGTGTCAGTACAATATGACAAAAAATAATGCAACAAACAGGAAATATAAGATTGCGCCTTCTATGGCTATTGAACAGCTCAACATGATGCCTTCTCCAAGAAGGTCTACATTCAGTCACCTGGTTTGACTTCACAGGTAAACCATTACATTCACCGTAGCTCACTGGCCAGTTTTAGACAGCCAGGGACAGCACTATTTTGAGGCCCAAGGGCTCCTCCTCAATAAAAGTTTTGGGTCTGATTCACCTCCCACACACATTCATAACTAAGGAGAAACTCTATTCAAACAGATGAAGCGTGAAATCACGATTGAGCCTGATAGAATTAGCACATCAGAGGGGCTGTGTCAATGTGTCATTTCTTCTGATTCAGCATGTGCTGAGCATTGCTATACTGTGTTCTCCTATCATTAAAGCTGATAACCCGGCTGGGACCCGTCAGTTTTCCATTAGCTCCCTATCCCCAACTACCCTTTGGATTTGGGACTTTTAACCTGTTTTTTTGTCCACATGACAGTGTTTTTAATCTAAGCCCATCTGATTTCATTTTCCCCATTGAGAATTTGACAGACAACATCAAAGGCTTTACTAAAAATGAAGATCCGTCACCACAATTGGTCCCTTTACCATTAATTCTGCATTTCTCTTTTAAAAATGAAAGCAGCCAAACTCAGGAACAGTTCTGTTTACCAACCCCATGCTGCTTTTTGCCTGTGGCTCCACTGCCCTCTAGCTAGCGAGTGTCTCCCTCAGCATTTGTTCCATTATTTCACTGCTAAGAGCCAGCTGGATCGTTTCACTTTGCAGTATCTTTTGACATTATGCAATGGTTTCTTTAAGACCTTCCCCAGGGATTAGGAGGAAATTCTAATGTATTGATTTCATTATTTCTAACATAGATATAAATAGATATATTTACATAGGTTAGAAAGATCTAAAGCAATATTCATACTTCATTGAATGAGGTATTCCATACATGGTGAATTCAAGAGCTACTAGTAATACAAAGAGCTTATAGATGTCAAACAATCTTCCTTGCTAATGGCTGAGACGTATTTCAAATGGATGGGAAAAAAAAGTCAAGCATCAGGTGTAAAAGCTATTTAAAGTGGCATCATCCAGAAGCAAAGGTAGTTGGGTGTCCGCAGACTTGGATTCTACTCCAACTCTGCCACTGATTCACTCTGTGACCCTGAGCAAGTCACATAACCTCTATTGGCTTCCATTTCTCATATCTGTAAATCGGTGATAACATTCATTTACCTTTGTATAGGGCTTTGAGATTCTCAGACTAAAGGAACCATAAGTGCAATACAACATTAGTAAGAACTAGCCATGGCAGCAAGGGCTTGCTCAGATAAGCTGTTAAATGCTGGTGGTCTTTGAAACTCTTGGGTTCTGCACCTAACTGTTCTCACTGAAGGCTGAAAATACCATAAGAAGAGTCTTGTGTGTGGTATTTCAGCGATTCAATGCCCTATTGCAACCCAGATATCATGCAACAGGATCAGGGGGCAGGTTAGGCAGGTCTTCTTATATCCCGCTTGGCTCACACATGCACAGCAAAGAGATCCAGACTCACCTTGGCTTCCATAGCCCACGTCGATGCCTGAGCCATCCCAGGATTCCATGGCGCTGTCCACACTGGGTATGGTGGTTGAGTAAATTTCAGAGAGTTTGCTAGTTTTCTGAGAGTCAGTCAGTTCATCTTCTGGGTCACTCACTTCATTCACACTCCCTGACTTCTTGGGATAGGACCCTGGAACCAAAACACGTTGCTTGTTCTTATGTATTTTATTAAGTGTAAGAGGGACTCAGGCTATCAGAAACTGAAGACCTGTTCAGACAAACACTGTATTTACAAAGGTGATGGGTGAGCATCAGAGAGGGGTTTATGCTCAGATATTTGAGCAAGTCAGAGTGGAAACATCCACTTCCTGATTCTTGGAATAGCAGGTCTCCTACGAAGGGAATCATACTCTTAAATGCGACCTTCTTATTATCCTAAAAAATACTAAACTTCGCCATCAAGTGGTCAGTTGGTATTAGGAGTAGAAAATCGGCCTTGCAAATCTTCTGAGCAGCCTCTTTAGAACATCTCTGAGATGGGAGTCCATTGAACAGGTAGCCTGAGCCCACGATGGCCTCACAATGGATGCTCTCACAGAACCATTAAAATAATTCGGGCATCTTTTCATGTTCTGAGTGCAAGTTGCTGGGATTATTTTATTTATTTATTTTTTATTCCAGTGTGCAGAGCTCTGCTAAATCCTAAATCCACTCCTTGCTCCTTTTGGAGGCTTTCTACAGACTGTCACTGATCAAATTCATCTGGGATAGTATTATTCCACAGCTGGAATAGACAATTGATATCCTCCTCAACCCCATGCTAGCCTTTTTTAAAAAAAAAAACAAAAAACAAACAACTTTCCTAACTGATGCGGTAAACTCAGAGGTGCAGGGGCTATGAACTGCCACGCGTAGAGGTGCTGGGGCTCAGCTCCTGCACAAAGTAAGAAATGGGTGGCTTCATTGTATCTGAAACTTCACTCATTTCAGGGACCTACAGAGAAAGCATCCATAGAGCAACAAAAGGAGAAAGGTTTGTTTTCTAGAGACGGACTGAGAAGTTTGGCCTGGCAGATTGATGCTGGCCTGGCACTGGGAAACCTGGGTTTAATTCCCAGATCTGTCACTGCTTTACTGGATGACCTTGGGAGCAAGTCATATCTCCCCCCTGTGCCTAAGCTTCTCCACCTGTAAAATGGGAGTGATGATTCTGATCTCCTTTGTAAAGTACCGTGACATCTATGGAAAAGAGCAAAGTAAGATCTAGGCACTATTATTATTATTTCTCCAATCCTCTTGGCTTTGAAAAATCTAGGCTAGACTAGGCTTTCTTGGAAGAGTTTCTTGCTATCCAACAGAACAGGAAAAAACCTGCCTCTCCCATCACACTTCCATATCTGGTCCCAGCCAGATGTAGGATGTGCAAAGACATGAGACAAAGAGAATCTATAATGTGGGAAGGGCAAGAAGGGATTAGAGACAGGGCACGATATCTTTGGAAATTGATGGAAAGAGTTGTGTTTGGCTGAAGTTGGAAGGGCTCTGGGGGAGAAAATATTTTTGACCTTCCCAGATTGGTTCTCCTGTCCCTGCTGGAAAATATTAACTTAAAAAAATGACCTATGAGGCTTAGATATGCTGCCTTTTTCTTTGATGGTACATCAGAGTGGAATGACTTCAAAGCGACACAGAGGTAAGCAGGAAGGGGGAGATTCTAATATAAAAACAGGTAGCTTTAAAGATCTTAGGACCCCAAGCTAGGTAGAGGCTTTTAAAGGGTATCAGCCAGTGTGAAACCTAGTCAGTCTGTTTCAAAAGGCAGAGTTAAAAGTAGTTTTTCCAGGAACAACCCTGCACCTGCTAATTTTTACAGCTTCATTAAAAAAAAATAAAAAAATCACATTTTTAATTTGAAAAAGGTTTCTCTCCTCCCTCTCTCTTGCTGTGCGAGACATTCACACAGACGGGGAAACTGTGAACCCACTGACACACGAAGTGCTATCTTGAAAAGTACATGTTGACTAAATATACATTTCCCCTCTCACCTCTAGTCAATGTAGGTGTTCTTGTAACAGCAGCTAGTTACCATTTGCAGCCCAAGGTGTCACTGTCCCTTTATGGGTTTTTTTTTAAAATAAATATTTTACTTTTAGCCTTTATTTCCCTCCCAAATTCCCTCTTTGCCGCCCTTCCTTTTCAGATCTATATATGGTCTCTGCAGCACATTTTTGTCCCTAGACAACCAGGGTGTGGAATTAAATCCAGGTTCTCCTGTAGCACTGCAGAGCTCTACCTCTGCCATGAGCCCAAATTCATTTCTACTCGACTTTAGCTGTAGACAAGGTGTTGGGAACCCCCGGCACATGTGCCAATAGTGGCATATGAGCCGCTCCTGCTGCCAAACAGGCTGCCTAGGATGCCATGGAAAGCAGCTGCCTAGACCGACTCCTTTCGCCAGCGGCTGGGGTGGAGTGGGGCCTAGGCATGCCACAGAAATAAGCCACCTGGAGCAGTTCCTTTCCGCGGTGGTTGGGGTAAGAGGACCCTAGGCATGCCACAGAAAGAAGCCTCACAAAGCAGGTCCACTCTGCAGCGTGCCTGGGGACCTCTGCTCCTCCACCCACCTGGCTGCTGCTGAATTTTCAGGCAGCTGTCACGTTTTTTCCAGTGTAGGGGGCCTCTACGACACAGCTGAGGGTTGGGACGGAGAGGCCAGCATGGGGGCTGGCAAAGGCTGCCGATTCCTGCTGTAGACTTTAGACGAGGGGATTGTGAAGGCCCCTGCACTTACTTTCAGTTTGCTTCTTGATCTTCAGTGTTACAGTCTCTCCGGCCATTTGGAGTAGGTAGATGGCTTCACTCAGTGGTTTGCCCTTGAGACTCACATTATTAATAGCCAATATCCGGTCACCCACATGGATTGCTCCAGTCCTAAAAAGGAAAGACACAAAGTTAGAAATTTAGAGAAGATAACAATCTTCCTTAAAGATAAGCACCCTTAACAGACTGCTTTAAATAATGGATTACTAGCTGTCGGTACTTTGTAAAAGCAAGGACAATATCTTCCTGTATGTGTGGAGAATACGTATCATGAGAATACTAACAAGAAACACCGCTAGGAATCTCTCCATATAATGTCTCAGTCACCATAATAGCTGTGATTCCGGAGGAGCGCAAATGAAGTTCAACTTTTTAAACTGACAGCTCCTGTAACAAAGTCAAATTTCTATGAAAGCATTCCCAATGGGTGACTCCTTTGAATACTCATGTACGCAACTTTATCACTTGCGCCATGTTCGTGGAAAGAACCAAAAGAGAGCAAAACCAAAGAGAAAATGAAAGCAATTTAAAAATTCAAACCAAAATAACGTGCAAATTGTTTTGCTTGGTTTGCTGGGTCGCAGGCCCTGACTCAGCAAAGTAGGTGACTTGATCTTAAGCCCATTCCTAAGCAGCAAAGAATTTATGCCCATGTGCTTAGATGAGTCAGGACCACATTGCCAAGCTTCTCTTGTTAAATAGCAGCCCTAAAAACGGTCTTTTCCATTGTTAACTTCCGAGAAGTAAGTTTTCAGACTTGAGGAATGGCTACAGTTGTCTCCGGTTTGTTGACTACATGATGTGTTGTCTACATGTGTTGACAACAATAATGAATCATGCCAAGTCTCATGCTATATTGATCGACTATTCCATTACTACTTTACAACAGAGACACACGTTCACTTTGTATCTGTTGTGCTGGCAGGTAGTTCTGGTAACTGGGTGATGCAAGAACATACTCACCCCAACTACTGGTAACTGGAAAGAAAGCTCGCTCTAGCTGCTTGCTGGATCTTACTTATGATATCAACTTAAATGCTTCCTAATAAAAAATCAAAAGGAGAAGTTTCCTTCCCTAGCAGGTCCATAGTTTCCTGCTATATCACGAAAACCTCACATGACTCAATCAGAAAAAGTGCAAGACTGGAACTTCACACCTTTTTACCAGAGCTGGAATTCTTCTCAAGTCAGTCACTCCTATTCATTTGGTAAAATTACGTTTGACTGCAGTTTCTCTAAATACAAGCTTTTGGTACTTTGCCTGCCACAGACAAAAGGAGATTCTTATCTCCTCACTAAAAAAATCACATGCTATTGTAGTGAAGACAAAGGAAAGATGAAAAAATAGCACTTATCAGTTTTAAAAGTCTATTCTACAGTTGCAAAATTTAGCCGTATTTTAAGTAAGAATTTTCAGCTGAAGGTCTACAGTGCATGCTGATTTCCCTAACTGGCCACTAGATGCCACATGGTTCCACTAAATTGCCACTGAAAAGCCCTTGACCCCGATGTCATTCAAGTAAATTATGGCTTCAAACTGGATCCGGAGTATCTGCCTTCAAGTTCCAGCTATACAGCTGATCTTTAAAATTGTATTTTAAACAGTGGCACATCATAACAGACACTTCACTTGCTACAGCAGAACTTACATTGCCGAAACCCCAATGAAATCAATCACCCAGCAATGAAATCAATCACTGAACCATGAATGGGACCAAATTCCCTCCTCCCTCCTACACCATAAACCAGCAGCCTGAGCAATATAAGTAACTATTGTTCAGCATGTGCAAATTGGTTTAATGACTCAGCAGCAGGAAGGGGGGAAAAAGTCACAGCTAGCAAGGTCTTTTACTCAAGGATTAGGAAAAGTAAATCGAGCCACTCAAAGACTAGCCTGGGTGTGGAGACAGACCTGACCAAAGGCTTTCTTCCCAAGCAGCCCCTTTCCCCAAGCACTTGTGCAAGGGAGGGGGCTTGATAACCAGAGACCATGTAGGTCCCAGTGCTTTGTCCCGTATCTCCCTATTTATTGGGAATCATGCTATCCTTTCCTTTAATGCCGCTCACTGCAAAGCAGTCTAAGTAATATGTTTTGGCTCCCTACACAAATTGGACACGCCTGCTGCCAGAACCGAGCCACAACGGGCTGGTTTGCATTGAAAGGACCATGGCTCCAGTGTTGATCTGATGGGGGTCTGAGGCAGAGCAGCTGTGCACTCCACCGGGAGGTTGACTGAAGGACCAGCCCAAACCTGAGCATTTTGGCAGCAACAGACACCACGCTTCCTGGTGACCAGCTTAAACCCTTGCCAGAACCTCTCACGAACAGCGCTGACCTAACACAGCTCACCCGTGTGCCTGGTTGTCGAAGGGGGAAAGCACTCCCTTGCCACGGACTGTGGCCGCCCTTGAGCGTGAGGATTAACGGTGGGAGAGAGACGGTGCTTCACAATAACCCCGTTCTCCTGAATTCTCCTCCGCAGCTTGAGATCAGATCAGACGTTTGCAGCATAAAAATGCTCAAGGTTAAGATAAAAACTAGTCATTTGAATCGGGGGCTTCTCAGCCCAGCCAGTTCAGTCACCCAGCGTGACATACACGTGACGGATCCTAGAGTGCGTTCCGCCTTCCCCGTTAGCCAGAAATCAGTAGCAGCCGCAGTCTGCGAATCAATCAGCATGATAACAGGAGAAACATCCACTGCATGTTGTTATTTCTACTGAGCTGCATGCCATATTCCTGCAAAATCTACACACAGGTTTGGGATGACGGTTTAACGCCGATTTCTCTATAAACCTAGGTCATGTCCTCCGCGGCCTTGGCTGATTTCTAAAAGGCACTGTACTAGGGAGGATCGGAAAGCAGATTGCTGACTGCTGGGAGCGGGGTGCTTTGGATTAGCTATTCCCCATCCTACTTCTCCCTTCCGTCTCACCCCCTAGCCGTGACTTGGCAGCTGTCAAACCCCTCCCTGTTTCTGACTTCCTAGCCCCTCTACTGTTTTGGGAACAGCATCTTAGAACAACAATATTCACCCTATGCTCCTAGCAGACTTCATCCTAATTATTCCCTAAAGGAAGCCAGCGGTACACAGAGAAGTCCCCGCTGTGACGTTTTCTATTCTATATCCATGCCGCTGTTAAGGACAGGCATTTCTTTGATAAACTGATTCAGTCTGCACACTAAACGAGTCCATTTCTCTTCTCACAGCCTTTCATTTCTTGCTGTGTGCCAGTACCGATCAGAATTCAGTATCGCTGCAGCACTTGCCTGTCCTGTCCAACATCCAGTTCTTTATCAGTAAGCTGTGTACATCTTTGAGTAAAGAGGGAACAGCCAGAAGTGCTATAGAAAGGAATAGAAACCAACATGCAGATGACCACTGAGTGCTGGCCCCAACAGTATTCTAGTTTCTCATATTAATGCCACTTTATGCTGGGCAGAACAGTCTCGTTTTCCAAAACAATGCAGAGTTTTAAGCCTAAAAAAGGAGAAATGCCAGAGTCCACAAGGAACTTTGCTACTGACATTAAATGGAAGATGCACAGCTGCTACCATTGATGGGCTGCATTATAAAAATCCTGAAAACAAACAAAATAAACTAATTATTAGATCAAGAGGTAGATAAAGCCTTTGACTATTGCTACTTAATGCCATGCTTCTCTTTCTCCTTCTTTTCCAGAGCACAGAACTGATCTGCCTGTTGTATAAAATGAAGGATATTGTTAGAAACATTCAGTTGCTACCTGCAAAGTGAAAATGAATGTCAGAAGCAAGCAGAGAATGTATGTGCAGAATTCCTCTAAAAACCAGATGAAGGAGAGTTCTCAGCACAGAAAGGAAGATGAACGAAGTTCAGATCTGGGGAGCAGGGTTTTGATTTATGCTAATCTCTAGGGCTATGTCTACAATGGCAAGTTAGGTCAACTTAAGGAGGCTTAAGTCGACCTAACTTAGTCCTCGTCCACACCAGGCTTTCATTAAGTCGACTTAAGAAATTCCTTAAGTCAACTTAATGAAAGCTTAAGTTGACTTAATAAGATCTGCCGGGTAGGTCGACCTAACCCTTCTTTAGGTCGACCTCAGCACAGTGTGGACGCTTAAGTTCACTTTGTTAAGTCGACCTAAGGGCAGTTAGGTTGACTTAAAGTCGACTAAGTCCACATCCATGGACACCACTTTGTTAAGATGACTTAACAAAGTCGACCTAACTTTTCCTAATGTAGACACAACCTAGGACTTGTGCAACCGCCCTAAATAAGGAGCCAGAGAAACTTGTTTTACTACTTGCTGCAGTCTACCATTTGGCAGTAGAGGGCACTGCAATCCTACAGAAAGGAAGGAATCTTACACAGCTATACTTACCCATGCTGCACCGTAACAATGAGATTAATTAAGATATAGAGTGTGATTCAACTACACCTTACATTTACAGAAGGAATAATTTGCATTCGGCACAGTCTAGAAACCTCCCAACTATTTACATTTTTGCAATTATATCATGACCCCCTTTGACTTCACCATAAACCTCCATCCTACTGGGGTCCTTTGTACTTCACCTTTCAGCCAGTCCTCGTTTGGTCAGGCCTGAAATGACAATTGGATCGAAAGGTTCCTCTGTTCCAGAGATTGTTATTCCCAGGGGGCCACCGTACCTCTTCAGTTCTACCGTGTAGATAATTGCGCCGGTCGTCTCCTGCTCATCTGAAACAAGAAAAGGAAACGCTGAAAAGTATTTTAAAGATAAATAAGCCATAGGGAAAGCTCAGAGTATTTAAAGGTGAAATCCCGTGGTCTCCTGTTGTGCAGAGAATATGATTTGAATCCTCCATGCTGCATTCAAAAGAAGAAGGGGGAAAAAAGATCCCCTGGGAAGTGTTTAGCACACTGACCACTGGACTCATCTTTGTTTGTTCCCATGATGTTGGGGCAAATGTCATTAACACGGTCAGACAGTTTTCTATACCAGAGTTATCTTCATCCTTCCGAATTTTTAATTTGACCAGGTCTTCGCACTGCCTTAGAATCTGCACTGCATCTTCCATTGAGCAGTTGTCAAGTCGGATGTTATCAATGGCTAACAGCTTATCCCCTGGCTCCAGGGTGCCCGTTCTGTGGGGGAAAGCGGGAAAAAAATGGAAATTTCTGTTAACCTTTCACATCTTCTGACAATTCATTCATTTTAAGACAACACCATTGCCTTCCATTCTCCAAGGTGACTTAGAAAACACCTATCAGGGCACTAGAATGTGGCACCACCTGTGTCAATGTAAAATATTCACAACCAATCCCACACCTGCATGGAACAGACGTGGGCCCAACGTGAGGCATTGTGTAGGGGCCTGATATCCAGAAGGCAGGGGAACAGGGCCTTCTGGAAAGCAGTCCTTTTAAAGAGGATCTCGAAAGCTGAATATTCAAGTGCACCAGCCTCTTTGGTAGCCGTAGCTTTGAGGCATTCCTGTCCTGGTTCATGAAGGCTTAGCTAACAAGGTTCAGGTGGCCGGCCAGTTGAGATGCACTACTGCAGGGGTAGGCAACCCCCGGCACGTGAGCCAACACTGGCACACGAGCCCATTCGGAGCGGCACTCGGCCTCCTCTGTGGCACCACAGAAATTGCCACTCCTGCCACCACAAGACTCTCCAAGTGGCTTCTTTCGGGGGCGGCTGCAGTGCGGGGGTCCCTGCCATGTCCATGCCCCAGGCATCCATGTAAAGAAGCCGCCCAGAGCGGCTCCTCTCTGTGGTGTGCTGCGATCAAAAGGAGTCACTCCAGGTAACTGGGGATAGGGGTCTCCAGGCACGCTGCTGAGAGGAGCCCCTCCAGGTGGCTTCTTTCCATGAATGGGCTGTCGGCACCAGCTGAGGGTCGAGGAGGAGGGGCCGGCACAGGGGTTGGCAAAGGTTGCCAGCCCCCGCACTACTGCCTCTCCTCCGCACAACAGCTACCCCTCTACCTTAGTGGCCCACCTGATTCGGCCCAGAAGACATCCAAAGTAAGGAGCAGTGTCAAGGGCTCCTTGGATGGCAGATGGTGAACAGAGCTGGATGCATGGAGGAGTGAGAAAAGTCCCATTTGAGGGGCTAAGATTTATTTAAATCGTGCGCTCCATTGAAGTTCCAGTGTTTTGCCTCAGCACGAGAACTGAACCCTGAAGTAAACCACAGTGAAAAGGTCTCTTCCAAGAGCACTTCCAGAACAATTTGGGAAGGGGTTTGGAATCAGCTGGTCTTTCAGAGAAACAGGTCACTCCCAGATTAATATATAAAACTCTGCTCACGTCCTCAGAAACCACTTGCTCTATGCAAGGGAGCACGAACACTGGACTGGGGTCACCAGTGCAGGAGACACTTGCAAATTGGGACAGAGAGGATCAGGAGGCACAACACTCCATGCATTGCTTCTGATAAGCCACCTTCGCGGAATGCATTGCCCTTAAAGAGATGGGGAGGTAAACATACACAGAGGGGGCCAGCTGAACAGCTTCGGCTTCAGATCCAGAGCTAAATTCTTTGTTGGCTTAATTCCTTTGACTTCAGTGGAGTTATTCCTGAAAAGAATTTGAACCCCAAGTTCAACAATGGACTGAACCAACCCTCCGTAACCAATCTCCCCTTGAACTCTGCTGTAGTTCAGATCTAAACACTATGGCCTGGGCTTCTCTCCCTTTAAATAGTGCATTGCATATTGTCAGACAGTAAAATGCTGCACTCACCGATGTGCTACGCTCCCCTTCTTGATATCAGAGATAATTAAAGGCTCACCAGGCTTTCTACTTGCAGCTGCAAAAGAGATGCATGCATATAAAACACACTTCAGGCGCTGGAATCTGTAAGAATGACAGCCCAGGGGAGTAAAAGAATTACAGGGAGGGAAATTTACATTAATTTGACACAAGTGCAGTTTCACACTTGGAATTCATAAGAGACAGACCTGAAAGAATAGAGGCTGAGCCCAACAGATTTTTGCATCCTGTCTAAACTCACCAGCTGGTTCCTTTCTGGCTCTTCGAGAATAAGGTGATGAAACCGTGGAATCCAGTGACACAAAGTAAGAGCTGCTGATATCTATGCAGCTCCATCTGCTGAGGTCTAACGCTGATGTCCACACCTTCCAAAATGTGTGAGCACCACCCAAAGACAGCCACACTGGGAGATAACTGAATGAGGCAGGTTGAAGAGATGTAGGGTTTGTTTCCTGAATATCTTGTTGTACATTATTATTTGGGTGTTCTGAATAAAAGAGATGCCAGCCTGCAAATTTGTGACCTGGCAATCATGTAAGATTTAAATGGTCATTCCTCCCCTACATTTTTCAGTACGCACTTGGATTTGACCTATCTCCCTGATTTCTATATCACAAAAATGTGGCCATTCTTAATCCCTCCAGTGCAGTATTCTGTAACTTGAAGTTTCAGAGTTCAATGTTTCTGGCATTAGCTTGAGCCCAGGCCTAATTTTTCACTGTTGTTACACTGGCTTTATGCAGACTTAACCCTACTGGGAAACAGGGGTGACATACTGCAGGATTTGGCCAATGACATGTTTCTAACAAGAGCATGTGATGACCAGGAATCAACTCCTCTGCTAAGACACGTTATCTCTGAATCCCACCTACTTCAAGAGATGCTGATAGCAAGGATACAAAATGCATAAAATGGCCATAATTCTCTATCTATACCACCTCTGCGGAAGTTAAGCCTGCTATGCACCTTGGTCTCATTTCACTCTAATTTATGAACTACAGAACCTCTCTGCCAAGCACAAAGGCCCCAAAACTGGATCTATCAGTGAGTCGTTATTTGTCTACTGCCCCCAACTGAACTATTACATTGTTTAGCAATACCACGTGTTTAACCATAAAAGAGCGGTAAATCCTTTGTCATATTCAGGAAACTTGTAGCTGCATCAATCCCCACCCCAGTCGCCTTTTGGTTCAGCTTCATTAAATCTGATGGGTACATTTGCCTAACCTGCGTCCCTACATTTTAATGTTTACAGCACATTGGACATAAGAGGAGGTGAAATAGTGGCTGTAGTGAAGTTGTTGCCCCGCTCTGGTCAAGAAGGGGTTAACAGGGTCTGCAAGAGCACCAGCCAATAAGAAAGGGGGGGGGGCGATGCTGGACCAGTCAGGGGCAGGCAGCCCAGTATAAGAAGGGAGCTGCAGTGACAGCTCAGGCAGTCAGACAGGGAAGCCCACGGAGAAGGTTCTCTCTCTGGCTGGCTGGCTCCAGGAGCCAGCACCCCTGAGCTCTCAGTGTGCCACTGGGAGCTGATCAGGAGCCAAGGGTTCTGAAGCCAGAGGCGAGGAAAGCCAGGAAAGGACAGCAGCTGGGACACCAGGACACAGGCCAGCTGAAGTCTATGGCATGGCCAAGGTGAGGGTCAGTGAGAGACTGGGGGCTGTGGGGAAAGCGGCTCAGGGAACTGTGGCTTGGAACTTAGAGAAGGGGGAGGCAGCGGTGACGGTGCAGAGGTCACTCCACAGAGGGTCCCCGGGGCCAGGGCCCGGAGAAGTGGGTGGTCCCAGGTCCCTCCCTGAGCCCCCAGAGCTCCAGGGGTGGCGGAACGCTCACCGGCCATTGACTGTTTAATTAGTGGCCCGGACAGGAGCGAGCAGGACTGTACCTCGGAAGGGATGGACTAAAGAGGCCTTAGCTGGAGGGCTAAGGTCCTAAGAACAGACTCAGGACTCGAGTCTGGCATGGAAAAGGGGGAGCACAGACCACCTGACGGGGACCACTTGAGACTAATTCCCCAGTAACATCGCCACAAAGCACCCGTCAGGTGGGTCACATGCTGCCAACGCCTTATAGTGGCCCCACTGAAGTCAACAGCAAAACTCACCTTGACTTTATTGGAGCCAGGATTCTACTCATGGTACCGCAGAAATGGAGTACACACAAGCAGAAATTAAACTGGTTCTCCAAACCCTGGGTATCTTTATAGACCGAGCAGGGCCTCTGAAAACAGGATGAGGAGGCAGCCTAACTAACTCCAGGGAGTGCAAACAATTAAATGAAACAAGATGGGAGCATACTGCATACCATGACCTGACTTGCTGCCTCCTGACAGCTTTATAAAAGGATATCTGTGAAGCATTTTCAGGTGTGATAACTTTCAGTAGCTGTGGACTGCCTTCCCCCACTCAGAAAAATCCAGGTAAGAGACCTGCCCCCCTCACTCGCACCCCCCCCCCACCATTATTTACATACCAAAAAAGATATGCAAACAGCATTCTCCTCTCTCCCCTTCACATTCTCTGTTCCTATACGGTGCTACATTGCCTTGGTTACAGCTGCTATTGTCTCTCAGCATGGAGACTGCCTGGGGAGAGCAAAAAAACCTCGAGGCCCATGAGCATCTCAGGTTACAGTCAACAGTGAAGACGTTCATAGGATTTGAGGAGAAATTACTATTTCACAAAGAAGGAATTTACATGAGTGTTGAGAATAAAGAATGGCCAAAAAGGAAATTCCAGAGGAATTTAAAAATAAGAAGTTGTTGGTCTGGTTAATTTTTGTCTTCATTTATTAGTGGGTTTTAAAAACCCTATATGCTAACATGAAAGGTGTTGGAAAAAATCTTGGCAGGTCACTGTTAAGGATCTACTCTGTCTGGTTGCCCAGCCCTCTGTTTAATAGCAAAAAGCAGCCAATCCATGTTCAAGCACAGCAAAGTTCAAGCACAGCAGGGAACCAAACACAATTGCACCTCAATGTGCTGCAGGACTGCTTCTGTTGAGTGTTGTTGTAAAACTTAAAGACGTGCCCTCAGAGCCTCTTTGACAACCCACAGATGCCCATTCCATGCAGCTGTTATCTGCAGACCGAGTGCTCTCCAATTCCATTTAGAGCCCGGAAGCCAAACCGAGAGGCTATTTGGTTGCTCCAATTCTCTGAGCAGCAGAAAGAGTCAAGAAGGAAAAAAAGAGCTCATTTCTTGACTAGTCTAGTGTAAAGACCGAACTCCATTATAAAGCCAACCACAAAGGGGACCAATTTGCAATGTGGATGTACCTCACTATCATTTAAAGTTGGTTTCATCTTGTTATGCAGACTGGATCTCATAGTGTTTTAACCATCACCTCAAACCAGACTACAGAAACACCATTGTGTTTTGAATATAATGGGGGGGGGGGGATGAATGGAGATAAGTGAGCTGTGAGTGGGTTCCTTAACAGAAATATTTTAACAGCACAGGCAGGGCTCTCATGCCTAATGTCTCCATCCAATGGTAATCAAAAAATTTAAGAGCTCCTGATTCAGTAGACAAACACCCGTTCCTGGGCAATCTTAGTCTTTAAGAGATTCTGTTCACAAAGATGCTCAGATCCCATGCTGACCACACACCTGGGAGGAACTCCCTGGAAGCTTCCACAAAGCCACCTCCTTGTTCTCCTTCAAATCCCCCCTCAACACTCTCCTCTACCATTTGGCTACAAAAAACCCAACAAAAACAACCCTTCCAAGTGCTAGGTGACTGGCATGTTGAGACCTCTGCCTGTCATGCTGACTAATATTGTCTCATTGCTTCCTTTTACATCTCTGTTGATACCATCTTTTGTCTTGTCTTATACCTAGACTGTAAGCTCCTTGGGGCAGGGTCGTCTTTGGTTGTGCTTGTAAAACATCTAGCACAATGGGATTCTGGCACAGGCGTGAGGCATCTAATGCCAACAAATGAACAACAGTTTTGGGTTAACCCATTTTTGGTAGTGTTTTCCTGAGCGTACCATGTGCTTCCCCTTTTGTTACAGTGTTTCTATAAATATTCTTGTTTTTATAATCCTCCTGTGGATTTTATAAATGTAATTTCCCTCTCACCTTGTGTGTGATGCATGTAATTATATGGAATGACAATTAAGAGGGAACAGAAGAAGTGTAACATGACCATCAAAGGGAGAGGATCCATAGTCCTGATCAACATACAGCCAACTAAAATGAGGGTTAGCTTCATCAATTACATTTTCCTTTAAAAAGACATTTTAAAAAATGTTTTGATATGATTGACCCCATAGCTATCTGGGGCAGCTGCCAACTGTATTCACAAATCGTCAGTGCGCTAGTGAACACACACACACACACACACACACACACACACACACACACACACACACACACACACACACAGCATCCCCCTTTGCCCCATCCCCTACTCTTTTCTCATACCTGCTGTCCTTCAAAGAGAGGCCTAGACTAGACACCATAGTGAACTCCCAGAATAGAGTATGTAGCACTGTGGAATAATCTATCCTCCTACTGAAATATATTATTTACAAAAGGGAACTGATCTATGCAAACAGTTTAACTCACACATTTCAAACAGGCGTACTGATATTTAATTTAGATGTAACCACACAAAAGTCTGGTACATTATTTTACATAATGATAATTAAAGAAGAACCAAATTAAATTTTAACGAACAGGTAGCCATCCAATTCATTTTAAATAAATAATCAGTTTGTCACATAATTGGCAAATCTTTACAAAAACCAACCTTATTAATTCTAAATAGGATGCAATTGCTATAGAACTGAAAAGTTTGTTAAATATAATCTAATATGCCATAATCACTTCACCCCAATGATTGCAAGATATACAAGCCTATTATATCAGAGCAATCCCTCAAGGTATTTAACAGTCACTTAGTGTTTAATTAACACAGAATAGCTCTTATTAACGAAATTAAGTCTCTAATGCCCTTTCCATTCACTGCAGTCATCTGAAGAGCTGAGCTCCTATTCCAAACGCGGAATACAGATTTGCCTGATTCTCATGTACACCACACTCTTTATACTTCAATTTACATTCTTTTTCAAACCCCTTTATGATGCCGAAGTGGTGTCAAGGACCCATTGTATAACTGAGGCCTCATTTGCCCAAGAAAATTAAATTGATTTCATCTTTATTGACTTTCAAATTGATTTCCTCCATTTCAGCTGACAGCGCAAGGATGGCCCAGGGATTAGTGCGCTAAACTGGGATTCAGGCCTGATCTACATTTAAAAATTGTATCAACCCTAGGTAGGTTGTTCAGGGATGTGAAAAATCTTGTGTCCTGAAAAAAGTCAGCTGTGTCAAACATGCGACCTGCGATCCTCTTCTTTCCAACCTGTGATTGTGCTCCGCGGGATCACAATCTCTCCCTAACAGAGAGAAAGTGGTCTCGCATAACCAGTGCTCTGCGATACCGCGAGACTGGCAGATCTCATGACACCGCGGAGCGCTGGGTATGTGAGACTGCGCTCTGCGACACCACACTCTCTCCCTAACAGAGAGAGAGAGAAAGTGCTTTCACGGAGCGCAGTCTCGCATACACAATACAAGAGTGCCCTAGGATTTTCATTTATGATATATACGGCCCATTTGAAGTACATTTAAGTCAAATCTGGCCCAACAGAGCAAATGAGTTTGACACCCCTGACCTTAGGTAGACCTAAGCCCCAGTCAGATATTGTCACTCAATGGAAAAATTCTGCCTCTTGGAGAGACGGTGTGCCCTAGCTGCACCTGTGTAGTGCGGACATGTTCTCTGAAGACCCGGGTTCAATCCCATGCTCTGCTATGGATGTCCTGTGTGACCTTTGGCAAGTCACTGACGCCTGATCTACATTTCCCACGTAGCTATTTCAGTCAGGAGTGTGATATGTTTAGTGTAAATTTCCCAGAGCTGACGCAGTTACCTCGGTATACAGGTGACCTAGACTAATACTACTTTTCCCACATTCTAGACGGGAACAAGTATCTACCCTTATACCAGTACAACTGCAACCACAATAGGGAGGTTGTACCACTCTCACTAACCCAGCATAATGAAAGCAGTGCAGTTTTCTTGTCTGGACACAGTCCTAATCCGTGTGTCTGAGGCCAGGTCAACACTACAGAACTATATAGGTATAACTATGTTGCTCAGGGATGTGAAAAAGCCACACCTCTAAGAGACCTACAGGAGAAGCTCAAAAGTACGAGCACCAGAGTTTTGCTGGTCCATCCCACACGTCATTTGAACCAGAAGTAGGCAGCAGCAGCAATCAAAACAAACAAACAAAATAAAAGCAAATAGAGCATGGTATTGTGCTGAAGATAAATTACTTTAAAAAAAAGGGGGGGGGGTTTAAAAAAAAAGATTTGACAAGGTAAGGATATCGTCTCTGTTCTTGTTTCATTTAAATTAAGATGGTTAAAAGCGGCATTCTTTTCTGCATGGTAAAGTTTCAACGCTGTATTAAGTTAATGTTCAGCTGTAAACTTTTGAAAGAACAACCGTAACGTTTTATCCCCGGTTACAAACAACCTCCATTCCAGAGGTGATTGGAACGCTAAAGTTCCACTGGGGTTACACCAATCTCCCCCCATGCAGACAGCACTATGTCGATGGGAAAGCCTTGTCCGTCGACACAGCTATGCCACTCGGAGAGGTGGATTAACTCTCATCAGCACAGTAGCTTCTTCACTAAAGTGCCACTGAGGTGTACAGCTGTAGCACTGTACGTGAGCACTGCCTCAAAGAGGTGCTGAGAGGATAAATACACTGAAGAGTGTGATATACTATGGAAATGAGGGTTAGATAAATATCTAAAATACAAAGAATGCGATCAGTGTAGGACCCTCGTGCGGACACGCTTGTTTCAGTTTGCAAATCCAAGGCACACAGGTTTAATTAAGACAATATGATCTTCTCATGTGGACAGGGTCCCAGGTTTTAAAGAGTCCTATGTTTTCAGTGTGTTTAATAGCACACAGGGGCAATTTAAAAGCTGCTCCAGGAGTCAAGAGCAGACTCCAGAAGTCAACAGCTGGTGACAAGACAAAGAAAAGAAAAGTAAAGAAAAGAAACTCAAAATGACAACCTTGTATCAGTTATGATGAGTGGGCAATAATAAAATGCAAGCCGGTCAATACCGTTATTTACTTTTTATAAACTGCCTTCAGTCCCTTGCCACTTCTACTGGAATTCTGGTGATCTCAGTGTTTACGATATGATGGATGAAGCGGCTCAAAACACATGTCCATTTTATGTTTTTAATAGGATGCAGAACAACTCGCATTGGTAAATTATTCCTCTCTGAGGAGTCTGAGCACATAACTCTCACGCACCAGTGCTTCCACTGGTTATAAACACCTTTTGTTATTGATTGAGCCAGGCAACGCAGCATTTTGCCAATGCGTAATTAAAGAAATGGCCCTAATATCATAAAACTGCATTTAAGAAAGTAAACGTGTATCATGGGGAAAGGGGACCGGGAAGAAATACCAAGCACTAAGCAAAGGGAGCAGGAAAAAAAATGAATCTGAATCCATTACAATAAAGCAGAAGTCCAAATATAATCCCTCACTACTAGCTTCTTCCTGCGTCATCCATTAAGTTTTAACAACTGGTTCGTAATCAGAAGTGCTTCCAGCGGGATGTTTATGCCACCATGTATCTATTTATGTTCAAAATCTTTAGACCATGGGCCAAGGTAGAATATTCTGTTTCTGTAAAAGTGCCACAGGGAGACAGTTCCATGTATGAGCTGAAGTTGCAACGTTAACAGAAAAGACCATTATAAACTGCAAGTTGGCATAGGCCGCTTCCGACTGGCCAACGACACCTCTCTTGACCCCCAAAGTGGTCCCGCTACTTGTGAAAGAGGTGTTGTCTGAGCACATGGCTGAGCTCTAATTCCGAGCAGTATGGTGACTCCCATAGGATCAAGTCATAATCTGCATTTCAAAATCCTGCCTCCTTCACCTGCAAATGGGAAGAATACAGGCCTACCTTCGGCACCTTGCCAGGGACCCTGATGGATTTGTTATTTACATTTTCCAAATTACCTTCTATGCTACATAAAGTGCTACTGTATTGTTAAGCAAAACAAAGAAGGAGTCCTGGGGCACTTTTAAAGACTAACACATTTATTTATCACATGAGCTTTCGTGGGAGAAAATCTCTCACTTCGTCAGACACTTGAAGACAAGGAGCAAAATACAGAACGGGAGCAAAATAAATGTACGGCTGCCAGCTACCCCTGTGTATTGTTAAGAAGAACGACAGCTTAAATGCCTATTTAAATGCACAACAAAATTGTGCCCCGCAGTAAGGCTCACAACTAGCCATGGGGGAAAAACATTTTATATAGGTTTAAAAAAATTCCTTTATCTAATCAACCCACATTTTCCTGTGGCTAAAAATAAACGTATGACTTATTTTATGGAAGTCAGATACTGATTGCACAATAAAACACAACCACTGGTTCTTACTGCCATTGATTTTAATCTACCAATGATTTAGAACTACGCTTAAAGAAAGAGCAGTATGTGATTTGAACGACATGGTACCCAGAAATGGAGGAGAGTGCTTCATGACACACATTCCAGCAGTCTAGAAGGAGATGAGCCATTATTGGGTCTACAGGCACACTTTGCACTTACTTTTAACTGCACAATTCAGATCAACTCAGAGTCTTTTGCAAACAATTAAACCTCACAACCAATGTGTTGCTCTGAACCAGGGAGAAACATAAAAGTGTTCTACAAAAGTAGTTGTTTTCAAACAAATGTGCGGAAGCTCTTGGTGCTTCACTTGAAAGAAACGTAAGTAATTAACACCTAGAGCAAGTTGTGGAAAGTATAGTTTTTAATTTTTTCCTTTAATAACAAGCCAAGATTTTCAAAGAAAGGAGCCTAGAAAGAGACTTATGTTCAGGCCTATAAATAAGGGGCTTGATATACAAAAATGCTGTATACCTAGGAGCTTTCATTCATTCCCCTAGGCTCCGATTTTTATTTTTGGGCGGGGGAAAGGGGTGGGGCCAGGGAGATTCCAGATGTTTTAGTTTGAAGCTCCAAATATTCTTTCCACCCTTTAGCAATATATAAATTTGCTAGTCCGTAAAAGTGCCACCAGACTCCTTGTTTATTCTCCTTTAAAGGAGGAAAGTCTTCAAAGGTAATTTCTAAACCTTATTTTGCCATTTGAATCTACAGCAGTGCTGGAAACGGAACAAAACACTGCAGGTTTGGTTCGGTTTTTCTCACCTCCTCTTCCTTGCTGCTTACATCTAGCATACCTAAACTCTCTATACATATTAACTCTCTATACAAGTTTGCAGCTATTGTGTACATCTGGTGGATAGGACCGGGGTGGGGGGGAGGCAGAGAGGGTAAGGGGGGAAAATGGTTTGCACAGCTATGTGCGACACACTGTTCCCGCCGCGGAACAAAAGTTCCGTGCCGCCAAACACTCGCCCCACCCTCCACCATGAGAAACTGCTACTGCCCAGAAGCTGCCGCCACACTCTGGCTCTGGATGGCTCTCAGAGACACACTTCCCTGCTCCTCGCGATACAGCGGTTGAGAACCGCTGGCCCAAGCAATACTTACAGCTGATAGTAATTCCAAGCTCCACGCCTCTTTTCTTGGGCAGTTTTACGTGGAAAGTACCACTGCTGGGAATGACAGACTCTAGAAAGCCAAAACACAGAAAACAATGAAAGTGGGGAAGAGACAGATTTTCAATTGCGTTGATAGACTCTCCTGAACGCCAGAGAAAATTAGTTTTAAGATGTGTATTTATAGGTGTTAATAAATGTAATGTACCATCCGATTTAATCCACTCAATGAACTCATGCTTAATGATGGCAGCCTAGATTTTTAGAAAAAATGTGGTTTGTTAAAAATATACATATTGCATATACTATATCTGGATAGTGAGTTATCAGGAAGTGCAGGATTCAGAGACAACTCTGCCAGCACACGCACACACACATGATGTATTCACACTGCAAATCCAAACATCTCAACTCTGCACCAGGCACTGCCACTAGTTCCCTCCCTCTCTCATGTAATCAGAAATCATGTAAAAAAAAAAAAAAAGATGACCTCCTCACATACTCAATTCACCTGCCCACTAAGAGAGAGAGTTCATGGATAAAACAGGATTTAGACAGGGATCTAATCTAATGTATGTCCCCATTGCTAGATCACATCAATCAGTGACTCTTACAAAAGCTATAGAATGTTTCTGGAGGAGGCTTTCCCTCTACTGGAACCAAAAAGGTCTAACAGAGGCTTTTGAAGAACATTATGTAATTGGTGAATCCCTCGGTTACATACCTGCCACGTCAAATTCTAACTCCAGCACAACTTTGTTGGTAAGTGCTGCATCACGCAAGAGCTGATTGGCTTCCTCCATGGTCCCATCTTCCGTTGCGATGCCATTGATGGAAAGTACTCTGTCTCCAACTTGCAGCAATCCGCATCTGCAGTCCAGATCAGAAAAGGAGGAAACACTCAATGAACCACCCTTGCCAGACAAGTCAATTATAATCTACAGAGAGATTTGGAAGAATTCCGTTTTTATTTTTCCAGTTGTTTTGATAGATAACATCAATGTTTATTTTTAAGCTTTTCTCCCTCTTTTTGTCAATTTAAATTTTCACAGTTGTGGGAAATAAGAAAATGGAGGGTCCGGCAATAAGACAGTAGCTGCCGAGGTTCAAATAAACAGTCAACATCACGTGTCAAAAATATACAGAGTAAATGTCCTTAGACCAAACTCAAAAGTTCTCAAGCACCATTTTTCCTAGCTTGCCTACCTGCAAATTTCAATCATCCCTGATTGACTTTTTTGTTGTTGGTTTGTGCATATACAGTGAAACATTTACCAATGAATATCTGATTCTTCCAAATCTTTTTATAGAAGACTATAACAGCTGAGAAATAACATCAAGTCACAAAAACTAGATACATAGTTCTAAAATGCACCACCTAATGAAGAGAACCTACTAAGATTACAAGGAACAAAC
This sequence comes from Pelusios castaneus, assembly GCA_007922175.1. NCBI lineage: Eukaryota > Metazoa > Chordata > Testudines > Pelomedusidae > Pelusios > Pelusios castaneus. Next base: position 11,076,814 of record ML685770.1, read on the forward strand.
TCACTGGTATGATATTTTCATAGAGTTTGACTTACTCTTTGCTCAGTTATTTTCTGTTTCCAAGAAGCAGTTCTTCAGGTTTTCTGCAGTGTACACAGAAAAATCTCTCTGCCAGCACTAGAAACCAATTCCACAGCTGTGAAATTAGATAAAAGCTAGGACAAACTAGCTGCCTTTGTTATCTAACCATATCTACCAGTCTACAGCTCTCTGTGTTTGCCTGAGCCCTCTGGAACCCAAAATAATGACACTGAAAATTACAGAGTTCTCTGATTAATATATGACTAATATCAAAGTTACAATCCAATGAACTCACTGAAATGTCTCAGCAAATTGGATAATCATTTATCCTTTGTAATTGCATTTCCCAAAGCCAAATGTACATTGATACTGTTTAATGGCCCTGAAAGGCCAATATTATTATTGTTTGATACCCTTCCAATATAACCATAACCGGCACTTAAAAAAAACAACTCCCAACTGGGTAACAACCTTTTAATTTGGAAGAAACCAAAGAACTGTAAAGTTAGGTCAGAGTTCTACAACTTTAGTATGCATGCCACATATTATGGGTTTCATCAGTACATGAGAGCAGAGTCTTTGTAAACACTATGCAATATCTGGAAGGGACCTCATGAGGTCATCTAGTCCAACACCCTGCTAAAAGCAGGACCACTCCCACTAAATCATCCCAGCCAGGGTTTTGTCTAACGGGGCCTTAAATGTTTCCAAAGATGGAGATTCCACCACCTTCCTAGGTAACCCATTCCAATGCTTCACCAGCCTCCTAGTGAGAAAGCTTTTCCTAATATCCAAACTCGACCTCCCCAGCTGTAGTTTAAAACCATTGCTCCTTTTTCTGTCCTCTATTACCGTCGAGAACAGCCTAGCTCCCTCCTCTTTGGAGCAACCCTTCAAGTAGTTGAAGGTTGCTATCAAATCCCGCCTCAGTCTTCTCTTCTGCAGACTAAATAAGCCCAGTTCCTTCCTTCTCTCCTCGTAAGTCATGTGCCCCAGCCCTCTAATCATTTTCGTTGCCCTCTGCAAACAAACCCCACTCACTTGCCTTAACATCAGAAAGAAATCATAAGGACTTCTGTGCATCCTCCACAGCTCATGGGATCTACCACGCTATTCCACAAGGTCATGAATGCAGGGCATTTTCCACTATCTGGGCCTTTCCACCGCCCATGGGGCAGTTCTGTCTGTCTCACACACAAACACCTAACCATTGAGTTATGGTGACAGGGGACTAAAGCCATGAAACCTTTCCAAAATTTTCTTCTCTCACATTCCTCTTTAGTTTCTACAGCCAAGCACTGGTGCTCTGCATACGATAAGTTTTCCCACAGAAAAGACATCCATCTTAGGTGCTTTCATCAGTCTTCATAAAGTGCCTTGAGATTCTTGGAAGACAAATGCTACAGATGAAAAGAATGAGTATAGTGGTATCTTCTTGAGTAAAGGACATTTCTTGTAACAAAGTTCACAGTGTTAGATGCCTTCACTTGGCTTTAAGGTCTATTCTAAATGAGCTTTGCATTTTCTTATGGCTGGTTCTATGCACAGATTGCATCCTAACAGGATTAAAATTTACTGGCAACTTTTACTGGTCAGTAATTTTTCTCATTTGTGAGCTCTTAGCCTATGAAGGCCAGTAACCCCATGAACAAATGACAATCTGAGCAGAGCTGGAGAACTCAGAACCTAACAGACTTTTAAATTTTTGGCACCCACACAGAAAGGAGAAAAGCTTTGCCCATTCTTCTGGTAAATGTGCACTCTCCAAAGGGCTGATCCTACAGACTCTTTCTCACTTAGATAGAGCCCTGAAGTCACTCTTGTAAGTCAAGATTGCAGGATCAGAGCCATACTTGGTTCAGCACCATATTTAGCCTGAGTCTACACTGGTTGATCTTCTGCGTTTGACTGAACGGTCAATCAAGACCCACCCAATAAAGGAGTTTGATTTAGTAACTCCACCCTCGGAAGAAGAGTAGAGCTGAGTCAAAGGGAGATATGCAAATTATTTTTCAAACAAGGAGTCCTGTGGCACTTTTAAAGACTAACAAATAAGTTCCCCATCTTCAAGCGTCTGACAAAGTGGGATTTTCTCCCATGAAAGCTCATAGGATAAATAGATTTATTAGTCTTTAAAAATGCCACAGGACTCCTTGTTTGTTTTACTGAACTAGACTAACATGGCTGCCCCTTTGGAAGTTATTTTACGTAGCTTGCACATCTCCCTTCAACAGCTGCTGAAAACAGTGGCAAGTGTAGACAGGGCCTTAGTTACACAAAGAAGAGAGAAACAGACACACATTTAGAGGCAACCCAGAGGAAATGACAGCCATCCATCCTACATCACTCCAGTTGCTGATGCAGAGGGCTGAATCACAGCTTAACTTCAAGCCCAGAGGGCTCAACCTGCCCCCATTAAGAAGAATGACTGAGGGGGAGGAAGAATGAGCTGTTACCACCAGCTGTAAAACTGATCGCAGGGGTGTGTTTCATGTGAAATGCCCATCACATGATAACAAACAAACACTGGATGGGTGACAAGTCAATTTGTCACCAAAGAGAAGCTAGTTTCTTCCTGCACTAATTGAAAGTTGCAGTAAATTATCTTTCTAAAGACAGCCTGGCACTGATCTGAAACAAAGAGCTCTGGTGGGGATAAGAAATGTATCCTCTCTACTTCGCTTGGATTCCCTCAGATCATTCCACAGCCGCCACACAGTCCTGTCAGCTCTATAAAGCTAGTTTCCACAGCCAGATGTTGCATCTCTCTCAGTAGCTATTGGGAAATGGCTAGTTGCTTTCCAGAGAATAGTAGCTATACTGAGAATTGACTGAAGTCACCTGAATTGCATTGCGTGCCGCCCCATTAAACAGAGAAAAACCCAGAGGAGGTGAGCAGGTGCGCCCAGCCAATGAGAGAGAGGTACGATGTTATCGTAAGACGAGGCAGACTGCACCTCCTTGGGGTGGGGGATGGCAAGGCAAGAAAAAACAAAGCAAGACCAGTGAAGGAAAAGTCGCATTCTTGGGGCCTGTATTCTTGCTCACACCAACCCGCTTCTGTTTCTCCTTCCAAAATGGCTCACTCTGCTGGCAAATGCTCAGCCAGCCTCCAACGGGACTCTGCAAACAAATGCTCTCTTGCACACAATCTGGGGAGCCCAATCTGTTTGCCCGGGTAGCCACCCCAACTTTTGTGCAGCATAGCGACGGCACGCTCATGAGGGAGCATGCTGAAATGGAGGCCAGGCACGGATGACAATTTAGCTTTGCAAGGGGAAGAAAATACATGCAAGTAGCAATTAGAAGAGAATAAAGTTCCTGGCCTGGACATCAGGTTACAGTAAAAACACAAAATCTTAGTACTGATTTTCTTTTGGACTCCCCACAAATCTCCGCTGTGGCACCAGTTGGGAGAAGCAGGACAATAGAGCCAGGGAGACCTCGGAGAATAGAAGATACAGCTTTCCTCTGCTCCCCCAGCCCTGTTTCACAGAACATGACCCTAGACACCTGCAGCATTCTGTTACATCAGGCAGGGCCATCCCGTGGGGGGAGGGGGGCCCAGGCCCAAGTGGTCAAAGTGGGGCCGCCACCCCCCATGCTGGAGGGGAGTGTGACAAGCCGACCGGCCCACTCTGCACCCAGGGAGCCGGCCCCAGAGGCCAAGGGCGCCTGTTGGGGGGGGAAGGGGCGGTAGAAGCCTGCTCCACCTCTGCCCCCGGCCCGGGAGGCCGCCTGCGGGAGGGAGCCGGTGGCCCCGGCCCCGAGCTGGGAGGTCGAGGCCGCCTGCTGGGGGGAGCCAGCAGTGTGGGGCAGGCCGGCCCAGAGGCCAGGCCCCACATGCTCCGCCCCTGGGCCTGGCTGCTCCACCCTGGGGGCGGGGAGGGCCGGTCAAAGCTCTCCCAGCCGTCGGAGATGGGGCACGATCACCCCGTTCGCGCCCCTCTTCTCTCCCCCCCCCACCCCGGGACGGCCCTGACATCAGGATGGTAACAACAGTATGGTGAAGGTGTTTTACGGTGGCTGAGAGGCTAGGGAAGGTGGCCTGCCATGCTGAAGGCAAAATACATTGCAGAAAGTAATTTTCAAAATCAAAATACGCCATGCGGCAAAGGAGGGCAGATAGTTCCGTGCAATCTGAATGGATAGAGGTGGCTGGTGGAGCAAGTCACGCTGGGTGGGCAGCTAAGAAGAAAAGCTGCCTGCATGACACATTAGATCCGAGCAAGGCTGTGCAGCAAGTCTCTGCTCTTGCTTGGCGCTTGGCAAGAGGATGAGAGAAGCGGGGCTGTTTCCAAGCTTCCCTGGGAGAGAAGGCTTTGTTAATGCCTGATTTATAAAAGCAGTTTGGGATTTCACAACACGGTCCAACTCCACCACATTAATGGGAAATAAAACCACCATGACTTTTACAAATTGGATTTTAAATCCAAACAAGAAAGATGCAGCCCTCCCAGCTGGTGCCACAGCAGGACGATATTTTCAGGGAGACCTCCGAGTATAGAAGGACCCCCCCCGCCCCATGTCACAGAGCACGATCCCAACCATATAAACTATATCTGCTGTGATGAGGTGCAAGACAGGTTGTCCCATGACATGGATACTGCAATGCAAAGATTCAGAGAGACTTTCTGAGCAACATAAAATGCCACTCAGCCCTCTCTGTGGTTGTGATCAATGTTTTATTTGTGCGGTATGGTTTGTGGAAGCTGAAGCCAGGCAAATAAAACATTAATCAAACCTGCAGAGATTTGTTGTGCTAGGAAAAGATCCACAGCAGGCACTGGGAGCTATTTGTTACTTCCATCACAGCATTATGCAGGACAGAACATCAGTGTAAATCACAGGCAGTTTAAGGAAAAGCTGTCCATAGGGATGGGGGGGGAGGGAGATCTGGCTAGTTTTGAAGCTAATGTTCCTCGTTCAGTGGGAGTTAAAAGTGAGGCCATAGCCAGAGAATGCCATGTAAAAATGGCCTCATTCAAAACAGCAACCTAGGCTTGAGCCCCACTGGTGACTTTACTGACAATGTTTTAAGACAATATTTGCTCCAGTCCAGGCATTCCACAGGAGTCAGTGTGACTCAAAGTACAATCTCCATTTGATTCTGCTCCATGAACAATCATTGCTAATCATTCCACCTCATCCTCAACATTGTCAGATACGTTTGAATGGCAAGGGTCTTTTCACTGGTTATGCTGCAGTAGGGAGGAGAAACAAAGACTGATTTTTAGAGCTTGGGAATTAGGAAAAACACCTTCTGTGTGGCCCTTTGGTTGGAAGATAGAGCATTGGTCCAAGACACTGGGAATTTTACAAGTCACTTAACTATGTTGTCCCTCAGTTTCCATGTCTGTAAGATGGCCATGATAAAACAGCCACCATTTTGAAGAGCTTTATGGACAAATACTGGAAAGCCGGGTATGTGTGCTATGTAATATTTTCTTCTGGCCTGTGAAGCAAACCACTCTACTACTGAGTTTCAGTGATGAACATATGGAATCCAATACGGTCATTTTCCCAGTCATTTCTGGCTGCAGCTGGACTTTGAAAGATGCCATGAAGAATGTGGCAGGCAAACAGAATGACAGACACCAGCAACCAACTGCCACAGAGCTAGGTGCTTCAGATACCTCTCACAAAAACCGGGGGATTACCCTCAGTTGAAAAGCAGATATCAGACAGCAGCACAACACTGCCATGAGATTCTGTAGCCACATCAGAAAAGGAACAAGGTTCTTTTGTGCATGCACCTGTGCGATGCCAAAAGAGTCTGTGGGATTCGCAGTCTTTGCTGCTGCACCAGAACCCACACATAGTTTGATTTAGGGCACAGGGCCAAGCGTGTTGCTTTACACAGGTCTCTGATTTGTCAAACTGCAGGCCTGCTGGGCTAATTAAGGTTAATTTTAACGAACTGTGATCATTTTGTGGTACGTTGCCTTTAATTGGTGTGAAAACCCAAATGCTGCAGCAGTGGCCAGTGCATACAAATTAATATTCATGCTCTCCTGGATGGTAGGGGGATTAAAATTAAGCTCCATACTGGAATATGAAGAAATGCAATATCCAATATGAAACAAACCATCAGCAAGTAGGCCCTACAATAACTAACAGAAGTCCAGCGCTGATTTGCTTTTCCCATACTGAATACATAAGCACTAAGCTGCACCCAGTCAGGAACTGGTGATCATAAAAAAAGCCTGCTAAATAAAAACAAGAGTTATGGGTGAAAGACATCTTTTAAAAAAGGAAAAAATCAGCAACATCATGCAGTGATCAAGGGCAAGGTCTCTAACCTCTCCGCTGGGCTGTCAGGCTCAATAAATCGGACGAGGGGTGGGGAAGACAGGGTTTCAGTAGCAAAGATCCCCCCCTGCAGCTGAAGGCCAAAGCCATTCAAGGGATCTCCCCTTAGGATCACCTCTGTTGTTTCTGTGTGAACAATCTGCCCACCGGGACCCACTGTACTAGAAGCCAGCGACACTGAAATGAGAAAGAGCATCAGAGACTCCAGTTAGCAGGAAGTGGTATGCAAGATCTGCAGCAATACAGCTTGTGTGTTTCCTCCATGCAGCAAGTGCACACAAGCCCTTCCCAAGTAGCCACTCTGCATCAATCCATGGTCAAAGAAAGTTGCCAGGCGAAGGGGGCCTGCAGGGAACACACATACAGAGGTGTATGCAATATACTGCAGGATCAACACTTATGAGGGATAGTGGGGCAAGTGGGGCAAGCTCATGATTTTCAAGACCTCAAGTAAGGACAAGACCTAAAAGGATGCAGGCAGGAGAGACGGGGGTTGATTAATTTGGGTACTGCAGGAAAGGTCGGAGGAGCAGTACAAATTAAGGGATTGAAACTAAATTTATGGCCAAGTTTTCCTGCTGGCAAAAGGTGAGGAAGGAAAGGGTACAAGGCCCACCACAGTCACTTCCACTGATTTGTGTCCAAGGCTTGCCCTAGTGAGGGCACTTGAGGAGGAAGATGACGGTGTTGCGAGCACTGAGATCAATACACCCAAGCAACGCAGCCCTCTAGCCTGGTACCCCACTCACATGAACTCTTGTAGTCCTTCTTCCTCTGTCTCCTCCTCATCATGGTGGCCCGTGGGCTCATGGGATGGGAGCTTCGAGGTAGTGTGTTTGAATTCTGGCAGGGGAAGCCGTGTGTGTTCATAGTGGGGGATGAGAAGTTGGCAGCCACAAGAGCTATGTGAACACAGAACACATTATGTCCTCACACAGAGAGCAATAATTCAGCAGCAGCAGCAGCAGCAGCAAACAAGCCTCTCTCACCAGCATGTTTAAAAGCAACCCTTTAACTCACCAGTTATACAGTAAGCAAGCAACTACTTCAAAAGATTACAACAGGTATGCGCTTCCTGCTGGAAACTCCCATTGCCCAACCAGCCATGTACACACTGGTGCGTTTACTGTAGGGCTGCCTGTGAATACGCTGGGCAGCCTGGTGTGTTACTATAGGGCTGTCTCCTCCTTAACCAAGTATCTGTGGATTGCCTCCCTTGCAGCACATCATCATTATTGAGGAGCTGCTCAAGGGCATGACAAACTGGGTATGCTGGTGTGCTATTATAAGGGCTGCTCAGCACACCGCTTCCATTGTAGGGTTGTCTGATCCCCTGCCCCCATGTGCTAGACAAGTGTTTCTGAACTGGAGTTCCGAGGAACACCATTGCTCCGTGAACATAATGAACGTGTTCCACGACTGACTCCGACCCCTTCTTGTTAGGGGAGGGAGGTTGAGCGGGAAGCCAACGGGTGCCTGAGACATTTAATATGCCCCAGCCACAGCAAAGCGTCCAGGTGCGCATCCATGTCTGCTGAAACCTGGCTCCTTTGCTGAAGCTGGGGCATTTTAAAATGTCCCACCACTGTTACCAATAACATCCAAATTGCTTGGACATAACTTCAGTGGTAAGACTTTCTTTGATGAACCTTACTCCAAGAATAGATTAACTTTGTTCAAGCACACAGGCCCAAAATTCCCATTAAAACCTGAGTAATACTATTTTAAGTTGTGTGCATAATCATTCTGTATCTATTTTTCAGAAATAAATGCATGTTGTATTCATAAAATTGTATTCAATTTGGTTTCCTGAATCATATTAGCAGAAATGCACAGTACACAGATATTACAACATTACAGCCAGTAAATACTAGCTTTTTCAAGAAAGTTTTCATCAGGTGTTCCCTGGTAAAGTAATTAATACCTTTAGGTGTTCCCTGGTCCACTAAAACTTGAGAAACACCATGCTAGACTACAAACACACACTGGAAAAACCCCCTCATTGCTGGCTTTTGGACACAGAATTTGGAGATCAAAGAAGTGATGGGTCTCATTCTGGACAAACAACCCTGACAGTGTTCTTTAAGCTTTCTGTGGGACGGGTGCAGTCAGTAAGTTCAACAGCAGAACTAGCTCTTGTGGTGTGCGAGAGAAAGACAAATGCTAAGTGCAGGGGTTACATTTGCAATAATCTTGGCTGGAGGTCTGGTTCCAGGTGGGGGTCTTGCAGTGCCCGGGATGGTGGGTGTGGCAGTAGTTGACACAGGGATCCCAGCAATGATGATGGTCACTCTTCTGCACCTTGACTGGGAGCAGCACACATGAGAAACAAAACCACAAAGACAGGAAGAAGAACACAAAGATAAGCAGCGAGAAACAGAAACCTTTGAGAAGTCAGCCAGCGGGAGAGCTGTGGAGATCAGTTAATTAATGCACTAGCCTTTTGCCATTGGAAACTCAGGGTCTTGTCATGTTACGGTAATTGTATTGAGCCAGGCAGGCGTCTCTCCCATACAGATCCGCCATTTGCAACAGGGCCTGGACCACGTACCCAACTTCCACATCCGCCTGACACCTCATCAGTAATTTTGTTTGGGTAGGAAAGCAGCGTCAGGATGAAACGACAGAGAGTTGGTGGGAGCAGTAGGGATGCGTCACTGAGGAACGGCACGGCACAGCACCACCTGGATGATGCGGATGCTGGAAATTTGCTTCCCAAGAGCTAAGTTTCCTTTCCCCTCACAGCCTTTGGCCTGACTCGAACCTGAGTCATTACCATCTGAAAGCGGCACACCTTTGCTACCGCTGATGCAGACCAACCAACGGTAGCACCAGCGGGGTTATTAATTTATTTATTTTTGGGTCCGGGGGGGTGGGAGTGGGGGGGGCTAAAACTCCCAGACTTAGATAGGGCCAAAGCAAAATGAGTTCTGTGGTGTGGTCTCTGTCTGTTTACCAGCGCTCACGTATCCACATAAAAAATGGCTCCCCATTAAAGGCTGAAGAGGCTTTAATGGCCGAACCGTCTGCTTATTGGAGCAAAGGTGACTTAACAGAGTAGCACAGGAGCGCCTGCCTATGCTGAACATCGTCTGGGCATGCTGGGGGAGAGACATCATCTGGCCCTTTTTACCAGCATTAAATTCACCAACAAACGGACAGCATCACACCGAGGACAGGGCCAGTCATGGTGACAGGAGGGACTCCTGTCATGTTGAGTCGTGGGCTGCAGAGCGCTCGCCCAGGCAGGAGAAAGATGGAAGGGTTTTTGATTTTTTTTATCAACCTGATTAACACTCAAACCACACAAACTGCACCCAGAGCCACACAGGAAAATGGAACATACGGTACAGGAAGAAAAAGCTTTAAACCACATGGTACTGATGCAACACTTGCCATACACTGAGGAAGCCATACAATCGCTTTGCTTTTTATTCCTTTCCCCCAGCCCAACCTGTAGGGGGTCCATGACAGCCCAAAGGTTTGCCTGTGCGGATCGGACTATAGGATTAGGACCGCCTAAAGATGTTGTCTCTGTGGGGCAAGGACTTCGGCTTCATGATTACCTATTTACTGTGCCATGCACCTCTTTGAGGGAAACAGAGAAATGAATACCAGGATGCATACACATTTTCCGCTCTATTTGAAGAGACATTTGGATGTTTTCTTACCAGGGCCCAGCCCAAGACCTAGTCAGCTGCATTGACTTGGTTTGATTTCCTGTGCCCAGAGCACTGGGATCTATTTCCCAGGCTATGTGTACTGCACCATCTAGCTGTGTTTTATTTTTTTCCCCAGGGGTGGGCAACATTTGACAAAAAGAGTAAATTTGCAACAGTCCTTTCCAGCAGAGTGCAAACTGCATCCCACAGCTGATATTCACTGTAGCCATGACTTATACTGGGGCTCCTCTGACCTTGCACTAACTGATAACCATCCTTCACAGATGAGATATTCCCTGTGAATTGAACTCTCTTTCCCAGTGTAATTGCTAGCAGAACAAGCAGTACCACATCTTAGAGAGGAACAGATCTCTGACAAGGACACCAGCTCGAATAGTGACAGACCACACAGGGTTGATCTGAAAAGCCATCTTTCCTGATGATTTAAACACCAGAAATAAATTCTGCTTACATGATACCCATCGCGCTGGAGTCCTCCATGGGCACTTTACAACAATCACATTGTTCAAGTCAGGCATTTCCTCTGCAACCCTGTGTACTTATTTCTCTGATTCCCTTGGAATTTATTTAGTGAATTGAACAGATTGTCTTTCACCTAGTTTTTGAAAGATGTGGCCGCAGCGGTGAAGTTTTGCATTCTGTGAATATAGGGGACACTGTTCGGTAGCTTAGAAGAGGGATACCAACCCTCCAGGACTGCCCAGGAGTCTCAAGTAATTAGTCTTTAATTAAAGATTATGTCATGTGATGAAACCTACACAAATAGGTGCAATCAAAACTGGCAATCCCAGTGTAGATCCAAAAGAGAGAAGTTGTGTTCTTATAAAACCAAATATTCAACTATATTTTATTAACTAATAGGAATTAATTAAAGAATAGTAATTAATATTCTTGTGTGTGTCTGTGGGGCATCCCCCACCTATCCCCTGCTGCTCTCCAGAAATTGATACATTAGGTCAGAGGTGTCAAACTCATTTGCTATGGAGGGCCAGATTTGACTTAAATGTACTTCAAGTGGGCCGTACATACCATAAATCAAAATACTACGGCATTCCAGAGTGCTGTGCATGTGAAACCATGCTCCATGAGACCACTCTCTGTCCCCCTAACATAGAGAGAGAGAGAATGTGGTCTTGCGGAGCACGGTCTCGCATGCTTAGCACTCCATGATGACACTCTTGCAGCATTGCGGAGCACCGGGTATGCGAGACCTCTCTCTGTCTCTCTCTCTCTTTTAGGGAGAGCGTGTGGTCCCGGCAGAGCACAGTCACGGGCCGGATGGAATCAGTTTGCAGGCCGCATGTTTGACACCCCTGCTCTAGGCCTTACGCATCTGCCAATCACCAAGTTGGCCCGTTTTGCATTGCATGGCTCATTTTATGTACCGCCCTCATTTGTTCTCAGATTCACATGAACAGGCTTTGGCATAAGTGTTCAAAGAGGGAGGCAGAGTGACACCCCATATCCTGCTCCACAACCGGCACTATGGACTCTTACAAGAGGAGTTTCTCAGTGATTAACTCCCGGAACCACATATGATGCAAATTCATCCCTGTGCTGGTGTGAGCTCTGGCATTGGACAAAAGGGAGGCAGCTTGTGCTTTTCTTATTCCAGGCAGTCAGGGGTCTGCCCTCCCGCTTCCTACAGTCTACCCCTGCCCTAGCATTGGGAGTGTGGAGGGGAAGGGACTCACATGGAGGAGGTGTTAATGCCCTCGGTGCAGGGGTTATTCACTAGGAGTGGAGGTTTATCTCTGATCTACTGCCCTTTTGCATCAACCTGGCTGGTGTGAAGAAGAAGCCACAAGGCAAAATCAAGTTTGGCCCAAGAGACAGAGGGCTCCTCATTCCCACGGAGGTCAATGGGAGCAGAACATGCTCAGTGTCTTGCAGGACCAGCCACCACATGAAAGTTGCAGATGGCTGCAAGGCATTTTCCAGCTCTTGGACCCAGAGAGGACAGCCGAACACTCGGCTGAGTGCCCAGCTCGCTGGCCAGCTTTTCCTTTGTCGGGATTGTAAAACTAGGAGCTGCCCTCCTTGATATTATATATGTGAGGGTGAAGTACAAACACTGCCCTTGATCCACAATACAGAGCTGTGCTTCATATCAACCAATGTGCAGCTTAAGGTCACCCGTTTGTTATGACCCTTCATTTGTTAAAGAGTTTAAATGGGAGCAATTGTCACTTTCATGCTCTTTGCCTGGAAGTGTCATAATCAAGCTAAGAAATTTGCACTCTGGATTGCTACTGCAATTGACTGATCTCCTTAGTGGGGATGGGGAAAATGACTCGGCACACATACTAAGCCCTCCCTCCATGAAATGTATCTCCTGAACCCATGTGTTTTGAAAGGCGATTAGAAGCCGAGCACTGACGCACAAAGGAGAATGGCTCATTTTAATAGTTGTTGGGAAAGGATTCGTTTTCCATTTTTCCTGGGCTCCTGGGTCAAGTCATTAGCTGCTCTGTTCAATTGCTCTATTTCTGCTCAAATTAATCTAGGTATTTTAGATCTTTAAACTTCCGGAAAAGGAGCAGTTATTTGGTTTTACTTTCTACTGATCATGCTGAAAAAAATATTACAAATTCCCCTTTTCCGAAGTTCCCCTTACGGGGTAATGAAATGAGAGCTTCACCTCAGGCTACTACCAATCAGCAGCTGCCAAAGGTGTGCATGCCAGATTGGTGCCCAGCAGCCGGGCGACTGAGCCAGCACAGCAGAGGTGACTAATACTGGAGGTTACACTAGCTGATCCTGGACACGAATAAAGCCTAACAGTCCATCTGGATTTATCCAGGCCCCAGAACCAGCAAGCTGGCTGTACAGAATGTGAAGCCCAAAACAAAGCAGAGTAGGATTGCAGCAAATATTGTGGTATTGTCACTGAGGTCAGACTAGATTTAGATGAGGCTCCAACCCAGAAAGAGGGATTAAGGCAACATCTATGCTTGGAACTGGGGGGTGGGATTCCCAGCTGACGCGGACATATTCCAGCTAGCTCTCATCTGGACCATCATCCCCAAGATTGTAGAGGAGCCACATCTACACAGACAACGAGCTACATGTATAAACCCACCTGGAACCTGTGGGTACCTATTCTGGGTGAGGGGCTAGCATAGGACACTGCTGTCCAGGCTGCCACAGCTTCCCTACTATTTTTAGCATGCTAATTCAGAGGGGAGCTGCCACTAGCAGACCCACGCAAGCCAGGAATCAATTCCCTAGCTCAAGATGAAGAAGGAACCTACAGGCACATCTACACTGCAACTGGAGGTGTGACTGCACCACCAGTTGATATCTCCACGAGATCACAACCACAAATATCAATGGAGACATAGCAGCAGAGGCTGTGCATGGGCTAGCAATGTAAATACATACCCAGGGTCCCTAGCATGCATGTATGGCCTGCACTGGGGGCCATGCCAGTCTGTCTACCTTGCTATTTTTAGCTGTGCAAGGTTGGGTATGTCTACCCACACTAGAGTGACTAGATGTTATAGGAAAAGTCCCAATATTCAGGATTTTTTCTTAGATAGATGCCCATTAATCCCCCCATTCCCTGTCCTGATTTTTCACACTTGCAATCTGGTCACCCTAACTCATACTGAAATGACACCTCGGATTACAGTAGAAACTTACCGTAAGATGGAGAACCATAACATTTCCTAGCTCCATTCCGGCTCCATTAAAGTCAGAGTTTTGTCATTGACTCTTTTACAGACATTTCCTCTCATTGAATCTTCCACTCTACCACCACCTTCTGTTCAGACACAGTAGGCACGTGATCAAGCAACAACAAATATAGCTCTGCTGAACTGGAAGAACAGCGCTCATGTTTCATCATTTTTTCCATAACTAGACCAACTTGCTGTCCAGTTCTCCGTCTACTGGCATCACTTACTAGACAAGTGCCAGGCACTGCACAATTAAAGATGACAGATACCTATGTAGGGACTCTTGAATAGCAAATATTTTGAGTTCCACTGTAATAATTGGGCGTACACATTTATTTTAACCATACAAGCAACTAAAAAAGAAGTTCATAGAACATCTCAATAACCTATAACAACAAATGTTGTTTAAGAGTATAACCGCCCTAACGCTGAATTCGTCTAAACAAAACACCCAATGTAATTCAAAGACTATGCTAAAAGCGTGCTTAGTAAAAACAAAAACTGCAACACCAAAAATTAACCTCAAATATTATGCCAAATTAATAAACAAGGTGACAAAATATAAACCACCCACTATTCCCTATATAAAAAAGCAATAAAAACTTTTAAAAAATTAAAATAAAAGCAATTAAAGCCACCTTCACCATCAAAACCGCCACTCTTCCCATCTGCTAAGACCTTGGGCCTTCATCACCTTAATCTTATGTGATGTCCTGATCAAACACGCAAAAAAAGAGGGGAACCTAAATAACACTGTCACTTCTACTAGCCCCAGCTAATCCCAAAACACCCTCTAAAAATAATTAAATCAAACTTTACCATCAGCAACAGCAGCGGCTCCAACCCATTAACACAGTTTGATGTTAAATACTTAGTGGGTTATATTAGCCCAATTAGTCCAGCTAAATTCAATACAAAGGTACTAAGGATGTGACCTTTGCAAATCTTGTGACGCTGCAGGTTTCCAAATCCTATATGCCCATACAACCTAGATGCCAGCCACTTTTTTCCATTCATTTACTTGACAAACTCCATCTAATCCAATGCATTGCAGGAGAAGAATGTCTGTTTTTCTCCCCAGATGTCTCTTTCTGGAGCTATCCAATGCTAGGTACAGGTTATGAGAATCATGGCAGAGATGCTACATAAGCATTCAGAACAAACACCATTGCTTGGCTTCTCACATACCTGTCTCTGGTGGTTTCAGGGGGTGTCTGCTCTGGTGAGCAGGGAGTATTTCCAACTTGACATTTTCCGAAGTGGTGGCTAAGAGCTGAGTGGCCTCTAACAAGGAACAGTGCTCTGTGCTGGTGCCATCGATGGAGAGGATGTGGTCACCAATGTGAAGGGCTCCACACCTGCAGACAAGGGATACGGCCTGTTATGGAAGTGCACAGATGTAGCTCATGTGGTTAGGACTAGAGGCAAGCAAAATTCAGCAGTGTTGGTTCTCAGGGGTATCATGTGAACCTGTTTTTTTCTCAGTTTTCTGACCTCCCTTTTGATTTCCATTTTCCATCAAATGAAGCAAAAACTCAAAGTGAGACAGTCAAGTTTGGATTGGTTCAGTTGAAGCCAAATTAGCGCCCCCCCCCAACAAAACAAAACAAAAAACCCATGAGTTTCTAATAATTTTCATCCACAGATAAGGCAGGAGAGGTTGGCTAAAAAAACAGCAACCTTCTCTAGGAATCCTGGAATCCAGTGAATGAATTCAATGACAAGGCTATTACATTAATCCTGGCCAATGACTACATGAAGGCCTGTATTTTCTATACTCTAGCATAAAAGGGTAGTGCATAACATACCGGCTCAAGCCAGAAACTTCAGCTCTAGATTTTTGAACACTTCAAGGCCTGAAGTTCTTCAGATGCAGGACTTGTATTTGGGCTCAACTCTCATATGCCCTGGCTCAAATATATTTTTGGTGAAGGGAGTCCAATGAGAATTTTTAGCTCACCAGTTTTGCACAGAATCTGTGGACATTGCTAAATACACACATTATTTTTCTAAGAACTACTGCGTTGCAGAGAGGAAAGTGGAATGTAACTAACAGGGAACAAAGTAAGCAGAGGAGAAGATAAGCGCAACAGTTGCTCTGGTTCATACCTGTCCACCACGCTGGCAGGCTGGATCTTGTCAATGACTATGATCTGTTTATTCCGATGTGTGCCTGTCGTCAAAGTGATCCCTAGTGTAGATCCAGGAGTTTTGGCTATTTCCACTAGTAATGGACCAGAAGCATTAGCTACAGTATCTGAAAAACAAAAATAGCACAGAGTTTTAAGACACTTCTATTTCAGTTTTTATCCTATTATAAAGGCAAGGACTTGGCAATTTGCATGTTCAATATAGACAGCATCTTAAATACTTAGGTCTCTGAATCCACCCCTTGCTGCACCTTTACTTCCTCTGGTGTAAATACAGTAAGCTGTGTGGCTTCTAAACAAAGATGTGGTAATAGAATCTAGAGCTATTACAAAGTTTCCCCAATTTACACATGATCACCTTTTACTACATTTATGAAGTAAGATCAGGCCAGACAGCATTCTAAGACTTTGTAATATGTTTATAAAAAATATTAAAAGCAAACCACAGTGCTGGTCTCTGGGGAGGTTAGAGAGGGTTGCATAACGGAAACGATGCACCAGGCCTCTTCCTAGAAAGGAGCCAAGAAAGCAGTGCAGAATAGAATCCTACACTGTAGGATATTCAGAGAAAGGCTAATGGGTCTGCACACAAGTCTGGAAGCCAGGAACTACTCAAGTAATCATGACTCTGACACAGATTCCCTCTCTGGCCTTGGACAAATGACTTCACATCTGTGCCTCAGTTTAGTCATCTCTAAAATGGAGCTAAAGACCTATGTTTAGCAACCTATTACCCGACAGGAGTGAGAAGAGTTTGTAATCTGTTAGTGTCTGCAAATACTTTTTTATTATTACTACCCATCAGGTGCCATATTAGAGACTGTGCCTGCTCAGATGCCATATTAGAGACTGTGCCTGCTCAGACAGAAAGACACATACTAAGATTCACCTATTAATATCTTAACTCCCTTCACATCTGACAAACTATTTCAAGAGAAGGGGGGAAAAATCCGGACTTCAGGCAGCTGACTGCCTAGATAAAGGTTTCCCTCTCCCCACATCCACATAAGATTACCGAAGGCTATCTTAAAGCAGCAGAATTTATGAAGCAGATTAAAGTTTTAATGATATGACACATTGCCCAGCTAGAGATGGAGCCTCCCCAAAGCTCTGGGATGCCTGTAGATGGACAGCTTCACAGAAAGCCAGCCATCCACTTCAAAAGAGAAGCTAACATAATCATCTCTGAGGATTCCTGATTCAGTGCCTCCAAGGCCCTTGATTATTTTGGACAAGACTTTCCCTTTTCCACAACATGTGCACACCTACATTGCTCTAACGCACTAATGTTATGTGACTACCGTTAGCTCCACGGCTCAACTCTGGCTCTCAGATAAATGCAGACAGACACTGATTTTCTAGAAACAATCAGGTGAGCAGAAGTGCCTCTACCTGGGCTTTTGCCAGAAGATGTGCAGAGCTTCAGTTTTCTATTCCCTTCCCTATTCACAATGGCCTTCTACTCATATTGAAATGCCGTGTTTAAGCTTGTTTGAACAAGATTCTAGCTAAAACAGTTTTTAATACATTACACTGAAAGTTGCTAATTCGCGCTAGCCAGTGAGACTTTGATCCAAAGACGGTCACAAACCTCGT
This sequence comes from Pelusios castaneus, assembly GCA_007922175.1. Lineage (NCBI taxonomy): Eukaryota > Metazoa > Chordata > Testudines > Pelomedusidae > Pelusios > Pelusios castaneus. The sequence continues at coordinate 11,094,256 of ML685770.1, forward strand.
TAAAGTCAACAGGTGTGTCACACATTCTTTCAGATTCAATGAAAGGAGCAATTAAATTAAGACTCTTTAGGTAGCAGAGAGAGCTACCGGTACAAACAATGGAGTTACTGCCTAAGGCACAGGCAGGTAGGAGCTGAGGGATTTGGGGCATATTGCAACCTGTGTTTGTTAGAGGAAGAGAGCCTGGAGAAGCATTTGTGAGCGTGACAGCCGACACACAGAGCGCTCTGGAGAGGGAGACGGAGAATTCTGAGCAAGGAAACTCTTTGCTCTGGTCAGTTTCTACGATGTACAGGTTTGAGGGTTTTTTAAAATTTTGGTAAATAAACAAGAATGCAAACGAAGAACTTCCTCAATTCGTTTAACTGAGTTCCCCTCCTAAGAGAAACAACTGTGTAAGGCCCCTGATATTGGCCAACTGCTCAGCCTAAAGGAACAACCCAATCACAAATGGAGGCGGCATTACAGCATTTCTCTGTTTCGCATGTAGCGCTCTTGACCCTCCCCTCTCCCCCAGATTTTGTTAAACTCCCTCTGGGTAGCTGCTTTGGCAGCCAAGCATGCACCCTGCGGAGAGAAGGGATAAAAGGAATTTCCCACGCTACAAATGTGCAGAACTTCCTGCGTAGTGACACTAAGTCAATTGCAAATTCAGTCAGTTCTTGGAGCTCATGTACTGTTTCGGGGGTCACCCCTCAAGGTCAGACAGACATTTTGTCACCGCCCAGCTCACACAGAACAGCCCATTAGTCTTCCTCTGCTTTCCCAGCAAGAGAGCCTTACAGAAGTCTTCAGCTAAAGTCAGTGGGCAGGGAGGCAGTTGGGGAAAGGAGAGAGGGTGGAGAACACAGCAACCATCCGCCTTCTCTACCAGACAGCATCTCCAAACTGTGAGTCAATCTTAAAAGCCTTCAGCTCAGTGCTTTGTGCAGCAGCAGATATGGCTCTACAAAGTCACTATTTAAATAGCGCATATTGCTTTAGAAGAGCCCATGACAGAGAATGTTGACACAGGAAATTTGCTACGGCTGCTGCTAAATAAATGCTACAGTAAATAGCAGGGCAAAGATATTCAGAACTGCCTTCGGGATCCGGACACTCGATTTTCATTCATTTTAATGGAAGTCCAATATAGCTCGTTAGGAAAGCAGACTGCCAGTACATTTGGAAAGGACAACAGTTCAGAAGATCGTCTCAGCACCTTCTAGCCATTGGGTTCGCAAGAGACAGCAATCAAACCGATACCTGGACTCGGCAGGTCAGTCCTCACCACTGTCGCGCAAGGGCCCTGCCACGGCAAGTTGTAACCTATGCTCCCTTGCTTAGGTTTTATATCTTATCAGTGTCCAAGTTAACTTGCTTCATTGCTACTGGCAGCTGGATCTCCATGGCCCTAATGAAGCAACAGGAAGTACACCAGGCACCACATTCCTCTTCCTGCCATCGCAGTAGGTGGAGCAATGCCTAGTGGTTAGAACCATGACCGTGAATGGGGACTTTTGCCACTCATATGTTGCAGGACTTTGGGCAGGTCACTCCGCCGTGTGTGCCTTACATTTCCCAGCTGTAAAAAGGGAACTATCTAATTGAATATTTATAAAGGGCTTTCTATCCTCAGATGGAGGACTTAATCTGTACCAATGATTACATTTACCAACTTTCACGCTGCCCCTGGGAGGTCCATTCACCCTACTTCAGAAGCAAACTAGAAAATAACCATTGAATGGGGGAGACAAGGAAACCACACTCCTGATATATACCTCCCCTTTATTACTGTCCGAAAGAATTAAGGATATTTCTCCTTTCAGCCCCAAACAATCTCAGGAAAAGCTAGCCAGTGAGAGAGGAGCTTGCAATAAGGTAAGCAACTGCAAAATCTAAATTAAGGAAAAAATCATGGAAGGGCATTAAAGGCATTCATTTTTAATTCACTTTAAATCAGTCTAAGTGTAAAAAGGCTCCATTCTGCTTCACGGTGGCGAAGCCAGCATCTGCCAAGCCACGGGCTGCCTCGCCAGCTCTGTTGACAGGATTTCCTCACACCACATTTATATACGTGCACCTCCCATGGGGACATTATTGCCTTCATGCAGAGCAGAGGAGACGGAACTTCTAATTGTTTCTCTGCCTCCCCTAAAAAATGTAAATACCCGTCCAAACAAAAATGTATTTGCCTAATGGATGAAGGCTTAGAAATAAGATCCCGTCCCCCCCACCTTATTTGGACTACAGTAATAAAGAGTAAATAATTTCACATGAAGTTATATGTACAATGATGCTGAGAAGCAGTCAAAAAGGAACACAGGGCAGAGGGAGCTGGCATATTAGCGGTTTTGATGTCACATTCCTGCCACTTTCTCCATTTATTCTAACATTTTAAATAATAAAAGTCATATTGGTGTGCTTCTTGTCAAAATGAATCAATAAATAAAAGCTCAGCCCTTCCAGCCTCAGACAATGACAGCAGGGCAAATGCATCGTTGATTTCACCTCTAGGAGGTTAGGAAGAAACTCTTTTTGGAGGAACTGTCCATTTTTTATACTCACGCACACACAGTATCTTCTTCTGATGTATCTGGTTTTGGCCACTGTACAGGAATAGGGACTCAGCTAAGAACGGCTGTACCAAGTCAGACCACTATTCTAAGCTCCTTCAAGCCTAACATTTAGGTGTAAAGTTATGAAGAAATAAAAGAGACCTTAACTGAATCTTTTAGTGTGACTAAGTCAGGTTTTAAAACTATAACCCCTAAACAAAATACAGACCAGGGATGCATCTTAAAAGCCTGCTTCTTACCCAGCATTACCAGTTTGCATTTGCACAGACTCTTGGAGTCGTGAAGCTCTACACACACATTTCATTATGCAGAACACCCCTTAATCCAATTCACCTGACTCCCCAACAAAAGGCAGAAAAATAGCAACCACTAATGAAGAGTGGATTTTCCTTATTGAGATTTCTAGAGCTGCTAGTATTTAGAAAGCTACACATAAACTAGAGCAAGAATGTTTTGTTTCTCTGTCTAATGAGTGAATAATTCTGGAGACATCTTCTTATGACACCACTGTGCAAAGCTCTCAAAAGATTTCCACTTGGAAAACAGCTCTCTCTAGCCCTCCGATCCTTCTCTCCTTGAGAAATTCATTAATGCTCTGTGGATTGCAGCCACCTTTGATTTCCCACCTTGCTGGCAAATCAGAAAACAATTCATCTCATTAGCCTCCTCTCTTGCTGGCTCCTGAGCTCAGACATACTAGCTTGGTATGTGGGTTTGGCAGGAAATGCTGTAGAAACAGCTGGTTCAGCTTGTGACCCTGATAGTGACAGATAGTCTTTTGGAGACTTGCACATGGCACCAAAATCCAAACACACAGCTCACTGAGCTTCCATAGCCAACACACCTTTGGACTCTGCTAACTTTAAATTAATTAACTATGCTTCCTGCAGTAACATAATAATAAATAAATAATAATAATAATCCTTTCTCCCACAGTCTAAAATTCAAAAACTTAAATAATGGGTGTGTAGAAAATTGTTTGGAGGGATACTTCCTCATCCTCTGTCCTTTTCTAGCAGGTGTTCTTTAACTGAGAATTTCCATGGATCATTTTTTGTTTCTATGAGAAGTGGACCTGAACTAAAAGCTATGAAGCTGAACATCCGCAAACTGAGTTATGCTCACGGTCTCAAACCAAAATACGTTTACATCCAGTAGTCAACTCTTGCGTCTCCAACACAGTCTCCCATCCAGATTTACCATATTCGTTGTCTTCCCAGATAGCATATGACCCACATTCTATACCCGTTCTGCCCAGCCCCTGGGACTTCCTGTCTCTGTGGCCTGATCTACACTATTTCCTCTCATAAAAAGAACCACCGTGGCCATCACTGATGAAAACAGAGTATCAGCAGCTTCACGTACTTTAGACCCTTTATTATCTAAATCTACTCAGAGCTCTGCAAGCATGGGTCAGATTCTGCCTTTCCTATTCTGAGCAGTACCTTACTCAATCATTTCCCACTGAGATCAATTCATGCCATTGGCATAACTCCTAATAACAAGTATTGAGCCTTTCAGGCACCCACTGAAAAGTCTGCCCCAGAGCAGCTCTTTCAGCTTCCCAATTCACTCATCCTTACCCATGATGGTGACATCGTACTCGATCTGGAAGAGCGCCTCCTGGCTACACTGACGCAGGATATTCAGTGCATCAGCATGAGTTACACTGTGCAGGGGAATCCCATCAACACTCAGCAGCCTGTCTCCAATTTTCAAGGACCCTTCCCTGCAGGAAGCCACAGGCACAATTCAGTACACATCTTAATCAAACAGAATCTCAACATTCCCTGGACAATAATGTAGAGTATTTACAGTCTGATGCCTATCACGTTTAATTAGCAGAATAAAAAGACTGCCTCAAACTCCTTAATACACTACTTTCTATCATAGAAATGTTGGCCCTGGAGAGATTTACGTTCAGCTAATTAAGTGATCATTTTGGAAGAGGCACTTTAAGGCATAACTGACATGTCCCTCCATGAGACCAAGATATATCTAGATAACCATCCTATGACCACATTTGGGCTATGACTACACTTACAAAGTTAAGTTGACTTTGTTAAGTCGACTTAACAGCAGAAATAGCCGTTATATTGGCTTTAAGTCTACTTAATAAAGTCGACTTAGCGTTAATCCCCATCTACACTGGTCTTAAGTCAATTTAAAGAGTCGACGTAAGGCTTAAGTGGACCTAAAAGCAGGTATTATTAAGTCGACTTAAGCTTTCCTTAAGTCGACTTAAGGAAATGCTTAAGTCGACTTAAGAAAAGCCCAGTGTGGACGCGGCTTTGATTAGGTCAGCTTAAGCCTCCTTAAGTCGACCTAACTTGCCAGTGTAGATGCACCCTTAGAGATTACCCTACAACTTCACAAGACCTCCAAATTGAAGGCCATAATCAAATGCCTCAGAGATACAGGTATGATGAATCTCAGGATTTTATACTCTGAAGTCTGGTTAGAGCTGTCCATATATTTTGTTTAACTTCATTGCTAGCGGTAGTAAAATGTGAGTGAGCATTACCTGTCTGCTGGGCCACCTGGCCTCACATAAGTAAGTACTAATGGTCTGGATTTGTGCCAATCTTCATGGGCTCCTCCTATAACAAAATGAGAAAAGCCGTGAGTAACTCATCTCTAGAGCTGAAAGCCCTTGTTGTCTGAATGGGGACAGTGAGGGTTGAGAGACATTTTTCATTTCATAGCTGACAAAGCCTGCAAGCAGAGACTGTTCTGGACAGCTAGCCAGCAATCCTTGAAGGTTAGTTAATACGCACTTCAATGCACAGTTTTCTTTTTCATCTGACGTTTTCAACATTCATTTTCACTTATCCCTTTCCTTCCCTTACTCTCACACTCAAAGACACCTCAACCACCATTTTGCACGCCCAGTCTTTATTACGAATCATCCTTGGAGAAGTCACTGACCTCTTAGCACAAAGCCAAAACTGTTTCCCTCCTTGTACAGACACACCTCTATGGTCTTTGGAATAATCCCAGAGCTGCTCTCCGGAGCTACGTGAGGAAAAAAGGAAAAAGATACTAGTAACCTAAATATAAGTCCCCCATTCCTCTGAAGACTAGGAAATAACAGCATTAAAATACAGCTTCATTTATATTCTAGATTTCCCCATATCTGCCTAGACTATTTGCCACTACAGTGAAACCCTGCCATTTCTCTATCAGTTTCACTGTGTTCAGAATCATTCAAAAGCCAGCAGCCTCCGCCATAGAGATGGAAAGCTCTCGATGTTTTTAATTAAAAAAACCAAAACAAAACAAAAACAAACCAAACAAATCAATTGTTGACCTTAAAAAAAAAAATCCTAAATACTCTTTACTAAAACCTTTGTTTTTTTGGGGGGGGGGGGGGGTTTCACATCTTGACTTTTTTGGGGGTTGGGGTTGGGGGAGGGGATGGAAGTGAATGCTTTAAACCAGCGGTTCCCAACCTGTGGCCCAGGCCCAAAAGTGTCCCGTGGACGCTTTCAAAGTGACCTGCAGCTCCCCTTCTCCTGGCTGCAGAGGGGATCCAGGTGGAGCACAGAAGGCTACAGGACGTGTGCAGTTTCCCTGCTGCAGCCAGGAGGATGGGAGATCATCAACGAGGCTGCCTCCTCTCTGAACATCTTCCATCTGGCTGTAATGGGGAGTGGCCTGCTGACAGAAACTGGTGGCCCTTCAGGATTGTAAAACTGATATCTGTGGCTCTCAAGCCAAGAAGTTTGGGAAGCACTGCTTTAAACAATCCCAGGAGAATATCTGTAACTTTATGCTGAATAGACTGCTCATTTAAGGTTAAAAAAATATAGTGAATGAAGAAGAAGAACAAATATGCCCATTTTCTGATGTGCAGTCATTAAGGAGTGTATTCAATTTACTATTAATAGCACTCCCTGCTACTGGAGAATAACCTGCCATGTTCTTTCCTTTGTGTCTCTTACCCCACTGGTTTAGACAGCTTTAAAGTGAAAGGATCTCAAACACACTAAAGTGGGCATACTCAGTAGAATGAGCACACTCAGTTGGGGAGGGGGGTGGGAGATGGGGTTAACATTTTTTTAAAAAAAGATTATTATTTACTTTTTCTTTCTGGTATAGGCTGATTTGTTTCAAGATCTTTTTCGGGTGGGGGGATTTCAAGGCATGTCAATATTGTGAGCGTCATTTTTATGGCGGAGAGACCTCAATGAATAAGATTTTTTAAAATTTGCATTACCATAGAACTGGGGCATAGCCAGACCTTATTTTCTGGCAGGGCCTGTGATTGTCTCAGGTAAGCCTGGGCCACTTCCTGCTTCCAGTCACATGACTGGAAGCAGGATGTTCAGAAGCTGCAGATGCTCCAGTTGCCAGGTAACAAGTGGATCCGGAGCATCAACAGCAGCTGCACCTTCACTTGGTTTTGGTCGGTCAAACTTCAGCCAGCCAAAAACCAAGCAAGAGCCGAGGCTCTAGGGGAGTTAGGGAAATATCTGCTCCCATTTGTATTTTGGCCAGGGGAAGTCTGACCAGACAAAAAATAAGCGAAAGTAAAATGCAGCTGCTGCTGGTGCTCCTTAACTTGCTACCTAGCAACTGTAGCATCTGCATCAGGCAGCTTTTTTCGGCTGGTCACTTCCGGTAACATAACTGTCTACCTGGCAACAGGAGGCTTCTAGCTAAGCAGAGCATGTCAGCAGCAGCCACTCTACTTTACTTGCTATCTAGCAACCAGAGCATTGGGCAATTTCCGGCCCGTTGCTTCCTGAATGTCTAGCTTCTGGTCACGTGGCCAGAAGCAGGATGTTCAGGCAAACAAGCAGTCAAAAGGTGCCTGAGACACTCGTTAGGTACAGCAAACAGCACAGAGTAGCTGCTGATTGGGTGGATCAGCTTTCAAAGTGGATGAGCCTGGGCCCACCCAGGCCCACCTGTAGATATGCCCCTGCCATAGAACCTCAGAGTTACAAACACCTCAGAAATGGAGGCTGTTCAGAATGCTGAGATGTTCCTAACTTTGAACAAAACATTATGGATATTCTCTCAAAAGTTTACAACTGAACCTTGAATTAATACAGTTCTGAAACTTTACTATGCAGAAGAAAAATGCTGCTTTCCTTTAATTTTTATTATAGTTTACATTTATCACAGTAGCGTACTCTATTTGCCTTTTATTTTGGGGTTTTTTTTGTTTTGTTTTACTGCTGCCTGACTGCATATTTCCAAGTTCCAAGTGGGGTGTGTGGTTGACCGGTAAGTTCATAACTCTGAGGTTCTACTATATTTGCTTTGTTCTCATAATAGAAGTTAAACCAAAAACTCTTCATGCTTCAGAACAGAACCCTTCTTTTATCTGAACTGGTTCATCTGCTTCTGGGTTTAAGATTCTCTAGCAACAGACCATAGTTTTTCAGCCTACCTACTGAAGACAAGTAGCAAATGAAAGTGTCCAGAAGAAATAACATTTAATGGAGTTAAACAGAGAAAGCTGAGAGGCTTTGTCAATGGGTAGTTAGGATTCTGAATGCTTTCCTATTGCCAGATATACTTGAAAAGAAAAGAAAAAGATGGTGTTGGGATGCAGATAAGGGATGTGCTGCCAAGTCACAGTGAGGGTACAGAAATCTAATCAGCCATCTTTAGCCAGTGTGCATGAACAGGCACCCATTATGCTGGAAACGTAAAGAAAGCTAACTGCACTTGAAGAGTGGATGAGCAACCTCTACCAATGTTTCACAGACAGATGAAGACAGAACATAATGCTGCTCCATTAAACATTCTTTGTAGTAAAGGGCATAACGTAAACCAAGCCCATCTGTATCATGGAATGAGGCAGTCAAGCAAAGACAGTAACATTATCTTAGAGACACACACCAGCTGGGGGCAGTTCATACTCCACCTCCAGTACCACCCTTTCTCCTACATTCTTCAACAGGCTTATAATTTCATCATGCCGCAGTTTAGTCAAGTTAATCCCATTCACTGACTTGATGTAGTCTCCAACATTTAACTGGTCACTTCTGTAAAGGAACAACAGCAACAACATTATTCTTCATTATGTTCTGCCTGGACACACACGGGATATCTTTTCTACTGGAGAATTTTGTAAAAACGCCACCGAAGATTAACCAATCTTAGCTGTATCATCAAAATGAATGAGTTATATTGCCATTTGGCTGTGCATGTATTGTATTTTTCTAGGTGGTAAACCATCAGATTCAGCCAAATAATAATAATTGAAAAATATATGTTTGCAACTTCCCCCCATGCCACTCACCCCTCTGAGAGAGGTTATCATGGGAAAATCAGAGACCAAAATCAAGTGCAATATTTGGGAAAAGTTCTAGTTAGAAAAACAAGTTCTGTTTGGTTCTCTCTGCAAAATTATTCTGTTATTTCCCCCTCTTTTCTGTTGTCCTTTCTGCTCTCCCATGGTCTCCAAACTGATCATGAGTCCTACAGTGACAATGTTAATGCTAGAGTTAATCTTTAAACCCACAGTGTTTGAGTTGGTTCAGAACTAGGCCAAATATAGTCACTCACCCTACGCAGGATGTAATCTACCATTTAGCGGCTTTAAAAATAACACTGTCTGGTTTTTAGGAACCACTCATGTTAATAACTGGTAGGATTGAAAGAAACCACAGAAACTGTTTCTGTTAAACCATTCTAAAACCGGTTCTAAAATGTTTTTTCATGGATCATAGGAAATAACTATGAATGGAACAACAGGCTTTTCCTATAAGAGCAATGACTATAATTCATGGTACCATTAAAAAAGTATCTGATGTCCGTCTACATATTCCATCAGATGTTCGATATATCCGCCTACTATGCCTCCCAAGCAGATTTTTCTCACCTTGCTGCCAGCCCTCCTGGCCTCAGGTTTGAGACTCTTGGCTTTCCATCTTTGTCTGTTCCACCAGAAATAGTCAGGCCGAGAGTGCTTCCCTCCTTCTTTATCAGCTCCACAATGGTGACACCTCTGAATTCCTCTGAAGATAAATATCAGAAACAAATCAAATGGACTGTGAATATCCCAGGGGAAGGCACTTTCAGCTCTTACCCTGGGAGCACTATTTCCTATCGTGTGGTGGGGTAGATCCCAGAACCAGTCAACTTCTTTAAAAATCGGGGGGGAAAATTGAAAATGGGGTATCAGAAGCAGAAGAATAGGGGGAAAGGAGGCAAAGAAGTAGGACAACAACAGGGTTCTCTTTCCTGTCAGCTTGCTCATCTCATTTCTCCCTGTTCACTTCTGAAGCAATATCACCTTTTCCTGAAACTCAGGTAGAAACCATGCTTCTTCCAGGTCACTTCTATCTATTTTGGATCATGGCAAAAATATATGTGGCTACGTATATCTTTGATGCTTAGAAGTAACCCAAACCACATTGTAAACAATTACTACTAGCAAATGTTTATATTACACTAGTGCCCAGAGGCTCAAGACAGAATCAGGATCCAGCTGTGGTTGTCTCAAGTCACAACCCTTCCCCCAAAGATATTATAGTCTAAGACAACTGATGCACAAAAGTTGGGGTGGGCAGTGGGACACAATCAAACAGGTACATGACTGATTTTATATGCAACTTTTTAAAAGATGATAAATAAAGAGCCAGCTCATTGTATCTGCCCCTCAGTGCATAATTAAAATAGCTGATTTCTTAGGGTATGTACACAGCAAAAAATCCCCCGCAACTGGCCTGTGCTAGCCAACTTGGGCTTAGGCTGTTTCATTGCAGTGCAGAGTAACCCAGGCTCTTGGATCCAGTCCTGCGAGGCAGGAGAGTCCCAGAGCTTAGGCCCCAGCCCATGCCTGGACGTCTACACAGCAATGGAACAGCCCTACAGCCTGAGCCAACTAGCCCATGCTGGCCACAAGTGTTTAGTTTCTGTCAGACATACCCTTACAGGTCTAAGTAGAAGCGTGTCCTAAGGAGAGATCAGGTGTAGGAGAGGGCAGGGGTTGTCTGGAACATCTGAGGAAGAGTATTCCTTGTGTAAGTAGTAGGGTAGAAGAAGCTGCAAGGGGGGGTTGAGAGAACAGGTGAGGCATGCAGATGGGGCAAAAGAGGCTGATATGACAGACAAGAGCAGACAGAGCAGAGCTGTGCAGGCCCTCGGGTGAGAGGACAAGAAACTTTGGCTTGATAAAGCAAAACGGGGTGGGTGAGGCGTGATTCAAATGGGAGATGACGAAGCCAGAGCAACAGCCCTGGGCCACTGTCTCAACAGCTCTGTTTTGTACGGACCAAAGAGAGGCAGCGTAGGTGTGAAGGAAGCGGGGGTCACAGGAATCAAAAGGCGAGATGTTGTGGGCCTGGACAGATAAAACGTGATTCATCTTAGAAATTTTTGTGGTGGACAAAATAGTAAGATTAGGTCTGGATGGGCAGGTATGCGGTGGAAAGGAGTCAGATACTATTGGCATGAATGGATTTGTTAGTCTTTAAAGGTGCCATTAGACTCCTTGTTTGTATTGCCACAGACAGACTGCTAGGGACATATGGGTAGATGAAACCCATTCCTTTAGAATATGTTCAGTTACGACTGTACTCCACTGTTCCTCAGCTTGCCTGACTAGTCACAGGTATTTTGACATTTTCCTTATTCAACTGGAGTCAAAACTATTGAACACTTATAATCCATATAAGCAAAGCATGTTTTACAAGATCTAATAGTTATAAATATTTATAACAGGGTCAATTATGTGGAACTTAATCCCTTTAGCACAATAGACAATGCCATTTCTCTTTTTCCTGTGGACAGTACATTTTTCACTCATCTGCTACCTCTATTGTTTTAGGAGTGAATTTTTGCTTGCTTGCAATTGGAGAACAATATTGCCTTTGCATACATGACAAGTGAATACGCTTAGGTTGGTGTCATTTTTTGTCATCTTACAGCTAGTGTTTGACTTATTTAAAGACAGCCTCCCTAATGATTTACATTTTTGTATTTTACATGGAACAGGGAAGGAGAAGGAAAATAAATGTTGGTGGAATTTTCAAAAGCACTCTCATTGGTGCAGAGGGAAAGACAGGACAATGCAATCTATTCATCTCTGGACCCTGGGATTCAAATCTTAATTGGGTTGCAGGTGAGAGCTAGGTAGTCTGAGATGAGTCTCCTGTGGATATTTGTCTGCATGACAAACAACATATTATGGGTTCTCCTTGCTCAGGCAGAAAAGTAGGAACAGCAGGAGACACAACAAAAGCAAAAAACTTCGGTGCCTTGGAAAAATTTCGTGAAACTTGCATAGTATCTGCCCATACTATGAACATCCAGTTTTCATGAGCATTAAAATCACTTGCAATTCTTTTAAAAGACCAGTTTTTAACCTTAAATTAAGAGAAAAACATTCTCTGAGATACAGAAGAGATACTAAGGGGACACAGGCCACCTGCAATGCACTGTTAGGAGCTGGTCTAGATAAGGGCTTTGGAAGCTGCAAGCTAAAAACCTTGCATCTTTACAGTGAATGGTCAAAAATGAATTTGTCTGGATGGAATAATGCATCAAGCTCAAATGATACTTTCTAAAGAGACGGAACATTTAAAGTTTTGTACAGTTTGCATTTTCAGTTTTGGCAGTCTCAAATAATTTATCAGTACAGTAGCTCTCAGCACCTGTAAGGTTATTTTTTTGTCCTTTTGATTGAAGAGCATACATTGTCATTTGGCACTACACAGTATTAAAACAATCAGTCTGGGAGGTCCGGCTGGCACTTTGCTCTTTCTGTGATGCCACAGTAAATAAAGAAATTGCACCTTGCTTTAAGTCACTCTGCATGTTGTTGTTTTGTAAAGCACATTTGCACAGCAGCCTGTGAACTTGATTAACGTGAGTGGGAAGCCTCACTGTGATCTAGCATCATTTGGAAGGTGTTCAGTCTCTGCTGTGCCCCATTTAACATGGCGATGTTGACTCATTCTAAAATTTTATGTCCATTATGTGCCGGTTCTTTAAACTTACACAGTTTTGATCCACGGCCAAGTACAGTAACAGTTTTCAATTCACCAGTCTAGGATTTCAATAACTGCCAGAAACTTTCCCACTGTTCCCCGCTGTTCTAAATAGAACACCATCCGGCACTATCTTGCAAATTTCCTCTCAACTAAAGAGACTACTGATCAACACAGATGGTGCCACAAGAGGTGATTATTAGCTCCTCAATGGGGCTTGATTTTGATCCTTGACAAGTGTTAAAAATGAGAACGCCCATTGTGCAATTAGCCATTTTGTGGGTTCCAGGAGAAACTCAGTGCTGAGAATGAACTTGGAGAACAGCTAATTCTATCTATCTGTCAAGATAAACAATGGGAAGAGTTGGCCAATACACCCTATCCATTTTATAATGGTGCCCCTTTCACACACACACATTAAGTGAGCTGATCAAGTGGGACTTAGGTCTTCCAAGACACCATAGAAAAGACAAACCAGATAGTTATTTAGTGGAGCCACCCCTAAAGTCCAATCTGGTTCCCATCAGAATTTACCACCATTAGCACCTTTGTCGGCAGTCTCAGAAGAGAGACGGGCCAGCCTTGGTGAATTAACCAACCTCACATCCCTAGGATTGACCATCTCCAGGTTTGGGATAAGTTATATGTACAAGGCTTTCCAACACTTTTTCATCCCTCTCACATACAGTCAGAGACTGATTCAACCTCCTGGATGAGTGTGAACAGCCTAGAGTCTCTTGCTCCAGCCCAGGATCACAAAACACAGTGCACACTGGACATGAATTGCCCACTACATATGGGAGGCCAAGAGTAGGGGGCACAGAGCTGGCTATGCGAGCTTTTCTCCACCTGGGGACTCTGTAGGGGGCATAAGCAATGGAGCAGGACCATATATCTTCCCCTTCCCCACTTCCCAAAACACGTTCAGTACAAATCCCACAGATCCTCGCTCTACTGTCCTTACGGCCACCTCTCAAAGTAAACACGAGAATACCAAGCCCCAGTCTTTGTAGGAAGCGTGATCGTTGTCCAGTGTGATCCATCAGATGCAGTTCGAGAGCACTGTAAAGATCTACCAAAGAGGCAAACGAGCAAGAACAGTGAAATTGACTCCATTCCCACACAACATCTTTGGGCCCCAATTGGCTTTTCCACCCTGCAAAATTACATCCTGTTAGAATGTGATTGAGGAGTTGTAGCACCTAACACAATGTTGAACATGATTAAGCACTTGGCATAGTCTGGGACCGACCTATTTAACATTGCACCTGGTCAGGGCACTGGCCACAACTAACTACGGTGTGAACCCAGGGCTGGTCATGAAGAGCTAAGAGATGTAGACTGGGACTGAGATGTAAACGCTTAGTGTTGTGTTTGCTACCATGATGCCTCAATGAATTCTGTAAAGCCAGTAAAAATTTGGAGTGAGCTACAGGGGCAGCAGCTCAGGCAGTTGGCCTGGGAAGCCCAAGGGAGAAGTCTCTCTCTCTCTTTCTCTCCTCCCCCCACTCACTCTCACTCACAGAGAGAGAGAGAGAGAGCACGGTCCAGAGGCGAGGGAGGCCTGGAAGGGACAGCAGCTGGACTCCCGAGTGTTGAGGGTGTGCATGCGACTCGGGCTGCAGGGAAAATGGCCCAGGGAAGCAGACTACAGTGACACACTGGAGGGAGGTAGTCGGTGCAGAACTTGCTGCACAGAAGGTCCCTGGACTGGGGCTTGGAGAAGAGGATAGGCCCAGGCCCCTCCCAGCTCCTCCAGACCACCAAGGGTGGCAAAGTGCTTGCTGGCCATTGACTGTTTTAACTACTGGCCATGACCCACGAGTGGGACTGTACCCCGAAAGGGGTGAACTAGAAGGGATTTGGCCAGAGGGCTGAGGTCCCAGAAGCAGACTCAGGAGGAAGTCCAGCATGTCAAGAGGCAGAGCACAGATCACCTGGAGGGGACCAATTGAGTAATTCCCAGCAGGAGGCGCCCGTCAGGTGTGTTGAGTGCAGAGAACACCTTACACACAGTCTAACAAAGGCAGGTGAGAAGTTTAACTACTCCTGCCCTGTTACACTACCAAATACAATACTGAACTAGCAAGACATGTGCCAATCACACTCGCCTCTTCTTTCCTCCTGCCTTCCCTCCACCTCTTTTAACCTGTAAATTCTTCAGAGCACAGACTGTCTCTCTTGTGTCTCCCTTGGCACATTTTAACTACCACTGTAATAAGAAAAAATCAGAATAAATGTGCACAGCTCAATGCCTGTTACACGCCACCCACTATGGGACCAGCGACGCGACACCACTTTTTTCTGTACTCTGTTGCTCTGCTTACCGCTATGCCAATAGTGGAGGGGTGACAGATTTATTAGAGTGGAAACAAGAATTAGTAGTTTCATTTACCTGGAATGCTTTGCCTTCTGGAGACCAGGGCTGTGTCCAGTCCACCTGAGTCTTTGCTCCCCTTTGAGTAAGGGCCATCATCTTCCAGGAGGGAAAAAAAAATAAATAGAAGCTAAGATTATACTGAAAGTAAAAGTTACTTTAAAAAGTTCATCCATAACCATATCTATAGATAGTGGCTCACCCCAATTCCTGGCTTCCGGTGAGAAAAGGTTTTATTAGCCGCAGGACCACTTCACAATCTTAGTTGGCTCTATAGCCTTTTGAGGAGGGAGGGAAAGAAGAGACAAGTGGGGTGATAACACTGTCTGATTTATTTCTCTGGGAGCTTATCCTTTAGGAAAGCCATTTCCCTTAGTCCTGTAATCATGCGGAACAGGGGAGATGAGGAAAAGCTGTAACATCCGTCTCACAAGTTTTAAGCCTGTCATTATGCTTGTGAAGAAACTCGTGATCTTTGGAAATGGAGTAATACATCAGGATAGTAACAGGGCACTAAATCACCCTACTTGAATTAAATTGCCTATTCTTAGAGATACTGCTCTTTCAAAGTCACATTTCCTTGCTACAGCTTCAGCTACTGTACAGTGGAGAAAGCACCTTCTCTTAAAAAAGCTTAAAAATGCAGGACCAGAAGGAAATGGTATTAGAAAGAAAATTGTCTGGCATCAGTTAAATCCAAATGCAAGCATTAAGTATGGTTTATCTATTCCTACTGGAAGATGCATATACTTTACTCATGGGGAAATTAGGATACTGAAAGAAAAAATGTGGCAAAAGAGGTTTTTAAATCAACTGAATCAAATACACTAGTCATGAAGTCTTCAGGATGGGTTAAAGCAAAGCAAGTTTCAAGGAATTTAAGAATGCAATTACTGGGATTCCACAGTATCTTGATCGGTATTCTATGATCTACAACACAGAAGGACATACAGATAATTCTGTCTCCAACAATTATATTTATGAGGTTCCGAATCGCTGCAGTATTCACTGAGGCGGGTTTCCAATCATTTAGGGAAGAAGAACTGATTTAGATGAAGAATTAACCTGAACTATCACTCAAAATAGTACAGGTTAAAAATTTGGAGGGTTTTTTTTTTCCGTTTTAACTGAATAAACTCTCCCACTGATTCCATTACCATATATATAGGAGGTGCTTTTAGTAAGTAAAACAAACAAGGAGTCCGGTGGCACTTTTAAAGACTTAAGAAATTTATCAATCACATGAGCTTTTGTGGGAGAAAATCTCACTTTGTCAAAAAGGTAACACTGCAATAAATAATGTTCAGTAAATCTTGGTTTAGAAAGTTAGGGAGACTATACCAAAACAATGCAATATAAGATTAACCTCATTCCCCACTCACTGCATTCCTGAGATATACTGAAACTCTGATCACCAATGGCCACAAAGATTTCAATATTGTAAATTTGGTGAAAATAAAGGAATCTGGAGAATGATCTCTGCTATTCACCTTCTCCTTGACCAGTAATTTACACGGGAGTCAGAGACAACAGGAGTTTTGCCCCTCTACTAAGGCAAAGGAACCAATTTACACTCCATTCAACTCCACCAAAAGACAATGAGTTTATGACTCATTGAAAACTATGAGCTTGTATTCAGCATAAACCATGGCAAATTTAGGCCCATGTGAGCAAAGAAAAATGCTTGGTTAGCTCCTGCTGCTGCTATGCTATTATTATTATTAATGCAGGTCAATCCTGACCATGTTATCAAACGCCAGGAACACTGCACTTAAGATTTTCAGTCCAAGTTTTGCAGACCAAAGAGCATCACCTCAACATCCAGTCTTCAGGGTGTGTCTCGAGTCCATTTTGAGGTGTACCCATCAATACTGAAAGCAAAGATTTCTGATGGGCAAGAGGTCCATCTCTAGGAGTCTTGGGTGCCAGCCCATTGCCCTGCCACACTACACATTCCCCCTTAGCATGACGTGTAGCAATGCTCTCTCAAATGGAGGGCAAGACACGTCCTTTAAATAAATACACGAATAAGTGAGTGGGGCAGGTAAGGTCTCTGCAGAATGAAATCATAAGGCGTGAAATCCCCCTTCCAAGATCTGGCAATGCAACTCAAGGTGTCTTATACCAACAATGAAACAGTTTGCATTTGTACAGATAATTAAAGCAATCACCAAGCCAAGCCACTGATTGCTGATAGGATCTTGTATAACTTGCCCCCAATTCTAGGATCAAAAAAGGCATAAAAGTTAATTTGCATTTATAATGAAAACCATCCCTTGGGTGATGCAGAAGTGGGGGCAGGGTTAAATCTGGGCGTAATACTCTAGATATAGCTTTAATTTATTAGGGACAGCTTAGCTGCAGTACCTGGTTTTTTAAAAAAAAATAAAGTCACCCTCCTGCCCTCACCTCCCCATCAACAGGTCCTTGATGGGGAAGCCATAACCAAGCAGAGACCTTGCATCAAGACCATGTTAGTAGGCAACGGCGTCTTTGGTGAGACCACCAATTAATTCAGAACAGCACCAAGCCACTTGTGTTACAAAAATATACATCTAAAGGACAGCATAGGCAGTATAAACTGCTGTGACAGATGTACACAAGGTGCTACGCTTGAAGCAAAATACCATATAGCAAATGGGAAGCAAGCACTTCCAGGAAACCACAGAAGATGACCTGACGCCAATTCAATAACCTGATGAGAAAAGTGAGGCAGCCGACCATCTGCTTCACAGAAACACACCACCTCAGACTAGTTCGCCACCAGAACACTTCTCTGCTTAATTTCCCTGCAGCAGCCCAAATAAATATTAAATGTGAACTCTCATGCCAGTAACGGTTCTCCTTCCCCATCCAAAAAGTGCTATAGCAAACAGTCTTACCATTTTAGGAAGTAACTCCAAGTAACTAAATTGTCTTCATATTAATGGCAGCCACCATCAACAGCCAAGCATCTAGGACGATTAATGAAGTTACATTCATTGTTCATGATTAGACATCCAAAAATCATCAACAGCCGGATCAGCTGGCAAATAATTAGCCTCAAGATTCCCCTCCCTCATGTGTTTTTTCCTCCAACACGGCTGATTATGCTAAAATGTTTGGTTTTGCTCGTTATCTGCCTAAAATGTTTGCGCAGTCAAGGAAACTGCCACACGAGGCTTGTCAAAGTGTGAATTGGCTTTTGCTTGCGTTAGATTCCCCACTGTGCATCTCTCTGTTCATTTTCAGCTGATTTCCTGCTCTGTCACTCTAACTGGCATTAACAGAGTTGTAATTTTGTTCAAGTTTTACTGTTCAGTGCTTAGGAATCTCCACTCTTCTTATCTCTGTTCACCTGCATGAGAAAAAAACATTCATAGGAGCCTCTGGTAAGCACAGTAATCACTTCACTGGCTCTCACGCTATTGCCAGCCTCAAGCATTCAAAATTCATGAGTCCTGCTTCCTCTCCGACCCAAATAATGAAACTGACTTAAAAATAAGGTGTGAATGTTAGCCAATAAATGCCTCTCCTCCCCCCCCAACTGTATTACTTTCTGTATTGGAGCCTTTTGGGTACATATGTTCAAGTTTCTTCTCAAAGCTGAACTGACTAGAAACTCTCATTAAAAAAGAAAAAGTTGAGACTCTAGTAATCACATGAATCCAGGACCCAGGGCTTTAAACACCACCAGATATCACAAGACTGGTGATAAAATCATAAAAGTCAACAACAACTCTGCATACATTATGTTTCTACTGGGATCTGTGCCGATGAAAAGGGCTCTGCTAACTTCTCTGACGCCTTTTCCAATTTCACTTCCAATATTCATACAGGACAACCTCCCAGACACTCTTCTCTACCTCGCATTGCACTGGTACGCTGCTGCAGCCTAACTATGTTTTTATAACAGCAGCACGCACCACGTGCAGTAATAAGCTTCAGTGGGGAGGAGCAGGGAAACAAGAATGGTGATAAAACCGTATGGAAGCCACCACGCGGGAATGGAGAGAGGGGGCAGGAGCAAGGCCCTCCAGAAGCAGGAGAACCGGAATCAGGAGTCAACTCTCAGGCTTTGGGAAGGGGACACTTACCACAGTGTGTAGACAAGTGGTTCCCAGTCTGTGGCCTGGGAGCTTTCAAAGTGGCCCATGACTCCCCTCCGGCTGGCTGCCAAAACGAGTCACTGCTGAAGGCCCTAGGCGGAGTACGTTTCTGAGGGCTTAAAAGACAGGTGCAAGCTCCTTGCTACAGACAAGGGGATGGGAGATCAGCACTTCTCTCCCTCTCCACTGACCTTCCACCTCCCTGGCTGCAGAAGGGAGCCACTGCCTAGGAAGCCAGGTTGAGCACACAAGGCTACAGAACACATGTGGCTTCCCTGCTGCAGCCAGGGAGAGGGGAAGGGCCTTGCTGGTGGAGACTGGTGGCCTTTCAGGGTTGCAAATATGACATCTCAATGTGTCACTCAAGTCAAAAAGGTTGGGAACCATTGGTGTAAATAGTTAATGGTATGGTTGACTCTTGCATGGAGGTTACGGCCAGATGCTGAATTCTTCTGCAGTGGCCCAGGCTGGCAAATGGTGTCTTATGGAAACCAGCTCAGCATGCTGTTATACACCACACCTATCTAGCCAGCTTTGCTTGTGCTCCTAGCTTTCGGGTCTCTTCGTAAGACATCCCAACAGCTGCACATACTGCCACTGGCATGCTCCATGCGTCTCCTCTGGGCACTATCCCACGCTGAGGCTATATGGGATAGCTGCAGAAATTTTCCCAGCATGCAGAGATGCAAACACAGATTAGCAGCACGGCAGGTGTGGAAGTATAAAAAAAGCTGCAGCAGGGCACAAGTCAAGAACTGGTTGTTGTACCTGGGTCAATGAGGCTGGAAGCCATGGTTGTGCTCATGTGGACAAGATGAAGGCGCATCCCTGCTTCTTCTTAGAACAGTGGTACTTCCCTCTCCCCAGCAAGTTTCTTTCCATAGTCCCTGGACTCTGCACCTTGTGATGGCATCATACTGTGGAAGAATGATGCTAAATTGTGCAGAAGTGCTGCCCAGCCAGACTGCATACAGGGAATTTGAGTGAAGTCTGAAAATACTGAATTCATCCTAAAATTAAACTAACTTACTATTTATGTTTAATTAATAAGAAACCCTACCAGGGCACACAGGTCTTTTCTAATGATGTATTTTTGATTGTAGAAAACACTTCAAAAACAAATCTTGGCAGCATCCCTTTAAACTTGTCCCTGCTATAAACGTTCACAGAATATATCACTGGAGGAGGCCTATTTCACTCAGTGGCAATATGATCACCAAGTGCAGAGAGTCTCAAGATACCAGGGACTCTATTGCAACATAACCAAAGAAAGAAATGCCAAGGTACACTCCAAAGAACTGCAAGGAAACCTGAGTGAACGTCTATAGACTCTCAATGGAAATTCAGAGACTGAACATCTACTGAAAATTGTGAACATCTGTGTGGCTGCAAGCAATGAAGTAGTCTCCAGAAATACAGCTACTTTAGGATCGAAGACCTGCCATGCATTCATTAACACTGCAGCTCAAAAAGATGGCGTGTGAAAGGCTCCATTTCTCATGATTACCAACCCTCTGAACTAGGTCTGCAAAGCAGCAAGGTATTTTAGCAGATGCCTGACTTTCAGTAGGTGAATTCTAGTCAATTTAAGGGGACGACTCACGCTAAAAGTTGGGCACCTGCTTAAGTACCCTGCTGAATCCAAGCTTAAATCACTAATTCAAATCCTGCCCAGATTAGTAGGGACCCAAAAATGTTCTTTTGGAACTGCTGTTTGGTAGTCTACGTGAAAGAAACTGCTAATCTTAATCCAAGTTATTAGGGAATATTAGTTACCATTAAATATCACTACTAACTTCACTCCTTTCCCTCACAGCTCCATCACAGCTGTAACTGACTGGCCCCGTCAATGACAGAGTATTCAATGACTGACTGGACCATAGAAACAGAGCAATCTCATCCCACTAGAAGGGTTCTCTTCAGTTCCGAGATGGGATACACAGGACAGCATGCTGTGCTCTATTCTGTTTCTTGGACATCAGTCTCCAGAGCTGCCAGGCTGTGGCCTTCACTGATCATTAAATTCATGCCAAGTTTGAACAAAACTCTACCAGAAGTTAATGCAGGTGAGCGTCGGATCACAAGTTACCTACTGGTACTTACACAGTGAGCACTGGAAAATACAGTCCTTGTTCCTGGCAGTCTAACCCACCGTTCATCTTTGAGAATTTACATGACCCTTTCCAGGCTTTAGACAAAACTACAAACAGCGAAATCCAAGGCCAGAGTTTTTATCTACGGAGAATAGGGTAGGATGCAGCGGTCAAGAAAGTACATGCCTTAAAAAGCAAACATTAGCAGACAGATAGTAGGTTTGATATGTCAATACTGTTCACAGCCCACAGAAGGAAGGCCCATCCATCCCCATGTTTGATGGGCTAGAGTACCTGAGAATTATGGCAGATGTTCCTAAATCTCCGTCTCCTCGCTTTCTTCTATTGCAACAGAAAGCGTCCTGCTACACAGCAGTTTCTAATAGAAAGACAGGGCCAGTGAAGTAATATCTTTTATTGGACCAAGCTGTGTTAGTGGAGAGTCTGAAAAAGAACTCTGGATAAGTTTGAAAGCTTGTCTCTTTCAACAACAGAAGACGGTCCAGTAAAAGATATTACCTCATCCATCTTCTCTCTCTAATATCCTGGAACCAACGCAGCTACAAGAACATTGCAAACAAATCATCAGTTATGTCAATAGACAATCACCTACCCAGACAGCGAGAGTCCATTCAGGAATGACTGTAACTGAAAGAACAAAAGGCACAGCACATTGGGTATTATTGAGCAGGTATCTCTAAAAGTCTTGTTGAAAAGCCACCGATTTTTAAAAGAACTCTGCAGAGAGCAGCTGTGAATAGCAGAGACTGATGCAATAATGAGTCAGAAAGATGGGCATTTAAAATGTTCATTGTCTTCTTTGCCAGAGTCTTTTCTGTTCCCTGGTAAGGGAGATTCTGCTGTTTGACAATGGACCACAAAATTTATTACCTAAGAAACCAAGTTCCATGACTGTGAAGCACATTTGTGCTCCTTCTGCTGCGTTCCTTTTTCATATTCAGAACTTATTGCAGTCAACTCCTGTACAAAGATCCAGGCCTAAAAGTTGCTAGCTTGTTGCAAAGGAGGACTTGCTAATGCCCAGAGCACACATCTCTGCTGCTATTCAAGAGCACAGAACTACATATCCAGAACTGATCTGCTTACTGTACAAACACCATTTGCTATCTTAGTTCTGGCAACATCAAACATCCATGAAAAATTTACTACTACCTTCTCTCTAAAGAGCCAGTGCCTCCCTGACTCTGCTTCTTCAGCATTAATAGCGGAGGACCTTATGTTTTGCGATATCTTGCGGGTGGGAATGAGAATTAAAATCCAAAATAAGGATTGTGTTGCAAATCAGATTGGGTCTGAACAGGGACTTGGAATGGTTATCACACTACAAAAAGTGATTGTTCTGTTCACACATTTATCAACAGGTGTGAACAGGCCCCATCTGCTCTCTGAACTCACTTTGCTAACACTTGCCCTCCTCTATTCTGGCATGTGTATATATGCCTCTCCTCTGTGGTTTCCACTTCACGCATCTGACGAAGTGGCTTATAGCCCACGAAAGCTTATGCTGAAGAAAACCTGGTAGTCTATAAGGTGCCGCAGGACTCTCGTTGTTTTTTGCTGTACACAGACTAACACGGCTACCCCTCTGAAAATTACTGTCAGAAAGTTTTCCCCAGTACTCATCCTAAATTCCTCTCTAAATTACTAATTTTGCTATAGTGACTTCAGCTTCCTGTCCTGGCCAATTACAAAGCTAAACCAGAGTTAATGTCTTTGCACTACATTTAAAAACAGCACAAAGAAATCCATAGCAGTGGTTTTCAACTTCTGGTCTATAGACTGTGTGTAATATTTCCCAAAAGGATCTGCATGTCCATTCAAAATTTTTTAGGGGTCCATAAATGAAAAATGATTGGAAACATCTGGTCTATAGCAATGAATATAGAGAATTCTGGTGTAAGGCATTCCAGGCTCTGGCTGAGGTTTTAAAAATGGAAGATTCACTTTTGCTTTGGGTTATTGCCGCACAATTATTATTTTTTTTTATTCTCAATTTTTTCTCATTGCACCAGAAAAAAAAACTTGTTAAAAAAGTCTGGTTTGCATTTTTATTCTAGACTAGAAGACTGGCTGAAGCCATTTAGAATTGCACTGGGCCATCACACCTCAAACTTCACAAAACTCACATATGCTTATATTAAGGAAGTGCCTTTCAAAAGCTGTTTGCAGGTCTTTATCAGCAGGGTTCTCCCACTAGGAGTCGTTCAGACATGAATGGGGCTTTGAAAGTGGTGTTCTTCCCATTTTGCATTACAGATAGTTTTAAAAATTGCCACCCTAGCAATTGTGCTTTCCAGCCTAAGCAATTTCAAAGTCATTTCTCTGTTAAATGACGAATTCATGGGCCAGCCAGTGATGAGCTGACAATATTTTAACAAGAGCCTAAAATTTCCCACTAAGCCTGTGATCAACTCTCGTATTCTTCAAAGCATCTGACGAAGTGGGATTTTCTCCCACGAAAGCTCATGCGATAAATAAATTTCTTAGTCTTTAAAAGTGCCACAGGACTCCTTGTTTTTCTTCCCATATTCCAGGTACTCAGAAGATAGAGAGAAGAGAGATAAGGGGCTGAGTGGGAGGCAGAGAATCTTTTCTCTTTTGACTTCTCTGTTAAAAACAAAAACATTTTCTCATGAGAGCAAAAAACTCATGGAGAATGCAATACATATACTAGGGAAGTCAAACTCATTTGCTATGGCAGGTCAGATTTGACTACAATGTACTTCAAGTGGGTCGTACATACCATAAATCAAAATACTACAGTACTCTTGCGGCATCGCCGAGTGCTGTGTATGTGAAACTGTGCTTCCTGAGACCACTCTCTTCCTCTGTTAGGTAGAGCGTGGTCCCACCAAGTGTAGTCAGAGGCCGCCTGTTTGACACCCCTGCCATATACTGATTGCAGAGGCTTCTACTTTGCTCCTCAGAAATAGACCGAAGATATGAATATACCAGCAGAGTGTAGTTTATATAATTTGCAGTGGAGCGGTGATGGTGGGGTGTCTGTCTCTCTCTCTCACTCTATCGGAAAATTCCAGGACTATCTTCCTTTGGGAAAACTTTATGATAATAACTGATATTTGACTCCAAACATTTAATCATCAGAAGCATTTCTGAGGCTTAGGGATGAGTAATCTCTAGCAGCAGTGATGCTGCAGTACCCAGAGACTAGAGGGGCTCAGATCCAGAGGCAGAGACTCTCTCTCTCTCTCTCTCTCTCTCTCTCTCTCTCTCTTTCTTTACCCCCTCAAAGCTCTTCTTCAATTTGGTGCTGAGATTTTAAGTAGGAGTTCCCAATAGGGTCTTCTAGAGAGTCAGGGGGGTCATCTGAAACAAGTTTCTCCTTCCAATCCTAGAAAGGTCACCATTCTCAGCACATAGTGCTTGCTAAGTTGTAGAGCCACTCCCCTCCCATTTTTCCTTCACTGTTTCCAAGCCACACAACTACCCACACCCAAGTGTCCTCTCACTTATTTCCCCATGGGACACTCTACATCTGGAGGCCTCTCAGCCCTCTGTCTGCCTTGTCTCCAAGTCCATCCTTCCTCTGGTTCCTTCTGAAGACCTACTTTTTCCAACAGGCCTTAGTTATCTTCTGAATAGGAAGATTCTTTCATCTTTTGAAAAAAATGCCAACTTCCTAGAGCTTCCTTCACTTGCTTACATAATGCTCCAGTAAAGGATCTACATTTTAAACATAAATTACTTTTTTTTTTTTTTTATTGTCAGCAGGCTGTGTGTTGCATATTATTGGAAAAATGACGACTTCTGTGAATTTGTGGTTTAGTAAAATATGGACTTTCCTTGTAATGGAAAAAACTTCCACACCAAGTACATACACAAGAAGGGAATAAGTATTTAGAAAGTTGGTCACGCTTTTTAGTGTGTTCAGAGGAGGCAAGCTCCTAATCAGGAAGCCAGAATCCTTAACCAGGCTCTTTGAGTACTACCTTGATCTTGAATTAGTAATAAGCAGTGTATGATGTAGTTTTAACTTTGCCCTAATAAAAAGTTTCAAAATAAAGACTATGTTGTGTAACCAACAGAACCAGTTTCGATTATCACTTCTCAAACATTGGGTTTTTTCTTGCATTTCATTTCCCCTCCTTAGTCCATTTAGGCTATAAAAATAAAAAATCTTACTTGTCTGTAAAGCGCATGCCTTTCTTGCTCAAAAAGTAACCCCATCACAGAAGACCAATGAAGTTTCAAATTTGCCACTACATAATGACTACTATATTGAGATATTTCCTGTTCTGAGCACAGGAATATCCCGGTTACCACCAATACATATAGCAACAAGAGTAGCGATTTTAAAGGCATCTTCTTCATCTATTTGTGCAATAGCTTCTTTTGACACCTGAGCCAAAAAGGGATATAGTCAGAGTGTCCCAGCGCACTACAGAAGCAGATTGTGTTTCTTAATAGTTCCCTTTCCCTGATACACACAGTGCACATTTAGTTCCCCCTTCTCCCCCCACACGTCTTTCTTTTGTCTTTATCCATTTTCCTGCAAGTCCTGTTGCGGCACAAGTTTCCTAACCATCTTCTGCTTTATTCACAGTAAGTAGGTTTATAAGACAGACAATAACTTATTGTTCAAGTAAAAAGCTGCACTCTGAGTATTTGTTCTTTTAAAGAAATAAACAATAAAAGTTGACTTTTGAAGGCATGTTTAATTCACAACTGTTTTAAGTGGCTGTTTGAAATCATGACTGATGTGACTTTGGGAATTATTTGTATTACTGGCACACCTACCACTGACAGTCCATGACAGCAGCTCCTATCAAAAGTTGACTTCTGATGGATAAGGACATTGTTGAGAAATCAGAAGGGCAATTATTCTCCACTGCATGCCTGCCACAGGTGTATAACCAGAGGAAGTGGGAAGATAGCACTAGAAACTCAATAACCTCTCCACACACAGCATTTTTGCTTTTCAGGGAAAAGTAGGAGAGGAAATTCAACATGCTCTGCGTAGGCCACTGGAATGCATGTGTGCAGAGCCCATTTAGTCTGGTTCTGTGTAGAGTCCAAGCTTTGTGTCAATGTCTAACTAGTAAGGGCAGGATTTAACACCCACTGACATCAGTGGAATTTTGATCTGACCCAAAGGACCTGATCCAAAGCCCAATGACATCAATGGGTGCCGAACCAGGCTGCATACGTATACATTTGATGTTGCCCTTATCTTTATGCTTTTATGGAAATCAATTTAAAGGGAGGAAACAGGGGATATGTCATCTTTGAGAATTTGCAGTCACACTGCCATCAGCTTTGTAGCACCAGACACCGCTAAGAGTTATAGCCATCCAGAGATGCATTGTCTGTCATCGATTATTGGTTGGTAGTCCATCATTTATCAGTGTACCTGGGAAACGCATAATATACTGTTTCTAGAAACAGCCATTAATATTTCAATTCAATGTATACAGGGGGGAAAAAAAGAAGTCACTTTAAAAGAGGTGAATGCAAAGGACTTCATCAAATTATACTCTTCTAAGGAGGTTTTCACTTTTTAAAATGCTATTTCTTCAAAAACAGGTTGTGTTTTTTACCCTGTTTGCATGGTTTTGGTTGTTTTAACTTGAGAAAAATCAAGGAATTCCAGACATGTTCCCTGGTTCTGCTAGAGGATCTGCTGTGGTTGTCAGATCATGTTTATTATGAGCCCTCACCCTCTGACTGAAAGAGCAGGCATACGTTAACACTGCGGAGAAGGGATGGCTTTGTTGAGTCATCACTGAAGTTAAATCATAGAAACTGGAAGGGACCATGAGAGGTCACTGAGTCCAGGCCCCTGCACTCATGGCAGAACCACATATCCTCTTAAACCAACCCTGACAGGTGCTTGTCTAACCTGCTCTTAAAAACTTCCTATGATGGAGATTTCACAACCTGCCTAGGCAACTTATTCCAGTGGTTAAGACAGTTGAGAGTTTTTTCCTAATGTCCAAGCTAAACCTCACTTGCTGTAATTTAAGCTAATTGCTTCTTATCCTATCACCAGCAGTTAAGGAGAACAATTTTTCTCCGCCTCCTCGTAACAACCTTTTAGGTACTTGAAAACTGTTATCATTCCCTCCTCAGTCTCCTCTTTTCCAGACAAAACAAACCCAGATCTTTCAATCTTCCCTCATAAGTCAAGTGTTCCAGACATTTAATCATTCATGTTGCTCTTCTCTGGACTTTCTCCAATTTGTCCACATCTTTCCGGAAATGAGGTGCCCAGAACTGGACACTATACTACAGTTCAGGCCTAATCAGGGCGGAGTAGAGTGGAAGAATTACTTCTCATGTCTTACTTACAATACTCCTGTTAATATATTCCAGAATGGTGTTTGCTTTTTTTGCAACATCATTACACTGACGACTCATATTTAGCTTGTGGTCGATGGAATTTAGACTCACTGTCCAAACCCCTTTTGAAAATGAGACTTAGACTCCTAAATCACTTAGGGATTATAATGCTGCATGCAGCACCCCTAAATGCCTTTAAAAATCTGGGCCTAGAACTATTTAAAATAAATAAAAGTGATGTTATAAAAGTTGAATTTTCCAGGCAATCTGGCGATTTCTGCTATTAAGCATTTCAGACTGAATTGGGGAGCAATCAACAACAGGATTGGAAAATGAAATAGTGAAAATATAGTCAGTGTGTCTGAAGAAACTACCTTTCAAAATAAAAATTGAAAAGAAATAAGCTACTTTTTCAGGTTGGGTCTTTTGAAAGTTATCCAACGTGACTGTAAAATGATGAGAAATAACCAATAAAATCTAAAGCCATTTTCACAGGAAGAATGCCTCTCTAGATACAACTGGGTCTATTAATCAGTGGAATAAGCACCAGTAAATCCTCAAGAGCAGTGGAGTAATATTTCTTCCTATTAGCTTTAATCATGGATCTTAACTTTCTGTTGTATCTGGGAATGGACCAAGAATGGGGACTGGATTTTTAAGACTTTCCAGAAGGAAAGAAAAACCAAAGAAACATTCTGATAAGTAGTAGTGGAAGAAATATTACCGTTGGTATTTCTGACTGGATGTAGCCACACAATTTCTTGAAAAGAAATAAATCAAATTATAACCATTCTTTTGCAATTTACAGAACAGAGGAGATTAAGCAACTAAACTTTATCAGGAACTGTATCTGCCAGGTGACTGGGAACAACTGGTATGTGGCCTTTTTTCTGGCCTGTCTAAAATGCTTTTCACTAGAGATAATCAGAAAAGGAAAGGTGCTTTCAGTTCACACAGGTAACAATTTCTCTCTCTTTTCTCTCCTCCCCCCAACCAATTTTTAAAAATGTTTTCAAAAAACGTTTTGTTGTCAAACATGCCCCCCCCCCCCCCAACAAACAAACAAAATCCACCTCCAAAAAAGTGCCCCACAAAAACACCAGAGCTTCTGGTAAATGAAAAATGTTGATAATCATTTCAATAACTTTGCATAAAAATGTGCTGAAATTAAAAATGATGTCAATAACATTACTACAACCAATGTATTGCAACAGGATACCTTCAAATTATGCAAGCATGCACAAAGTTTTGGGTGGCAGAAAAAGAGCAAAGCTCTGCATTTGTGGTACTGACGGTAAAGAGAAGCATGTTTCTGCTAAAACCCCAAACCCAGCTAAATAGCAAACCACCTGAAATAGAAACAAATTCTTTGATCTTTGTAAACCCAACTCACTTTGGGTCCTTAAATGCTTTGGTAAAGTCTTCACCTGCTAAAGAATTACCCATGGTTCTGTCCTCCCAGGCCAAATCAAAGAATAAGGTTTATTAATATGCCATCTAGGAGAAATAACTTCCTCTGATTTTCAAGAAAAAGCCAAACTCTGAATCCACATATTGCATCTCATAGTAAGAAATCTTAAGTAGCTCAATTAATGTTTACTGAAGAGAAGGTCAAGAGGTAACTTGATCACAGTGCACAAGTGCGGGGGGAACAGTGTTGGCAGGGTGCGGTTAGTACGGTGCTTTAATCTAGCAAAGAAAGAGAGGAAACCTAAAAGCTAAAGCTACACAAGAAACAAGACAGATTGATTATGGAAGTTTTGGAACATTGACAGATTCTTCATTCCTTTAAGTCTTTGACATCCCATGCTTGATTTCAAAACTATGCTACAGCTCAACCAGAAATTAAGGGATGAGTTTCTTTGGCCTGTATTCTACTAGAGGTAAAACGACAATCATAATGGCCCCTTCTTGTCCTTAAAACTATGAAAATCAGAAGTGACTCTAAAAAAGGTTGAAATTCGATGAACACAGAAATGAATTTTTCATGAAAAGTTCTCATGGATTTGTACTAGCTCTAAATCTCACTAGAATTATCTGATGCATTAAGATCAGCTGGAGCAGCCAAGCATTGGAGAAAACCGACCTGCTGCTTCTGTTATACTAGAAAACTTGTGAGAGAGTGAGAATAAAAGAATAGCTTTAGAGCAGGGAGCTGAAATAAAAATACAAGGTGGGATCTGTAGACCTTATTATCAGATGCCCTAAATATTTTATATGAGGCAGCAACTATTTGCTGGACAGGATGGTTTAAAATGGAGGGCTCTGTTGTGCTCTTAGTTCGTTTGTGCTACCTTGCTGAGTTCGCTGGGGTTGTACGGGTGTACTGGAGAGCAGAATTTAGCCTGTCTTGCTTTCTCAGAGATATATAACAAACAAAAAAAGCACACATTGAAAAAATTCGTAGACTTCTGGGGAGATTAAAGATGAGACACTTACAGGAAACAATGTGAATTTTAAGGTTGGTAATTTAAAAAGGGAGGGCATTAAAATCATAATATAGAGCTTTTTTTCGCTTAGAGTATTTCTGAGAAAGAGTGCACTGCCCACATAATATAAGTGCTCCTGAGAGGGTACATTAAATTTTAGCTCCTGTGCTGAATTTACGGAGTGCTATGTAAGGCTTAACCAAGTATGGTAAAGCAGTCTCAAGGAAACCTGAATTCCTTAATTCACATGCAGTGTACAAAGAAGATATTAACCCTTAGAGAGGAAAGTAAACAAACCCCTTAGTTTAGTGAATCTCATCCTAGTTCTCCCACTGTCCTCCCCTCACTTCCATATACATACCTCAGATTAATACAGTTTGGTACAACCGGCAACAGCTGCTACAGAAAGACCCGACAACAGAGAGAAAATGGAATGCTAATTCAGTCATGGTGAGCAAGCTCACATTACAACTGGCTCAGCACAGCTCTGTGGCACTTTTTCAAGCAATGGAGTCATCCCCAAGTTAAGAGACTGGTTAGGAAGGCAGTGCAAGCTCAGAAAATGAGTAAGAGATTAGACTGTACCAGGTCCGTATGTGAGATTTATACTAGTCCAGGTGTACTTTGAATCAATCTTTGGGCTGAGGGAGAAGGGTGGAGAGGGTACACAAGGTAAAATGAGGCAACAGAAAACACTCTTAAAACCAACGACATTTAATAACGGTGGGGATGAGGGATGCAGGCAGGATCAAGGGGCTGGGGGAAGAAGAGAGCAGAAACATATAAAAAACAAAACAAAGGAGATGCCATAAGGACTAGGATAAGGAAAAAAAACCCAAATGAATTATGAGGAGCAGATATCAAGGTTGCCTGAAATACTGTTTGTTATTGTGCTGACCTTATCTTTGCTAGGATATGTCTGCAGCAAAAGCAATGGAAATTCAGGCACTTAGGACACCCGAGACAATCCTGCTCAACAGCAGACTGAAGTCAGGTGTGCATGTAGATAATCCTGTACAATGATTTGTTCCTGGGGGATTGCTCAGGGGTGCTTGGCTACTGACATCTTGCATCTAGAGGGTCTGGCCTTGGGGGCAGGGAGCAGGGGGAACGTAGGGAAATAGAAAAAAAACAGCACCAAGGGATCTGTTTTGGAAAGCAAACAGCCGAATAGGAATCACCTGTAACATCGCATGGCAAGAGGTCAGATCTGGGAAATCACCACCACCCCTTAAAGATGAGGTGCCCTATAGCAGTGCTTCTCAACCAGGGATGTGCGTACCTCTGGGGGTACCCTGAGATCTTCCAATGGGTACCTCAACTCACCTAGGTATTTGCCTAGTTTTACAAAAGGCTACATAAAAAGCACTAGATTCAGAAGGGTAGCTTCTTAGGTCAGCAAAACAAATACTTTTAAAGACTACCAAATTTATTTATCGCACGAGCTACCTACGTAAGTTCATGCGATATATTTGTTAGTCTCTAAAAGTGCCACAGGACTCTGTTTGTTTTGGTAACAAGCACTAATGTACTCAGTACAAACTAAAATTTCCTTCAGACAATGGCTTGTTTATACTATACAGTGAAACAGAAGTACAATATTTCTATTTCAATTGATGTATTTTATAATGACACGGTAAAAATGAGAACGTGTGGACTTTTTCAATAATGTGCTGTAACACTTTTGTATTTTTATGTCTGATTTTGTAGGTAAGTAGTTTAAGTGAGGTGAAATTTGGCAGTACACAAGACCAGTCAGACTTCTGAAGGGGGTACAGTCGTCTGGAAACGTTGAAAGCCACTGTCTTATAGCTTCATGAACCACCACCAACAACAACTTGATGGGCAATAAACCATTTTTAATTTGGTTATCAAGCGACACTAAAAAGACCCAATCCCAGTTTTAGCCTACAATTTCAATCCATTTTACAGCCAAAAAAGGGTTTGAAATATTTTGAGACTACCCATATCTGCAAAGGCAGGCATCTAATACTGCAAGCTGGAGTTGCGTGGGAAGACATTCAATGCAGGAGGTTGCAAATCAGTTGCTTTAATAAGATTTGGACTGGATTTTGATGTTGTGAGCTTAAAACAGTGAGAGAAGGAACAAGGAAGAGGCTTCAAAATGACATTAAACAAACAAACAAAATTCCTCTGTTGCACTTAGGACTATTTCTAGCTTTTTAGTGTCTCTGTGAAGTTCCTCTAGAACTTACTCAGATTTAATGCCCCAAATGGGATTCCCCCACCAGCATTCAGCTACATAGTGATATTGCAAATAGTAAACAATGAGTTGCCAAATTTGGATTATTCATGTTTATGGTAAAAGCCATTGTGTATGAATATATACAGATATTACCACTTCGCAACTGATCTAAACCTATGTCTATTTTAGGCTTTGTCACACCAACTGTCTATTATGCCCATGTATGCAGCTGGGATCCTATGTGAGGAGTTTTCATAGGGGTTACTGAACAGATTGAATAAGCTTATAGTTAAATAAGCAAAGAACCAGAACACATGCTTTATATTCAGGCAAATGGCCCCCTTAAAATGAAAGGGTATAGAGGGAAAATCGAAAGAGATGGGAATGGCTGGCTGAGATGTACAGTAACATGCAAGTTAACAACTTGAATTGTTGAGGCTAGAAGTTATCAGATGAATGTCAAGATTCTGCTCAGCACTGTGCATGACCCCTTCCAGAGGTAGGCACATTGAGGTCAGATTCACCAATATCCTCTCTGGTTATGTTGCGCTGCTCCCATGATGCAAAGCAGCTGCCAACTGAAGACAGCTGACCCTTTGTATTTGGCTTACAGACACTTTATGCGAACGTAAAGCAGCAAGAGCCAACTGATCGATCCAGTCCTCATTATGGCCCGTGCAAAATATTCCGAACAAAACCAAGTGAAATACACTGGCGCGAACCAGAACACATTGCTTAAAAAGATTCTCTATGGTTTTGTGAGCCCTTCATGTGAACACAGGTCCAGACTGCAGCAAGCGTGGCTGTTCTTGTGATTTTGGGTTGAAACCTTGCTGCTTGGCAGAACTCTGTCACCACACTGATCAAGTTTGCTTTGAGATTCTGAGTCCCTTTCAAGACTGCAACCCAACAACGCCATCCCACAAAACAAAGGCTGAAGTGAAAGGAGCCATGGAGCCAAAGCCTGGTCTGGGGAAGGGGGGAGATTTTGGGAAGTCACTTAAAGTTCCACGTATTTATAGGCAGAACTAAGAAAACATTTTGTCCTCCGTGCTTCCTTCCCCCTTTCAATATCCCTTCACCCTCTTGAGAATCTGCCATAACGAAGACTTTCCCTGAGGTCTGTTTCCACAGATCATGGTTCACTTCTGAAGACAGATGGCAGACTCAAGCTCTAGGTGATCAGAAAGGTCAGCAAGACAGAGCACTAAAGGTTAATGCTTAACAGCTAGCTTGGGAGACAACACAGAAGGAGGGGTGGCCAGCTGACTAATCAGAGGTGCAGTATTCCACTTCCAGAAAGATCTCACGTGTTTCTCTAGGTTCCTAAGACCAAAACTATGGGTGTGTCTAAACTTCCATGTAAACCCAGGTCTGAGACACCTGGGAGTCTGTGGGTACATCTACACTGCAGTAAGATACCCAATGCACAGTTTCAGAGCCTGAGTCAACTGAGTGAGGGTCGGCCATGGGGCTAACGTTAGCACTGCAGACATCCAGGCGGAGGTTGGATCCTGGGCTCTGAAATCCCTCCCCCTTACAGGGTTTCAGTTGCCAGGCTCCAGCCTGAGCCAATATCAGTACTGCTAGTTTTAGCCTTCCAGTCCAGGACAGTCACAGCTGTGCCACACGTCTTTTATTGAAGGGCAGAATGTTTGTAGAAGTATCACACGCTTCCAAGCCTGTGCTTGAGCATCTACCCTGCATTGTAAACCTGAGCTTGCAATTGCTGGAGGCAGGTTTTACAGACTTGCTAATGCATCCATACTGCACAACGCAGATCTTCTAATTCAAGTCTACGGCCTGACGTCTATACAGCAAAATGGCAGGGCTTGGACCCAAGTCTCAATGGGACTTGGACTCTAATGTTCCACCTAGCAGGGTTCTAGCACCCACACCCTGAGTGCTTGCTGACCACAGTCGGACTCAAAACCCAAGCTTAGTGTGCATAACTTACTGGCCTAATTTTCAGAGACTCTGAGAACCCTCTAGCTTCCCAATGAGAAATCTCACAGGTTTCAATGATTTCTTTGTGTAGTCAGCAATTCAGGGGTGGTCTGGGAGGGGGTGGAAGGCAATCTGTAGATAAACGCAAGCACAAAACCCATGAAAAAGCCCCTTTATTTAAATATTTTATTTCTACCACTGCCCTGCTCCACCAGCCATAAAACAATATATCAGACAATAGTAACTGGACATCATGTTTATGGCACTAGTGGGCAGCTGACAGCTAGTCCATCCCATGTATTATTATTATTACCTGAATTAACTTGATGATTTGGAACAAGCCTAAACTAAGATGGATCAAGATTAGTTATAAATAAGGACTCCAAGTCCTCCCACAGGCAACACAAATCAATTCCAAACACACTGAAGTTGACTTCAGCAAGACCATCTCCATTTCAAGGTTTATCCTGCTTCTCCCCCACCCTCAAAATGAGCTCATTAATTTTCTGAGATCCTCGATGGGAAATTTCTACATTAACGCAAAGGACTCTACAAAGATGGGTAATTGCTCACTAACTCCATTTTACAGAGGTGGGAAATAGAGGCATAGATGGGTGACATGACGTGCCCAAGGTTATACAGGCCTTCTGTGGCACAGAATTTGTTTCTGCTTCATAACTTCCCTTTATAACCAGGGATATAGCCAGCAGCAGCATCAATTGAGACATTTCTTGGAAGGAAATGGGGACATTCTGATCCTGTCCTACCATCCTCTGTTCAAGTCTCCACTCATGTCCCATCCCCATCCATTCCATTGGGACCTGGGTCTCCTTCAGCGAGGGAGTCTCCCTTTTCTCCCCCCAAAGTACACAAGCTGACGCCCCTGAGAGTTGCGTTTCTGCAGGCTCCCCTTCGCTCTGCGGTACAGGAAGAGCACTCTCCACAGATCAGGTTACCACACTACTCGCTGAAGTTTGGCTTGGCCACCTTTCCACCCGTCCAGAGTCGTAGGTGAGCACATTTTACATTCATGCAGCTAGAACAACTCTCTGGATGGCAGCAGCAGCTGTTAAACCTCTTTTTGGGCAGGGAGGTGGGGTGAAACCCCCCTCCAAATTGTCACCACTGATATAGCCAGCCAGTAGAACCTGTTGAGGATCCTCAGTCTTCACTCAAACACTGCTGAATGTAGAGAAAAATCAAGATCTGAACTTTGGCTCGTGGGTGCATCTCTTTTTGCAAGAGATGCACATGACCACAGACATTGTTTTTGGCTTAAAGCACCCCTATAAGCTTCGAGTACTGTGATGTCAGGCACTAGACAAACCCACCCAGGAGATACAGCAGTTAGAGAGGGACTGAAAAGTCAGGTAATAAGAGGCCCTGATTGATGTCACTGAAATGAAATGTTCGAGGGCAGTGAGAAGGGTGACACACACATGCAGAATAGTGTCATCAGGAATAAGATCAAGGTCTGCAGCTGTGATGCACTGTACCTCAAAGTAGCACTCCAACCCCCATATTCACCACTGTGACTGGATTATGATTTGTTGCATATAATGCATCCCTTACAAGGCACCATGTGAAAAGCCTTGATCTGTCGAACATTAATATCCTGTTGGATTGTCTGTGTTATCACTGTATCTGAAGTGATGAGGTTTTGCTATGTGTGCATTATTGGCTTTCAGTTAGAACAAAGGAGTAGCCATCAGTAGCCAGAGGAGATTAAGGGCTCATCAATTATCCATTTTCCACAGAGACTTCTCAGAGAAGAAACACACGCAATGGAGGTGCTTGACCAATGGGAACTGCCTGACCTCACATCACAGCAAAGATCTTTCCAGAAGACTGGAAGACAGTATTAAAGAGGGGAACCCTCAATTTCAAGACCTGGAAGGAGGTCTGGAAGGGGAAAAAAACCCCAAAACTTTGAATTTAGTCCAAGAGTGAAAGGTAATAGCCTATATATTGAGGATCTGAAATCTGCTTATACCATTTGTCAGGGCGACACACTGCTTGATTCAAATCCTACTTAGTCTGTAAAACTTAGACTGCGATTAATTTTTATTTCTTAAATTACCGACTTTGATCTCTATGCTGCCTACTTATAATCACTTAAAATCTCTTTTTGCAGTTAATAAACCCGTTTTATATTTTACCTAAAACAGTGTGTTTTGGCAGCCGTGTTTGGAAAACCTCAGCTCACTTTACAAAGGCAAGTGTGTGTGTGTGTCTACTCCATACTGAAGACGTGGTGAACTACTTAATGAATTTACGCTTGTCAGGCTTCTGGGGTACCGTTCTGGGGTGCAAGGCTGGGTAAAAATTGGCTAGAGTCTCTCTAAGGTTGGTTAATCAGTGGTTGGGGGACCACTCAGGTAAATTTGTTGGGTGCGTCCCTGCCCATGGATGTTAATGCAGATACAGTGTCTAAGGTTTGTAGTTGGACATCAGCACCACAGTGTGACAGGCACGCCCAGGTTAGAAGGTCTGCAGGGCTCATTGGTTCCATAGCCTCGGCTGCAGCGCAAAGACCCCGCCGTAGCAGATGCCACAGAGAATGCTGAGATGGCACGGGCATATCTGCCAGCTGGATAAAGGGAAACCTGTTAGGGAGGTATTTGAGACTAAGCAGTGGATGAGAACACCTGGAAAAGACTGATCTGGCCACTTGACCACAGCTAGCTGGGAAAAGGAGAAGAGGCAATAAAAGCTCAATGAACACAAAAGAAAGTCATTTACTAGGGATCAAAGGGAACAATCCACTATCATCCAGGAAACTAGTATAAAACGCACCAGCACTCATGTCCTTGGTTATGCAACTTTCCAGATTAATATGGCTTCTTTCTTTTAGCATCCGGGCCAGCTGGTACAGGCACACCTGCTGTCTGAGACATGGTACCCTGGAAAGACTGCCTTCCTGAAATCCTTTCTGAGCATTAACAAAATGACTGACCCTGCAAGTTGGTTAACTTGGGGGAGTGTGGGCATACTGTCTGAGGAAGGTGCTTGTGAGCAGGAGATAACTTTCCCTGAACATTATAAAAATAAAGCGGGGAATGGAGGACACTTTTGAGATAGATCCCCTGTGTTAGAAACTGTCCAGGTCTGAAAAAGTTCTAGGGCCAGAAACAGATGTTCTATAAAGGGGTCTGCAAACGACAAACCCTTCTTAGTTTAATAGAAACCTTCACGCAACTCTAATACAAAATGAAGCAGACCATTGTACATCACCACAGAACGCCCCAGAGAACATCAAAACAACCTCTCCGACAGCAGCAGTTACCTCTGCTCTTTTCAAAATACAGACCTAGCCCTGTTATTATTTTTGGTACCCTGCTTCAATCTGGCTCTTTAAGACCTTACTTGCTTCTGAAACATCCAGTTTGGGACTTTATAGGTCTAGACTAAGTTATGATTGGTGACAAATTCAAGGGCAACTCAGCTGCAACTAATGATCCTCATGTTTCAAGGAGAGGAACCCACTTATATACTTTTCCCATTCTAGAACACATAATTAAGAGTAAGGCTTCAGATTACAGTTCCCAAATATGCACTTAATTTAAATTCAACAAGACACTTACATGTTAATAAAAATTAAAAATGGATTCCATCAAGTGTGTAATAGATGCATGCGTCTCTTACGGTGTATGACGATAATTTTCAAATTAACTATTAATACTAAGCTGTGTTATTACATTTAAAACTTGAAGCATCCTATGGAACATCATGTAAAGCTGATGCACATCCTCATCCTGACGGAATCATGCAAGACTGTCTAAGAATCTGTGTGTAGTAACAATGTCTCACAAGGTGGAAAAAAAGATCATTTATTTGAAAATAATTAATAAAAAAATCACATTTTATTGTAATTTAAATAAACAAAGTTAATTTTTAAAATAAAAAATTAATTTAAATTTCAATGTATACAAAATATGTTAAGGGCTAAAATTATAATCTCTGAAAACATTTAAATAAAAAGGAGTGAACCACTACTAAAAATTTCTGTATTAAAAGCTATTTTTCTACGTAAAAAGAGCAACAACAAGCTTTTGAGATGAAACATGTTTTTTACATACACACAACAGGACATTCCAAAGGGGTAGCCGTGTTAGTCTATTGTAGAAAGACAACAGAGTCTTGTGGCACTTTTAAAGACTGGGGGGGACCCAGAGCCTGTGCGACTGGGTACAGGAGACCTGCAAAATTTGTGACCCTCCCTCCGACTGCAGGAAACAACGCAAGAATGACCATACTTGGTGAGACTACTTGGTGATGATCCATCTAGCCCAATATCCTGTCTTCCAACGATGGCTAATGCCAGAAGCGTCAGAGCGAATGAACAGCACAGGTTAGTTTACGGAGTAATCCATTCCCTCTTGTCCAATCCTGGGTTCTGTCAGTCAGAGGTTTACGGACATCCAGGGCTGGAGTTGCGGCCCTTGTCTAATAGTCACTGATGTACCTATCCTCATATGTAAGTCCAATTATATCCTTTTGGCCTTCAGAACATCCCATGGTAAAGAGCTCCACATGTTGACTGTGTGTTGTGTGAAGAAATACTTCCTTTGGTTTGTTTTAAACCTGCTGCCTATTAATTAAATCAGGTAACTCCTGGTTCTTGTATTGTAAACAACAAATCCTTCTTCACTTTCTTTACACCTTTTGTGATTTTATAGACCTCTATCATATCCCACGTTAGTCATCTCTTTTCTAAGATGAACAGTCCCACTCTTTTTAATCTTTCCTTATATGGAAGATGTTCCACAACCTTGATCATTTTTTGTTGCCTCTCTGAATTTTTTTTCCCCCAATTCTAATGTATTTTTTGTGAGATGGGGTGACCAGAACCACACACAACATTCAAGGTGTGGGCATACTCTGGATGTATGTAATGGCATTATGATCTTTTCAGTCTTATTATCTATCCCTTTCTTAATGGTTCTTAGCATTGTTAGCTTTTTTGACAGCCACTTCAAACTGATTAAGTGCTTTCACTGAACTACGCTGACTCCAAGGTCTCTTTTTTGAGTAGTAACAGCTAATTTAGACCCCACAATTTTGTACACATCATTTGGATTATGTTTTCCAATGTGCATTAGTCTGCATGTATTGACATTGAATTTCATCTGCCATTTTGTTGTCCGTTCACCCAGTTTCATGAGGTCCCTTTATAAGTCTTTACAGTCAGCCTTAGATTTAACTATCTGCAAACTTTGCCACGCTGTTCAACCATTTTTCCAGACCACTTATGAATAAGTTGATTAGCACTAATCATAGTACTGATCCTTGGGAGAGCCCACAATTTACGTGTCTCCACTCTGAAAACCTACCATTTATCCCTACCCTCTGTTTTCTGTCTTTTAACCAGTTACTGATCCATGAGAGGACCTTCCCTCTTATCTTACAACTGTCTATTTTGCTTAAGAGCCTTTGATGAGAGTCCTCATCAAGGACTTCCTGAAAGTCCAAGAACACTATATCCATTTCACAAAAGCTTTGTTGACTCTTTCCCAACATATTGTATTCAATTAGGTGTCTGATAATTTAATACACCATTATGAATCTCATTAGGATCATCCATTCATAGCCATTTGACAGCTTTTCCCTACAGGACTTCTGACAGGCTCAGTTCTCAAAATGATGAATATTTAGGACTCTACCCACTATGGAAACTTACTCTCCAGCTCATGGAAAACACTGATGTGCCCAGTGCTTCTGGATGGTTCTGGGCACTTCAAACAAATGACCTTGCTCTGTTTCCTTGCATAGGTAAACAGAAAGATATAAACAGAAATCCATTAATTTTCAACTCCCACCCTTGGTCTCTAAGCACATAAAATGCTACAGAACAAAAAGCATATAGGTTACATGAGAAGTAATCTTAGATTTTGTCAGTTTTATTGTTTTTCTAAGGATAGGACAGGAGAAAGTAAAAAGTGTGCAACTATAAAAGAAACAAAAAGCAGGACACCCTGGGAAAAAGAGACAACGTATTTTAGAGTGCAAAGTAGTATTGATTTCAACACTAACGAACTGCAGGAAAAAAAGAAACAAACAAATATACACAGCAACAAACCTGCTGTGAATTTCCTGTACTTCTGGATAAAAAAGAAACACGTACCAAATGTAAAACAGTGCAAAAGAGACATACATGACCTACTTATCAGAATGAAACAGAGTTAATAAAAATGTTCTGCAGAAGGAAATCATGTTGAGGTTGATAATGTGGACGTGTCGGATCAACTGGTTAGTAAAGTTATTTTGCACCAGTCTTATGGAGTAACTAACATGTTTTATTATGCCAATATATACAAACTTTAATTACCGTAATAAATTTTGTGTTTGAGGTGGATTTCTTATGAATTTCAAGACGTTTGTGTTCAAAATATAATTGGTATATTCATTTGTTGTAGGAATATTTACCCATTACCTTTTGATTACTGATGGATTCCTAAATGGTCTTCTACAGCTTTGTAGAATTAAACAACATAGGTAAAGATATCCAGCTTATAAATAGTCTTTTAGTAGTGGTTTATGAATTTTAACATTTAGGTTTTTTTCAAGCTATATGGTAAATTGCTAGAGATAAGGGTTTAAATAAAATAAAATTTATTATTTTCCCTAAAAAAACAAAGTTAAGAATAAATGATAGAATTTAACCAGCAGTACAAATAGTTACAGTAAGAGAAATCCTTGATTTATAATCTTTGTTTAAAGGAGTAAACTGAGTAGTGAGGAAGTACAAAGGAAAAGCTGAGTAAAATAGAGGATTAAAATCAAGGCTTTCCACTTGGTGATTTAAATAACGATTTACATCGTTGATTTGAATTGCTGTGATTTAAATCAATCCCCCTTGGTGTCTGTCTCATCAACATTAAAAAGGGAGACCCCCATTAGTGCAATCCAGATTTCCTCTGATAACATCACTCATGCCTTTAGATAGCACCTGAATGCATCAGGAAGCAGACACTGCTAAAGAGCTTTTCTTAACTGACTTGTTTCTGCTCTCAATCAAAACCGAACCTAAATCTGGTGCCAGAGACACCGCTCACTTCAATGGAATTGTTCTCAGTGACAGAGAAGCAAAACTCAGGCCCTGTGAACATTAGACACCACCAATCTGTTTAATCATTAAACACACGATTGCTTATAAAATGCAACGTCACATAAATCTGCTGAGAGCTAATTGCCTATTATAGCGTGTGGCACCGCTAGAGTCAGCACAGAATGATAAAGTGACTTTTTAAAAGGAGAGAAAGCTAGCAGAGTAACTGCTGTTAGCCTGAGCATGCAGCGCTTGACAAGCTGCGCTCTCCATTTCCAACACAGTAAGGGCTTCTGATACCCCTTCAGTTAATTGCCAGGGTCCCTCTGTCTTGCTCTCTTGAATTTTCAGGTAGGATCATGAAAGACTTTGATTTTTTTAACAAAATACACATTTCTAATTTCTTGATGCCTCCTAAGCCATTACTGCAGCTATTTGGATTGTAAACTGCTGTAGCAGAGTCACAGCACTGGATTGAACAACATGAGAACACAGACGGATATGCTAGGTATTTTGACTTCAATGCAGAGTATGGAGAACTTAAAGAAAGGTGGTGACAATTGGCTAGTGCCAGCTGGTAAGTGTGTTGGGTTTTTGTTTTGTTTTAAACATCCAGTTGTTAATTGGAAAGAGTGGCTGGGAAAAGGATGGAACAAAACAGTGCGCAGTATAACTGAAGTAGGAAAAATGGTCCCCAGTGAAGAGTTCTAGCTAAGGTTTATCAAATCATGGCTTTGTAAGTGCACTATTTGGGAAATGGAGGTCTCTTCCTGTGAATCAGGACCAAGATCTGGATCAGGACTCGAACATTCCCATTTTCTCAGATCTGCTTGTTGAGGTGGACCTGCTTGCATGGATAAGGGGTTCATCCTCCAAAATGAAACCATCTTCTCCCTACCCCAAAACGCAGCCAGCCCTTGCCCTTCACTCTAGAGGAGAAGGCAGAGATTAGGCAAACCATAGGGGGCTGCAAAGAATTCTTCTTCCTTCCACAAAAGGGGTTTTGAAGAAACAATTTAATACAAGGTGGGGCCATATTATCTTCTATGTAGTCCCACAGGGATCCTAAGTGCAGCTAGGAATCTAAGGGAAGGATATGTGACTGGGGGGCTAGAGTAAACATGGGTGGTCCTGGCATTGTTGGGATCTGTCAAGTTTGGAAGCATGGCGCGCTCAGTTTTCCAGGGGAAAATCTGCAAGGAAATCCTCCTGGCGAGTCTCATCTTAAAATCTCCCTCTGGTGGCTTTTAATGCAGGAGAGGATGATTTGGCTGAGTGGAGTGTCGATGGACCACTGCAATATGAACAGTGAAGATCAACTATATATTGTAGGAAGGAATCCTTGGCGTAAGGTCTACCCAGCAAGTTCTACTGGCACGGCCTTACATTCTTCAGTAAACCAATGTGCATTCCTCTCATGTCAAGGTTTTAACTTCGCAAAAGCGACAGTGCATTTCATAAACAAATTAGCTCCATGTGCATAAGTTACCATGGTTGGTTACAAACCTCACTCTGCAGATTGACTGTTAACATCCACAATCCTACAGCTCCCATGACTGGCAGCTATCAAACTGTAAGAAAGTAGAGACTTCTATACTCCAGCCACAATGGATGGGGGGGATGTATTTTGGGGCATGGATGTTAAGTGTCTTGCTGAACACAGAGATGGAGCCCTGCTCCAGACCAATTTCAGTTCAGACTGAAGCATCGGAGGATAAACTCTTGTTGAAGAAGTTGCTGAAATGATTGTGAGGTGGGATCTGAAGGAGGCTGTAGTGTGGGCCACTGTTTCTAATGCATACAAATTGGTGTCTTGGCATGGAAGATCAAGGTCCACATTCAACTCACTCAAAGGGAAACCATGAAATTGGGCCTGATTTCAGGACTGAATCAAGCAAATCCACCTGATAATGCCTAGGTTCAACTGAAACTCACATCACAAGTTCTTACATGGTTCTCGCTACCATAGTTCCAAGTACTGTTACAGAACTCTCATGAGGTAGGAAGGAACCTTATCTCCATTTTTAAAAATAGGGAATTGATGTGCAGATGGATTAAGTGCCTGGGCCAGAGTCACACAAAGAATTTCTCTCCACTCCACAGCTGGGAATTGATCTCAGTTCCCCAGATAAGATCATTCTTCAGTGAATCTTGGCAAACCTGGCTAGGGACTATAGGTTTGTAACGCAATTAGTAAAATCCAGATGCTAGAGTGGTCTGAAAGCAGAGCTGGGGAGGAGCACACAGATTCCAGGAGACCAGGATAAACCAGGACCAGCAGCCTAAAGACAGACATTTAGATAGGAGCAGTAATTGACAGGAGTTATATATTTGCACATTTGGGGTGCCACAAAATTTGCAACATTCCAAAAAGGGATGGGTGGTATACATTATACCTGCAAGATGGTTTAAGCAGTGGAACAACAATGGTAAGGTCAGAAAGTTAAGAGAAATCAAGCAGGATCTTGAAGGAAGGGTAGTAATAGAAGAGTTTTTAATGGAGGTGTTTGTTAGTAGGCAAGCGGAGGGAATCTTCAGTAACTGTGACAGGGACAATATCAACTAGGGAGACAGGGCCCTTATAACTCTCATTTTAATACCCCTAACACATCCCAACTTTTAGTTCCACTATTCCTTTCTCCACACTGAATTGGCTCTTAATGTGGTCTCATTTCACATTATCAGAATGGTGGTAATTATATCCATATTTTCAGACAGGGTATCTGCTGTGAAGAAAATGGACAATTCCTTTCCCCTTTCTGGTATCATTTCATGAACTTACACAACAAGAATTGGATCAGTTGCAAAGGGTGATTAAAGTGGGATCATCGCTTCACATCTTGCTGAGGCTAAATAGCTTTCACAAGGCCATTTTAGGAACTGATATGCAAAGCAAATTTAAATGATTTAAGAAAAATTTATATTCCACCCTTTCACGGTTTCCAGGTGTAGGGACCAATTTGCTTCACAGCAATTTTCATTTCTGGTCTCTCTTACAAAACCCTGCATCTGCCAACTAGGCTGGCATCTACTGCAGTTAGGAAATGAATTTCTCTGTGAAGCAAATTCTTCCAGGATGAATTGAGTGAAGGCAGTGCTCATAATTGCATATTACTGCAAACATTTTTGATAAACTGGAGAGATATTTTTATCCACATCTCCAGCTGAAAATTGCTGGGAAAGATGCCTTTGAAAAGCCTTAATCTCCAAGCTTATAATTACCAGGTCCTTGAACAAAGCCACATGGACAGCAGGGAAAAAAAAAAAAAAAAACATTCTTATTAAAATAATTTTTAAAATTGGGGGTGGCAGTGTGTGGAGATGGAGACACAAGCGATTACACTAACTCCCTATGTGATTTTACATGTCTCTAGATAAAATTAAGCAAGTGAATTTCCAAATCATAAGTTGAAAGGAA
Source organism: Pelusios castaneus (assembly GCA_007922175.1). Lineage (NCBI taxonomy): Eukaryota > Metazoa > Chordata > Testudines > Pelomedusidae > Pelusios > Pelusios castaneus. The sequence continues at coordinate 11,138,694 of ML685770.1, forward strand.
AGCTGAAAAAGAAGCAATCAGTTTGGAAGTTGAGAACGTTTATGTTCGTTAATAATGGTGATAAATTAATATTTTATTAGGAAGTGAATAAAAGTCACACCCAAAAAAGAACAAACCAATTGGAAGCTGCCTGTCCATTATCTCTAGTTGGAAAGAGGGACGCTGCCTAAAACCAGGATTTCCACACGTACTAGGTGAGCAGTCTGCTCTAAAGAACTGAACAACTTCCCTGGACAGGTGAGCTTACGGTGAAGAGCCTCATGCTATAAAGACAGAAGTTCATGCATTACCCAATGGGGTACTTGCATTTATAAAGGTAGGAACAATGTGCTTGCAGAAAGGGACCTTAAATATTTGTAAATACTCTCTTGCAGTGTAGCTAAATCACTGGTTACTTTACTAAACGGTTAACTTGCTCCTTTCAGCTACCCACCTCCCTCCAAATGCGGCTAGCTAGAAAAATTGGACTCTGGCATTATCATTGGACTGCTGACCTTGCAAAATAATGGTTCCATTAGTAATGCTAAGTAGTGTCAATAGGGTTAATGAAAACGACCCTGCATGGGAACACCAGCAGTGTGATGTTGGACTTACACGGCAATGGAACACAGATGAGCTCAGACAGCCTGATACTGAGGCTGCTAGGCATAGAGAGTAGAAGGGGAAGAAAGAAATTTGGGCCAATGTGTTTGGTAGCCCCGTGCAAACCAACGGGAAAGTGTTCTCAATGTTCTCTTCCTCTCCCCAAAACACCCAGTTTTCACACCCCTAACATGTCGTACACCTTTGCATGTTTTCTACTGTGGAAAAAAACAGTTTAAGTTGAAAGGGGCTATTTTGTCAAGAAAGGTAGTGACCATTTCCACTTTGTAGACAAATTTATTCAGCTTTAGCAAAGAACGACTTACGGACACTTGACAAATGTGCAGCAAAATGCCAAACAGACCACCATGCTTTGGCAGTATTGCTGCCTTATTAACTGAGAGGGGTTTAATCTGTTAAATCATATCTTGAGTTATATCTCGTGTCTTCCTCTTCATCGTCACTTATGCAAAAGCCAACCAACTGTTACATTAAGGAATTAAGTTCCAGAGGAGCAGCCATGTTAGTCTGTTTCAGCAAAACAAATGAGTTTTCTGACACTTTTAAAGATCAACAAATGTATTTAAGGCATAAACTTTTGTGGCTTATATATATGAAACGTCATGCGATAAATAAATTTGTTAGTCTTTAAAAGTGCCATAGAATTCTGTTTATTAAGGAGTTAACATCCCTCAAGAATAAACAAAACATCCCCCCCTTACATTTGACTATAATAACTGAAAAATTCAGACAAGATTAAATTACTTCTAGAAAGTGTAAGGCTTCCCCCTTGCTCTTCTTGGAGAGCTAGTAAAACCCAAACACCAAAACATCACAGCCCGTTTTGCATCTGATATGCCAGTTCCTTAATTACCAAGGCTCCGAGGCTTTCTGGTTAATAGGGTTCCAAAGGGGTAACCGTGTTATCTAGTTCAGCAAAACAAACAAGGAGTCCTGTGGCACTTTTAAAGACTAACACATTTATTTATCGCATGAGCATTTGTGGGAGAAAATCCCACTGTGTCAGACATCTGACGAAGTGGGATTTTCTCCCATGAAAGCTCACGCAATAAATAAGTCTATTAGTCTTTAAAAGTACCACAGGACTCCTTGTTTGGTTAATAGGGCTAAGCAACATTGTTTTCCATGGCTGACAGTTTAACATTACGAAGTGCTACAGTGAACATACAAAACCATAAAGTTAACTATCAGGATTGTACTAATGGCAGAAAAATTAGGTCTGGATTCTAACTAGTTCAGGGGATTTGCAATGGAATGTAGAGTTCATCAATTGTAGGCGACCAGGGAATATTCAGCCCGGGTTAAAAGGGATTCACAGTCATTATGACCATGGTGTTCAGCCACCCGTATAAAGCAACTTGGTGGTCGCTATAAAGCTTCCACAACAAAAAGCCACCGGCACAATGGACACCAAGTCTCTACAGAGGCTGACGCACACTGGTCGGGGATAGTATGGAGGAAGCTTGGATTGCAGGAATGTGAATCCAAACCACTTTTCACTAGCGCTAAAAATAAAATCCTAACTATAGAAAAGAGACACTCTAAAGAGGAACTTCATCCCATTCCAGATTTTGTTATCATGATTTCCTCAGCAAATCAAGGTTAAACTGATTTTTTTCTAATTACCAATGCTGCAAGGCACGTGGGGGGAAAAAAAAAAATCAAACTGATCTTCCCAATGTGAATATCCTCTTCGCTGACAGAGATGCCGCAATCAGAGCTCAAGCTGGTTATTTTGATCAGGATTAAAAAAGCTGAAGAGAACTTAGCTCATTCTCCCACGGCTGTACTGATTCTGTGATGGAGACAGTAGTAAAAAAAAATCTGCGATTCAGCTTGAAGATGAGACTTGGGTACGGGCCAAATTCTTACTGCAGCCTTGCTGACTTCAGGAGGGTTGCCAGAAGTAAAACAAAGGCAGAACATGACCCATAAAGAACCCACAGAGTGAATACAGTGCTGGTTTTACACAAGCAGCTTCCAGTTCTCACTATAGATTCAACTTATTCTGTCCAAGCAAGCAGTGTACAGGCATTTTTGTTGAAGCATCTTAAGTGCATTTATCTGCTCCCAAAACAAAAATAATTCTGAGAACCCTCCCCCCTCCCGGCAGGCGTGATGAGGACCCTGTGTGAAGTGCAGAACTATCTTACTTTCAATGACATTCCACTAGGATTGAGTCCCAAGCTTTTGATTACTGACAAACAAAACCTGCTTCCTCTGCCCCCCTCAACTGTACCCAACAATAACACAAAAATATGCAAAGCTGGTAAATTTTTGGCCACTTAGTGTGTGCAGAAAAAAACAGTCAAAGTTTTTTCTCTCCTATCTTACACTTTTTTTTTAAATTAAAAAAAAAAAAAAAAAGCTACACACACTGGCCAGATACCTTGCATTGCAACCAAACCCTGTGTGCATACCGCTTGCCAAATATAGAAACAGCAAATTGTCCATCAGGGTTTCCACTGTGCTCAAGGGAGGGGAAAGGAAAGCTTGTTCAGATAAATGAGAATTGACTCAAAACCTTCCTCCTAAATTTTAAACAAGACCCTTACTCTTGCAAGTCAAGATTTTCTTTTAAAATGGCTGTTTCTGGGGTGCTTTGCATTTCCTGGTGCTGGCTGGGGCTTGGTTCCAAGAAAATACCATGACAGACCTATTCAGATTTTCTACCATGACCAAGGGCCATCAAAGTCAGAAGTGGCTGGGCCATGGAGTCTGGAAACATAGCTGCACCTCTGAATGCTTCTTCAGAATAAGGCACTAGACTTTTAAATGCCAAGTATAGTGACTCAAGATACAAAATCACTCTAAAAATAGAAACAATGAATTCATGCATTCATTTCAGACATTCTCCAGGAACCGAGATGATTTCAAGAGACAGATTAAATATTTTTATAAAGGAAAAAACCCACAATAAGAAGCATTTTGTTTTGAGTGTCCAAGGAACAGCTACTTAAAAGAAAAAAGCTACAATTAAAATATTGACCGGACATTAAAGATCCACAGAGTGCTACTCTGTGTCCATCAACCCAAAACAGGGGGCTAAAAAAAGAAAAATGGAGGAGAAAAGGGTGGGGAGACAAAACATAACTACCTCCCTGTCCCTTCTCCTTCGCTAGACAGGGAATATAGTGCTGGTAAATGAGATCACAGTTCTATTATACATTCACACAACAGTGAATTCCTGGGCAATGAAAGTGTAAGCTTGGGAGTGGTCTACACTGATGGTGGGGGTTGATGGGAGATACGCAAGTTATCTCTCATCAACGTATTTAATATTGACATACCGTTGCATCTTCATGGTGCTAAGTCAATAGGAGGCTGTCTCCCATTCACTTTCCAGGAGGTGGACTAATTGAGTCGACTAGACAGTGCTCCCCCATGAACTGAGTGGGTTACACAGATCCACTCAACCAATGCCATTGCGTCGATTCCTGCCACCATAGCAGTGTAGACACACCCTTGGTCTAGTCACCCAAATGATGTGCCCCAACTGCTATCCACTTCTATCATCACAAAGAGAAGTTCACATTTTAGCTTCTGTAACAGGCCACCTCAGCATCTCTGGCTCCAATATTAAGGTTGATAAGCCCGCTGCACCCTTATCCAAGTGTGTTGGGTTGTCTCTCAGGCAATCGAGACTCATGATTTCAGATCCAAAGGTCTGAGCTTTGATCCTCACTACCAGTGACCCACCCAGAACAGTCAGGTTACATTATCAATGGATATCAACCGTCCTGGGAGGGCTTATATTGCAAAGCAGTCGCATATTTTTCGTGAGTTGGTCGTGGTATAAATAGCAAATTTTTCCAGTCTGTTCACACAGTAAGTATGGTACAGTACTACTGCTACCTTTGTAAGTGGCCCTGGATAAGGATAAATCAGAAGTTCTCAAACTTTTTTTTGCCGGGACCACCTTTGAAAATATTTCAGGCTTCGACGACCCTGTCGCCCTTACTTCTGTGCTGCTTCCGACCATGCCGTCTTCAGCCGCCTCTCTCTAGCCACCCAGCTCTGACGGCAGCACAGAAGGGTGGTAATGCTGCAGTTCTCCCTTGCAACAGGCTTGCAACCCCTTTTGAGGTTGGGACCCCCAGTTTGAGAACCAGTGTACTTTTGTAAAAATACACACCAAAAAAGTCTCAAACAAACAGATTTCTTGGTTCGCGATGCACATTTCATGGCCACGAATTTGGTAGGGCACTAGTCATACATGGCACAATCTGAGGAACTGGCGTGAGACTTGCCAACATTTGATATAAACTACAGGACGTCCACACACGGGCAGCTGCTTTGCATTACTAGATAGCAACCTGCAGAGGTGAAAGTCCTGTATGTGTCCCATTGCCAATTCTCACAGCCAATCAGGGTCCTGCCAAGAAGTCTTCAGAAGTCTCTGTGTATTACCTGTATCCATGCCTGTTAGAGCAACCACTCTGCCTAGAGATCTCTCACTGGTTCCATCAGCTTGAAAAATGGACATCTTAACCTACTGAGGGGCAGTAAGTGGATATCAGTGTCTAACCTCCATTAATGTTATTAGGCAACACTTAAGCAGGGTAAACTGGATTATGCCAGCTTCATTTTATCCTTTTAGGGAGCTCTAACAAGGTACATTATAGATTTGGGGGTGGAATGGAGGAAGACGGTAACCTTTTTTTCAGATCACTTGACCACGGTTCATTCATTCAGCCAGCTCAAAAGGAGCTGGGGTAGATAGCATCGCCCACTAGATTGCTTCAAGCTATGCAGCTGGATTCGGAATCCAAAAAACGCCCCCAAACAACCCTTTTTCTGCTTTCAGAAGGGAGAAGTTAACATGAAGGAGGAAAACAAACTTCATGCAGCATTGTAAATGAAAAGTACAAACAGGGCTAAGCATGCAAGGGTCAACGTGCTCCAGCATTTAACCCAGTCACATTCTCAGAACCATCCCATTCTGAAGGGCCTGAGGCCAGGATTTTGTATCCATAGCCTCACCTTCAGTCATTCAGAACGCTGGCCTCAAGCCTTCATCTCTGCACAGGAATGTGGGGTTAAAGGAGGCCTCCTTGATCCCTATTAGTAGTTCACAACCCAGTTCAAACGGGGAGCTGACTTCTCAGACTGGCTGTTTTCTAGTGTGAGCCAAGATCATTAGGATATACCTTGATCTTTAAAGTAATGAAAAGGAGACCAGGAAAGAGTTGCATGACGCCTCCATAAAAGCGTTCCCAGAGGTGTAAATATACTATTTTGAATATCTTAAGAGCAGACCCTTCCCCAGTGGTCTCAAACTTTGTTCCTCTTCAGGACCCAGTTGAAAAAAAAAGTTATGCCTGCAACCCAACAAAGTACATCTTTGAACAATGCATTCCAGTCCTTTGGCAGTGGCCGTAGGTGGCTCCATGACCCAGTACCTGGGTCTGCACCCCAACCCATGGTTTGAAAACCAGTGCCCTACACCACCCAGCTTTTAGTCAGATAAGAGAACAGAGGAGAGGCAGAGCAGATGTACAGTGCTCTCCAATCGTTACACAGAGGATTTCTTTTCAGAAGTCAGGCAGATTTTATAAATCAAAGCAATTAAGTCAGGGTGAAAAACGAGCACTTTTGAAACACTCCTGTAAGCTGGGCACACATTGGCTGTAGTTAAAAGAAACCAAGAGAAATGGAAGTAAACGGGTGGGGGGGAAAAATACAGGCTCACTCACCAAAGTCTGACTGCAAATCCTTTTTCAGTCCACAAAGCATGTCTGCTATTATCTATCAAAGCATTCAGCTAATTGCAACCCCAGCTCCTTTCTGTCTCTCCCTGGCCGTCCTGGAATCACTTTACAGCCGCTCCCCTGCAGTCTGCCTCCCACGACAGAGCAGGGCGACACTGCCCACTGTGCTCCTTCACTTAAAAGGGAACCAAGTCCTGGTGTGACTCCACTTTGGGAGGACGCCCGGCAAATGCTGCACGCTAACAAATGCTAAACACGGCGAGCTCAGAGGACAATCGCAAGATCCAGACTGCAAGAGCAGAGGCTAGAAGAGCGGTTGCGGTTCTGACAAATGCAGCACTAGATCTGGCTGGCTGGCCAGGAGGCATCCGCGGGGCACAAGTTATAAATGCAGTGATGAAAACGAGCAGCTGGGTGAAGGAGCGGCCACGAGCGAGCACCGGCTCCCTGGCAGGAGAGGTGAAACAGCCGCTTCTTCCCCAGCAATATTCCAACTTGTCCCATGCTGGTGGAGAGCAGCCATCATTCCACATGGGCAGCGTCCTTGCCCTTTGCACAAACCCTTTTGTCCCTCAGCATGGGAATTCACAGCAATCCAGGAGAGGGCGACGGTCCTGCTGGGCTGGAGATCCCCCTTCTGTGCCCCTGGGACCTTTTTTTCTGCAGTTGCAGAAGTTGGAGGGCAGCTAAGCCTCATGGAAATCTCCAAGTGGCAGCAGCGTTTCCGCCTCCGCACGGGAGCAGGCGAAGACTGCAGCACTGCCTGAGCCTTTCCTCTCCCCCACCCCTTTGGCAAACGCTAATAGCCTCCAGCACCTTTCCAGGCAATGTCAAGTGGCTGTCAAATCGTTACACTCCCCCACCCGCCAAAACAGTAAGAGAAAAAAGCTGCAACCCTGCCTACAGCATTGCCCGAAAACTCAGTTTACCCCCATTTTTGGAAGGAGAGATGGGAGTCTGCACATTTCCATTCCTCAGTTTAACTCTCTATGGAGAGCAGAAAGGATGGACTTTTTTTTTTTTTTTTTTTTGGCTTTCATCACAAGTGCACCAAGGGACAGAACATCATTGAAAGAGACCTGCATCTTGCCCAAACCCCACACAGGAGTTAGTCTTTAGAAGTGCCACAGGACTCCCTGTTTGTTTTGCTGACTTAGACTAACACGGCTACCCCTTAGAAACCCCACATAGGTTCCTAAAATGGAGAAAGGGCAAGAGGAACATAAGCTTTCAGATATTTATAGCTAGAACAGTAGTAGCTACAGTTTGAGTAGGCAGGATAATCAGGGCTGGATTATAGCAGGGGATTTAGGGGCTGAAGCCCCTGGCCCTGGCCAAAAGAGGGGCCACAGGCTCCAGCCCCTAAGACCCCTATCTGCCCTCCCCCTATTCAGCACTGGCAGGGCTGGAGCACTGAGTGTGCTCCTGCCCTGCTGGTGCAAGGATGGCAGGGCCATGGAGCCAGAGGCTGGGCTTCATGCTCCCACCCCGCTCCTGGGCTGGCTGGTCTGTCCCTGGGGCTGGAATGGGGCAGGCCAGCACTGATTTGCTCCGCCAGGAGAGCAGAGCCAGCTGGCTCATAGCACAGTCTATACCACTCTAGTGTGGCCTTCCAGGGCCCATAGCCGGGGGGGGGGGGGCCGGCGGCCCAAGACTGCACCAAGGGTGGCGCCACATGCCAGCTGGCCCCACCCCCACAGGTGGGGGGTGGGGGCAGTCTGGCCATAGCATGGCAAGGGTGGGAGTGCCCTTTGGCTCCAGAGCCTCCCCCCCACCAATGACGGGCCTCCATGCTGAGGGATGGGGGTCTCGTGGGCAGAGACATCCCGTGGGGGGAGCGGGGCCCGGGGCCAATTGGCAAAAGCGGGGCCCCGCCCCCAATGCTGGCAGGGAGCATGGCGGGCCAACTGGTGTTCTCTGCCCCCCAGGGAGCCAGCCCTGGGCTGGGACACCAAGGCCACCAGCGTGGGGGGGTGGAACTGGAGCTGGCTGCGGGGGAAGGGGGGGAAGCCAGCCATATGGGGCAGGCGGCCCAGAGGCATAGCCCTTCCTCCAGCCATGGGAGGAGGGGCTGTGGCACGCGGACAGGCCCCCGCTGCCCCACTGGGAGCAGGACAGCACAGGGCCCACATACCTGTGGGGCCTGAGGCAATTGCCCCGTTTGCGCCGCCCCCCCCCCCCCCCCAGGGATGGCCCTGCTCATGGGTCAGAGGGGCCCCCAGGCTGGTTAATCCAGCCCTGGCTGGGCATAATGGTGACCAAGTCTCATTCTTCGGTGTATAAAGTGATCAACAACAGGAATTTTACTTGATGTGTTAAACTGATACTGGTTACTGAACTAGGAAAAAAAAAACTGTCATCGATTAATATCCCTGAAAATGGCTTCCTTCTATTATTAAAAATGGGAGCCACACACGGTCCTTTGATAAATGGTGAAGGAGTTATTTCTTTCTTCTAATGCTGAACAAGACTGTGCTGTGTAGTCAGAACTTCTCCCATTCCATGTCCCACACATACGGTCTAGTCTAGTAGTTCTCAACCTTTTGTGGGTCATGACACACTTGGCAGCGTGTTGCGACCCTACAGCACACCCTCCCACCCAGGCCAAATCCAGCCATCTCCCCAGCTCTCCGTAACTCAGTTACCACTGTGTGGCAACACAGAAATGCATCCTGCCATGGTAGCTGAGAACCCTGGTCTAGTCTACATTAGAAAAGCTCTTCCTAAAATATCTATCTGGCAAAGCTTCCTAGCACAGACTCAGCTTGAGATTGCTTTGGTGGTATAGTATTTAACAGCATCAACACGAGGGTTTTTCCTGGTGTAACTGTCACAACCAATGTTGTGTTCTGGCAAAAAAAAGTTCCTAGTATACATCTGGCCTAAAAATTCAAGATCCTTGTGGATTTAGTAGTGAAGTGCAGACAACTGGGCTTCAGAGAAGGAAAGCCTAAGCTTTCTGGTGGGGGCCTTTATCTCGGCGTGAAGGCAGCTGCTTTGTAGTCTGATGCCTTATACAAGAGAGATAAAATTAGCAAAACAAACAAGATATTTTGGTCCACATTTGTGTGGGTTTTTTTTTTTTTAAAGTTCTGTTTGCCAATAGATGTAGTTAGTAATTGAGTTAAAGTTTGTAATTAAAAATCTTTTGGCACTGCAATTAGTGTTTTTGCAGTGGAAAAACTGAGTCTTAAAAAAGTTACATTGTGCTGAAGATCTTTTTTAAAGAAACAAATAGAATTAGAAGCTGCTAATTTGAGGAAGATGCATGGTGTTGGTTTCAATTAAATGGACATGAAAATCTATAATAAATTGCTTTTACAAGTATAAATATCCCAATATGTTTAATGCCAGCTTCAAAATGATCAGCTATTGAAAAAGGACAATCAGAGGATGTGGGAGGAGAGTAAATTAAAGAATGAAGATGTTTACTTCATGGATATCAGCCAATGCATGTAAATACTATGCCTACTTGAAATTTCTGGTGGCAATATTTTATAGTGGAAATGAACAGCTCAAATCACTACCAAAATAATAATCATAAAAAAATCTACAATCGCACAAGGAGACCAATTATGCTGCCAAAAAGATGCAATGCTGAGATATATGGTTGCCATAAAAAGTTAGTATGTGGCATCAATCTAAAATATGGCTGAACGAAACAAAGCAACAGTAAGTAGAACTTGGACTTGTGCTATTTCTCTATCTCGTCATCCAACTTTCTGACTGAAGTGTCCTGAATTAATAGCTATACTCCTGTACTGAAGTATGTATTGCAGGGCCTAACCTAAAAAAAAAAAGAGTGGCTCTTACTGAAGCTGGATACCTACTGGGATATTTTAGCAAAGGAAATTCTGTATTCTAGGTGCACCCAAAACTTATTCTAGTTTTTGTGGGAATTTTCAATGTGCAAAGAATACAAGATGATGCCCCACAGCTTATTTCAAATGCTAAGCGGAAGCACATCACAAACCCATATTCTATGCCACATAATAACCACAATTCCCATTCCAAGTTCTTGAGAATTACACATTACACTTGGATGAAAGCCAGTTGAAAGGCCAGCAAGTCTAAATGAAATAAGAGTTTTCCTTCTTAGGGAGAGATGGTCCCTAAGAAGTCACTCACCAGTCATCTACTTAAAGTTTATTTTAGCTAACAAAGGCCAACTGCAATCAGGAATATCTAGATTTGCATATATTCACACAGAAACACACCAGCTCTAAGTTTATACATGCCATTTCTGGTCTTCCCACATTTGAAATTTTGCAACCAATCACTGAGCACCATCTAGTCCAATGTAAAGCTCAAAAATTTAGGAGCTGTAAATTCTATCTGATCTAGGGTTGTCTTGTCACGTTGTATTTACAGAATACACTTTTACACAAGTAACAGAGCTAGAAGTAGAGTGGAAAGAGAAGCAGATTATTCAAAGCATTGAGATGGTCCATTGCTTCACTGTTGTGAAAACAAGAAGTTTGCTGCCCCAACACTTATTTACCAAAACCCTTATAGCAATGATCCAAAACCCTGTGTGACATTACAGCAGAATATTGTAATCATCTATCAGGAAAACAATACACACTCTGTTTGGAAGAATGTAGAAGTATCTTATGTCACTCAGTAGTAGCATATCCCAGAAGATTCTCCAATGACAGCTGCATCACTGCAGTCCAATGAATAGCAAGCCACAGAAAATGGCAAGGAGAAAAAACACTTATTGCATAGGAGAGACAGAATCTAACCACATATGAACTCATAGTAGCAGCAAATGAAATGATTTTGGGCTAGGGATGGTTCATAAGAAAACAATCCAAAAAACTTTCAGCTAAAACTTTGAGGTTCTAGGATTTGAGGCTCAAGGGACTTTGGGTGATCTCCCCTTCTACCCTAGCACCAAATCATTGTTTTCTATTTACATAATGTGCCTCTATACTTCATGGTTCCTCCTTGGACTGGAGATCCAAATTTGCCACTAATAATAGTTTGTTATGCTAAAAGAGTAGGAAGTACTGGAAATCTTACAAGAAAGCCACTTTTTTGGTGAGACTTCCAGCCCAGTTTTGCATAATAAAGTGGTTCAGAAAGTTTAGATAACAAAACACAATTTTCACCATTTTAGATAACAAAGTTTAGATAACAAAACACCAAGTTTAGATAACAAAACACCATTTTCAGAAGTTTGACTCTCTCTCCCTATATTATTATTTATTATTAACAGGAGTTCCTAACTGGCTACCTAACCAGCTACCACCTACTGTCGTTACTCCCACTGATCTCAGAGACCAAACTTAGCTAGTTGTACTTATTTAAAATAACTGAACACCTGTAGGTCAGATTCAGCCCTGTCAATGGGGAAAGCAGATGCAATTGGCTCTGCATGTCTAAATTTCTGCAACATGCATAATCACTAGTTTTCTTCCCAGGAGCAAAAAAGGTTTGATCTTTAAAGACACCTTATATCCAAGTAACCTAGACACAAAGCCAGAGAACCAGGATTTCTGTATTGCTCTATCCATTTATTGCAGATTCCACCAAGTAGTCCTAAAAGCTAATTTATTATCAATAAATGGACACTACAAGATAAATTGAGTCATCTAATAGGCAATTAGAGCCCTTGCTTCACACAGGTTGTTAGCATACCAAGAGGAAGAATAGTTTAAGGAGCTTCTTTCTAAGACCTCCATCTATTTCCCTTATCATTACAGGGAAATAAAACTAACATGATACATTTTTCTCCTTAAACAACAACATTCACATCTGTTGTTGCCCAACAGCAACAGCCTTGTCTGTGGGTGGGAGTAAAAAGGAGATTATAGAAGATACCTACCAAGGTTGTGATTAATGGGAAAATAGGGAGTGCTGCACTGACCCCTCCATCTGACACCGCTCTTTGAAGTTCTAGGAGTATACATTTCACACATATGCCAGCCAATTCCCTAATCAGGCTGGAATGTACATTAAGATAATAGACTCCTGTTCAATACCAACCCCCACCTATTTTGATTTGTTGTTACAGCATGACCTGATCCTATGTCATACACTCCCCTGCATTTAATTTCCTCCCATTCTGTAACTTTCCCATCTTCAAAGCGTCTGACGAAGTGGGATTTTCTCCCACGAAAGCTCATGCTATCAATAAATCTGTTAGTCTTTAAAAGTGCCACAGGACTCTGTTGTCTTTCTATAATAGACTAACACGGCTACCCCTTTGGAATTCCCCTATGTTATAGTAAGTGGAAAATCAGATTGAACACTCACCCTTCTACCCAGTGCTTTTTTTTTTTTTTTTTTTAAAAAAAAAAAATTTGCAAAAAGACTTTAGCAGGAGGGCCATTTACTGAGTACCCACTTATGACCAGGGATTGTTTTTCAGGCACCCTGTCCATTTTAGTATCCTCCTGTGGGTCCTCTAAGAACTGCTAGGAGGCTTTCACATGGATAAAGACATCTATTGCTTGGGGCTAATTTAACAGAAACAGTTCTTAACTTTCAAGGGTCCCCAAATGAAGTCCATCACAACAAACGACTCCATATTTAGCTCTGGTGTCTTCCTCCACAGCCAACTTTTCTTCTGTTCCAGTCTGGTCTCACAGCCTCTCCTTTCAGCTCTTCCTATCTGGAGCCTAGCCTGCTAGCACTAGCCACCAGTCTCCCAAATATCAAGGCCCAAACTCCATCCAAGTTACACCCCCATCAAGAGCCTCTTGTTCCTTGGGCTCCACCCTGTGTGTCAACTCCCTTGATCGCAAGGTTTTCCCTGCAGGAGCCCTACACACACATCTTACAATTTCTCTACATTTTCCTAAGTTTCCCTCCTTCACTGCAGCTCCCTGCTGCTCTTTATAGGCCAATCACCCTGATCTCTCCCAGGTGTGACTCTTTCTGTAATCAGGTCTGGCTAGCCCAGCCCTCCAGCACAAGTCACCATGTTACAGACAGGCCAGGTGGGAGAGGTACTAATATTCTGGGAGCAACACACCTACAACACTGCACATGCTTAAAAAAAGAAAACCCACAAAAGTCCTGTGGCACTTTCAAGGCTAACAAATTTCTTCAGGCATAAGCTTTCGTGGGTTGCAACCCACCTTGTCAGATGCATTTGTCCGATGACAACATGGGTTGCAGCCCACGAACGCTTATGCCCAAATAAATTTGTTAGTCTTTAAAGTGCCAGAGGACTCATTCTTTTTTCTTTATGTAGATTAACACAGCTACCCCTCTGGAATTGCATACTCTGTCACAGAAACATTCAATTGCAAACAGACTAATTAAAACAACCACCACTACCAATATTCAGACAGAGTACTCTTACATAAAAATAGCTTAATTTATTTTGGAACATTTTATTAATCTGTCTGTCTCCGCTCCCTTGAAGTTTAGAGATGTCTCTTGGATGGGTTGAGCACCACAACTGAAAGTGTTCAGGGCACCAGCCCCACCTCTCCACCCCTTGCCTTCTTCTCGATAAACACACCTGCCTGCTGCCTCTGCAAATTTCAGCTTTCATGCTGCCGTTCCTGGAAAACACTCCCTGGCAGGGCACGGAGAAAAAATGTGCATGAGAGCATCTTCCAGAGCCATGTGTGAGAGTGAAGTCATAAGGCTAGGGAAGGAGATAGGAAGTGCAACTAACCAACAAAGTAATGGAACCAGAGTACATGAAACACTGTCAAAAGGACATAATAACAAAAACCAACAAAAATAAAACAGAGAAGCTCTCTCCCCCCTCCAGTTGCTGTCAGTTATAGTGATCTTTGGTTACTTTTAACAATATAGGGACATTTCCCAGTAAATGTGTTTTTAATTAGAAGTGACAATTTATCATGGCAGAGACTGAGTAGCTTTTGTACATGGGTATCCCATTAAAGTGGGACCTTCACAAAAGCCCTTGGGGCCTGCACATTCCAGTGCAATCTGTCACAATATTTTGTAACACCAGGCAAAAAAAATATGAATTTCAATATTGGCCATTGCTTTCATTTGATGGTGTTTAACCAAGTCAGCAGCTCCAAACTTATGGAAGAGTGCTCAGCTCTGGTAACTACAGTGAGGGAGCTCAAGGTCTTCCACTGTCTCATTCCATCATTTCAAGTGGATGTAGTTCAATGACTAGTTAGTTTCCACTGAGTGACATATCCTATTATTGTAATAGGTCTGGCTAAGAATTTTACATTGGAATGAATTTTCAAACAAAACATGAAGTTTCCACAAAATCAAAATTTTCCACCAGGAAAATTTAAATGACATTTAATTTTGAGTCAGATGCAAAACTGGAATATTTCATTTTTTAAATGACTCAAAATGTTTTGGTTTGAATCAGTTTTACAAAAGATTAGATTGCCATATAGGAGATGTCATTCAGACTCCATTCTGCTTTATATATTGTGCTCCTAGAGGACTACAACTCCCATAATGCAATGCAGATTCTCCTCTAGCTGAGCTGTGTGGTGCATTATGGGAGCTGTAATCCAGGCTGAAAGCACAACCCATATGGGGGCATCAGGCTCACGAACTACAGCTCCAATAAATTAATGTACCACAATGGGAAAATGCTGTTTCCTATTCAAATAAGTTTAAATGAAGCATTTCAGAGCAGTCCAATAAGTCATAATGAAACATTTTGACTTTGAAATTTTCACATTTTGTTCTGATAAAAAATTCCCAAATGAAATATTTCAACATTTCTTAACTGAATTTTTCCCCCATGGGACAGAAATTCTGAAAAATTTGAAATTTCAACTTTTTAATCCAATTTGAGACAAAACCAAAAATGTTAAAAACTGCCAATTTCCTGAGGGATGGAAATTCCAATTTTCACTCTGTTCTAATTGTAACAGATCTGTGGCCCCTAAAATTCACAGTGTTTACTGTGCTACCAGTAATGGGAACTCAAGACTTTACCAAAGCACTAATGCATTCAAAATTCTCCTGTTGTGGAAATACAAGTCCTTACCACTTGAGTTAATAGAATCTCCTTTAGCTATTAGCAGTATAGGGCCTAAGATGTGAAGTTGAGAAATCATAATTCCATTCAGTGGAGGACAATAGTTTAAGCACATACAGTTCATTATCGTTTCAAGGACAAGTACTATTATTAGAGAGAGTTCAAGTGTACCGCTTCCTCCAATTTACATAAAAACTGTTTTTTCACTTACTAGATTTCCCCTGGCACCACTCTCTTAACAGGAACATAGCACCAAATCAAATGGAAAAATAAGTGAGCAGGTCACCACTCTTAATAGGTGTCACATAGTTTCTTTTCAATGAGTAGCAGTGTAACAAGGCATTAAGGAGAAATGAAACACCATGTTAACACTAATTTCCATAGTATTAAACCACGATGCTTTGCCTTCCTATTCTCCTTCCAACCCTCCCTGACTGGCATATGAATCAAAAATAAAATTTAATTGCCAGGGTATTCAGCAGAATCACTGAGTTTCTGCTTAATAAAGCTTCATTTGTACGCTGGTACATCAGACACCTTATCTCCAAGGTGCTATATTAACTAGTGCAGATATAAAATATTTTGCAGGATTTATTCTAATAAGCATTTCATCAGACAAAAAATAAGGAGGACTGATAGTCAAGTTTTACAGAAGAGGAGCGGGAAGTAGAAACTGAAACCTGCATTATGGAAAAGCTAGCGACAAGACAACACTAAGAAAGCAGCATTATTAATACACAGCAGTTTAAGGTGCAGTCACACAGAACCACAGAAAAGTCGGACTGGAAGTGACCTCCTTAGGTCTTCCATTCCAGCCCTCGCAGTGAGACAGAACCAAGTATTATCTGACTATCCCTAACAGGTGTTTGTCTAACTAACCTGTTCTCAAAAACCTCCAACAACAAGAGATATTCCACAGCCTCCCTCGATAATTTGTTCCAGTACTTAATTATCTTTACAGTTAAGAAGCTTTTCTTAATGTCTAACCTAAATCTCCCTGACTGCATTTTAAGCCCATTATTTCTTTTCCTGTCCTCAGTCCATAAATTATTCTCATCACCACCCTCCTCTTTATAAAAACCTTTTATGGACTTGAAGACTTATGTCGCCTCAGTGTTCTCTTCTCCCGAAAAAACAAACCAAGTTTTCTCAATCATTCATCCTTAAAGGTCATGTTTTCTACAACTTTAATCTATTTTGTTGCTTTCTCTCCTAGGCCATCCCTGCTTTCTTGTTAATACCCAGGGAAAAGACAATCACAAAGATAAAAAAACAGGAGCTGAGAGCCTTGCACTAGTGTACATTGCGTTAGCTATGGGTTGCCAACCCTCCACGATAGTCCTGGAGTCTTCAGGAATTAAAGCTCCAGCAATACATCCAGCCAGAATTGGCAACCCTGCGTCCCGCACAGTCCCCAAACAATCTGAACAGAGCACATTGTAAACTTTAAGCACACCAAAGGAAAAACCAAACAGACCAACAAGCTCACTCACCTCAAGAATTAGTGCTTGTTCCTTCAGCAGCTGATCTCCATCCCGCCTTCTCAAACAACTCCCCCTTTGCCACCCACGATTATATATCACTGTACAGACAGAGCCTTACCTCCTTTGGAAGGCTTGCCCACGTTAAACCAGAGAAGACTTGGTCAGTGTTTGAATGGGAGATTGCCCTTGAAAATCCAGGATGCTGCAGGATTTGATGTTGGTAACAGCCCAAGTAGTCTCAAGAGCAGGGTCTTTTGTCCAAGACAAAGGGGCTAATTCCATCTTGGGTAGTTCTGACTATGGTGTAATAACATTTCCCTGGTATTTCCAGCATTCTTCACTTCATCTCTTTAATTATATAGTATTGCTGTGTACTATTAAAACAGCTGTCACCTTCCACAACAGGCAAGGCAGTGATTCTCTACTAGGGGAAGGGATTCCTGTAAGAAAAAGTCCTTTGGCTTCCAAGGTGATTGAAGAATTGTATATGCATAAATTCCCGCAGCTGCCTTGGAGAAAGTAAAACAGGGTGATGCAGTGAGTATATGGGTGCTAAAGTGTTAAGGACGGAGTGGCAAGAGGATCGGCACCACATCTGTGGAAAAACGTGCTCAAATCCATTCCGTTTTTGGAGCATCAAGCACAGAGGTATGTTTGTGCCAAATTTTGGTCGTGATCCTTTTATTGTGCAATAATAAAACGTATAAAATGGCACGGGGAAATTGTGTTTTGACTAGTCTAATCAAAAGCCTCCCCCTTACCCCCAAACTAGATAAGAGTGACCAGATACATCAGAACGTTCCCAGGAAAGTCTCCCCCTGTGAGAAGTGAGGGGACATGGATATCCTTGAGAGAATGGCTCAGAATGAACAAACAGGCCTGACCCAAAAGTGCTGTCACAAGCACTCACTGAAGCTATTCACCATTTAGAACACAGGATTTCCAACAGACAGATACACATCACTACAAAATTTTCCCTCTCCCCACCCCAAAAAAACCCAAGTCTGGGGCCACTGGTAGGACTATACACATGCAGGGCTCTGCAAGAAAGCCTCCAGCGTTGCTGCTGGTGCTATACCTGTCTCAAGGATACAGACTCATTTGTCTTCAATATCTAAGGCTGCCCATTTTAGTGCATATGAACAGTGTCAGGCTTTGTAAAAAATGTTTGAGTGTGTTTGACATTTCCATTGCCATTTAATAATTTATGATAACTTGTTGGTTATAGTTGCATAAATCTGAACCGGTAAAAAGATGCCTTATGGAGCGAAGCTGTGGTTTTTGACAATATCAACATTTTAAATAGCAAACTATTTTTCTGTACCAAAAGTTTCAAGGGCTGGGGGGAAATCGGGGAACTGGCAGGGAAGGGGCCCAGGGGTGTCAGAAAGCTAATGGGGCCAGGGGCGGTGGGGTTGGAAAATTGAATGTGGCCCCTCACCCAAAAAGGTCTTATGATTCTATGACACCCCTGGAGGCCAGGATCAGCAGGGGAAAGGAGCGGGTCTCCTTTCCCCTACTGAGCCCCGTCCCATCCCCCACCCCCGGCTCTTGCCAGCATACCGGCACCATTAAAAAAAACACCAAATAAAAAAGCACTGTTTGTAACCAATGAAGGCAGATTTTGACTTGGTTACCAGGAATGTGCAATCGCACAGATGCAATAAATTAACACGAGTTATACCAGGCCAGAATATGGCCCAGTGATTCAGCTCTGTTTTACAGGGACAAAGGAGTAGAGAAGACCAGTGTGGAAAGTAATGCAGTCCTATTATCAGAGGACAGCTAATAAAGGATGTAAATGGCTAGGGTAAAAAAAAACAGTCAATAGTATTTAAAAAAAAAAAAATCTAGAAATTCTAGGCCATTATATTTCCAGCTAAAAAGCTTTAATTGAAGGTGACTAATCTTCCAGTGGGTTCAGGAAGGGTTTACAGTTGTTCTCTTTTTGTCTTGGGGATTAATACTACGTTCTGTGAACATGTGTAGCCATTGCACTCTTTGATCCAAAATCCAGACTGTCACAGACGTTCCTGATGCCATGCAGCGACATAACAGAATCTCTTTCTCGCACATAAAGGGTTCTGAAATGAAGTTACAATTACAACCATCCTGAGAGGAAGAGAACACATTTTTCTTACTTGCGGGGGTGTAGAGGTGGATGAGGAGATAAAGGTATGCATGGTAGGTGGGATAAACAGATGAACTTCCCTTCTTCTCTCCTCTCCTGATGTGTAGTTTGTGTCATTTGGAAATGGACACGCTGGGAAATGATCCCAATGAAATGCATGTCAAAACTCCCATAAACTTCAATGAGGCTGCGATCTGTTATCCTGAGGTTTCTCCTAAGCCCCATGAAGCTGGTACTTGCAACAGCTGCCTTCTACCTATTCATGCTAAATACACAGTTAAGGACCCCTTTGCTTAGAGATACCTGAAACAATAGGAACCACCCCCCCCCCCCCAAAACTGGCCACACACATAATGCTACTCAGGAGTCTGAGCTACGTGAACTTTCAATGTGAGCTGAATGTAAATGGGAGGGTGGAAGATTGATTTGCTTGCAGTTGTGGGGTGGGGGGTTTGGAGGGGGCAGAAAAAAAGCAAAAGAAAAAAAGCAGCCCCAGAAACTCTCTCAAGGTAATGATAGAAGAGCTTTTGGGTAAAGTGCTGGCTGAAAAGGACTTGACTCAGTAGGTTTGAAGAGGAAAGGCAGCGTGCAAGCTGAGGCCTCAGCTAGCCAAAGAATTTGTCTGATTGCAGTGACTCCTCCCCACTGACTCACTCAAGATGGATGTGTAAACAAGGGTCACTCCGTACAAAGACATCAAATAACTTCATCTGAAAGAGTAAAAGTAATGCCATGAGCAACTGTGGGTGAAAAGGGAGATTGCATTTTGACAAGGCCAGAGCCCTTCCTCTCCACTGACAGGAACTATCCTTATCTAGTCTATGGCATATCATTGATTCAATGAGGGACAACTCACTGATATTGACATATCTACTCCCCATGAACCGCATCTTATGTAACTTCTGTAGTAAGTGATGTTCCCGAATTACTGAACACTTGTTCTTTAAACCATTGAACCCTCGACCCTTTCTCTAGAATACTGCAGATTATGTATTCTTTGTACTTGTTAACGTCTAACCAAACTCTGCCCTCGTCAGTAAACTTTACACTATACTCAGAGGTCCAGTAACTCTTGTTGTAAACTCTGTGAACTGTTTGTTCTTTTAAACATTATCTTTAGTAAAATGTATTAGATGAGGCTGACTGTGCTGTAACATCAACAGCTGGCAGGAGATACTGGGAGTTCACATATTCTCTCAGCTGTTTTAACTAAGGGTCTGGTAAAACAACTTTTAAAAAAAATCTGTTGAATGATCCTGTAGCCCCCATGGAATGGAGACCCCTGAAATATACAAAGCCAGAGGGGAAAGGGTTCAAGCATTCTACTTCATTGCAAATCCCCTGTAAGCAAGGCATAGCTACTCTCACAAAGAGAGGGCTCACAAGCATCCTAGATCAGACTACCGGTGGCAGAAAACACAGGGCATTTCTGGTGTCTCTCCTCTGCAAACAGAAATATCAGAAGTCTCAGGTCAAAGCAGTTTTGATTCTAGAAGGAGAAAGTCACTTGAAAATTCCTCTGGTTGCTTTGGGCAGTGATTAAACAAAGATGAATAGTCGCTGATCTGGGACCGCTGTTGTCCTATATTGGGCCTGTCACCGGCTAGAAAAATGGAATATAGAGTGTTCAACTGACACAGAATTTCTGTTGCTATATCTATTAGAAAGACTATCATGGTATCTGGAGTAAGTAACATTCCTTGTCTTTGCAATATATATATAGTGCTTTTTTTGTTTTTTTAAAAAGGTGCCAGTACTCATATCTTGATAGTAAATTTGAAAAATGCCTCTCCCACCCCTCTTCTTCCACCGGTGTGCTCTTTTCCCCTGCTGACCCCACCCCCCAGCTGGGCAGTGGGGCTGGCAAGGGACAGGAGCAGTGCGCTCCGTTTCCCTGATGACTCCCCTCCACCCCCACACCCAGGTGGACCGGCAAAAAAGGTTCTGATACTCCGTACCCCTGCATATCATCACCAAAAAAGCACTGTGATTAATTATATAAATTCCAAGTACAAAAAACCCTTAGAGTAGAGATGGAAGGCACTCCAATACCACAGTGATAAATTACCTTATTAACCATCTACCTGGGTTTTATAACTTGAGGGGACAGGAGAAGATACTTTAAAAAAAAAAAAAAAACCACCCTATTATCCTAATGGCCTACTTTTTCAGAAACATGCCTGGCATTTGTGCACCTTGGTTGCATGTGTAAAAAGAAAAATCACAATCATTTGTATGTGCAATCAACCAGTTATTTCTCCAATTGGCTATTTGCATGAGCCAGTTAGGCACACAAATGAATTTGTATTTTTGCATACACAGTTATTCCCAAATTTTAGAGCAATACATATACAAAAGCTGTTTCCTTGGCATGTCATGTCCTGTGCTCTTTTTTCATCATTTCTAGTATTTAAGAAATGGCTCCCATATTCCCAAAGCCAAACCTGCTAGTCTTCACATCAGTGCATTACTATGGAAAGATATTCCATACAAAACAGTAAACTGCCAGTCATACAAGACATAAACCCTAGTAAAACTGTCATCCTGGGTTAGCAAAAAATTCTTGTGGTTAAAAGACATTAAACACACGTTACTATTACAAGTGAGCAAACGCATGAGAGAAAAGCTCTCACAAAACTAACTTTGTCAAGTTTTATCACTTATTCAGATCTTTGACCTGCGCTGCCAAAGCTTGGCAGATAAATAGGGGGTTATTTAAAGCAAAATGGGGTGGGGGAACCCCTTACATTAGCTTTGCAGTTCTGAGGAAGTTTTTGTTGTATCTAATGCAAAAGGAATAGAGCAAAGTGGAGAAAAGTGCAATACATACTTGAGAACACTACAGGGAACTCAAAGGACACCAGATGGACCCATTTTATTTGCATATACAATCTAGTTAACTCTCCCAGCTGCTTGCTTGCATCATGCAAAGTACTGCAGGTCTGGAGGTGCTATTGGAGGGTGAGCACCCAATAATCAGAAGAGCTATGTTTTGCTCCCAGGTAGTATTTTTGCTTCCATTTGTTTTAAGCGTAGGACAGAATTAAGGGTTTGCAATAAATCCTGTGTGCCATATGAATCCCTCCATTTTTCTAAAGAAAAACGCTGTTCTTGTATCCTGAAATGAGAGGATATAGTAATTGCTACCAGTAATAAGTACACAGCATTTTTCACAGGTAGTTATCAAAGCACTTTACAAAGAACGGCGAGTACCGTTATAGATTTATAGGTGAGGAAAAAAACAGGACAGAGGAAGATAACGGCTTGCAGGTCTCATGCCTTACAGTCCTGTGCTCAAAACATCAATATCTCACACATCTCATCAGGAAGCCCATTGTAGAGCAGTAAGCAAAATTACTTCCCCAATCCCTAGTTATTATCACCACAAAACACACTTTTTTGTTCATTTTGAGAAGAATAGTTTAGGGATGTTTATGCTTCAAGATATGCAAGTCCAACAAACTACAGCTACAATGCAGTTACATGACACAAGTTATTAATTAGTTGCCAAGATGTGGTGTGAAACTGGCTACGTGTGAGAATTACTGGTTTTGAGGGTTAGTGGAGGGAATACTGCAAGGGTCTTCTGAATATGGAGGCGCGATGTTTGGGGTGCCTTGATCAAAATGAAAACACAGACCAACAAAGCTTACAGATGTGCTGAACTAACAAGCAGGCACTAAGCCATGGTGGGGAATATTAATGTTTCCTTACAAGATTTCAGGTGCACACTGACATTATTAGGACACGCTTCTGGAGAGGATTGTGTGCAAAACAGATGGAGAAGCACGCATAATTGCCTGTAGTAATTACAGTATATTTTCGCCCTAATTTTCAGTTGAAATTAGTGGCTAGTGTATTTGGAATTATTTTTCTCTTGGGTCTGCAAGGGGGATTTTGGGGAGCAGTAATAGTCCTTTTGCAAAATAATATTGATATTTAATTCCAACTGGATTAAATCTGCATTAGAAAAGAATCATAGCTGTTAGAATACCTCAATGAGAGAGGCCTGTTCATTGTAAGGTATCCCTGGCATTGCTTCAGAGGCGTTTCTATGAATAGCTTGAGATTTTCTTTCCAAACATTTTTTCCTAATGTAAGATGTCTTTTGATGAAATGTTTGTAGTGTTCAACAAAATGAACAAAGAACAATTTCTGGAAGCGGATCCAATAATAGATATCTCACCCACCACATCTCTTTTGATGGAATGGATATTTTCATTGGGGTGGGGGCCGGGAGGGAAATGCTCCAAAGAACTCTAGTGAAAACCATTTGGACTCTCCAAAGAAATCTTGGAAAAGCATCCTGTTGCAAAATGGTTGGTCAGATGTTATAGGCTGAAGTGCTTTAAATGTGCAATCAAACTCGACTCCAAACCTTTGAAGAAAGAGCAAAGATGGGACTACAAAGGCTGATTCCCCAAAAGAGGAAATTTGTTTTAAAAGCTTTCCATGGTCTCTCTCCAGCTTACCCATTCGGCTTGGTGTCTTTCCTATCATAACATCTAACAGTGGCCTCTTTTCTGCCCCTTTACATAATCTCAGAACAATTTGGGCATAGCCTTCCTCTGCACCTCCTACCATCTCTAGAAGAAACCTCCACAAATCTTATAGTTCATTGTCCCCGACTTGCCGTGCCTTGAAAACTCTCATCTTAAAAATCTCATCTGTTGTCTTTTGCCTATGCCTTTCCGCTCCCTTCCAATTATTGGTCTTCTGAAAAATGCATTGCTGTGATCATTCAGTCCCATATTCTCAGAGAGGTGGTTCTAAAAGAGCACATGGACTCCTGCACCCAATTTAGTCATGTGCAACTAACACTGCGTGGGCATCATAACCATATGTCCACAAATAGAGGGAGTGGGGGTTGCCAGTACCTAAGCTGAGCATGCACCTTTGAAAACATGAGTGGTCTTTACACCTGCCTTAATGTTTGTAGGTTATAGCATGCACTCTCATCTATAAAGTGTGTTGGGATATGCCAGCTGGTATAAAAATGCTATTCAAAGCAGCATTGTGTTGTATTAGTTGGGGGACCCAGCGAACAGATTTGGCCAATGAAGTAGTTTGAATTTACACAGGAGATATTCTTCCTACACAGAGGGGAAAAAAAGAGAGGGTCAAAATTAAGGGTGGCCAAAATAGCTTTTAAGGAGGAAGAAGAATACCCACAAACCTACACACCTTCTAAGAATCACACCTGTAAGGATCTCAGATAGTCTCCCTGCTCTCTCTTTAATATGTGTCTACATCTCAAAGCACCACTTCTTCTCTCAGCTGGAAATCTCATGTGGAAAATACCCCAGAGGAGACCAGCTTTCCCGATTTTGCAAAATTCCAACATTCAGACACATCCAGTATTTTCTAGGTGTATTTAAAATGAATGCCAAGAACTTTCTAAGGGTCCACGCATCAGTAGAAAGAATTCCAACTGCCGAGTCACTTGTCCTTCCCAATGCATAATCAAAGGTGGGGGGCGGGGGAGGGTGCGCGGGAAGGGATGGTCACACACAGCACCCAGGGGTTGGTGGGCAGGCGAAGTTAGTCATACATGGTCCCACAATAAGCATTCATGTGATTTCTGCTTAGTGCTCTGAAAGCGGCTTATGTCTCTCCTGAGAGTAAGCTGTGTTGACCAGCTTCACTCTCTTTTCCAAACCAGAGGATGCTTGGCAGGATTTTGCAGAGGAGCAAGAAGAGAAAGAATGTAATCCAAGATGAAACAGACCAGATCAAAGGATTTCTGCATCATTAGGAGCAAAATAGGCTTTGGGTACCCAAGCTCACGGAAGGGCAGTATGCATGGCTCAAGCGTCTTCCTGAGTGCAGAAGAGCAAGGGCTGCACTCGCTCAAAAGTTCCTCTTGATTTGCTATCAAACACCTTAGTGTCCTCAGTATAAACCCTTTTTATTCACAAAGTTAGGAACCCACAAACCCAGTGCAACTCAGGAAGATTAAAAAAAAAAGAAAAATGCACAGCAGATTCTCTCCAGCGTGGAAGCATCAAACATGCTCAAAGCAGCAAGATGGCTTTTGTGTCAAAGCTTCCAGTTACGTTGCCATGGCAACACGATGCAAATGTAATCTCAGTGTTTATACAGCACAGATGATTTATGCCAGTCCAGCCTTCTTAAATAGCTGAAGAAGTGGGTGGTGGGGATGATGCTACCTGGGTACTTCGGAACAATCTCAGTGATTTATTTGGACAGTTTTGCGGTCCTCCATCTCCCACTCCGTCTCTGACTCTCCACCCGCCAGAGAGCTTTTCGATCATGTATACTCCCAGATCTACACATCAGAAGGTTTCCTGTTGACGCTGGAAAGGAGTAGGGTAGTGCTTTGCATAAGCTTGGACAGATTTGAAGCTAAAAAAACACCCTATCAAATCTTCTTGGCTACCTACGTTTTTGGAAATATCTAGTCGAGACAGCACCTATCTGCCTAGCTGCCCTCTATCCCAAGAAGTGGGTACACACTTTGAAGAAGGATAAAGCTGCATAAGAACATTAAAATAGGACAGTTTTGCTTGCATAGTCTCAGATTTCCTTAAAAATCCCCACAGTGTGTCCAACAAAGTCATTATCACTGATGTGACTGTGAAGTTCCCAATTTAGAACTCCACTGCAGACATTAATGCACAGGAAGGGAAACGACAGCCTTTATGCAGAATGATTTCTCCACTGAGCCTGCAGTGGCCAGACCCACAATCTAAAAAAGAGCAGCTAGCAGCAAACAGGGCTGGTTTACTGCACCTCAAGGGTTGAGGTGCATGTCTCTGCCCCAGTGAGACAAACACTAACAGCTTCCATAACAAGGGCCATAGTGGTTGTATTAGTTTAGGGGCAGAAAAGCACAAAGATAACCTCATTCCAATAGGGCATCTAAACAAGGTCTCCAGGAACATTGTTTCTTTTCACCACCAGCAGATTAAGAAAAAGTTCATGCACATCTTCCTGCTAGTGTGGACAGCTTGTGGGCCATTTTGTTACATACAACCATTGCCTGAATGCTCTGTGATCACCTCAATTATGGACAAAGATCATCACACTCACATCATCACAGAGAAGTAATAAATATTCCATTGGGTACCAAAGTGAGTTTCTTCCTTAAGGTAGAAGTCTGTCCCCTGAGGCTGAGATCTTGTAATGGCTATTATTTTGACTGATACCAGGAACTAAACCAGGGACTTCCAGAGCTAATGGCAGGAATCTCTACAGTAATAAGTAATTACTTAAGTAATACGCTCTGTAGATAGGGGTGGTAGCACATCGATATCATCTATGGATAGGGCATAGAAGGAGACATGTAATACACACAAATAGGTTTCCTCACACTCACATTTCTCCGTAGACTATGGAAGAGGAACTTAGGTCACCAGAAATGTGTTGCATCTCACTCACTAAGTTTTCCCAAATTACCTGTCTGTTTAATTCTTTCCACATAGAGATAATACTGATGTGGCCAGCATGTTCCAATTCTCATATCTACAATTCTCTTAAAGCTTTATGAGGCAGACACTCCACAATCAATCGATCATGGAGGTTCAGAATAGTTAAAACTAGAGATGGGCTTAACTCCTGTCTTTGAACTGGGCCCAGACAAAGGAGAACACTCCAAAACATTTCTAACTGGAAAAGCAGCTGGAGTTTTGGGTCAAGCCCATGTGGTACCTAGTGAGAGGGCTTAAGCATATCTAGTAGATGCTGTTTCCCAGATATTTTTCTTGTTTTGAGTCTGAAAACAATAAACCATTTGATTGTTTTGCTAGTAAAAATAAAGAAAAAATTATTTTTGAAGAATTTAAAAATGTGAGCTAGGAATCGAGCAAAGAGATTTGGGGAAAATCACAGAGCTTAACCAAAAATATTGATGTCTAGAAAGAATTTGGTTAACATTATCTTGGTTTTTGACTTATATGTACCTCTACATGCTCTTTTGTCATCCAAGTTCTAAGGCAGAATGCAAGATTACTACAAGGAAACGCTCATTTTAGGATTGTTTGCAGACAAAGTCAGCAGGCCCTAAAAATATTTGCAAATCACCGTACCAAACTATTTCCTCAACCAGAAGGGCTCTAGAAAGGCCTTCAAACATCAGGACACTTCTCCAGATCTTACTGTTGAAAGGTTTTCAAGGGCACAATTGTGATATTAAGCTGGAGGGAGCCACAGCTGACTCACAAATTCAGTGTAATTCAGAGATTTTTAAAGCCAGACAGAACCATGGTGACCACCGAATCTGACCTCCTACAAAACATAAGTAACAGGCCAGAGAGTTTCCCCACAATAAGAGAGGTGCTCATGTTATGTTCATTATGATGGTACGTATGTGCCTAAATAGAGATACCTCCTCTTTTCTGATAGCATAGGGGGTTAAATATTGAGCACAGCAAAACCTACCATCTTTGCAACAAGATGCCAGCCAAATACCAGACCTATATTAGGAAGTGTGCCTCTAACAGATACTTTTTAAAACTGTTCCTCCTTACACCTCCATGTTTCATGCATTTCCTTCCCTTGGATCATGTACAACATTCTGTTAATACAGGTGGAATTAGTCCATTAATCAGGAATGCCAGCTGCTCGTGCACAACTGTACTTAGGAGGGACCTAATAGGGTGAAATGAAGGCTTTATTTTCATTCCTGAATGTGATTCTACATGCTCCCACTCCACCATAGTTGGCCCCACCCATATTTGGAGCCTTAGGCTTACGGAGGATGATAGCACTTAGCATTAAGCCAACAAAAGTCAAGCAGAAATACTCTTATAGCTTTGTCAGGGACTCCCCCCTTCAGCCTCTGCAAAGGTTTAAGACCGTCAGTTTGTCTTCATGACCTTCCCCCACCACCACTTCTGATACCAAACAGCATCCTCAAGGACAAAGCTTAATATGGCTTTCAGAGATCAGGCACCTGCATTGTGCTTTAGGGAGCTGGTAAATGCCTCAAAGTGAGCAAGTTTCAACAGCTCATGGGGTCCCATAACCTGCTGTTCCCCATGCACTATGTATTTCAGCTTCTGAAAAATCTGACCCCCCTCCACATTCCCTCTGGTGGGAGTATGGCACAAAGGCAATTTCTATCTTAAAGTTAAGAGTGGGAAAGGGAGAAAAATGTGGGGATTGAGGAGAGAGCAGATTAATAGCCTCACATTTATGACATTTTAATAATAGAGCTGTCACAATAAGAGAGATTTACTAATTGCAGAGTTGTTTTCTTACTGGGTTCCCATCAAGCTGCCATTTACGATCTCTATGCAGCTCTTTCTAGACCACTTTAAAAAAAAAAAAGAAGTAACACCCACATCTCTTATTCAGCTAAATTTAGGAAACAACTGACTTTCATTACAGATGAGATGAGTGAGAATATGAAGACAGCAAGTAGAAAGCCTTGATCTTTCTCTAAGAAACCAAAGGCATGTACCAGGACAGACAACCAGAGCAGCATTGAACTTCCATTGAAGAAGCATTGAACAAGGGCAAATGCACACACACAAAACTCAGCTGGTCTTAGATTTTAAAAGACGCACTGAACTCCGGACAACTTAGCAAGCCTTTCAAATGGGCAAGTTCCACACAACTTTAGAGAAACAACAGAGTCCTGGGGCACTTTTAAAGACTAACAGATTTATTTATCGCATGAACTTTCATGGGAGAAAATCCCACTTCGTCAGACGCTTTGATGATGGGAAACTTACAGCATGGGAGGAAATGAAATGCAGTAAGTTTCCCATCGTCAAAGCATCTGACGAAGTGGGATTTTCTCCCACAAAAGCTCATGCGATAAATAAATCTGTTAGTCTCTAAAAGTACCATAGGACTCTGTTGTTTTTCTGCAGTAGACTAACACGGCTACCCCTTTGGAACAACTTTAGCGGTGACCCACTGGGTGGTCTTCTGACCTTGATCTACTGTTTCAAGCTGCTTTTTCTTGAATTAAGAATTCCCCGGAATTGTTACGTAGGGTCCTTATATCCAAAAAGATGTTAGAAACAGACACACAAAGAGCCCAAAAGTTTTAGGATATTAGGAAAAGAACTAAGAACCAGCCAGACTGGTTTTACCTACATCTATTACTATGGCAACCCAATAAACCACAGGTCTGAACCCTGGGAATGGCAGCAAGAGTCCATGAGGTCACTGTGCATGGCCGTAATGAGACAGGAAGTAGAATGAACACCATTCCTACACGTGGTCAAAGGGATAAGTAGTTCTCTCATAAATGGTGGGAAGAACCACTTGAAAGAAAATCCAACCTGATTCTAACCAGCTATCTTAAAAAAAGAAAAGTTAATTAACTTATAATTTATGCATCAGAAAATGAAGAACACATTATCTAGCCCCTTTCATGACAGCACACACAAAGCTTGTGTGAGCTTGTCAGACAAAGGAGAACAAGATGCCTATTGAAGAGAAATAGTTTGCATACCACAGCTACCACACCTCTCCCACAAAATACAGAATAGAATTGTGGCCTCTTTTTCAGAGTTGCTGAGCACCGACAGTTCCTATTGAGCTTATGCACTCCAGGTTGCGCTAAGATTCTGCAGGCTGATCAGCAACCTTTGTTTACACCACCAGAACCCAAGAGATTTATAATGTGGCCCTCTGCATTTAAAATTTACGGTTCTAGAAGGAGAATTAAGATTCAAAACAAACGTTACCAATGCCAAAAACTGGTACGACCAATCTAAAAAACAAAATTAGAAAGCCTTGAGATAGCAAACACTTATTTTGGGATGTGTACCTACATGTGCGAGAACATAAAAATTCTCTCACCACCAGAGAGATAAAAACTGTGGCCTAAAGCTAAATTTGGCCAGGGGATAAGGGGGGGAGGGGGCAGAAAAAATAGTGACTTTTTTATGGGTTGGGGGAGGGTAGGAAGACAGGTAAAAGGGCCTAGATTTTTTCCCCAAGTTTATTGTAAGGACTCTAATGATCTACCAACCATCCTTTCTAAGGTTACGTCTATACAACTACCTATGTTGGTAAAACTTATTCCACCCCCCAAACGATATAAGTTACACTGATATAAGCATTTGCGTGCACAGAACTATGCCAGCAGGAGAACTTATGCCACTCACAGAGGTGGGTTTTTATGCCAGTGGAGAACTCTCCCCTGTTGGCATAGAGCGTCTTCACTAGATGCACTGCAGCGGTACAGCTATAGCATTGTATGTATAGAATGAAACATCCCAATTTTAACAACCCAAAACGCACCATTAATTTTGTACTCAGCTCTTGATCTGAGGTGGATGCCTCATTCAAGGTCTACGCTAGTTTTTAGGCACTCTACTAAGGAAGGGGGCCTCAGCAGCAGGATCAGCCTAAATAGCTTCTTTGCTCTGGTGTCATGTGCCTAAACTTTAATTACAAACTGGTGGACTGCATAGGGAAAAAGAAAAAAGAAAGAGAGCTGAGCTCTAGAACAGATCTGCAGCCCCAATATGAACCCTTGGTGCTACTCCAGTGGTACAAAAGGAGACATAAGGCAGTAGCAAGTGTTAAGAATCCCCCTAGAGTTGAAGTCTTTCTGAAGCATACCAGGGAAGAGCCAGAGCACAATAGTCCTGCAATCCTGGCCAGTGTGGAATGGTTCCCAGATGGAGCAGCCCAAGACATCCACAGCATACATCAGCCTTAAGGCAGGAGGGAAAAGGAGGTTGGAAAAAAGAGCTTACCTAGGGCCATTCACACCTTCGTGTGTGAGTGCTGCTCTGTCTCCTCTGGGGAATCTAACCTAGTGTCTTAGATTAGCCACTCTGAGCAATGTCATCCAAGATTGCTGCTGGCCATTTAAGAAATGATTACATGAGTCAGATTAACCCTATATTTTTAGGCAGTGGGGTATAGAAATCACCATTAACCCTTAAAAATGTAGCTTACTCCCAGTACTAACACTGCCACTTTATCCAGCAGGGGTGGTGAGGATGGCAGTTTAGTATACAGCAGCCACCATATCACTCAATAGGCATATGTACAAAACTCCTGGATGGAGTCTTTGGCATTCTAGGCCTGACAATGCAAGAGTCTCTTTTAGATTCCCGATACTGCTAGATTTCTCTTCGAAGCAGTAGGTGCCTGGGTCTCTGAGGAGGATGATCAGAGTTCATCCCTGCTAATGCTACACGGGACGAGGCTTTGTAGTGTGCAGTGCACCGATGACTGTGAAGTTCCCTGTGGCCGTGGGTTTGTTTGTTTACAAATATAAGCATTGTGCCGTCTGACGGAAGCATTATTTTAAGGGTGTAACAAATGTAGTCCCATACCTCAGTCAGGATACAGAAGATTGTGGTATATCCAATGAAGAGATAGAGGTCTCTCAGCTCAGTTTAAAAGAAAAGAAAAAGCCCATTTAATAGACAAAGGGGATTAAAGTAACCCTTTTCCTTGGGGGAATCTCATTTATAAGACAAGTTTAGCTTTGGAATTTACAAGTACATCAGCAGTGGGATACTCTGTGGCCCTTAGGCACTACCGCAATAGGATTGTTAATTAAAAAGTAATCATAATAAAATACCACATGCTGATCTCCCCTCACAAGCCAGTTTCTTAGAACCCTCCTCCCCTGCCTACACAAACACAAATTGGATTTCCGGACTGCAGCACATTTTTATTTTCACGCCTCCCTGTGCTCACTGCTGTGTGTATGTGTGTGGGAAATCCCCACTGACAGGACTAAGAGTAGGTGGAATTCTAAAAACAATCTGACATACCAGCTGCAGTTTGATCACATATTCTGGCAGAGGGCTCTAGGCAAGTACGTCGACAATGTTGTCAGGGAGATCCAAGTCATTGACATCTTTTCCTTAAGAAAAGAGGGGCCAGCATGAGTTCAGATCCAACAATGCCCATCTTAATTTGGGAAAGTTCAGAAGATGCTATGGTTCTAGTGAATCAGAATCTAGAGATGAAAGGGATACGTTATGTCATCTATTCCTATCTTTCTGCTGACTGTAACAGGGAACGCCTACTGTGTAGCACACCCTATCAGACAAGCATGGCTCTGCAGCACCCTGCCTCAATTTCCTGTTCTGTCAAGCTCCCCAGGAATTCCCCAAAGACTTGTGTCCAATACCACCAGCCCTTCCTGTGGGTTGGTTTATTAACATAAAAACACCTTCAAAAAAATGAAATCTTTTCCACCGCATACCAGAGACAGGCTGGTTACTGGGTTAACAGATAAAAACACTTTCACAGCAGCTACAATCGGAGATATTTAGTCTCAGTCTCAGTCTCGGACCAGACACAAACCCTTCTCCCTGAGATTAGTCTTCCTGCCCTCCCAGCACTTTTTTGCTGGGATTTTGACTTCTCAACAAGCCTTTTCATTGCCATCTTTCCTGCACACTGACTCAGGGTCCGGCCTGGCTCTTAGTACAGTTCCCTGCAGTGTCCATGGGTATTGTCCAACGCCCACCTGCAACCCCTTCAATGTTTCACCTGCCCACTGGTCACAGAAACTTCATTTTCTCCACCCTATGTAATGGAATGCTAATCTGTGTTAAGACGTTCATCCACTGAGTGGCACTGTATAAAATACCTTATTTGAACAAACCTCAGCCATACCTGACAGAGCTTTAAAGGATCTTATGATGAACACATCTGGTGTGTAACCAAGATCTGTGACCAGTAGGAGTAAACTAAGAATAGAAACAGAAGGGAAACAGCAACAAAGTCTGCAAATAGAAGTAACAAAGCAGGCTACAGGATCTCATCCACATGCCATTCTTCAATTGTCCCAGAGAGCTCCAGCTATGACACACCTCCACAATGGACAGTCTGGAAGCCATATTTTGCAAGATTTCAAACTGCAAACAATTCCAAAAAGAAACTGATGATATACAGGTATTTTCTGTAATTCATGCTATGGGGAAGCAAGCAGAGCATCTCTTGAAATCCTTGGTCTTTACTGAAGACAAAGATGACTACAGAAAGGCTCTAGCTATGTTCGATGCATACTTTAAACCTCAGAGAAATGTGATTTATGAAAGAGCATGTTTTCACCAGGGAATTCAAGAACCAGGAGAAAATGTTGAATGTTTTATAACAGCTCTGCGTAGACTGGCTGAAAACTGTGAATTTGGGAATGCAAAACATGAAAATACCAGAGACAGGCTGGTTACTGGGTTAACAGATAAAAACACTTTCACAGCAGCTACAATCGGAGATATTTAACTTTAAGCCTATCCAAACTATTGCCAGGCAACTGGGAGAAAGGTGGTCTAGCCCAATGGTTGGAGTGGGCATCAGTAATCTAGAGCCAAAGGTCACACTGGGGACAGGCATTGATACCAGAAATGAGGGTCAAGCCTGAGTCAGGAGCCGGAACCAAGGTGAAACTGGAGGGCAGGAAGTGGAGCGAGCAGGGTGGCAGCCAAAGAGAGGTTGAAGTCAGGGGGAAGGTGGGGAACAAAGCAGGAGCAGCAGGAACATGATAATACAGGATTAAGCCCAGCAGTGGGCATGATCATTGAGGAGCCGGCCTGCTGGCATCCACAGCGAGCCAATCAGGTGGCATGGCTAATCCAGCAGCCTGCTGCTGGCCAGCTGTACTGACAAGGCTGCCTGAAGACAGTTGCTGCTGCAGGCCCAGATTCCTGACAGCTATACAGCTAGCAAAGCAGTCAAAATTAGTGATGGACTAAAATAAAAGGCAAGAGCAAACTTGAAAAAGCTGAAACTAGCTCAGAAGCAATAGGCACTTGAATGTTAGAAGTCATCATCATGAAACGAGGCAAGGAGAGAGAACTCACAGACAAATTCCACCCTCCGTGCACAATGTGTGGAAAGAGTCCTACCCCCAAGAGATGATGCATGTCCAGCTTGAGGCACACAGTGTAATAAATGTATGAAATATGGACATTTTGCATCTGTTTGCCACACCAAAGCAGACTGGGCATTGATTTATATCACAGACAAGATCCCATTTGTAATGACAAAGCCTGCCTAGATAGAGAAATTGAATCTTCATGGAAAGACTTTTGACTCTAAAATTGTGAGGAGCAGATGTCAGAGTCATCTCAGACAGGTCTTACAATTACCATCAGCCTGAAGTCACCTGACAGTTCTGACTAGCCCTGGTGATATTCTAAATAGCATGGGCTAGGTCACCAAATAAATCTTAACAAGACAAAAGCTATGCCATTCAGAAACCATGCAATTAAAGAACCACAAGCCAACAGCCTTCTCAGCTATAGCGTAGCAGCCAGATGGGTTTAGTGAGAAAGGTGAAAGAAGTCAATGGAATATTTGGTGATTTCTACCTGATCTCTTTTCAAAGTTCAAAATAGCCTTAAGAGACAATGCTGATTCAAATAGCGTACATACATCTCACAGAACTTCTATCCATTACTTCCCAAAGTGGTAATAGAGATTAAGAGAACGGAACAGACTGGCATAATTAAGATCTGAGCCAACAGCATGTGTACCCCAGTGGTATCAGTTATAATTAAAAAAAAACAAACCCAAAAACAAAATGCAAAAACAAAAAACACAAATCTGTGGGGCTCTTAAAAAAAGAAGACAATGAAATAGCTGAGAGAGAAAAATATATCCTTCCAACACTGGCTGACTTTCTCGCTAAAGTAAAAGGAGCTACAGTGTTCTCCATGCTGGACGCCTCAAGCGGATTCCACCAAATTTCTTTAGACAAATAGTGCTAAAATGACTACCTTTATCATACCATTTGGGAGATTTTGCTTTCAAAATATTACCAAGTGCATCTGAAATTTTCCAAGGAGAGATGGCAGAATTGCTAATTCATACCAATGGCGTTGTAGTTTTCATGGATAATATTCTGTTACATCAGGGGTGGGCAAACTGCGGCCCATGGGAGCCTTTCATCAGACCTCCCAGCTGGGTCTGGCCGGTGGCCTGGAGCACAGCAGCTGCCATACGCGGATTAAGGGGCCGCAAGACCCTGGGGCCTTCCCTGCATCCTACAGTCCTGCCTCCCCTACTTGGGTTCCCAGCTCCATTCCAGCCTAGGGTCCTGGATCCCCAACGGTGGGCAGGCCAGCGCTGGGGGGGCCCCTCGGGCCAGTGGCCGGTATCTGTGCTGGCCCTGGCTCACAAGCCCCTGGGGGTGGCAGGGCCAACTGGTGTGTGGTGTGGTTTCTGGGGAGGCCCAGCAGCAGCACCATGGCCAGAACATGGTGGCCACATTCCTCTCCCAGTCTCACTCCTTCCTTCCCCGCCCACCTAGAGGCATATGTGACCCTCAGGCCAAAAAATTTGCCCATCCCTGTGTTACATGGAAAAGCACAACAAAACCCAAATGAAGTAATAACCCTACTGGTCAATCAGGCTGGACTGAAGCTAACCTAGAAAATGTGTCTTCTGCATATCTCAAATTGACTTTTTGGGACAAAGATGGAATCAGTCCTAGCCTTCAGAAAATAAAAGCAATTTGAGAATCAAATGCATCAACAAATGTACCAGAACCAAGACATACACTAGGGAGGGTAAATTACTTCCTTCAATACCCACAAGGCCTTTTTACAGTGACATAACCACTGAATGAACTCGTCAAATCCAACATATCTTGGCTATCGAGGCCAAACCAAAAAATTGCCTTAAAAAAACTAGATCGTGACAGCTCCAGTTTTCAAGGACTACGATGTGCACAAATGCACAATGGTCAATGCAGATACAAGCAGACGTGGTCTACATGGTGTGCTGTTGCGGTAACATGGCTCCGAATAAAAGCCAGTTGCATTTTGCTCTCTCATACTTACAGAATCAGACAATCAATATGCACAGACTGAAAATAAGGGCCTGGCAAGTATACAGACTTGTGAGAATTTTTACAGATAACTGGGCTGGATTCATGTACGCTGATCACAGACAGACAAAATGCTTGTAACCCTCATCAATGGAAAAAAAAACCTGGATTGAGTACCACTGAGATACTAACGTCTATTGCTAAGGTTAATGTGATTTAACTCAATTGCTAAATACGTTTCTGGGAAAAATCTGGTATTAGCAGACAGTCTGTTACAGAGCGCAGCATCAAACTCAACTATCCATGAAGTCAAAGATGACAAAGGCATGAGTGGATGCGATGGACTTAGCTGCCAAAAGAAAACTCGGCAGACACACAACTTCAGGAAGTTCTAAGTTACGCTAAGGATGGCTGGCCTGAGAATGTAAAAGGACACTAAGGAAGGGACAAAAGGCTACTTAGTGGTTCATGGCCAATTAGGAGTCAAATGGACTCATGATTAAAGGCAATTGCTTTGTAATTTCAAATGAAAATGAGAGGAGAAATCGAAAGCCTCATCCATGAAGGATATGAAACACTAACTGAAAGCTGTGAATGGGCCAGCCAGTCAGAATGGTGGCCAGGCATCTGCAAGGACGCAAAAAAGAAACCCACCACAGCCAGTCCTGGCAACTAATTGACAGCCAGATGACCATGTTGGTACACATTCAGGTCGTGTACTTAGAAAATCAATACAATTCAGAGAGACTGGACCGGATACATACTGAACTTCAAGCCCAGTATGATGGTGGAAGTGTTGTAAATGGTAAGGATGTTGAATTTAAAGGAGAGAGGTTAGGGAATTTTCAGCTGTATTTTACTGTCCAGCCACTTATTTCAGTGAACCTCAGGCATAGCGGGCAGAGCATTAAAAGATCCTATCATGAACACCTCTGGTGTGTATAAGGCAAGCGACGTGACCAGTCCATATCTGGAACAGGAACATGGCACCTGGGGAGATGAGTTAAGCTCGTCACAGATGGACTGAGGCTCATCTCCCCTTAAGGGGTCAGCCTCCCCATGACGCTGATGCAGGATTTGATCCCCCTTTTACATGTACCAGTGCTTTGTCGATCCCACTATTAAATGTCACAAGCAATTTCAGTAGGACCTATGGTAAAGAAGAAACAAAATTCCACTGTACTGAATATGAAAGACTTTTCTTTATTGAGGCTGCTGTTGTAGCCTAGGCAAAGGAAGGTGAGGCAAAAACAGCTTCAGACATGTTAGCCTGCATCTTGCTGGAGCTTTTCAATCATCTTGCTAGGCTAACTTGATTGTGCTAGCACAGGTGAATGAACGCGCGCGCACACGCATGCACGCACGCACACACTCTTTCTGCTCCTCGTCTCCCTGGTTAACTGAACCACTGAGCCTACTAATGAAAGGGACAAGTCAGGACCTCCCTCCAATCATGCAATGGACAACATAACACACAACATGGCATGGCTGCTGTGTAGCTTCCCCTGCTGGCCTTTGTGGCACTTCAGATCTTTTGCTCCCACGAAGAGGAGTTTTGGAATAAAACCAAACAATATACGTGGAGTTCTGGCCTCCTGTGAACATATTACAGGGCTTTATTCAACAGATACATACCACGAGGCAATAAGAAAGTGTATAGAATGGGCATCCTGGAAAATGTATTTTCATCTGTGACATGAAAAACCTGACACCTAATTTCCAGGCCCAGATGGCAAGGGGCAATCTTGCCATCCCTTGCTCTCAACATCAAAAGGCTAGGCCACATCTTCTCTCTCTCTCAGCTGTAGAATCTGTCCATTTTTGTAGATCTAGACTACAAGTGTAACTCTTTGCATCCAACAAGGTACTGCTTTAAATGATTTAGTCATCGACTGATTTTGTAGTTATGACAATTGAGGAGGATTAAGTCACCAGCTCTTACAGGCAGAATATTAGACAATACAAGAGCAACTGGTGAGTAATGGGGTAGATATTTCTCTAACTCCTGTGTTCATGAAA
>ML685770.1:11176717-11195256 GCA_007922175.1 Pelusios castaneus
GGAGAGAGAGAGAGGAAATAAAGTATTGAAGGAAAAGGGCAAATTGGGTAGAGACAGTCTCATTTCAGGTGGCAGCTGGGGATTTAGCTGAAGCCAGTGGAGGTGGTGATATCATCTATGTCCTCTCTCTGGCCTGGCCTGGTCAGAATATCCTTCAGGATCAGGACGATAAAGGTCCCACAATGCCACACTACATTCCAGGATCCCAGGGTGGTAGCATGATGCAGACATGATAAAGCTCATTCCTTCCCCTCGCCCCCACCCCCAGTCAACAATTGCCTCCTTTTGCTTCCCCTCCAGTAATATTTTCCCCAGAGCCCCCCCCTTTCTTTCCAAGAACCCAAAAAAGAGTGATGGGTGGAACAGCCCATAATCTCATTATTTCATCCATGAGTTAGGCCCTAATTTCCAACACATCACTTTTGGTTCATTGGACTTCCAGGGCCATACTTTTTTGTTTTACCAAACAGGATCTTAGCAGCATCCTTGAAGTATAGCAGTCGGCCATTCTTCATTTCCCTTTTGCACTCCCCCCACATCAACATTTATTGTTGTAGATCACTGTGACACTTTGTGACTTCAACTGTGAAAAGTGAGTGAAATTTTATAATTGCATTGTGACACTCAATGTTGCAATGCCAAACTGGTTTTAGAGTTTAAATCTTATTTTCAAAAGTGAATCAGGCACATAGCCAAAATCCCAATGGGTAAAACAGAATCGATATCTTGTTGCATCATACCAGTGACTACAGGATCAGCAGCTGTAGTGTTAAGATCCAGAGGGGGTAGCCGTGTTAGTCTGTGTATAGCAAAAACAATGAGAGTCCTGTGGCACCTTAAAGACTAACAAATTTCTTCGGGCATAAGCTTTCGTGGGCTGCAACCCACGTCGTCAGATGCACTCTTTAAGGTGCCACAGGATTTTCCTTGTTTTTGTAGTATTAAGATATATTGTATTGAATGTCACTAACAGTTCTCTCTCTATATTCAGCATTTCTTCCATCATAACTGACAGGAATGGAGTCAAGTATTTATATCATTAGTATTACAGCAGTGCGTAGAGATTTCAGGACCCCCAGGTGTTAAGGCATCGTACAAACACAGTGGAAGAGTCCCTCTCCCCAGAACCATGCAGCCTAATTAGACACATCTACGTGTAAGAAGAAGCTGAGGAACAAGCAAGTGAGGTTTTTTTGCCCACATCCATACAGCAGCAGAGACAGGCTCAGAGTGCAGGTCTCCCAAATCTCACTCCACTGGCTTATCCACTAGACCACGCTGCCACACTTTCGTAAAGGCAAAAACCCAGTCCCTTCGTTGAAGGCATATTTCAGGTGCCAGCCTTCTGCCAAGAAAAGCCATAAAATAAATGTATTTTAAAAATACACTTGGTGTCTAGTTTGGGGGTGTGGTTATCATCAGAGGCAATCTTTGTATGGTCCTCCGGCCCCACACTCTGGAAAAACCAAACAAGCCTTGCATCCAAACCCCAAAGCCAAATTAAAAATAAAGACTACGCAACTAATCTGGCAATCCAGAGTTTAGAGAGACAAATCAAGTTATTCACCAACAAATTGTAACAACCAAAGTAAACACACAGCATTCATCCAAGTTCACTTTTAGTGTGCAGTAGGTCACATGAAATATTCTCTGACAGGGAACTGTTCAGAAAGTCCTGCGCTGCTAATCAGATGGGATCTGTTAATGAGAAACGTTAATTCGGTATATTACCTCTGCTATTTTAACTATAAATACAGATCATAGGTTTTATTTATCCCATTCATGTGGTCAAGGACAGACATTGTTCTGTTGAGTCTACCAATGCAAAATATTAACAGGGCCATTCAGGTCATCATTCCGCTGTTAATTAGGTACCAAGTTATGTTTCTAAATCCAACATCAATATTCATATAATGCTGTTTGCCGTATTCCCATAGTCAAATGCCCAGGAGAACTGCATGGATACACAGCTGACCTTTCAAAGTTATTGAGGACATTCTTTGGTCATAAAAAGACATTAATTTTATTTCACCCACTGAGGATATCAGCGCTGAAGGCCAGTCAGAAGGAAAGAATTACATTTCTGTCAACAGCTCTGCGGCTGCTCCTGCTGTGATCAATGCCACAGCCAAGGCCTGCACCAATTAACAGTTGCCAGGTCCGTGATATTAGGGAAGTTGGAAGTTGCATGACAACTCTGCCCTCTTGTGATACAGGAGGATTTAAAAAAGAGCGCAGTGAGATTGCTTTTACTGAGCTGGAGAGCAACCTCAACACTTGGCAAACGTCAGCTATTGTCTGAACTCCCTGATCTATCAGAAACCCTTGAATGAGAGTCTCAACTGAAAGATGACCTTTTCTCACAAAGCTGCACGAAGAAAGCCAGCTTGCTATAATCTATTCTGCACAAGACAGCAGCCTGCTCCTGAACAGGCTAGTAACTTTTATTGGTCTACTCTAGGAGGAGGAGGAGGAAAAATAGTGCTCATGACCATTAGTACATTTCTATGAGCATAAGAAGTTTGGCTGGGTAGAGAGGAAGGATTTTGCCAGGCTAACGCCTTCTCTCTACAAGCAAAGTTGATTGCAGAATCTTTTGCAGCACTCTGTTCCAAGGTCTACAGATGTCACCATTTCACAAGACCAAACTTTATTCCACTCCCTCTGCAATGCCCAGCCCTATTTCTGTTTGCAGGGCCAACTAGAAAGTTACTCGGCTCTTGCTTTTCAGCAGTGTTATTCTAAAAGCCCCAGGCCTGCAACCCACTTTCTTTGCATTTGGCTCCAAACTGAAGGTTGCAGTATTTGCCCTCTTTTCCATTAACTTCGAATTCCCCAGAGAGATGATTACGGCCGGGTCTATACTGACAGTGACACCGCCGACAGCGTAGAATCGGTGAAGTTCAACGGAGCATCAGTAAAGACTCACTCAGTCGAACCAAGAAGTAACCAGAGGTCAACTTATTAAGACCTACCCAGCAAGAAGAGTAGTGTTGAGTCAAAGGGAGGGCATTTTCGGTTGGCACAGGGCATTGGGAATGCTTCGGTAAATAGGAGTTAGGAGGGAGCTGTAGGTAGCTTGCATATCCCCCGTTGACTACCGCCGGCTTTAAGAGTCATCCTGATCTATCATTCAACCTCACTCTCCTAAAGAGCTTTAATTTTTCATTTTGGCTTTCAGCATGCAGATTGAGCCCACAAGTCTGGTATGGCACATTTCCAGGGGAGGATATATCTCTAAATCTTCTAGGAATGCCTCACACTCACAGCTCTGAAGTGCAGAAGTCGCATACTGGGCTCCCCTGTTTGCCTAATGATAGACACTTCACAGATCGCTGGGATGACATGATCTTTTTCCCTCTTGGTATATGTCTCAAGAAAACAGTTTTTGTTGTAATGAATATGCAAATTGAGAGTCTCCTTATTCCCTTCTACGACATACGGTGTAATCAGAGGCTAAAAGGAAAAGTTCAGCTCTTAATTAGAATGAGCAGCATCTTACTGCTTTCCTGAAGTACAGAAGCAGGTTTGGCAGCTTTAAGCTACCTACCTACTGTGTGAACCAATGGCAAGTTCACCTCTATGCATCAACTTTCCTCTTGTCTTCTCTGGTGGAGCAATAGTTTTATTCTTCTGTTATAGGAAACTAAATCTTGTGTTTCAGTAAATTAAAACACAATAACATTAAAAAAACCCACTATTTTAAAATGATCAAACCAATTTCATTTTACACCCTGATATCAGCACTGATCAAGGACAAGAAATAAAAACCACATCTTATTTGCAAGATGTGTCCCTCCCCAACACAAAGTATGGAAGATAACGTCACATTTCTTCATTTATTCACATCTCTAGGTGACTCAAGAGGATACTAAAGACTTGATTATGCTAATGTGGAAGAAATAAAGTGGTGCTGTATGTTTCCAAAAGCCTGGCTCACTTGCAGTACCCAACGATCCACGAGGGAGCAGTATGTGCTTTCATTTGGGATAGTATTACAGAATTCCCTTTAAAATGGCTAACACGATTAGAGTGGGAATTAAGAATTCTTAATTTTTTGTTTTAAACCCACACCCAAAGTCAGGCTGCAGTATCATTTAGCGGTGCTGAAGAGAGGTATTCACTATTGAAATAGCAAGGGGACAATATGAAACCCAGAAATATACATTTATACAGACATATACATGAAGCAAGAGTAAAAAACATATCCTACCAGTTCAAACAGGCTGCTGGACAATTCTCTGCAAGAAAGAAAGAAAGAAAGAAAGAAAGAAAGAAAGAAAGAAAGAAAGGCAGGCAGGCCCAGGCAATAGGGAGAACAAGGTTTGAAAGACAAACGTACAGCACTATTCTTCGCCCCACATAAGTCACTCAAAAAATCACAAGTCAAGCCCTCAGAAAAGTCACAAGATTGTCTTTAATATTATGAGAGGTTTAAGAAATTACGAATTTTGGGTTCCTCTTGTTCATTTGGTTTCTGAGCCTTTAGGATGCACTGGAGTCACATGGTCAAGTCTATCTCCATCGCCAGGAGACAGAAGTTTACTTTAAAAACAACCAATCAAGCAGTCTTGATAGTCTCGTGCAGTTGTGTGACTCCAGAAGCTGGGCCTTTCAGTAAAAAAAAATCAAAATTGTGAGCCTTATGAAAAAGCATACAAGAGTTGTAACACTGATTCAGGGAGCTGTTTTGTGAGAGGTAAAAGTAGTTAAGGCCCTAAGCGAGGACTCGGAAGGCCCTGGGTTCAAGTCCATAGTCTAACATAAGTCTTACCCTGTGACTTTGGACAAGCCACCTCGCCTCTTTGTGCCCCCTTTGCAAAAGAGGGATGATGTTTTTTCCCTGCTGTACAGATGTGTGGTGAGGACACATACATTACTGACTGCAAAGCGCTTTAAGATCCATGGATGGAAAAGCACAAATCAAGAGCCAAGTGTTATTACTTAAAATTAAGCCTCACAAGTAGAAAACAGACCAAATCCCACAGGCTGTCTCTGATGTGAGGCAGTTCATGCCATACTCACACCTAATCGTATCTTCTGATCATAGGGAAATGGAATATGATACCATCACCACCTACCCCATCTTCTTGTGGAACAAGATGCAGCTCCACATAGTTGATAGCTCATCCTCAAGATTTGGCCACAGATACTGCAACAGGAGAATGCAATCCACAGTGGAAACTGCTGAGTGAGTCTCTTCCTCTCTCCAGGGCAGACATTGACTCAGCAGCATTCAGCATGTTCTACAAATAAGCGCCCTGAAATTTCACAGCCAAAAGTTAAAGTTTCAATCTTAAGCAATTTGGGCCCAGTCCAAAATTTTCTTAAGTCAATAGAAGTCCTTCCATTGACCTCATTGGCTTTGGATCAAACAAGAGAGAGGAATTTTTGTTTCTAGGTTGATTTAGATTTGCTCTCCTGCAAGATTCATTTGGCTATTGGCCAAAATACTTCTCTCAACTTGGCTGATTAGGCAGCTAGAGCATGGATATTTTCCACGTGGGCTAATTTTGCCTTTCCTGTTTTAAAGCCTTTGATTTGCAAGTCAGCTTTCCCTGATATTTGTCAGGATGATTTTGCTCTCGGAAATAGATGACTGACAGCCAACTTGGCCCCTTAAAAAAAAAAAAAAAGCACACAAACGCGTGCGTGCGCGCACACACATACCAAGTAGCTTCATGAATTAGCATAAGCGCAGGTCTGTCAAAGTCAATACACCCTGACTGAGGCTCCCTTCCGATTAATATATTTTGTCAGGAAAAAGGAGGACGTTTACAAGATTGTTGAAACACACAGTATAGCCTGGAGAGGTGGCTTTCCCCACAGTTTCTGCTCCATTCTGATCACAGAACTGGCTTCTTTTTCTCCCCACATCTCATAACTTCAAACTACTTTAATTAAGAATGATGGAAGGAAAGTAAAATAAAACCACAATAAAACCAAGCACACTAGTTCCATCAAAACTTCTCTCCCACAGTAATCAGCTGAAAGGCTGACTGATGTTTACAGAAGAGACTAAGATCACAACCCCCCGCCAGTCTGTTTAGACAATTTTTTTTCTCAATTAGTACTCAATCAAGCCCAGATCAATAAGAGATTAAGGGAGACCTGTTATTTAGTGACCAAGGTGCTGGAAGTCAGGCCTTATGAATTCTTACCTGGTTTTCTATGCGACTTGCATAAGTCATGTTCTCTGCCTCTCTTTATCATCCTTAAAACAGGATGTCAGGAGATTAGCGTATTCTGGGCAGTGCCTAGAGACCAGTGGGGGCTCCATTGTGTGAGACATCATATGCTCATCAGATAAGGCAGCCCCTCAGCAATGACGATATGAAGTAATGTTTGTAACGAAAGGTATTATACCTAGTGGGAGGCATTGAGGGTGTTACCATCCAGTAGCTATTCAGCAT
Organism: Pelusios castaneus; assembly: GCA_007922175.1. Lineage (NCBI taxonomy): Eukaryota > Metazoa > Chordata > Testudines > Pelomedusidae > Pelusios > Pelusios castaneus. The sequence continues at coordinate 11,183,131 of ML685770.1, forward strand.
CACCCAATGTGCGCTGGTTGCCATCTATTCCTAGATGTAAGTAACCCCCCGTCAGCTTCAGAGTACTCAAATACTGATCGGACTACAGAGTCAGGGCTACTATCTCATCCCTAGTTTTGAGCCGTTCAGAGCAGAGTTGACAAAGATTATGGTGCCATGATGGAAGTTTCCTCTAACGCTGCCCGTGATGGTTCTGTGGATAAAGTGATTGGCACCCATCACTCCTACCACCTTTCACCAACACGCATTCAAATATATTTAGAGCCATTAACTAGGGAGGAATGCTTGATAGTGTCCTTATTTTCAATAGCAGCAATAGGTTCTCTGAATGAAACAGGCGGCACTGATTAACAGGAAATGTGATTTCAGCTAAGAGTCTCAAATCCCTAGTCTACTCCCGTTCTGAACTCAAACTGGAAGAAACCAGAAGCAATCTTACTTCAGTTCTTTAGCACAAACCTTTTCTACAACCTCACGTATGATACAGATAATTCACCAGTGAGGTGATGTGATAACCACCATCTGGGCTGACACACTAGGGATTGAACCAGGGACCTTCAGAGTTTAAAAACTACAGCTTAGTACAGCTTGAGTTAAAGGTCTGGAGCTGAAAGTTGTAACAGTTCATTCACTGTGGATCAGCCCAAAGAGGAACCTATAACACACCAGAGGGCTACAGTGACATCAGGTATTGCCATGGGGTTGAAGACAAACTGGGGTGCTGGTGAGGGGGAAAAAAACCCGCCTTCACCTGTAGAAACAATAATATGAGGAACAGTCAAAAAGCACTGAGCAAATACTTAACATTCAGCTGCTGCCCAGCATCTGGCACAACCACATTCCATAATCTGCAGCTCCGATAATATGTACACCCTTAAAAACAAAAATAAATAAAATCTTCCTTCTCTTCCTCCAATCTACCCAGGCCATTGTGTGCGTCTTTTATCATTTAACCTCAGCCATGGTAACGTCCCCAAGATATTTATAAAGATAGTAGGTGTGGCTCCCTTTTCTGAGGGATGCAATTGAATTTGGCCAGAGAAAAGCAATCTCTCCTGCTCTGTACCCTCGGAGTCTTGGAGTTTTAAGGCATTTCAGTTTGATTTTTGCGCACCACAAGTTGAGTTTTGCACACCAAAGAAGCTTGTCAAGATGCATGCCAAGGGTGCTGGTGGTTTATCCCCAGAAAGTTCAAGATTGGATGACACAGAGCACTGGTCTGGTTCAGTTAGTTCTCTGTAGCCTCTGGTATATATTTTTCTATAATGCTGCAGTTGGGCCAATATTCTTCTGATAACAGCCAATACTTGATGCTTCACACAGATCAATTTGGCTCAGGTTTAAAGGTAGCAGGTTCCTTTCCCTATCAGATGAGTAACTTACAACTGAATTACAAGAAGGGGAACAAAGACTTAATTCTGCACCCATTTATACCGTCCCAGCTCCCAGTGACTCCAATGGGAGCTTGCTAGGAGGTAATCGAGGGCAGAAGTTGACTCACCGGCTTTTCGCAGAAAGCTTGCCCTCATCCCACGGCGCAGCACGAGTGGTTCGAATACGGACACTGGATGTTAACAGCAGCAGCACAACGGACGCTCACTCTATTGGCATGTTGTACAGACAAGTACAACATTCCTCACTAGCAAAAGCCTGATTCAGGAGTGGCACAGCAAGTTTCGGTGGGTTATAAAATTCTGTGACAGTGTAGCTCATTTACTGGCCCCTCTGTCGTCCAAACAGTTAGCTTGGTTGGGGATAGAACTCAGAAGTCATAGTAAGATAGGGTCAGGAAAGAAACATGCAGAGATTGGGTGAGAACACTGTGCTATGCAAACAGCAGAGGCGCTGCCAGTTTATCAAAACCCATTGTTCTGGTACACCAAAGACAACAGAAAAGCCTCTTTTACTAACATGCTCAGCCACATGGCCATGGAATTCAGTACCAGCAACAAGGGACCTGTCCTTTCCCCTTCCACTCCCAATTTTCACAACTCTGCTGACGGATAGTACAGCATCTTCCTCAGCTCTCAGATGGAGTGAATGGCTGCTGCACAAAGCCAGCACTGGAGTGAGTGTGTTCTAGAGCCATCCACAAGAACTCCCATCCTCAGATACAGGCCGAGGCACCCATGCTGGTAAAGTTACAGCCCCTCTCAAAACTCGATACACATGCTTTTTGGGTGCCAAGCCATAGTATGTTGAACCTAAATGGCCATCAGCAGCTGGGCTGAAAGCCTACTAGACAGTGTGGTATTACCACACAGCTGACCCAAACCGGTGCGACATCCTTACAAAACCAAATCTTGCTGGAATTCAACAGGGAAAGTCGCCCCTCTTTCTCTCTGTATCCTCTTCTCGTAGATGGACAGGGATGACTGGGATCCCATGATCAGCTCTCTACCATGCAGGAAATGAATTATGTATCTGAGCTCGAAAGAGAGTGCAAGTGTAGAAAGCCTGTGTAATCTCAGCAGTGAAAACATCCAGATGAAAAGATTATACAGTACATTAAAACATAATTATGGCAAGTCACTCTAGAGCTTGGATGCTAAAATGACAAGGATAATAATTTTAAGCTTCCAGAAAGGAGCTCAGTCCTTCATTTTTATTTTTACAGAGTTGATGGCTCGTACAGCATATGGTTACCATTGTGACAAGCAGATGGAAGAGAGACCGGCAGGAAGAAGTCCGGGGAGCCTTTTGGAAGTATTTTGGGGAAATCTTTCAAGCTGCTTCTCACTTCAATGTGCACATGGAGGTCTTGCTAAATCTGAGGTCTGATTCTCCAGACCACCCTTCTACCACACAATGAACAAACAAGCGTCCATTATCAGAACCACAAGGAGAACTACGCCACACAACAGTCCTTAAAAGAGTTCATAGTGTTACAGCACGAAAGCTCATGCGATTAATAAATCTGTTAGTCTTTAAAAGTGCCACAGGACTCTGTTGTTTTTCTGCAATAGACTAACACGGCTACCCCTTTGGAACCTGACATATGGTATGCGACATGTATTTTTAATACCACTGCACTCAACGTGCCAGGGCTGCCCACTCGGTGCCTGAGCTGAACCATATAGTTCAGCGGTCAAGCTACTAAGGGCATCAATGCTTCAGCTCAAACTGTGCGCAGAAGCTCATGTTTTAACTCTGGTTCAATCCCCATTGACTATTAAAGGACGGACATTTCAAAGTCAGTCAGCCTCTGCCCTTAGGCCCATTACTACAAACGATACGCCACTGTCATTGTCCCAAGGTACAGGCATGCTTGGGAGCCTGCGTATTCATACAACAGCTCTGAGGAAATTCTCCCTTCTAGAAAAGCAACTGCCAAACAATTCCCCCCCACCCCACCCCGGGGAAGGAGAATAAACTTTTACTGCCTTGCTATTGCTAAACAATTAAATGGCAGCTTCTCACAAGGAAAAGTCCCGTGTCATTAAAAAATACACATTTAAGTCCACTGCTATTTACACACATATAACTCTCTCAGGAAATCATCATTTGATATTACCAAGCCTAAAAGTCCACAAGAGAGAGAACATATACACATCTCCCAGCCCAGTTAACTCAAACAGCCTGTCAGCTCCCAGAGAGCCAAGAGGACATAAAGTTCTCACTTGGTTAATAAAGCATCAGTATCTAACACTATGAGGCACACGCATCTCTAGGAGGCATCAGCAGTGCAATCCAAATTGGACAAGCATGTAGAAACCCTTGTAAAATAAGATCAGAGCAACCAGATTGCAAGTGTGAATAATCAGGGATGGGGGGCGAGTAGGCACCTACCTAAGAAAAAGCCCCCAAAATCAGGACTGTCCCTATAAAATCAGGACACCTGGTCACCCTAAATGGATTAATGAAGTCATAAAACAAATAAAGACTTCAACCTAGAGCACAATTACCTCGTAGAGCCCTCCATCGGAGAAAGGTCTGCAAGAAGTGCATGCTCTTTTTTTGCAGTCCCAGAGGAGGTAGCAGCATTAGTCAGTTGTGATCCACTCCGCTCAGTTACTCACCACTCCAGCTTCCCCAGGCTCTTTCCACCCCCCTCGATGCTACTCAGGCCAGCCGTAATGAAGTGCACCTAATCTGATCTGCTAATCACTGATGTGGAGGCTGGGGTTTTCTCTCTCTCATTCTCTCTTCCTTTCCAAATAAGCAATTAGCATGAATAATTACAGCTCTGATGATAATACCCAGCCACCTTTGAGGGAGAGGGAAAAGAGTGTAATTAACTCTTGGGGATCAGTATGAGGCTGAAATAGCATAGGCCTATTTTGCTATTTCTAGGGCTGCCTCCTAGCTGCCAAGAGGCTTTGCAAAGGGGAAGGGAAGGGTCTGGCAAGGTCAGGTAGCTTCCATTCAGAAATGTGTCTGTTAGACCAGATTTCATGGCTCCCCTACCAAATCTGGCATTAGAGTCATGGGTTTACTCAGGGGAAAGATGGAGGTTCTCATATCTGTGGTGAGAGGCTGCCTATGGCACCGCCTTGGGATAAACCGTTGACCGTTCAGATCTTTGCAGCAGTTACGTGCAGATGCTCTGACTTCAGAAGCACTTCAGAGCAGTTTTGATTCTGTGCAGTAGAGGGAACTGGTGTGCACACACGCATGAACACACATATTCACACACTAGTCAGTTGTCTGCAATGTGCTGTGTTGCATAGCAAAATTAAGAGCTTGTGGCATATCCTTCGTGAACCTTTCCGTCATTTTTCAGGTGTCTCAGTTGCTCAGTGAATCTTCCAATCTCCTCCCCCCAAGGGAATTTCCAACAAGAAAGATCACATCACCCATCCATGGTGGATGCCAACTGGTGAACAGACACTACCGTGGACTTAGCATTGCAGATTCTAAACTGCATTTGAGTTTAGTCAGCACAGCTCCTGGGAGCAGAGGTAAAAGAGACAGCATGTTACTAGACCTTAGGCTCTCTGGCGTTCTCTGCTCAGGGTCCACTTCAGGTTCCTGTTAATTGAGAGCAATGAAAGTTTTACCAGAGGGAGCTAGACTGAGGATAAACAGTAAAATACTGCACATTCCTTCACTCCCAAGAGCACCAGTGGAGAAATTCAGCAGTCACCAGTAACTGTTAAGTAAATGGCAACTTTTCAACCTCAATCCGAATGACTGCTTCATGAGACCTGAATCCTCAGTAAATCCTGTGTTTTACCCCTGCCCCAGACCTGTCTGTCTTTCAAAACTCTGTGAGCCCTGTGACTTCCCTGTGGGTTATAATTTTTTTCAAATGGCTCGTTCCTGTCAGTTCCACTGTGGACGCAGTTTGACCTCCAGGCACGTGCTTCAGTGTAAATCTGTGTAAAATTTGTGGGGGGAAAAAATCTGTGTAAAATTTAAGCAGACACAAAGTCCAGAAAAGAATAGGCCTGGCATTTGTTTTATATCCTCTCTTGGAGGCTGGAGTTGGTTGTTAAAAACTTCTCTTCCAAATGGATGAAGATGCTTATAAAGATATAGCTGTAGGCATTAGATCCGAGGGGATTGGAATAGAATTGCCTGCTGGCTAAGCACCTGGGGAGTAGAAGCCGAGACTAGTCAAAGATGAGCATCTGTGGCAAAGACGGGCATTCGAGCTTGATGAACACCTTCTCTACTTCTGCAGGCAGCGTAATGACCACAGGCCCCATGGCATGGTTTGTGGCTGCCTTTAAAAAAAAAAAAAAAAAAAGAGCAAAAACCCCAAACTGTAAAACAAGCTTCTCAAATGCTTTCAAATCTCAGAAGAGTTTGGGCTGATTTGGAAGAAGGTTCAAGCTTGTCTTAAAGGGTCCATCTGGACTCATAACTCCTCACCATAGAACTACATTTAAGATGCTCGGGATCTTAGATGCTGTGATAGTTGTTATTAAAGGGCCCACAGCATATGATTTGTTTTCCTTGACTGGGGTGACTAGATACCTCACTAGAACTGGATAAAAGCCCTAATTAATTCACAAAAACAACAAGAGTCCAGTGGCACCTTAAAGACTAACAGTTTTCTTTCGGCATAAGCTTTTGTGGGCTGCAACCCACTTTTTCAGATGCAGTGGGTTGCAGCCCACAAAAGCTTATGCCCAAAGAAAACTGTTAGTCTTTAAGGTGCCATGGGACTCTCATCGTTTTTGCTGTATAGAAGCTAACAATACAGTACTATCCCTCTGAAACTGATATTTAATTCGCCATTTCAAACCAAACCACTGAAGCACAGCACATTCAGCTCTTTGCCTCAGTGAATTTTATGCAAATCCCACTAGGAGAGGCGGATGGTTGTTTTTAAGGTTTTCCAGACTATTTTAATGGTTAGTCTCCTTGTTAATGGTGATGACTTGACACTGACCGGGATGTTGTTGGAGTCGTGCAGCATCAAGGAGTGAGTCTGTGTCCCATCAAGAGACCCTCTATACTGCTTGAGGTTTGTGTTTGTAAATCCAGTATATTTCTGTTTGCAGAAATGCCTTCATCAAACAGGCATTGTGAAACTCTGCCTTTATTGTTTCTGAAAGGGGCTAACTTTGCAGTTTACAGGTAGAAGAATTTTGTGTTGTTGTTCTAGCTGCTGGTCTTTCTGTGTTGTGCATCATGGGTAGTCTAGTTCTTACGTAGTCCTTCCTTGAGTGCGAGGGACTGGGCTAGAAGACCTCTCGAGGTCCTCTCCAGTCTTACACTTCTACGAATCCATGATCATTGCCCTCAATAATCTGGATTATGGGAGTCACCCTGCACAGGCAGATCCTTGAGGAGGAGTTGAATCCGACTGAGGCAATTAGAACTCCACGGGTCAGGGATGTATCTATCCAAGCAGAAGAGCTTCCAAGGTCACGGCCTCAGGTCCAATTGCAGAGGCATTACCATGGCAGAGAGAGGTGTCCACCTCAAGTGTTCATTAGCCATGCCTCCAAATTGCTCAGCTGGGTGAGAGCTGCTGATGATAATAGAGGAGCCAGAAAGAATACAGACTGACTTCCAGATTTCAGGCTGAGTTTGCAGCACGGGCAGTGAGAGGGCATAAAACAATCTTTTTACTTGAAAAGTGGACAAATCATTGAGAGTCCATAATCCTGGGGCCCCTGTTTTCTTTTTAGAGCAGTACTGCCCTTTACAGTTCCAGTCCTGCCAGTTCTTTGAATGAAAATCAATGGCGTGACTCATGATACTAACGTTTAGTGTATGTGCAAATATTGGGATCCCACAGTGGGCTTACCTTCACACAGGTGACTCCAATGCATGAGGGTTTGCAGCACTGGGACCGTAAGACTCAAACTAGGTAATGGATGTGAGTACCTTCCTCCTTGTAATTTTTTTTTCTTAAGGAAATGGGGGAAAAAAACATAGTGATCTAACAGCAGTGCATCCCAGCTAAGGCTAGGTTTAAAATGCACGGTCTGTGCAAAAGGCTGGCAAAACCTTACTCAGAAAACTGTTAAAACTCTCAAATTATTGTCTACATAAATATTTTATTGCAGTTGAATTTGCTTTTGTACATTGTGTGGCGCCCTGAGCACCTTGACTTCAGAAATGAAATAATTGTTATATTGTGAGACTTTGCAATGTGAAAATTAATGTTTAAATGCTTCGGGACTTATAAAAATTTCAGCAGTTTTTCCAAATCTAATGACAGCACAGATTTCTTCAGCTGCGTACCAGACATTGCAGGTCAATAGTTTACAGAGGAAGAAAAACATAGTATCTCATACTAAAAGGAGAGTGAGGATCATCGTTGTAAAGGTCCCATGAAGCGGATTTCAGGGATAGAATTCAGAACTCTTGATTCCCAGTTCCCACACTTACACTATTACGCTTGTGACTAGCTTTTACACTGGAGCCCCTTTGACTAGACTTCTGCTGCCCTCTGGCAGCAATCCCCAAAGCAGTAATGACAACCCATAGTGGGAGGTTGCAATGAGAAATAGCAGATAAATAGCAGGGGATGGGGAAGGTTCAGGGGAAATCAACCCTTTAAGAAAATGTGGCTAATTTTTTGCTGATTATTGAATGAAGTTACTAAAATGCAAAAGTTGCATAGACGTGGAAGTATTACATTGCATACACAGAGTAAGCCAAATTCACCACTGATATAGCAAGTGGAACTCCACTGAAGTCAAAAGAATTGTATCCATTTACACCAACCCTCAATTTGGCATATACACACACGCTATCTCACACATAACATACACAACACACACTAATATATAACTACAGCACCCAAGTTTTCTATTGCTGTTCAGCATCTGAGCACCTATCACATGGACAGACTCACACACATCTGCCCACGTGCAAAGAGACTCAAATACAATTAATGGTTGCCAACCCTTCTGGATTGTCCTGGAGTCTTCAGGAATTAAAGATTATGTCACGTGATGAAACCTCCAGGAATACGTCCAACCAAAATTAGCAACCAACGTGGACTGGTATGGAGCCAGAGTAACTGACAAAGATCACTTGCGCACATACAGTCAGGAAGCAAAACAAGGGAAAAAAATGATCTGGAAAAAAACCCCACATGCTAAAGAAGCTACAAGGAAAAGATTACATACACGAACTGAAAGCCAATCAAAATGCATCTGAAATAGGAAAAAAGCAGGGAGGGCAGTTTGACATGGCTTGCTTTTGGAATAAAGTCATTTCTCTGATTGACACCTTCCGCTTCCTGGGAGAAAAGAAAGGCTACAAGAGCCAACAGCATCACAAGGCTGGCCAGTTATGGCCAAATTGAGAGACGAGGAAAACAATGCATTGTGCCTTTAAGAGCATTAAGACAGAGCTCATCTTTTGCATTTCAACATGGCATGAAGCGCTTGCAGGGAAACTGAAGAACTGTGAATCTCAGCAGAAACGGGGGCTGCTATTATAGCCTGGTACCGAGGGAATGGATTAAATAATTAATCACAAAAGTAACTGAGTGTTAACAAGCCAAGCTGGATCAAACTGCATGAAAGATGCAAGAGCCCCCAAACCCTCTTCAAGATGTTGACAGGCCTCATTTTAATAACTTCCCTATCAGGATTCCAGAGGATATACTGTAAATAAATAAATCCCAGCTTGATTTCATCAGCCCTTTCCTATTTGAGAAGGAACGCAAATAGAGCCACTGAAATCTCTTGCTCCCTCAAACTGGACCAGCACCTGCTCATATCAGCCGGAAAGGGCAGCAGAGCAGAGAGGGGTGGCATGCAAAATCTTCTGTAGCAGAGGCTGTTATTGTAAAACCAGACAGAAGCTGCTCTGGATTCTAATTTGGGATCCAAGGGTTTGAGATGGGGTGGAGGGAATGGGGGATCCAGATATATGGTACTGACTCGGTTCCCTCTCTAGCTAGAAGGGGTTGGGAATTTAGTTAGAAAAGTCTGGTGGTCGATACCATGGTGATAGGTAGGGTAGCGTATGATTAGATAAATAGCCACCCCCAGCTCAGTCCGTAATAAAGCTGGTGAGTTTCTCTCATTATTTTACACTGCCACCAGCGCCCTGGAGCTTGTCTCACAAAGATGATTGCAACATAAACATTTTCAGGTCATGATTCTAGACTGGGACAAGCCGTCCCCCTGGGATGAAACTCAGGTCAGCATGCATAGGGGAGCAGTCCTAATCTCCTATCCTACGCTTTCACTCTGGAGCAAAGATCTCTTAAGCAGAGATATTCTCATTGAATTTATGTGACCCATTTCTGTCAGATTTTTCCCACTCTACAATAATATGGTTGTGCCTACCCGGGAGAATAAGATCAGTTGTACAGATAGCTGTGAAGGATTCCATCATGCCAGTAGCTATAGAAATAGTCTAAATATTGATATCTTCTGTTTAGACAGCAGGTTTTGGGGTTTTTTTCCTCAAAGGATTCCAACGGACTTTGCAAAGTTAAACCGATATACAGACTACAGACAGAGATAACTCCGTCCATCGTTAAAATGCAGCTACAAATGGAAGGGCCACACAGCACACAGGAACTTGTAAAAATCTGTGTACTTTTGTATACTTACTGGTAAGATACATTCACCGGCACCACTTAACAGACCTTCAGGTGGTATTTTGTTTTGGTTTGTTTGTTTTGATTATAGCATTATAATCCTTTTGAGGTGGACGAAGTAATTTCCATACAGTTGAGGGTGTGATGGTGTTTTAAATAAGGGATGAGAGAAGGTTGCAGATTCCAATTTTACTTATTCACTTCCTGACTTCAGAGCACTGTGCTGCAGAACCTCAATCATGCACTAACAATCATTTTCATTTCTGTACACAAAAAACTCTCTTATCTAAAACGAGGTCAAATCCCCCATGGGGCATCATTTACATTAAAAACTCCTGCTTCTCTGATTTGCTTTCCTGTCCCCCATTCCATTTCTATAACTGAAGTATGTGTGTATGTCAGGGAGATGAGGGGGGAAGACACATTCTTCCCAAGCTTTCCTTCACCAGGCAGTCTAGAAAAGGCCAGCTTACAAAGGATTCGGGTGATGTGGAAATGCAGCTTCTCTTTGAAAATGAGGAATTGAGCACCAAAACGGGTTCAGTGCCACTAACCTGATCCCCGAAGTGCTAGAGGTAACTGAAACCTTCTGCCCAAATAAAAACCAGTGGACTATTTAGTAAACAGCATTTGATACATCTGTACTAAGGGAAGAAGCAATGAAACACAGACACTGGAAATATTGTGTTACACTGAGCTAGCGGAAAACACTCTGACAAATTGGTTGTTTGCAAACATACTGTGCGTTAAGAAGTTTTTACTACTGCAGCAATAATTGAGATGTCCTTCAGGGATTTGACTTAGTGTGATGAAGCAGTCATTTACTGACACGGATGGGTTTTTCCTATGGAAAGGATGTTCTGAGGCTCCCCTTCACACACACTTTCCACTCTTCTGCCCCATTTACTTCCCAAGTGTCACACCATGACAACCCACCCTCTGGCAGGGAGTGTTTTCACTGGACTCCCTCCAGGTCCCATCAACACTGCTCCAAGCAGTGTCCAGAATTGCCGAACAGTGACATGAGTTGCTCCTCCGTCCTCTCCCCAAAGACTCAGCCCCTGGAGATCTGAGAAGGAAAGGACCTAAACAGGGACTCTCGCTTGCCTGTGACAGCAAAATGCACAAGGAGGAGACCCACCAGCACTGCCTCTGAATTTGATTTCTAAAGTCTGAACTTTTCCTTCAGCTCTGAAAGGATTTCAGCAGTTTTCTCACAGGCACATTGTGTCAGTGTAAGGTGTCGGCCTGATAACCCTGGAGACTGAGGCCAACCTTTTCAATCTTTCGGTGTCTAAAGCTGGGATCCCAAAACAAAACAATATTTAAGCCCTGAGATGAAAGTGACCTTGGCGAAATCCTTGGCCGGTGTAAATGATATAAGTCCACACACATAACCATTTACACCGGTGGTGAGCTGCCAACTGATTCTGGGAGCGTTCAGTTTTTCCCCAAATTGGGCCAATTACAGTCCATGTAGGTGCCTAAGTATGTATTTAAGAGCTTAATTTTAGAAATCAACTTCGAAAACGTTGGCCTCAAGCCCCCTGTTTCTCCACAGAAGATGGCTAGCTTAGCAAGTCGCCCTTCCCTTCTCCCTTATTGGATCCTTCCTTGAATGGCAGAGGTGGTTTGAAGGGATTTTAGGCTTCATGGCCTGTTCAGTCCTTGGCTTTCTGCTGAGAATAGCAAAGGAGGTACAGGGAAGTACATAGTGTTAATTACACTTGTATGTTCACAGATTCATAGCTTCTAACGCTGGAGGGGACCTTTCTGATATTGCAGTCTGACGTCCTGTATAACACAGGCCACTGGACCTCAACAAGCCAGTCCTGTATCCACCACAAAACTTTTCACTGAGCTGCAGCATATCACAAAGCGTTGTGTGCTGTAGCCTCTTGTCCATGGAGGTTGGCCTGACACTACTAATTCATTTCCCATACAGCACCACATAGTCTCCAGATGGTGGTGATATTCAGTCTCTGCTGGTCTGGGGCAGAAATGATATGTTGATCTAGAGCTCAAATGCCGATCCCATTGTGATCTTCAGAAGTTTTAAATATCAATATATTCCTTTATACAACTTATTACGTGAACCAGTAACACACCAAGCACACACACACACACACACACACACACACACACACACACACACACAC
>ML685770.1:11195266-11245981 GCA_007922175.1 Pelusios castaneus
ACACACACACACACACACACACACACACACACACACACACACACACAGAGTCTGAAATTATTTGGCATGGAAAAGCCCAGAGTCTTGATTATTTCCCAATGAAAAGTTTCATAAAAATATCTAAAACACTCCAATCATTTTAATTCACTATAATCAGAGCAAATCTGCTAGAATTGCTTCTTACCTTTCAAACCAGTTTATATCTCAGACTGCTATTTAATATTAAACACAGAAAGGGCTTTATCCTAGTTCCCTAATTTTTAGGCTTTTGCTCATGCCAGAAAGGAATACAATTTCTGAGTTCGCAAATACCTGAATTTCTCAGGTTAGACCTGTGGTTTTATTTATTTATTTTATATATATATATATATATCACTACAGCTTGATGATGAGCATGAACAGTGGCTGGTTTCAGGGTATTAAGGAGTTCATCAGAAAGCATGAGAGGAAATTCAAAGAAAGAAAATGCATGAGATCAGCTGTTCTGGGAAGCAACTCCCGCTTTGCAGAGGGAACATGAATATAACATTGATATTTAAATTACTTGCATTCTGCAATTTTCTCATTTTTATGGTTGCTGAGAATGATTAGCTTTGGATCACAGGAAAGAAAAAAAGGAATGATTTCCCTCCTGGTTTTTCACTATGGAGTACATTTGTCAAACCCCTGCTCCATACATAGAGTAAATGAAAAAAAAAGAAAAAAAAAAAAACGAAACAAAAACCAAAAACCCAAGGCTCCCTCCCACAAGCAGACTCTGCCAATAGTACTGGGACCTAAGATGCAAAAGCGCATGAGTTAATATGTTGCCCACTGTTGTGTTTTCTAACTAGGATCATTGTATAGATCAGGGGCAGCAACCCAAAAGGTAAGAAGACCCATTTAAAAAAATTCCTTCAATAACCAAGTGTTTTGAGAGCTGCAATGGGTGTAGCCAGGGGATAAAGTAAGGGGGAACGCACTGGAATGCAGTTCTGGGGCCCACAAATTTGAGGGGCCAGAATTCCGGGGCCCCTAAAAATAGAAAAATCCAGCAGAACGTATGTTCCGCCCTGCCCTGGCTGCTGGTAGGTCCTACGCCCCACAATACTTATTGTGTGATGCAGTGTTTGCTAGTTTGTGACAATAATTGCTATGGACATAAACACCACATAAAATTATAAATATTTTTATGGAGCGATAACCGATGCATGTGGTACTGAGAAGTGGTTGCAAATGCCTACCTGGGCTGGGGCCCGCACATGCATGAAGGGGGCCCAGACAATATGAGAAGGGGGCCCGGAGATTAGGAGGGTTCTGGGGCCCATCAAATTATACTTTAACCACTGGGTGTAGCCTTCTGGTGAGGGGAGCTGGGCCAGGGCACATGCTTCAGAGTCCCCTAGCAGGCAGGGGGTTGAGGGGGAAAGTGGCGGGTGAGCCTAGAACTGGAGCTACAAAGGGGGGGCCAAAGAGCTGCATGCAACTCCGGAGCCGCAGGTTGCAGACCCCTGGTATAGATATACTCACATGGGTAAGGAAGGGTTTCTCAAATAAGAAAGGCCTGAACTATTGGATCCACATCTTGTAACTGTTTCTTCTTGTACTGACAAGCCTGTGTGAGATTTTTTTTAGTGAGTCTATATGGCTGGAATGGAACTTAATCAGAGAGAAGGCTGAGAAAAGAAGCATTTGTCAACAGTTATTATACAGAGGGAGCTGAGATGACCACAATTTCCCACCTCACTTAGCACAGGAGGTACCTCTGGTAACTGCACAAGTACTCAAGTACCATGGTGATGAGTGTGATATAAATACCCATATAGTTGGCATACATTGACTTTTAATTGCTCTCTTACTATGTGTTTGGAAAGCACCTCGCACAATGGGGCCCTGATCTGCACTGATGCTTCTAGAGGTTGCTTTCACTGATATATTTAATAATTCACTATCAACAGAAATGCACATTTTCCTCCCTAGATTACAGAGCTTCTTCTTTGCAGGCCTCTAGGAGTTGAAGGCATTGTGCCTTTGTTTGGGGATGGTAGCCTGGATAGAATGGCTCTTAACAACATGCTGTTTCTTTGAAAATGGGAGTTGTATAGTGTTTCTTAAAATCCTGTAAAAACCCGACACACAGACTATCCTGAGAACTGTTCAACTCTTCAAAGTCTTTTTGTTTTAAATAGGGAACTGAGTCCACACCAATATTAATAATTAATCTCTGAATTATACAGTGCTGGAGAATCCTCTGGCTTCATATAATTAATCTGGCTGTACTATGTACAGGGGAAGAGGAAGAAAAGGAAATCACATACACAAAACTAGGTTAAAATAACCTTCAGGGTCTGAGTGAAATCAGGAAAGAGGAAGAAAGTTCAGCGTTGAGGCTTCAGCTCTGGACTGAACTGCAATCCTACCGTAACTCCAGAATACTCAACCTGCAGAAACTCAAATAAGTGACATGGGATTTTAAAAAGTATGACAGTGAGACAAGATGACAGACACAGCCAAGCAAGAATGACATGATAAAAGAGCTATTTATTTAAAGTGACAACATAAATTAATTTAGGTCCTGATATTTATATTTTATTAGGAGAAAAAAAGTTTTATAAAACCTAATGGGGAGAAAAAAAGGACTGAAAATAGATTTTTTTTGTTTGGTGTTTTGTTTTAAATGTTTGCCTCTAGCACTGAAAAATTCAGAGACTATAACACTGTTAGAGTGGATGAAAAAATGGAATTTCTGTCCTGTGGGAAATGCCAATGGTTTAACGTCTGGTTTCGTTCCAAATCAGATGCAAAGTCGAGAAAGCAAAACTTTTTTGCAAAATGTCTCCCAGGACACACTGCAGCAGCTCAACCAATCACAGTGCACCATGAGAGATGTAGTTTGGCCAGTGAGATGAGCCTGTATTGGAGAATGGAGCATGAGGCGACCTGCAACTACAACTCTTAAGAGACACCATGGCAGCTCACACAGCAAAATGTTTCCTTTAGATTTTCCTGATGAAGCACTCTTTTTGCTGTGGAAAATGTGTATTTCAAGGAAATCTTATTCTCCAGTGGGAAAACATTTAATTAACAAGTTTCCAACCAGCCCTAAACATTAAGCTAATGCATGTGAACTAGCAAGTGAAACTGATTGGGCAAATTTCATTGTCTAAGTTTTGAGATGCAAAAAGCAAAGACCACCACATAAACAGTGTCAAATAGATTAGATTGTGTCAGTTTTAACAATCAAAACTGGAGTTATTAACACAGATAAGGACTTTTTTTCAATATACAATTTTTTATCGCAAGTGTCTCTTTAAGATGGGTATACCTCCTATATAATTTTGGTTACAGTGTCAGAATGTGAGTGTATCACACAAGTAGATAGCAGCAGATTTGTGTTCAACCAATGGACACTATAATGGGTGTTATTTAAAACATTGCCTTTAAAACACATGTGAAAGTAATTACTTACTTGGGTTTTGCAGGTGTGGCCAGTAACACTAATTACTTCCAAATGGTAAGTGTCAACATTTTAATAGCAAACACTGTCTTCTTTCATTTGAGCTGACAGGTTGCCACCTATGAGCTGTAAACTCTATTCTATACGCAGAGTTAGGGGAAATTCCAGATTTTCACATTACATAACTGTAATTTTTGCCAAAACATAGAAGAATTTTGAAAGCATTTTTCACCATATTAAACATTCCTAGTTATATTTTGAAATTTACAAAGTCTACTTTCACAAAGCTGGAGGCACCACTCCATTTCTCCAATGCAGGATTCTCCTTCTGGCAAATGACTGTGAAACTGAAAACAAATATCTCACTCACCACCCAGCCTTAAGAATCCTGGGAAAAGGCTCAGGGTTTGACTAATGGATTGACGTACCATGCTCCCATTCCAAAACACTCCCTCCCCACCACTTATATTGCATACTAGTTTGGAGGGACGCTAGTAGAGCACCACTCTTTGGCTCGCAAAGGGTCTGTCTGGACTACCCTGAGCCCTAAGAAGGAGAACCAAATTGGTTCCACTGCTTCTTGGGCCTTCCATGCCCACGGAGGATTGGATGGGAGGAAGTAGAGAGGCCCTGATTTTCCCATTAAACTCTACTAACTAGGCTGAATCGGAATCAACGATCAAAGGCCTAACCCAGTTTCTACTGAAGACAATGGGAGATTTGCCATTGATTTCAGCTAGAAGAGGGTCACGCCCCTAGTTACCATATCCCACTGCCAATCGTGAGTCATCTTTCATGTGTATCAGCCTATTTGCCTTTTTCCAGATCCCAATTCAGGATACACAGCAGGAAGACAGAGATCTCTTCGTTAAAACCGAAGAGTCAGTTTCTGTCTCTGGGAAAGGAAGAGAAGTTAGGGAAGTCTCTGTAATCAGACAATTATTGCAGTGGTAGTCTTACCAGTCACCACAGTAATTGTTGCACTTGTTAGAAAATATCCCTAAATTTAGCCTACAGCTAGCTAATCTTGTTCATCTTGTACTTGTTCCTGTAATTTGCAGCAGAAATTTCCCTTCCTGGATTATGAAACGACAAAATACAGACCTCAGTGCTTATCCAAGAGCCTTATTATTAAATTCAGGTCTCTGTCAGTTTAAATATCTTTCTGGGAATGCAGGTTGAGTTTAGCTGAATGCTGAAACCTTATCTAACACTACTGATGTGTCCTGTCTCCAATTTTCAAAAGAAACATTGTCAGGACAATTTTTTTTCCTAATTATTATTGATATTCACTGGGGTTCATAGCTCATGGAAAGCATGAAAGAGAAACCTGCCTCTTTCCAAGACATTTTCCACTGGGGCAGGGGAAGGATGTCTATATCCCTCAGAAGGGCAGCAAAACACTTAGAATTATTCATGCCAGTCAGTGGAAGACTAGAACTCACAATTTCTTGGCTCCCCATCCAGTGCTCTAGCTTCTATAACAAACCACAGTTGGGTTATTGATGTGTGATGGAAACTGACAAACCAGTTAGCCGACTGTCATTGGGAAATGGAGAGACTGGGTGAGAGTTGAGAAAATATCATTGGTGAGGCTAGGGAAAATGAAAAGAAATGTGCTAATGGCAAAGCGAAACTGTATAGGCACTTTGCTATGAAGAGGGGCTGATGAGATGAAACACAAGTAGCTAATGAGAAGGGCTATGAGAAACACAACCGTCTAATGCCATTGTTGACTGGCATAACCTGACTTGTGCAAGATCACAAATATCAACCACGACACAGGGTCTCCTCCCACTTTCCCCAGCACAACACAAGTGCACACCAGCTACCTCACAGCCTCCAAGTTCTATAACTGGTTCCTTTTCATTATTTATTTTATTTTACATTTAAATTTCCCACATTCATATATACATTTCTGAAAACAGGTTTGGGTGCAGTTTTTTCCATTTATTTATTTTTTGTTAGTGGGGAGGGGAAGTATTTCAGTGAAAATATTTTGACCAGGGGTTAAATTTTCAAAAGATCCCAGGAGCCACATTTACAAAGGCATTTACACATGACCCCTTTTTGACCCAAGCAACCAACCAAAGCCTGTTTCTATTAAGCTGTTTCTGTTAAGAGGAGAAATTTACGATGGAGTCAGGTATCTTTGATGCAATCCTGTTTACAAAGAATGCACAAAAAGTCCTGTTTCCCTGAATACAGGAGGATCAAAAAACTGGAGAAAGTGTTCCTTATTCACAGCTCTAAGCCTCTTCCTGCCAGCACTCAGCCCAAAAGCTCCCTCTGTCTTAACTTTTTTCTCAGAGTCATGCACCCAGTACGGCTGTGGCTGGTACTTCCCTGATGCCTTCTTTCTCTGCTTCTGTAGTCTTCCTGCTGTTTGTCTAACGGACACTCAGACAAAACACAGTTCCAATCAGGGCTGGATTATCGCAGTGGTTTTAGGGGCTGAAACCCTGGGCTCTGGCCAAAAAAAGGAGCCCCTGGCTCCAGCTCCTAAAACCCTGTGATAATCTGGCACCCATCTGGCTCAGCACCAGCAGAACAGAGGCGCTGAGAGCACTCCTACCCTGCTGGCACTGGTTGGGGACCCTGGAGCCAGAGGCTCGGCTCTGCGCTCCGCCCTGCCCCTGGGCCAGCTGATCTGCCCCTGGGGCGGGGCGGGCCAGCCCCTGCGCGCTCTGCCTAGGGGGCGAGGCCACCCGCCGCAACTCCAGCATGACCTTCCAGGGCCCGTGGCCCTGAGGAGCTGCATTGGAGGCCCCCACGCCACAAACCAGCTGGCCCCCCCATCCGCTAGGCAGACTGGTCAGAATGACAGGGGAGCCAGCCCTAGTTCCAATCCAATCAATGCCCTTCCCCCTTGTGTTTGCTATACCCGGGAAACCCCATGGACATTATGATTAAGATTCCACTCAAGCTTTGTCATGTGCCTGTCATGGGGGGGGGGAGTGGGGAGCACTCCATGAATTCCCCAATATAGAATGCAGCTGGCACTGTCCCGGAAATCAAGTGGGTCATACTAGCTGTGGATAGAGAATTTGTTTAGTAATGGTAGAAGGGAGTGACAGCATAAAACAGGCACCCTGCAGTTTTCCCCACACAGCAAACGCTGACCTGCAACTGACCCCTTGCTGTTTCAGTCCTAAGGCCATCAAAAGCTCTGCCAAATTACTTTAATCCTGACATGCAACATCTCTGGCTGTTTTAGTCCTGGGCCATTCCTGAAAAGAGATTCTCAATCAGGTAAATTGGATAGTTGTTTCACGCAGAAAATAAAGGTCTACTAAGGACCCTCACTTGTGGTGACAAAACTCATTGGACCCAGAAGTCCCAAGGAAGTAGCTAGAGCATTAATCCAATGGGTCCCTCCCATCACTACTTTCTAAAAATAACAAAAGTCTTGCAGCACCTTAAAGACTAACACATTTCTTCAGGCACAAGCTTTCGTGGGCTCCAATCCAATTCGTCAGGAGCATCTGACAAAGTGGGTTGCAGCCCACAAAAGCTTATGCCTAAAGAAATGTGTTAGTCTTTAAGGTGCTCCAGGACTTGCATTGTTTTTGCTATATACAGACTAACACGGCTACCCCTCTGGTACTTTTTAGAAGTTTCTTTAAAAAAGAAAAAAAAATCTTTTCTACAAAGCGTTTACATCAGTGATATTACAAAGAAAGCGCTGTACTCTTCTGTGCTAACTTATGGTGGGGACATTAAAGCACAACTTTGGAAAAGCAGACGAACATTACATGTGCAGGTTTTCACTTTTTGTTTTTGCACACCCCACTGTCCACACGTAAATCTTTTGCAACGGACAGCTGTATTTGTGCATCCAAATGGCATTAGACAGCCAAGCAGTGAAGTCTATTAAACACTGGCATTCTATTAAAGATTTGAGCGCTCAGTCTTGCTTTTTTCCTTTTCTTTTTTTGCATTTATGCATCGGGAACATTTAACTGGCCTACCATATCTACACAGGCATATGAAGCGTCAGGTGTTCATGTGCTACAACACACTTTTTGTCCCCCAAATACTTCCGCAAGATTGTGTGCCCACATATAGAAGCCAGGCTCAGTGAGTCTCCATGGAAATGTGGCTGATTGCCAAGTGAAACAGAAAATACAGGGGGTAGCTTGTGCCTTTAGGCATAGCCCTGAGCATCCCTGCAGAAGGTAGGAAGGCCACTGGGAATCATTGGACATCATAACACACCATAGGCACAATTTCCTTCCTTCTTGCCCCTTGCTGGCATTAGCCAACAGAAAATTATGATGCTGACTCAGCTCTGCTGACTGGCACGTTAGAAAAGGCAGAGTCCAAGCTGCACCCTCTGCACACCCATGTGCCAAGGAGGTTGGGGAGCATACCTTCTTTCTTAGGTGCACCTGTATGCAAAGTCCAGATAATCTGTGATGGAGTGTCTGGATGGCTATCACCCACGTGTCTGGGCTCATAGGGCCTACCACAGTGTGGCCCAGAGATTGGATGCTGTATTTGTGCATCCAAATGGCATTAGACAGCCAAGCAGTGAAGTCTATTAAACACTGGCATTCTATTAAAGATCTGAGCGCTCAGTCTTGCTTTTTTCCTTTTCTTTTTTTGCATGTATGCCTCGGGAACATTTAACTGGCCACAGTGTGGCCCAGAGATTTCAATGCAGCATTCTACATCCTCGACTTGTCTCTCCATCCAACCCCAAGAAGGATTTAATCTTTCACCCACAGTGCTGCAAGGGTTTTTTTGTTTTGTTTTTAATTTGATTACCGGTCTAACATAGTCATATACTCTTTGCCATCACCACCCAGAGAAAAACTAAGGATGGGTATGGGGCAAAGGGAGCAATGGAGAGCACAGAGTAGGTGATATTTACCTGGGAGGCCACTCCACCATGGTTTCATTAGCAGACATAAATAAAACATGCCTGACCATTAGTTACTGATGAATTATCAAAAGGGGCAGAACCATAGCTAGACTTACAAGAGCAGAATAGAAAGAGGGCCGCTAACGTGCTCACCAATTGCTGGCTGGCATTTCTGTAGCTCTTGCTGGTCCTATGTTTAAGGATGTTCTGCCTTTGCTGCAGGAGGAATTGCCCATAAATATAAACTGGCTACTTCAGATGTCTCCCACTATTAAATATTAATCTGAAGCCAAATCTTGCAAGGTTCTGCTCACTCTGAAGAGAAGGTATGTAAGAAAGGAAGGATGGTTCACTGATTAGGGACCTCGCCTGAAACTTGGGAGACGTTGGGAATCCTGTTTTGCCACAGATATCAGGTGTGACACTCAACTTTTCTGTACCTCAGTACCCCATCTGTAAAACAGTAGCTTCCCTGGGTCACAGGAGCATTGTGAGGGTAAATTCATTCTAGACTGTGAGTTGCTCAGATAGGGGGGCACTGTTAGTACCTTGGAGAGACAATTCAATTCACTCAGACATATTTTAAACAAAAAACTTGGATTCAGCACCATCGTGCAGACTAAAGCAGACATCTGTCCTATTGCGACATCGCTTATCATGGTAGGATATATTTCCAGTTCCTCTGCAGTGAGCAGTTCTCATTGTGGTAGAACACCAATCTGGATATCAGAGAATACAGTCTGCCACGCAGCACAGCCACAGTACAGCATTGCTATAGAGCTAACGGAGCAACAGGTCACATGGGCTTGTAAGTCAACTCTGAGCTCTTTGTATACTGGATCAAGGTGGAACAAGTATAGTCATTTGTAAATACATCAGAAGGAAGAGATGGGTCTCTTATGAGCACAAAGATAACTTGCTTGAAAACCTGGTTGCCAACTCCCACAAGATCATGAGTCTCCCCAAATTGCGTATTTTTCTTTCGAAAAAGTTCCTATTGTAATTTGATTATGCCCAAATCTCAGCTTTTTGCTGAAAAAAAAAAGAAGTTTCTTGTCCTGATGGTTGCAGAGAAAATTTTGTAAAGGTGACCTGAGTGAACCATGAGGTTTCAGAAACCAGAAGGCAAGGGGAAAAAACACTAATCTGTTTTTGAACAAAATCTCATGATTTTGGGGAAACAAACTTGCGGCTTTTGAATGCTTGGTATAGCTAATACTGTAAATGAGAAATAAGCTCTTGTTGCTCCCAAATCATTACCACCTCATACAGGGAGGCTTCGAGACGACAATGGTAAATATATACTTTTTCCTTCCAGCGTAGGAAAGGAGTTCAGGATTCCAGATTTCCATTGCCAGGAATGAAGTCATCACCAACACCAAAAGCACAAGGGGTGCAGCTACCTTTATTGCTTGGGATCGTCTAGCTCCAGCTGGACAAGTCAGCTGTCTGGGGTGAGGTTGTGGGAAGTAAATAAGAAGTCAGTCACTTCACCTTTAAGTTGCATTCGTTTGCATTTTTCAAGCCTACGCATATATCTTGTTAGTGATTTAGTATCTCTAATGGTGTTATTTATTTATAAAATCGTGCCAGTTCATTTTAATAACTTAAGAACAACTAAGAGAAACCAAAATAGAGAAGAAATTAGGCCAGCTTTGTCAATTGGCTGCACATCAGACTAGGTCACATGGAAATGCCTGCCAGATGCATGTATTCTAAAAGCACAGCTCTGGTGTTCACAATTGAAAGGGGACACCTTTAAAAGAGAGGTTAGCCATGTGGCACCTCCAGACGGCTTTCTGTTCTTGGAATGGAAGATACCACCAATGCCGAGGAAAGATTCATGACTGCACATGGCAAGGAATCAGGTTTTTAAGTAGCACTTTCTGTAGAGGATCCCATGGAGTCCTGGGACTGCAGTGGTGACTCATGGACAGAGCAATAGGCAGTAGAAAGTAGCTAGTGGTGGTGCCCGCTGGATTAAACTTGGTGCGTCCCAGGCCAGGGAAGACCAAGAGCTCAGGAACAGAAGGAGAACAGGAGTCTATGTGTGCTAAGAGGAACAATTTCTCTCTGGTGCAAGAGCATTAGCATGGGAAGAAAAGTCTGAGAGTTTTCCTGAGGAATGAAGAGGAGATAGTCCAGGAAGAAGAGTGTGTCAAGGAAAGTGTTTGACAAGGGAGAAGGGGAAACAGCCTGGGACAAACAGTTTGTCTGGAGGGAGGGAATTACAACTTGTTTAGGGGAAGCTGGCGCATCCACCAAACCGCCCTCAAGACCCCACAGTTTAACTTTGACAGTTGCTACCATGGGTGATTGTTGAGGGTTGAGTCTAGGAATGACACTTCTGAAAACATCTGTTTCTACCACTCGAGCTGAAGGAATAACACTGCCAGCACATACCTGTAGTAGACTTTTATACAGTGTGGGTCTGCCTGCCACTAGAGTGGAACACATATGGAACAGTGGTGTACATAAACACCTTGGTTAGTTGATAAATAGATATGATGGGGTTGGGAAGTCAGATTTGCTACTCTTATATACACATACTTCTCTGTGTACATTGGATATTTTCCCTCTCTGTACAGACTTTGAAACATAAAGTGATTGACTGGATGGTTAGGGGTATGGAGTCTGGGACTAACAAATGTCTCTCCCAGGTTTGCACATCCCCAGGGATGAAATGGACACTTAGAAAGTATACAAAGACTAGAGCATTTATGGGTGGACAAAATGCAGAGTTCATTCCTCGTTGGTTCATATTGGTTCTTAGTTATGGATACTACACATTAATGCCATCACTGATATGTTGCTTTGGTGGGATTGAACTTGTAAATGTCTTTTATATTTCTTGTTTTGAGATTATACTAATTTAAACATCAGATATCCCAATTTACAGAAACTGAGTAACAGACTCTGTGCATGCGTTCATTTGAAAGCTCTAGCCCTGAAAGCTGAATTTAATCCTTGATCAAAGCAGAACAATTTAGCACCAGATTAGCGATTCTCATATTTAAAGCAATCACTAAGAAATGTACGGGATTTAAACAAAAACCGGGGAAACTTCATAAGATAGCATCAGAGTGACATTTCTTCTAAACCTCATTGTCTCAGTCAGAATCTTAGAGGACTCTAAGATATAGGACACAGCTACACCTCCCTCTGCTTTAAGAGTGTTTCCTAGTACTTCTCTCAATTAAGGTTAAAATTCTGTCATGGGTTTTTTGGTAAAAGCCAAGGACAGGTGATGGGCAATAAACAAAATATCATGGAAGCCAGGACCTGTCCTTGGTTTTTACTAAAAATACCCTGGTAGGGTGGGATCGGAGGATAGACAGACCACTGCCTGGACTTGCAGCTACTCCTGCAGCAGGGGCTGTCCCAGTGGCCTTGGGGTTGGCTGTCGGTTGCCCCAGTGCTGGATGGGCCGTGGCTGTACCAATCAGCTGGGTCCTGGGGCTGACAGACAGCTGCTCCAGCTCTGCCCTAGAA
Source organism: Pelusios castaneus (assembly GCA_007922175.1). Taxonomy (NCBI): domain Eukaryota; kingdom Metazoa; phylum Chordata; order Testudines; family Pelomedusidae; genus Pelusios; species Pelusios castaneus. The sequence goes on from ML685770.1 coordinate 11,207,062, forward strand.
GAAGTTCCAGAGGTCCCATAAAATCATGTGAGAGAAGCGCATCCTTACCAATCTGTGTAAGAGGAAACTGCTCAAGCGGGTTTCATTCATCTTCAAACATTTTAAGCCCCAAATATAGGCTTTTCTTTATAAAGGGGGAGGAGTGAAGAAGGGGAATTGAACAACTTAACGGTATTACCAAAGGGCCAAATTCTCCCCTGGAATAACTTCACTAAAAAGAATACAATGGATGTGCAGTATTTGGAAGCCAGGAATTTTTAAACGTCATCCTGCAATGTTGGAATCTTGAAGGCCAAAGAGCTGGACAACTAGTGCACGAGGGCGGGCCTACGAAACCGACTCTGTGCAGAAACCAAAACTGACCAAGTCCATTACTTTGCTTAAATGCAAGTGCAATAAGCAAACAACCATAAGTATAAATTGTTAAAAGGAAATGGCTCAGAACAAAATCTGTACATTTTTAATAATGGGCGACCCATTGTAGCAAGATACAGAGATGCTTACCTCCCACTGACTTCTATGATAGTAGAGGGGGCTCAGCACCCACGTTCGCTTGTTCGAATCCCACCAGGGCCCCCAGCAGTAGCCAGCCTGGAAGACTCCCCTCCCTTTCCTCAGGTTGCCCCTGGCTCAGCAGCTCCTCCTGAAACAACCTCTTCCCCTTGTCTAGAAGAGTGGGGGCCCAGCCACATCATGCAGGGTCAGACTCCTAAGGTGTTATCAGGTAAGGAAACTCTTTTCTTTTTGATATAGGATTTGGGCTACACCTGGGTCATGCTGAGGCTGCTTTACTGGTGCAAAGGGACTGTAAAGCTTGCACAACTGGCCTGGAAGGATGACCTCAGTGTAGAGGGACTTTCTCTATTAGCGTAGAGCTGGATTAACAGCTGTATGTTGCTCCCCTCACTGCAGCTGGCATTAGGCACCTATGCAGTTGGGGAAGAGCCATGGCCACCACACAAGTGTACTCAACCCATTCCAAGGTGCAATCACAGCCCCCTCAGGTTGCTTTAATCTACAGTATGGGCCAACCCAGATGCACTACTGGGGCTTTGATCAGGACAAGTCCCTTTAGCTAAAGAGACACGGAGTGCCCGGAAATTACTCATTGGATTCCAGCTCTGTCTAGTCCATGGACATACATGCAACAAAATGTAGGCCCTATTGCTAATAAGGCTCAGTACCTGCTGGTGCCCTGACAGGATTCCAAGTGCCTATGATGCATCAGATCTTTGCACCACACTGTCCCTTAGTGAGAGAAAAGCTGAATTTACCTTCCAGGATGCCTGAAATCAATAATTCCTGAGTTACACTGAGCCCCTAAAACCCACTGTTCTTTAAAGGTCATTGTAAAAATACATGTCTTTTTCCTTTACACGAGGTGGGCTTTGATCGGCAGGAGGTATCCCTGGTATTTTTGACCACCTTAATGGCTCACATGATGGAGCATAGCCTCCACTGTCTAATAAGTCCTTTCAATCTGTTCACATATTAGACATCTGAAGAAACGAGACAAAACTGAATGCCCAGCTGCAGAGCACATGAGCAAGCGCAAGACTTTATGACAATAGGGAAACCGTGTCATTCCAGCAGTGAAGTTCTGAAATCAATTTAACACTATTAAAATTAAAAGGCTTGCAGCTAGCACTGGGATCTACTTGTCCAGTAGATGCATTTATTAAATTTATCTAGCATGATTTTGTAAATGGGAGGAAGAGAAACACATCCATGCCTGGAAATGGGTTTTGCCTGAGATCTACTTATAATTTTACAGCATTAGCTTCTCATTTCTCAGTGGGATTTCTTCCCAGAAGAAGATTTCCCGTGTACTCTATTGAAGTGTGTCTGTCCTACCTTTCCCTTTGTCCGCTATTCCTGACCCACTCTCCAGAAGCAGCTCATGGGTCAGTCAGACATCGAAACTGACAAATAATGCTGTGGAGTTCAGCAAAACACAAAATTGCCTGTCCCTGAAAAGTAATAACTCCATACAGAGGCGCGAAGGATTCTCGTAAGGGTCGGAGGCCCATCTAAATCTACTTTATTGCAATAATAACCACAACAGATGGATAACATAAAAATCCACAAGTCAAATGATCTTCCCCTGAAAACATACTATGCATAGAAAAAATAAAATGATCTCCCAATTCACACCAATGGTGCAGATCAGTCACAGACTATATGTAATTTTTCCTCTTGTCTATCTAAAAAAAAAGTAAATATTCACACTGATCCCCAGTGGGTCCCTCTTGCAGATGGGAGTAAGCTGTCCCCCTCACCCCCCCCAGCCCCACTGTACCTTTATTCCTCCGTCTCATCACCCCTAGCCGGCACTTCAACGAAACAGCAAACATCTTCCTGCATCACAGCCTCCAAGTGCTCCACTCACAGGGCTCTGTGCAGCATCTCCCTCAACACCTCTGCCTGGCTCTGTGAGGGGCTGCTGGCTCTAAATTAATTTATGATTACTGTGAAATAGAGTCATGCTTTATGTTGTGGCAGAGGGAGTGAGCCAGATCAGGGTGAGAGGGGAAAGGAAAGAGAGAGTGGGGCATGCTTTTCAGTGCTGTTTTTTAATTGTCATTTTGTCCAGATAAACATGAAATCACCAATCAATATTTATAAATCTATATCCTGTTCTCTTGTTCTTAAGGGCTGGGAAGTAGTACATTACCATTCTACTTTGCAAAGTAGTATTATTCCTGCCTCTGTGTGTGTGGTGTGTGTGTGTGTTTGTGTGTGCGCACGCGCACATATGTACACACTCACACTGCCCCATCAAGATAATCCTTATACGCCAACTGTAGCAGAGATGATTCAGAGCCCTTAATTTTGTCAGACCTGGGCAAGTTGTCAGCAAATAAATAATCCATATGTGGAAAGGTCCAGATTCAGGCCTGGGTCTTTACAGGCAAAGACCCTCAGTAGCAGAAAGTCTACCAAGAGAAAGGCCATATCAGTGCAAAAGCATCCATAACATTCCCTCAGTTAGGGGGCTGGCATGGTTCAAAATGTGGGTAGCGCCAGCCGGCTGGGAGTACAACCTGCCAGCTGCTAAGGAGCTGGCAGGATTCTCGTGGAACCCTGACCATCACGTACAGCTGCTATCTTCCCTCGTTCTGTGGAACCCCTAGTAGAAGACGGCAGCATTAAGACTGCCTGCTCTTTCTCACGGTAACTTCCAGATGGGGACAAGTTGCCAGATGTCACCTGCCAGTGTCAGTGAATGTAGCCCATAAAATATATCGAAGATCCCTTTCTGAAGGGCTGGCTTAGAATCTCGTCTGGCTGAGGGCTGAGTTCTCTACAGAGGTTGGGAAATGGATAGATTCCCATTTTATACTGCCTGTTGGACGTATTGTACCCTTTCTTCTAAGGACAACGGCATCTACGGTTCCTCATCAGTCAGCCACACGATAGCACTCAGGTGACCAGCATTAGAGCTAGACTTCAGTGTACATGTCTATTAAGTCTTTAAAACTTTGACTTGCTTCCTGGAAAAGACAGGTTTGAAATATTGGCTCCAAGAGAGTAGCACTGGTGTCAAATGGCACTGATGCAGTGGGGAATCAGGCCCTGTATCTTGTACCTAGCACAGAATCTGGGGGGGGGGGGGGGTGGTGGTTTTTAGGACATTGCAAATAATAGAGAATTCAGGGCAGGTCTCAGCAGGAGCCCCAAGGATTTCAGTGTGATAGAAAGTGTATGGCTGGTTCTGGGGAGGATTCCCAGGGATTTCAGGATAATAGAGAACACAGGATTTGTTTGATGAAGAATTCCCAGGGATTATAGGGAACTGAGAAATACAGGGCTCCTTCCGGGAAGTGGCCCCAGGGATTTCAGTAGTTCACTGCACATAGTTCTAATAAGTCAGTGGATGTTTTTACAGTGTCACTGTTAACCTCCCTGTGCCTCAGTTTCACAGTCAGTAAAATGGGGATAATGATTTTTGATTCACCAGTGTGCCTTAATACAGCCCATTGCACCCTGCAAGAGTTTTAAGTGCTGAACAGGAGGAAGAGAATTACCAGCACTTTTGTTCATGGTGGCTCAGCAAATGGCACCTTCCCCCACTGAGCTGTGCCCAGTTTGGTGAGCAGTACTGTGCCTTTCCAAAGGGAATCAGGCTGCCCAGATTAGGGAGGTTAAACAAGGCCCTGAAGCTGGACTTACTGAGGTTAGTCCTTTGCTGTCTAATAAAGAACTGAGGATCAACGTATTGGCACCTTCACTCAATGTGAACCATTAATATGGAGCCACATTCTTAAATTTATTGCAAATACAGTGCTATATGGAGATGGCACCTAGAGAGATGGCTTAGTATTGTCCAGCTCAGTATTACTAGGAAACTTTGGGTGAGTGCTGGATGTGAATAAGAACCATCACAAATCTGTGAAGGAACCATCCCTACTTAGTAGGTCTAATCGGGAGTGGGAGGTAGAAAGTGTTTGAGAGCCACAAAAAACTTAGTAAAGAAAGCTTTTACCTTTACTCCAAAGTCTAAACTAAGAGTGGTTTTAGGATGCAAAAAGTAGACAAATGCTTAAAGAAAAAAGTGTTCCATTCCCTTCCTTTGTGAAGAAATCCCATACAATGTGGGAAGGGAAATGGAATATTCAGCCTGCTGCTCCACTCAATTACACCATTTTACTTCAGCGTAACTTCAGTGAACACAACGCACTGGAGCTGAAATTCAAAAGAGTTAGTTATACACCCATCAAATGGGGCAGCAGAGTGGAGAATCAGGCCCAATGAGTTCAGAATAAAACATGAAAGAAACACACACACAAAGTCCATATAAGCTGTATTCACTTGGGATACAGAGAGACCCAGTTAACATCAAAGCAAATTACACTGCTATCCGTTCTTATATTAAATGCACTCTTTTCCTGCTCCTAACTTAGCTTTCTCACTCCTACTAGCAATGAGCATCAGACAGCCAATGAAGAAGAGTAGATTTGAGACTGTCGGGGGGGGGGGGGGGAGGGGGGGAGGAGGTAGCCAATGATGTACCAACATGGGGGAGGGCAGGAACAGGCCCTCGGGCACTGGCCTGGGGAGTGGTGCTGGCTGGCCCTCCATGATGAGCAGGAAGAGAGAGGTTCAGGAGGTTCTGATGGGTGGCTGGACAGACCCCAGGGGCAGGCGGAGGGTGACCAGGAGAAGGAACTCCCTCCCTTGTCTGGGGGGGGGGGGGTCGGTAAGGCCACCCCACTCTGTAGGGAGAGCCAGCACTGGACAGATTGCACTAAAGGGCTGGAGTGGAAGAGGCAGGTGTATGGGGGTAAGTGCAGCAGGGGGTGCCAGAAGGTCCCCAGGATGCTGGAGGAGGAAACCATCCAATTACAGACCCTCTCATCCCCTCAAGGCAACTGGGGGGCGGTGCCATCTGGTGGGAGCCGGGGACCCATCCTGCTCTGGGCGGCAAGTGTGTGAGGCCAGAGGGAGGGGTGCACATGCAAGCATTGGCCCCGGGGACCAGAGATCCATAGTACACCGCTGGGGAGAAGCAAATAGGTTATATATTATGTTTTTAAAGTGTTTGGCCATATCCATTGGTTGAAGCCTGTGGCAAATGCAGACATATATACAGTTACCTAGGATATGTCTATACTGTGGAGTGAAGTCGATTTAATTTAAATCAGTCTCCACCTATCAATCTGTAGAATTTGGAGGAGTGTGAGCACACCATGCTCATTGCGTCCCCACCATCCGCCCCTAGGTCAGCAATCAAAGCAGTGCACTATGGGTAGTTATCCCACAGTGCAACTATCTGCAAGGGCATTTTGGAAAGGTTCATCCTCCCATGACACAACATCCTCCTTCTCTGCCACTTCCTTCTTGTCCCAGTCCAAACAAGCAGACAATCGCCTTTTCACACCTGTTTTTTACACCTTTCATTCTGCCATGTGCACACCAATGTCTGAGGAACAGAGCCTGCTCAGCTCTGCACTATTGTTCGGAGCATCACAAACACCTCAGGACTTATTCTGCAGTATTTTCAGGGGCAAGACGGCAGCCACAGTGCTGAAAATTGCAGAGTCACTGAGGCTGCCTTGCTACAAGCCATAGAAAGAAACAAGACCTGTTTACTACAGGCTGTCATGTGCCATCTGCAGTCAGTGGAGTGCTGTTTCCGATCCCAGGAAACAAGCAGTAACTGGTGGGATCACATAGTTATGAAGGGGTGGAACGATCAGCAGTGACTGCAGAACTTTTATATGTGAAAGGCCACTTTGCTGGAACTTTGCGGAGAGCTCCGCCCAGCACTGAAATGCATGAATACTCGCTAGAGACCTGCTCTGATAGTGGAGAAGAGAGTGGCGATTGCTCTGTGGAAGCTAGCAATGCCAGACTGCTACCGGTCAGTTTGGAATCAATTCGGAGTTGCTAAATCCACCATGGGTGCAGTTGTGATAGAAGCCTGCCAGGCCATTAATAGACCTCAGCTAAGGAGGGTAGCGACTTTGGGGAACACGGAGGACATAATGGAAGGCTTGTCTGCAATGGGGTTCCCTAACTGTAGGGGGCAATAGAAGGCTCGTATATCTAGAGCCCTGCAAATCTGCATTACATCCACAGACAGGGCCGGCCAAAGGGATTTTGGCGCCCTAGGCGAACTATGGTTTTGGTCCCCTCCCCCACGTGTTAGAAGAGATAACATATGCAAAAAATTATCTTCCATCTAATTTGGTGCCCCTTAAAGCCTGGCACCCTAGGTGACTGCCTAGTTCACCTATATGGCTGGGTCAGCCCTGTCCACAGATCATTTCTCATAGATGCAGATTGGATACGGATTCAGATATTTGTATCCGCACAAGGCTCTACACATATCCCTATATTAGCACCGGACCACCTAGTCACAGAGTCCATTAAAAAAAAAAAAAACCTTCTCTATGATGTTGCAGGCCTTTATAGATCACAGGAGATGCTTCACTGACATCAGTGTGGGGTGGTCGGGAAAGGTGCACAACACACATAGCTTTAGAAACTCCGGTCTGTTCAAAAAGATGCAGGTGGGCACTTTTTTTGCTGACCAAAAAATAAATATTGATGATGTTGAAATGCCCAATAGTGATCCTGGTGGATCTGAACTTCCTCTTGCTTCCCTGGCTAATGAAGCCATACACCAGGCACCTGGACAGCGAGGAGGAGCATTTCAGTAATAGCAAGTGCAGGATGGTGCTGGAATGTGCATTTGGACTTTAATAGGCAATTTGCTCACTAGGTTAGACATCAGTGAAAGAAACATCCCAATAGTTATCTCTGCCTGGTGTGCGCTCTATAATGTAGTTGAGACAAAGGGGGAAATGTTCCCATTGGGTTGAGTTGTGGAGGCAGATTTTGAGCAGCCAGGTGCCACTGCGACACTGAGAACCGATCATGGAGCACTGAGCCTTAGGGCAGCATTGAAAAACCACTTCTGCAACAAGACACAACAATAACGTATGTAGCTCATCTGTGCTATGCTTTCACTTCGCATCCCCTACCCATCCCACAGCAATACAGTACCTCCCCAGCCCTGCCCCTCCCTTTGTTCTCTTCTTATCAATAAATAAACAGTAATGTATTGTAAATCAGTACTTTTTTAAGGTTCCACATGCATTGCCTGGAGGCTGAGAGGGAACACAGAGCCTACACACAGGAAAGAATCACACATTCCCACTTCTTAAAGGGGGCATCACCTCTTTCTGTTCCCCTGAACCAGCGATGAGTGGAGCATGTACTGTACTCTGCTCAACCTCCTCCTTGACTGCTTTGGGCGAGGGAGGGCTAGGAAAGAGTGCATTAGTTCAGAGTTTTGCAAGAGCTGCACAGGGAGTCTCTTCTGCTGCTGAGCTTTCTGAAGCTCAACCAGGCACCTCAACATTGTCTGACTGATCACACATTATATGCAGTATCTCATCTTGTGCTGAATGCTCACACTCTTGTGTTGCCTTCCTGTTGTCCATGTCCATGTTCAGTTTGTTGCTAATGAAATTCTCTGCACTCTTAGCTCTGTGTCAGCAGCCGCAAAGACATTTCATTATCTCATTGAACATGTCATCCAGGGGAGGAGGCGGGGGGGAGGGGGTTGCCTTCTTTTCTGTGACAGGCACCCTGCAGGAGTATGAGATAGTGTATTGAAGGCCACATTGTCCACTATAAGGGAAGTAAAGCACAAGGTACCCATTGTTAACTCCTCCTATGGCTGAAAAGTAATGTTACAATGTAAAAACAATTCCCCTGAACATTCCCAAGGGAAGCTTAGAACTGCATACCATTGTCTAACTATTGCAGGGGTCAGAGCATGGTAAATAAGGGGTTAGTGCCTCTCTTACAGGGAAATCCCCAGTGCTCATGCTGCAAATCCATGTTTCCCAGAGCAGCATGGATGTTGGGCTTCCATTGTCCTCAGGCTTTTAAGAGGCAGTGGAAAGGGTGTGTATGGAGGTAGAAGTTAACCATCTCTGGATGAAAAAAATAGCCACCTACTTGTGGATGCCCGAGGCCCATAGCTACAATGTTCTTCTTAGGGATGTGCAGTGTACTGAATTTTGAAACCATCCCCAGTTATGGAATAACACACTTCAAAAATCTTCCTTGAATGCATAGTGTAAACGTGTGCCATCTTCCTGAGGTAACAATTGGTGATACCAGTCTGCTGAGGATCACGCGGGTGGAAAGGGAGGGTTTGCTGCAAGCATCTGGTTATAGACCTGACTTTTATGCTGCTATGCTGTGATCCACAACGATGCCTGCACAATTAATAAGAGTGGCAGGGAAAGTGTCCTATCACGATGGAAGAAATAAGGCTGCCCTCCCAAGAAACCTTCTGCAAAGGATTGCAGAGTACCTTCAGGAAAGCTTCCTGGAGACAGCCACAGAAGATTCTCTGAGCATCACTGTACACATACATAATCTTTTCCAGGATGAACCCAATGCTTAAGTACACCAACTATGAGGAAGCACAGCCCCATAGCACACACCCCTCTTTTTTCTGGACTGAGGATATAACCAAAGAAATGCAGTTTGCAGTATACTCACCAGACGTTCCTTCCCCACTATCCCGCTCAGCCAGTTTCTTTCATCTGGCTGGGTTGCTCCTGCACAGCAAATAGCTCTTGGGTATCAGGGGGAAGGGATACCCCACTTGCCTGCACTCTGTTCTTCTCCTCCTCCTCCATGGACTCATCCTCATTCATCCTAACCTCGGACACCTCCATGGTATCCACGTTGTGTGGCGGGCATAGTGGTTGGATCTCTGCTGCAAATCGCACACAGCTCCTCATAAAAGTGATGAACCAGAACAGAACAACTGTTAGTTTCCCTCATTTCCTGATACGCCTGCCTCAGCTTTTTGATCTTGACGCGGCATTGCTGCGCATCCTTCTTGTGCCCCTTCTCTGACATGCAGCAAGATATCTTCTCATAGATATCCAAATTTCTTTTGCTTGCTTGCAACAGAGCCAGAACAGACTCATCCCCCTACAGACCGATGAGATCCAGGACCTCAGGGCAGCTCTATGCTGGAGCGTTTGGGGCATTCAGTCACCATGATCAGTTGTGCTGGCAAGCTCCCCACACTGAAATGAGAATTCAAAATTCCAGGAAATGGGAATTCAAAATTTCTGGGTCTCGAGGGGAGGAGCTGTTTCCTATTTACGTGACTATGGTGCAGCAGAGTGCGAATGCCCAGAGTGGTCACAGCAGAACATTATGGGTTGATTTATGCTGCCCTCTACCTAAACTGACAATCATTCAACACACACAATTCAACTTCTGTGCTATGCCACTTGAGAAGGTGGTTTCACTAAGTCAAATTTTACCGCGATTTTGGTTGGCAGAACTGACATGCCACACTGTATGTTGTCAACAGAAGTCGCATTCCTTCAACCTATATTATCAGAGTTCCCCAGGGCCTAGACTGAACAATTCCTAGAGGTTGTGGGTTACAGAGCCTCAGTAGGTACAATTTTAATATGGTGCAAGGGAAATTAGGCTGAGTTTACCTTATCATTGGACAGTTCCCTATGTTATATACTGTCTGCAAAGATGTAGTAGTGGGAGATGAGTTCCAGAGAGGTAGCCGTGTTAGTCTATTCAAGCAAAACCAAACAAAGGAGTTCTGTGGTACTTCTAGAGACTAACAAATTTATTTATCGCATGACCTTTCGTAGGTAAAATCCCACATCATCAGACACATGAAAAACGATGCACAGAACCAGCACAAAGCCTATGTGCCACTTAAATGCCACTTAAGTCCTATTTTCAAATGGGACTCAAGTGGTACATAGACCTTGGCCGGCCCATTGCATGGGGCTGAATTGCACCTGAAATGCTTAGCTGTTGAATAAAGCCGCATTGTCTTGAACTCTCCTGCACTGCCTGCATTCATACAATGGCAACAAAGGTTCTGGGTGATCTGCCAGCGTATTCCCAGCTAACACTAGGAGATTCTCCCTCCCCTGAATATGTCTTTCAGATTATTTCTCCTTAGTTGTATTGCAGTAATTTACATTCCCCCCGACCATGTCCCGCAAACTGAATGATGTTTTGAGCCAGTATCTGTCTCCCTTACTCATATTGAGAGGTACATTTTTCTGGGAATAAGACTGTACTAGAATATGGCCCTATATTACTTTCTGCCTATATTAATGTCTTTCCCTCCCAGTACATGTTACTTCTCTGTTCTTACTGGAATCCATAACTGCTCCTAATACAGTATCATCTGAGTGTTTCATTAATGTTTACCCTCTTCCACCAGGAGACTCAGAAAAGTTCTTCATTCTCAGGTACTACCAGGTTTCCCCCATGCTGTTCTTTTGTCCCCCTACCACGATACCCACTGAGCGCAATTACTGCCACAAAGGAAAGAAAGCTGCTTCTCTTGATGTTGAAATCAATGCATTTCCAGCTTTCAAGCACATTCTTCTGATAATGGTTACAGGGATATTGGCCACTGAAAATGCACAAGGCATGGAGAGAGGAATGGAGCAATTTAACAAAGGATAAAAGAACATTTTTACAGGGGAAAAAAATCTACCACCATTTATCATATTTGGTATCTGAAACGTCTGCACCAAGCCACGGGATTCATTTCCAGTAATGCAAAGAAATGATAAAAAGATGTATACGCAGAGTGCAACAGAAATATTGTGAAATCCAATATGGTTAATGTATATTCAATATCCAGAAACATATAAGCAAGGCTGCACATGGTTATTAGAATATGATTATAGTGATTCAATAATAACAGAGTGCAAAACAATGGACTGTAAGAAAATAGCCTTTCGCAATGCATATATTCTATCTGAAAAACATTCAAACAACATAAAAAGACACAAAAAAGTAATTTGTGTTAAATGCTTGCTAATGTGCAGACTTATTTCATACATTTCTTGAGGCTCATCAATAGTTTGCAATTTTCCCCAGAAATAACAATATAAAACATCGCATAGTATATGTACGTTTCACATACATTGACAAAATTACCTATGCTATTAAACAAGTATCACAAAAAGCGGTATTAGTCCTCCAATGCAGGCAGTAATACACTATGCATTATTAAATAAATGACTTGTGTGAACCTGACAATATCTCCTTTGTAAACATGTTCAGATTATATTATTTACATTTATTCTTTATAAATTTTAAAAATAACACATTTAACTAAACATATGCTTCTTCAATTCTGTTGTGAATATGAATATAGCTACTGAATATAAAACTTCAAATTGCATTTTGAAAACGATTACCAAAGTTTTAGTGAAAACAGGTTTTTCTTTTGTTCGCATTTAAATATTCTCATGCAGTTTCCAGAAAGTAAAATGGGCTCTAAAATAGATTTTGCTTAGATTCTAAGGTAACGGGCAATTTACTGACTAATCAATGTTCATTTTCCAACTGAAAAAAATATAAAAAAGTAAACACAAAGGTGGTAAAGTGATGATCAACAAATAATACTTGAAAAACTCTTTTAGTCTGAATAATTTCTGGTATAACTAGTAAAACAAGTAAGGGAATTTGTGTCATTTTAATATAGGACTTTTAAGTCATTAAGGCCCCTTTGATTAATAATATGGTAGTTTTTATCTTCAAAGCACTTTGTTAAAATTCTTCAGTATGACAAACTTTGTTGTATAATTCAGTTCATTAATGATATATAATATGGATTAACAAATGATAAACTGAAGACAGCTTTCAAAAGTTTTCATCTAGCAATGCACCTTATGTACAAGCAGCAAAGCAGTGAGGTGAGGAGGTGACAGTTCTACACAGAAAAGTTTTGCCAGCCCAGAGCTGAGAAGAATATTTGTAAAAATTACCAGTAGGTATACATTTGGAGACAAAACGTCTCTCCTACAGAAGCACCTTAGATCAATGCAGAAACCACAACTCCAAACGATGCCTTGAAACAAACTCAGGATGACCTGGATCTATAAAATTCAGGTATTATATAGATTGATGGAGATTACTGAACAACATGTTGGCATGAAATCTTTCCTGTTGTATATGTCTGTGCTGCAAGTATTCCTATCATGTATGAAAAAAATGAGTGACATGAGGCCAGTCATTTGGTTTACAATTTATAGTGTGCAACTACTCTGAGAAGGGACTGCTTAAACGTAGCATCAATGGGCTCCAAGTTTATGGCCTCTCTGTGACTGTTGTAACAAATGTGCTTCATTAACTGACAGCTTTCTGTTATTTTCAGACTGCCAGGCTGGCAAAGACAAATTGGGTTCTTTCCTTCTCATGCCCAGTCATATCTACCTGTGCAACCGTTGTATTCCATAGGAAGAAGGAGTCATGCAATCTCGGGGAGATCATGTGAATTCAAAAGACTTTATTAAACAGTGTAGTAAATATGGGTTGATCTTCTGTGACAATATTTGTAAAGTGGAGCTCCAATGAAGTACTGGGGTAGGAGGAGGAGATTGCAGACCTCACCTACCTTGACCCTGAAGGGGGGGACCTTTTGTCTGTAACCTGTTATAGGAGGACAGTTCAAAGACCCAATCTAGATTTTCAAGGGACCACTAGACAAATTTTTTTTTTGAATAAATAGCCTAAGTTTAAGATGACTCAACACCTTTATTCTGATTCAGCAAATGGACAGGACATCTGGTCTATGGAAAGCCCTACTCTTTAAGGAAGGGTTGGAAGGACTGACATGAACCATAGCCCTTGTAGAGAAAGGTTGGGGAAAGATCTCTGGTAAACTGGCTAGCATGCATGTAGGCAATTTTATTGTTTTTACTATGCTTTCTCTGTAATACTCTTACCTTAAGAATAACACATGCTTGCTTCGAAAGAACTGTGTAGTGACTTATAATTATAATGATAGCAATTTGAATGTACTATCTCTGAGAGAAAGTAAGCAGGGCCACTGAGGAAGCCTGTCTTTTGCTGGGAATAACACAGTGAAGATAGTGAACTTGATATACCCCACTCAGGAAAGTGAAAGAAACATGAATCTCCATCCAAGAAAGGCAACAGCTAGGGAGCCATAAGCCTGAAAGTGAGTGCCATGCTGAATCTCTCCGAGAAAAGATTGGTGCAGTTTCTCTGTACTCTAACCTGTATCATTCAGATCTACCCTATTTGGTTTTGAGGTTTCAGACTGGGTCCCTTCATCACTGTTACTTAGCGATCTAGCCTGTCTCACCTATCTATCTAATCGGATTCTCTCTGTATCGCTCTGCAGCTTACAACGTCCTGTTGAGTCAATGTGAAGTGAGGGGAAACAGCTACAAACATGGCTGAGGGCTCTTTTTGTTCAGGATATCACCAGGCTGATTGTCACGGGATTTCCCAACCTGTTACTGTCCAACTTTCAAGTTCTGGGCTATTTTGATTTTATGAATTATACCCGTGTGGCATGCAGCTACAGTGAGGTATGTCTATGCCATACCAAGACCTTTGTGATACAGAATTTACTCTATCACGATCCATACTCTGCAACCAATTTGCATGCAACTATTTCATTGGCTATATGAGGGAGACCCCACAGGTGGTGGATTACTTGGCTCAGCTGCCATACCCATATGGCAGCACAAGTGTTCATCTACTACTGATATAATAATTCTTTAATCGATTGGCAAAGCACCACAACTGATGCAATTATTTAGATTGATACTGTATGCTTCTCACTCATTTCTTTCCTTGCTTTGCTCCAGTGGGGCACTGCAGTCATGCCAACATGATAGCAAAACAGTTTGTATTTTCTTTGGAACAGGAACCATCTTTTTCTTCTGTGTTTGTCCGGCTCTTAGCAGAATGGAATCCTGGGCCAGGAGTGAGGGTATTAGGAACCACCACAATACAAATAATTAATTAATCATAAGGAATGAAAGTGAGCCATGAAGAGATATACTTTCAATGAGGATAGTAACCTAGGTGTGGTTGCTTGTGTTCTGAAATGTGAGGAACATGACCCTGGGGGGCAGCAAATTGTTGTTTGAATTGAGCCAAAGGACCTACTTTATTTTGCTGAGGATGGGAAATGCTGAAGTTTTTCTTCCTTAATAATTAAACGGTACGACATGTTTGTTCAATTCAGGAATCCATAGACAAGGCCTTGTATTTTCCAAGAAAACAGCTAAGCCTCATGAGACCAGAAATGGAAACATTCTTATCTTCATGTATATTCTTATCTTTCACTTTCAATCAATATTCTAATCTTCAATATTCTTATCTTCAGTGCCATTTTAATTAGGTAAAAGAAAGGCTCCTGTTGCTAATCCTAAATACGGATGTTTTTGCAGTTTGTGCTGAAGCTGCCCCTTCGTGTATTACTCTCAATAGCCTTCTGATTGTATTTTACCTTAGGGTCACCTCAAGGAGGTGATTATTGAGCCATGACACACCTAGACCAGTTAATAGGCCAAAGGCTGTTAATGGATCCTCATTACCCATTGCAAACACAATCTGCACTTTCTCGTAAATTAAATGAGAATACATAGTTTAACTATTATGAAGGGAGCATCACCAGTGTTCTCAGCCTTGGAAAGGGTAATAGGAAAGTCATGGTGACTGCCGCAAGAAGTTGACCTTCTGAATTAGACAGCTTCAGTTTAGACATGATATCCTGGTGACTCTCAAATAACCACGCAGTGTCCGTCTCATAGGCTTAGAGCATTTATGGCCAGAAGGGACCCTCCCAGATCGTCTAGTATGACCTCCTGCACATCAAAGGACATTACACCCTACCCAGTTACCACTCTGTTCAACCCAAGAATCTGATCTAGACTAAAGAGGCTGCAACCTTCCAGAGACTAAACAATTATGCGCCACAGGCAGAGAACAGGAGGGACCAAAAGTTGTACCATTGCCCAAGGCCCCTGCAATGGGCAGATGTTGATTTGGTGAGATATACCCAGATGGTTGTGGTAAGCAACCCCACCCTTTTTATTAGGTACTTATTTAATTGGTAGGTTAGTGCTGGCAGACTTGTTTTATTGCTATTCAGTGTACATTACACATGCAAAATTTCATTTTTAGGCAAAAGACCAAAGGTTGCTAATTGTGTTGTCAAAATTAAAACTATTAATATTAATTAATATATATATTATTGGTATTATGGTATCACCTGGAACAGAGATTCAGTTTTGCTAGACTTTGTACAAACACACAGCATGCAGCAGTCTATCCCAAAGAGCTTACTATCTAAATAAGACAGACAGTGCAAGAAAGGAAGTACTCTTCTCCCCATTTTACAGATGGAGGATTGAGTCACAGAGAGATTAATTTACAACTTTTTAATAGCGAGAGTGAATAATCACTGAAACAAACAACCAAAGAAAGTGCTGGATTCTCCACCTCTTGATGTCTCCAAATCAAGACTGGATGCCTTCTGAAAGAAATGATGTAATGCCCCAATAAAGGGGCAATTGAATGAAATTATTTGGCCTGTGTTGAACAGGAAGTTAGACTAGAGGATTTAATGGTCCTATCTGGTTTTAAAAATCTGTGACTGAATCTCAGAGCCATATCCTCTGCTGGGCATTGCTGACACGTTATCTCCAGTGGAGTGGTGCCAACATACTCTGGCAGAGAATCTGGCTTTCTGAGACTTGCCTGAAATTCACACAGGGCATCTATAGCAGGGCAGGGAATAAAAACCAGCTCCAGATTAGCACTTTAATTAGGAAACCAGCCTTAATGTCTAAAAACAAATGTTCCCTCCCCCGTATTTAAATGTTTCCCCATATATACAGGGCCCGATTTTCCCATCACAATTAACTGTAGATTTGGAATTGAGGCACAAGTCAGAATACTTGGACTTCTAGCTACCTCACTGTGGAGGCAGTTGGGTGACAGGCCATCTAAGAATTATTAATTGTGCCCAGAATTAACTGTACACTAATAACTGTGGCTTCCAAACTAACGAATCGGTCAAGGGTCTCTTCTAAACTAGTACTATAGTGTTACAGTGATATAATTACAAATGGATAATAGTGTGGGGCCCGGGAGTATTCCAGTTGGAAGTACAAGTTGCATTAAAGAAATACCTGACTATCAACAATTTTTTTAATGTATAAAAATGTCGAAAGGCCTGTGCCTCTGAATACAGAAGGAACCAAGAACAAAAGAAACTATTTCATAGATTATAGCCCTCCAGCCTGTTTTGCCAACACAAGATCCAAACGCGCTCTCTCTTTTGCTTCTTCCATGGCTACACTGTGCTCTGAGGCTCCTGTTTGCCTTTCTTCCTCTCCCTCCTTCTCTCTGTTCTTTTCTGTTCTCAGTTTTTGTGACATCTCCCCATAGTCATGCAGAGCTACCCAAAACAATAGTTAGCCAAGACCTCTTTGGTGGGTTAACTCAGCTTTTGTCTAAAGGTGGGGGGTGTAAGCCTATAGTTACATTAACTGAAGTGTGCATTCCCCCCTATCAATCTCAATGGAATTTTAACAACAAACAAGGTTTCTCCCAGTCTAATCACAATAATATCTCATTTTAGATTGGGATTTTTTTTTTAAAGCACTCATCATGGGCACACTTCTGTTCCATTGTCAACACTAGTTTTCCCTTTGACTCTCACAGCACCAGAGTGAGCTTTTTCCAAAATCCCGTACTAAACCTCTCCTTTCAATTTAGCTTATTTAATCTTCAATATATATTCACATAGTATCTTTATTCAAAATGATCCCAAAGTGCCTACCGCCTTACATACACAGTAATTGCTTCGCGCAGATTCTATAGCTAACAATGTCAAATGGAGCCCTGATTCCACAACATGCTGGGTTTGGTTTTAAAATACTTTATATTTGTTCTAAAACATCAATGTAAAGACCTACACTTTACAGGCAGCGATCCTGATATCAGCACTTTCTGCTATTTGTTTCCCCCTTGTTAATGGACAGGTCCTGTCACCAGGCAAACAAGAGGGGAAAATTGCTTTCAAGTCAATAACAGTACACAGTGCTGATGGCATTCCATATTGATTAGAGGAAGGCTATTGGTTGGAAGCTTTTAAAACTAACTTTTTATACCAGCTGGTGGTTTTTGGTTTTGTTTCTTTTTTCTACAAGTGAATTTTAGGCCGGTGAAAGCGCTGAAACAGCAGCCCTTGGAGGCTGAAGTCTTCTATTTACACACAGAGCAGGTACATTACAGACAAACTTCCCTCTTCTGCTGAAGCCCATTGGAAGGACCACCTCTAGAGGTGAGAGGGTGTGGTAGTTCTGTCTGTCTCCTTTAGGGTGTAGGAGAAAGTAAAAGGTTAAATTAAAAAGACAAGTAGAAATGATCAGGAATAAGGCTTAAGGCCTAGAGAAGCAGATCAAACCAGCAGACCTGAGCTGGATAAATGGTCAAGTTGACAGTAGTCTGACACCACAGAAATTGGCAAGAAATCAGCCGCAGCTACAGCAAGAGTGGAAAGGCCCCTGAAAGGGAGGAGGCGTTGGGTCAGCCTAGCGCCAAGGAGATAAAGGTGATGTTTCAGTCAGACCTGAGGGCAATATCTCGGTCAAACCTGAAGGGAACATTCTGGCCAAATCTAAAAGGTAATGTTTCAGTCAAATCTGACACCGTGATGGATGGAGATGTCCAGTGATGCACACACCTATCAAATTTACGGGTGGCATCAGAGGAGTGTGTAAACCGATCAAGATACACTTGTACCCCAAAGGGGGCTGAGTCAGTAGGTCCGAGCAGGGTATAAAAGCCCAGATTTCGTGCAGCCCTAGAGGGTGACGGAGAGTCCCGCCGTCAGTTGAGCTCTTCCGTTGCATTGAGAGCACGGATGCTGCCAACAAATCCGTTGAGATAGATTGTTTGCCATTGTGCTATGTTGCAATAAAGCCTAGCCTGGCACCTTCGTTTCTACAAGGATCCGTGGTTGTGTTGGTTTCTTCGAACATGCGTGTTGCCTCGGTTTACTTCTTGCACACAGGCTATACCTAGGCTTAAGGTCACTGAGCTAACTGAGTCCTTACGAAAGACCTGAGCTAAAGGTAATCCAAAGTGTTAACCAAAGGAGCACCTTGGCTTAGGATCACCAGGCTAACTCAGTCCCTGCTTAAGATCCAACCCAGGCTCTAAATCACTGGGCTAACAGAGTCCCCACTTAAAGATCTGAGCCAGGGGTAATCCTGAGGCAACACGCATACAGAGACTCATGCACGCAGCCAAGCTGCCTTCTGTGTTGGACGCATAACAACATCAATAAGAAACCTGCTGCCCGGCACGCCACATAGGGTTCCTATAGCCGCCTCTGCTGCAGTACCAGGTCATTTTAACGAGTTTAGTCTTACTTGGTCCTTGGTCTCCGTTTAGATTTAGACTAACACAGGGTCCAATAAGTGTCAGTTGCACAAGCTGGATGGGCACAGAATGGAGACCCCTGAATCAATTTCACACACTTCCAAACAGCCATCAAATAATGTCTGGAAATGATTATTAATCTGGTCAGCAGTCAGCTAGTGACCTACATGGGAAAGGCCCTTTGCTGATTCTCTTTGCCATCCAATCCCTTTGCTTTATTAGAAATGGATCTGAAACCAAAGAAGCTAAATATAGAGATAGGCATTGATCCAAACTATTCCCCAGTTCAGGGCTGTTCAGAGCCATGGTTTCAGTTTCGGCCCATATTTAGCTTTTCATGTCGTATAAAGATAAGAAAGAGGGATACAGAAAATTTCTCTAAGATTTAATAGAGTGAGAAGCACATTTATCAAATTAAAAATAGCGTAATTTAAAGGATTAGCCCACTCTTTTCTGGCAAATATTAGTCTTCAGAAAAGCCATACAAACACTTATCTTTATTCTAAAGAGGATATTCTCAGCTAATTAATTTCTAGCACCATACAGGATTCCACATGAAGAGGATTTAATCACTGGAAATATATATAGGGAGAATATTTTCACAGTGAAATTTGTCCTCTGTTATAATGGGCTGATTTTGTTTGCTCCCTTGTTTGTACAACTGTATCTCTTCTTTCCTAGAGGCTGCAGAAATCACAGTCAGCTGTTAGTTTTTAGTTTTCAGATCTCCAGTATCTGCTAGCAATTGTCTTCTTGAAACACTGACTGTTACAAACAAGGGAGAAGTGGTCCCATGAGGGGGCTGCTAATAACCTAAATCTCCAACTCTGTTAGGAAAGAGATCAGAGCTGTTTGGGGGTTTGAAAGTGCTTCAGGATTTGTTTAGAAAATATAGTTTTCTCTTTCAACTAGCCACCACAAGGGAAATCACTTTGAAAGGCTGAAAAAGGCGACTCTTTCTAGCTCCTTCGAACATCTTGTGACATAAGCACATAAATATAACTGTAAAAAAATCCTCCAGATGACAGTCCACTCTCCAATGCTGGACACACGAGTGGACAGGATATTTGGCTCCTTGTCCTCTCTTCCCTCTTTAAGGATTCTTTGTGTGTGTGTGTGTGCATACGTGTGTGTGTCTGCATACGTGTGTGTGTGTGCACGTGCACACGTGTGTTTGTATGGGTCTCTCTCTGACAATGACTCTCTTTTTCTGGCCCACACAACAGTCCTTTCTCTTTCTTGGACTTTGCCTCACTCTGCAAGTGGTGTCTCTATTGCCCCTCTCAGGATCCTCTCTCAGCTACCAGATCCTCACCCAGATCTCACTCCCTGTTACCTCTTCACCTCACCATCATACCTGCAGGCAACGTACAAGGCTGCCAATGCCACAGCTGGCTGGCTGCACTACTGACTGTAATGCTCTTGAGGGTTCATTAAAGACCGCACCATTGAATGAGTGAGGAATAGAACTTTAATAACACAGACAGGAGTGATTCCAGGTGTGCAGCTGGGAGCAGCCATGTTAGACCACCTGTAGGGCACGTCTCCCAATTCACACAACACTGAACCCTGCTAGGGAATCTCTCTAAAATCACAACCTTCTACAAGCATATCTCTACACTGACAGCCTCCCAGAACCACTATTGGCTGGCCTGTCTTTATCCACTGCACCCATATCTTCCTTCCTGTACTGTTCAACAGCTAAGTTTGAAGGGATAGGGAGGTGTGTCCAGCTCCTAGTGTGGACTTTCAAGGGATTTATGCTGTCCTTGACTGGCGTCCCCCGTCCTCCCCTTAGTTTGCCCACAGTCGGGGCAATTCTTGGACCCTCACCTCTCTGCCTTTTCTCCTTTATAGCAGGCCTGGTTTTCGCTGTTGGCTGCAGCTCTGGGGGCCTGCATCCATGCCTGGCACTTGTCAGCTGCACGGGGACGTCGTCAAACTGCTTCTCTGTAAACGGAGGAGGCTCCCCTCTCCCTTCTGTCTCTGCTCAGCATGAGCTTTTTAGACCCCATTATTGGAGGGCATAATGAAGTGTCACTGAAACTTCCACCCACCCAGCCCCATCTCCAAGTTGGCCTCAGCCAAACAGAACAGGGAAATGAATGTCTTCCTCACCATCTGGCTCCATCTGGAATTTTTGAGCTTGTGACATCAAAGCAGGTTCAAGCCCTCTCCCCATTCAAACTTGCCCCTACTACATGTAATTCTATGAGTATACACCTTGGACAACACCAGCCATTTACCATTCCTGCTACATATCAGAGGGGATGGAATTAGGGGCAGGACTATAAGAAACAAAGCAGGCAGCATGATCTAATCATTAGAGCTGGGGCAAGGCATCAGGGAGACCTCCTTTCCATTCCCACCTCCACCTCTTACTTGCTGTGTGACCTTGATCTTCTTAGTTGCCTCTTTTACAGACAGAGCAACTGCAAAATGGGGACACGAACACCACCTATGTCTTTGGCAAGCATTTTGAGGTTCTCCAATCAAAAGGCACCATCTACATACAAATTATTATTACCGCCATTTTTATTCAAACAACAACAACAACAATTTGGCTTATTGGGGGGATGGGAACTGGCTGTATATGGAATGATACATGTTCAAATAAGAGATGTAGGAAGGAATAAATCTCCTTTCCCAAAATCTTGATTTATTCACTGAAACAAAACCATCAGTTTCCCAGTGATATGCTGCAGTGCAAAGAGACGTGTGAGATATAAACGGAGGAGAGAACCAGACAGGACAGTAAATTGTCTGTCACAAGTCAAACTGTTGTAATAAAAACATAAAAGCCAAGTGAATGCAAACTCTGTTGAGTGGCTCCATTCTTTTCCCTCTGCGGGGACCCAGAGGTCTTGTGAAGCCCCTATTCTCCCACTCCAGAGTTTCTTTTGTGTGAGATACTGCAGGATTCATGTCAATCGCCCCTCCTGATCAGTTCTGGATGAGGTATTGTAGCTGTGTGGGCTTCATGGCCATCGATGTGCTGACAATACTCAGCTTTATATCTCTGTTATGTCGGATCCAGAAGGTGCAATCTCTCACCTTCCCCACCCTCCAGCCAAGACTGGGGCTCAGACGAGAGTTTGTTGGCTGAAGTTACACACAGTCAAGGCAGAAGCTGGCAGGGGGAAGCATTTGGAAGAAATGGCATAGCTGATGTCTCCTCAGTAGAGAGTATGCTACTTTGGGGGACAGGAACACGCCCTACTGCTAAACAGGGATGAAAACACAAATAACCAAAAACTGCCTGTGCTCCTGCCCGTAAAAAGAGATCAAGCCTTTCCTCTCAAATCCAGGCCACACAACAATGACCCATGTCTTGCTCCCCACCCCACTGGATTCCTGCAGCATCCTCTATATGCAGTTACATCTGAGAACACATGGACTCTTCAGCTGGTGCACATCGCATCTCCACCTACTTGCTTAACAGTCTCCTTGCAGGGAACATATGACACCTGTGCTCAGTCTGCACTGGCTCCCACTTAATTTCTAGAAGCATTTCAAGGGGCTGGTTTTGATCTGCAGTCACACCTGGGATTAGCTTTTCAAACAAGCTGGAACACCTACCAACTCTCAACGGGACACTCCTGGACAGATTTTAGAGAGCTCAGCAATCAACACGCACCCCAGGAACTAAGCTATTTTGAAAGTCTAGCCATTTATTTTAGGTGCCTAAATGGAAGCTGAGATCTTTTGAAAATCTGGCCCTGCTTAGGCGTGCTGAGCTGAGCCCCTCTGAAAAGTCTACCGGTAGTTTGTAAACCACTTTGGCATTGGTCAGGAACAAAGGTGTGCTCCACTATGAAAATACAAGCTATTACCACAATTATCATGCTTTCCGGTCTATCAAAGGCAGAATGTCACTGTGACGCCCTCACACCTTTTCAAACAGCTAACACACCAACTTTAAAGCCATGGCAGATCAAATATTAGGAGCAATGGGAGTAGATATATGAGGATAGCTCAGTTTTAATTAAGTGGCTTAGGGATTTCTTTTGTAAGCCTGAAGCGACTTGCTAATGATGGCATGGTATCACTTAGCTATGGGAGGGCAGGAATACTTCCTGGGTTGATCTGAAAATATTCCTCTAAACCTAAAGACAATTTTTCAACAGGGAAGACCTACCTACTGGTCTCTGATATTTCTGAGGCACCTGATATTCTATTGGGAAGTGAGGGAAATTCAAAGCTTTTCAATGTAGAGAAAGGACTGAGCAACAAAGTTCAAATCATATAGAAAGCTGAATTCCCTCCAAAATTCAGGGTTGTTTGGACGTAGGATTTGGTTTATACCTCAAATCCAGTATAAAGAAAATCACAGTAATTTTGTATGAGGGTCAGTCCCCCAACACACTGGATTTCCCCTCCTTCCTTTAGCCTGTAGGTATAAAATACAGGTATACAACATATATATGTTAAAAGCATAAGGCAATAATGAAAGAAAACTATATGCCCGAGCCTGTAAGATATTAGCGTCAACACTTAGCATAAGGATATGAAGAAGTTTTAGCGTAAGTTAGCCAGCAATGACCTTAAGTCACAAGATCTCATAAGATGTATTGCTGTGAACGTATAATGAATGAGTGAATATGCTGGCAGGTATCTGCAAGATACAGCTGATGCCAGTGTGGTGTATTAGGATAGGAACATCAGCAGATGTTCAACTGCAAGATTCCTACAGCAACCAATTGCCATATGTGTTTATACGTTGAGATAATTAATATATTAAGCTGCAGTTAGTATACTAACCTGACACTGATAGGGTGAGGAAATTAGTTAGGGACAAAAGAAGCCAGACATTCTTCAGACTATTTATGGCAATTAGCAGGCCCGGTAATAGAGCTAACCATGGGATAGGCCAGCGAGACCTTGATCATTGGGACCACTTGCTACTATGACCCCTTGTGGACCACCACATGTCTCATTACCTCTAGCTCTTCACAAGGATGGTGTGAGTATGTGTATACATGATGCTGAACATTAAGTTATTGCATTACTGCTCCCTCTGGCTGGGATTGAAGCATCTGTGTTAACAAAACTACTGTAAATTCAGATGCTTTCTCTTAAGTGTGTGTGTTGCAACCATGGATATCAGGGCTTCCAAATTAATAGTAATTCTAATAACTCTGCGCCTGATCCGGGGACGAGATCCTACCAAACCTCAGAGTGTTAACTGGGAATTTTCAAGTAATCAATGTAAGTAATACACAATTAATAGATCAGGCAATACCCCAGAAAGAATCAGCTGATTTATTGCCTTCTCCAATGTTCTATCTTTGCTTACAGACACTGCAAATCTGGTCAGCTTGCATTACTTTGCAAGAAACAAAAAACAAGAGGAAATGTCAACTGGGAAATCAGAGGAACTACAAGAAGGAATGGGAGGCAAGGAGAGAGCCTTATGAAAATGTATGAGACATGGAAAAATGACAGGCCAATTAAAAGACTAAAAGTAAGATCAGAGATTATCCAAATGCCACTGCCATCTCTTAATATTATTTCTCCTCTCTTTCTCCCCCTCCTCAGCCTATCAAAGAGCAGTTCCAAGAGTCCCCTGCTCTTCCTTAAGACCGGATTCAACAGAACAAATTACCATCACATTGGAACATGTCCTCTATTATTTTCTGAAATATTTCTTACTACTCTTGGGCCATTTTATGACATTTCTGTTTTCTGTACATTGCTCTTAAAGAACCTATATGCATGCAGAGCACTTTGGGGGGTAGGGGTGGGGGTGGAGAGGTGACAGTTATGTAAATGACATGCTAATCCGTTTAAGATATTATGCTACCATATATGTCTTTTTAAATAACAAAGGCAATATTTAAATGCTCGCAAAGTAACATAGACAGAAGCAGAACACCACCTCCTTTATACAAGCAATGGGAAATGCTGTCTTATCTTTTTACCCTGGGCTGCAAAATAATTGATTGCATTCATTTTCATTTTATTTTTGAGATACAGTTGGTTAGAATAACCATCTTCAGGGAACATGATGAAACAATGCTCAAATTTTCTCTGCTTTTGCCTTAACAGATGTCTTGGCAGCAACAGCCTTCTATCATTTCCAAACTCTAGATGGTGGCAGGGGACTCTGACCCGCTATCCAGTGCATAATGAAAAAAGAAAATGGAACAAAACGGACCAGTATCACCTGTTTTGTAACCACTTCATGACAGGCGGTAAGTGTTCTAAACAGGACCAGCTCAAAGAACCAAGGCCAAACGTCTCCGTACTCCCACTGCACATAAGCACTCCACACACACACCCCCATTAAACACACAGCCTTAGAAGTTACCCTAGGAGTGGATCATTACTTCTGGTTTCATAGCTCAGTTTAAATTCATTGCAAGCCTTTTGAAGAACAAAAAATACTTCTAGCCTTCTCAATTATGGGACCTTCCCAGCCACCAACTAAATAGCCAAGTGAATGTTTGGAAGGGTGTGTATTAAATACAGGAATACACTGAAACACAGATCTGACCCTCTCAATCATTTACGAAATTCCAATGTGGATTTTTCAGCTGAAGCTCATTTCTTATAAATGTAGAACAAAATAAACATAAGAGTGGAAGTGGCAGCTAAAGTTAGATACAGCTACCACTGAAGCTAGGTTTGGATAAGATTTTCCATGAATCTTCCTGTTTTCTGTTGCTTCCAATTAAATGGTTGAGCAATTTTTGAGCAAGAGTGTGGAGAAAAGTACACTTTAAGAAATATAATCACAGACTTTTGAGCATCTTTGGGAGTTGCTGATTTTGATTCGACTGCATTCTTAGACTTTGAAAATCACACTCGGCAGCTGCGTGGAATATTTTGGCCTGGGTTTTCTTTGATTGTTTTGCTAAATTTGTACAGCGCACAGTCCAGGAAGGATGGTTGCATTATGCAAGATACAAAGAAGCTGCAGAGGGACAGAGGTAACAATTGCACAAGATCCCATGGTTGGCTCAGTCCTCGCGAGGCTTGTAAGATCAAAGGAGTTAAGGGGATTTGGAGGAAACGCTTCATATCAGTGGTTTCCAACCTGTGGCCTGCGGGCCAAAAGTAGCCAGTGGGGCCTTTCAAAGTGGCCCCCGACTCCTCTCCTGCTGCCTGCAGAAGGGAGCTGCTGACTAAGAACTCAGGCAGAGTGCATTTCTACAGACCTAAAAGACTGGTGAAGGCTCATTGCTGAAGTGAAGGGATGGAAGATTGGTGCTCCCCTCTTCCTGTTTCTAATAAGGAGCAAAGGTTCATAGGTGCTGGGGTCTCTGCTGGAGCTAGAGGGAGGGGCCACTGATCTTTTATCCCCGGGGCTGCAGAAGGGAACCACTAACTATGGACCCAGGTGGAGCACACAGGACTATAGGATGTCTGCGGTTTCCAGGGAGATAGGAGACCAGCCTCCTCACTGAACTCCTTCTGTCTGGCTGCAGTGGATAGGGGGGAGAAGAGCTGCTGCTGGCGGAAACTGGTGGCCCTTCAGCGTTGTAAAAATAATATCTGTGGCCATCACGCCCAAAAGGATGGAAACCACTGCTTTATATAGTGTGCTGGGTCTGGCCCAAGCTTCTAGAAAGACTGTAAAATATGATTGAAACGTATTGTTTGAGAATTCACACGTAGAATGGAAGATGGTGTTATCTATATAACTAAACGAGAGTTGTATATATGCACGGCGGGGACGCAGCTGCGCGCGCATCACAGCTGTGCGCGCGCAGCAGCTGAATCCACGTCTTGCTGGCCGGGCTGGGAAGATTCAAATCTCCCGCCCTGAGCACGCTCAGACAGAGCGTACTCAGGGCAGAGCGGCCTGGCCCAGAAGCCGCTCTGCCAGCCGTCCCTCCACCTCCGAGCCTCCGGCCAGGTAAGGGGGCTGGGAAGGGGCTGGAGGGAGGCCTGGAGAGAGGTGGGGGGGACAAGGAGAGTGGCCGGGTTAGAGGGGTGGGGGGGACAAGGAGACTGGGTGGGGGCTGGAACTGAGCTGAGGGGCAGGCTCGAAGCGGAGCCAGCCCCCCAGCTCAGTCCAGGGGTTCAGGGGGGGGCCGACGCCCCCCCGGTGCCTCCGCCCCCCCCCCCCCCCCCCCCGATCCCCCAGCTGCTCCTGCTGTCAGCAGGAGCCCGGGGTTTCCTGGTACACTAGAAACAAAAGGTGACAGAGTCCAGGTTGTGCGTGCATCTCTAACCTTGGTATTTACTGACTGTCAGTGGGTTAGCCATGTGACCTATTCTTTTAATGTAAATTTTAGTATTTCATATTTGTATATACACACAAAGAGAGAGAGGGAGTGAGAGAGATGCTGGGGGTTTATATCAAGACACTGAACTGGGACTTAGGAAGCACTGGGTTCAATTCCCAGCTCTGCCACAGACTCTCTGTGTGACCTTGGGCAAGTCATGTAACTTGTGTGCCTCGGTTCTCTTTCTACAAAATAAGGCTAGTAACACCGCCCAAATTCACAGGGACATTGTAAGAATCATGGCCATGAAGTGCTCAGATACTGTGATGATGAGGCCATAAAAGTAGCTGGATAGAGTTACATAGATAAAGAAATAGAGAGATTGGACAAGAAAGAAAGAGTCCATAAACTGTGGAAAAAAATGCACCTATATTAGAGCAAGTATATTATCAAAGATGCAAAGAATGGTGATCTGAATCAAACACCATTACAGTTCCATCTGTTCATTAAACAGTTAAGATCTCCTTGCAGCTTTCTGTATGGAACAAAAAAAGCTGCATTTAATAACCAAGTCCACCACCAGCTTCTAGGATCACCTCTTCTTGCCCCTTAGCCTGGTACAAAGTTGAGTACATGATACACACAAGGTCAATAGATGGAAGGACAGATAACTGTAGAGGTGCCAGTGAATTCCATATTATCTATGGAACATTCTTCCAATTGCTTATTTTTTAAGAGGTGGAACAAAACTACAACCATTTTTCTGCTCATAACTACTCTGCCTTCCTGTCAAAGTTTATGCAGGGATGGAGGGATGGATAAAATGGATCTGAATCCATATCAACGTTGGCTGCAGTTTGGGCTTTGCAAATAAACTGATCAAGGAGAATCTGCAGCTCCCATTTTGCTCATTTCACATTGTTTCCTACATATTTTTCTGAATATAGAAGCATCAGGACTTAGATGCCTTTAATGACTACAATACCTTTCAACCAAAAGTCTCAATGAGCTTTACAAACTTGTTTTAATTCTCAGAACACATTCTGTAAGAGACAAGTGTTATTATACTAATTCCACATATATGTAAAGTAACTTACTCAAGATCACATAAAGAATTGAGGTCAGAAACAAGGAGAGAACCCAAGGTTCCCAGCTCCCCGTCCTCTGCTCTTATTGCTTCTCCCTCCAATATTTTTCAGCTCCAGAAAAACTTAACCATGATGTTTTGTTTTAAGAGTGTCTTTCTCTAGCATCAAAGATGGACTTTAAATACAGATGCATGTCTCCCGTCAATCCATAAGATTAGTCCATTTTTTCTTACCCCCAACACAGAGGCGTAGACTGCATAAGCCACCTGGCTCACACGATCTTTGGGTTTCCACCTCTTCCTCTTCCCTGTGTTCCTCTTTCCATCTTCTCCTTCTCGAGGACTTTTTAACCATCTTCAAGACCTTGTTAATTTTGTTCATTTGTTCTCACGGCCTCAGAGTGGGATACAGATCTTCCCCACTCCTATGCCTCAGCAGTTCCAGCTTCTCTTGAAGGAGGGACAGCTCTAAAACAGCCAGGACACTCTAAGGCGTGAAAGCACTGTGTGTGTGTGTGCACGTCTTCCCAGCCAAGGGGAGTGTTTGCAGGGACAAGGGAGAACGATTTCTGTAGCCACAATCAGTCCATAGTTTCCTCGGAAAGTGCATACAGACATGTCCCCACCCCAATGGCTTATGAAAGCTAATAACTCATAGGGGCAGCAGATCTTTTACAAGGTTTTCAGTTTCTGATTTCAGCTACACATACATTCTGGCAGATTTCAAATGCTCTCGGGCGAAAGAGTCAGCGGCAGCTCAGAAGAAGCAGTGACTCCTCCAAATATACACACGCACAAAGCCTGGCTTCATTTCAAGAATTAGAATAGCTAATGCAGAATGAACACAGTATCTACAGGAACTGATAACTATCCGTCCATTCCACAGGGAAGAATCTATACATTCCCGTATGTTCATAAATACTGGCGTTAAAACTTTTCACCTAGGCATGGAAGAGTACTTTACCCTTTGGAAGCAGCTCAGTATAACTGTCCCCATTTTCAGAACTGGCAACTCAGTGCAGACTGGTACAGTGCCTTGCCCAATGTCATGTATAATAAATCCCAGAGTAGGATCTACCTGACTATAAACTTAGACGACAGCTGGGAAACATACTAGAGTAGGTTAAGGTATCTTCCATCATCTCATCCAGCCACTCTCAGCATAGCAACTCTTATGTTTCTGAATCAGAACTGTGATTCATTTAATCCAGTATCCTGTCCCTGACAGTGGCCAGCAACAAAAGCCTCAGAGGAAGGTACAAGAACCCCATAGTAGGTGGATGTGGCATAACCTCTCCCTCTCTCCCAACCCAATGAAGGTCTCCAACTACTCTCTACTTGTTAAGG
Source organism: Pelusios castaneus (assembly GCA_007922175.1). Taxonomy (NCBI): domain Eukaryota; kingdom Metazoa; phylum Chordata; order Testudines; family Pelomedusidae; genus Pelusios; species Pelusios castaneus. The sequence goes on from ML685770.1 coordinate 11,236,426, forward strand.
TTCAGCTCTTAGATGATGAAGCATGAGGTTCTGTACTCCTTCCACTACTCTCTTTAGCATTGTCTAAACACCAAACAAAACAAGTGGGGTAACCCTAAAAGAAACATTTTTTAGTTGTGGTGTGGGAGATTGGGGAAATAGCTCTGCATGCTCAAGACAGGCTGTTTGGAAAGCTAACATTTTTAGGTGGATCACAAGCAATGTTGGGTGCTTTGATAAGAACTGCTGGTCCTTATTCTAACAACAAGTCTTGTGGTCTTATTTTCTGACATGATGAATAACCACAACTTCCGTGGGAGCCAATGGGAGCTGTCGGCGGCCATCCCCTATGAAAATTGGGTCATCGGCGTATTCATTAGGATTCCAGAGAGGCACCATCCCTTCTCCAACCCAGTGATACATTAGAAACAATCTAAATAAACAGTTTAGTTTTAAAAAAGCTATCAAACTGATCCATAGGAAATGTCCATGATATTGTCTTCCAATGATTTCTGGGTCAGAAGGGAGGAAATATTGTTTCTTAGGGGAGAAATGCACAAACAATATTCAGGCCAGTGAACTAATAAATACAAGAAGCATCTTCCACCCTGAGGTGGGAAGAGGTTAGCCAAACAAAAAGATTCTTTTCTCAAGTAAGAACATAAGCAAAAGTCACATTTATATGGCTCTGCCAAGTAACAGGATTTGGAGCCCATTAATATGCCTGCACTGCATTTATAGTGACATAATTAAGAACAAATTCTGAGGTAGATCATATTAGTGGACATACAAATTAAATTATTACGCACTTCATTTAAGGCGTTATAAATAGAATTATTATGGTCATCATTGATCAACTCACAATCCTTTTCCTCAAGCACCGAGTTGGGGCCAGCCACAAAGCAAAGCTAAGCCACATTCACTTTCACCCTTTGAGATCCAAACACAGCAAATGGCAAAATCACCACCACCACCGCTGTGAAGTCAAATCTTTGGCTGACATAGTCCTGTAAGCAACATTCTGACTAAGGGCTAGATTGTGCTTTAATAAGCTCAACATGAAGGAGGGAAGTTTATCTTGTATCCTGGTAGTAAACAGCCAGATACTCTAACCTGGCTGAGACACTATTCAGTTCCAAAAAAATTGTGAAGATCATCTGAGAACATCAGGTCTGCAGATCAACCAAACCTTATAGAGAGATACTTGTAGAAGGTTGTGATTTTAGAGACATTCCCTAGCAGGAAAGTGTTGTGTGAATTGGGAGACGTGCCCTACAGGTGGTCTAACATGGCTTCTCCCACCTGGGATTCATACCTGTCTGCGTTATTAAAGTTCTATTCCTCACTCATTCAATACCGTGATCTTTAATGAACCCTCAAGATCATTACAAAACTCAAGCCCAACCTCTCAGGACTGAGAACAAAATATGATCCTGGTCCTCCATTCCCATCCACAAAACCCCAAACCTTCTCTATTCTTTTCTTTTCGTTTCTTCTTTCCCTTGGATGATTGTTGCAATTCTTCATAAATTCCTCGTCAGTTAGGAGATTTATGAGTACAATTCCATTTTGTTTTGATGGTTAATATTAGCACTAATACTGCTGTCATGTCTACATAATTAGGAATGAGACTAATAATGCCAAACCAATCTAAGAGTCACTTTATCAGCTGCCAGCATCATTAGACTGAGCTGACATAATCAATTTTGTATTGCCACTCACTGGGCCAGCTTGGCAGCAGCATTTTTCTCTTGAAATAAAAATCAGGCTTGGGACTGTAAAGCAGTTGGGATTCTCACACTGTGAGTGATATAATAGAGTGACATGTGAGGGCCCATTCTCTTATGATAGTATAATAATTAATATTATTGCAGTCTTCAAAGAATTACATGAAGAGAGACTACAAGATGGGTTGGTATTACTAGAGAGAGATTGTGATGGCTGAATGATTCAAGCGTGGATGGAACTTCTGTATCAACCAACATGTATTCTGTGCATGCCACGTACTCTACAATACACAGTTTACTACAGACGTATCAGAATTGTTTTAAATGACACTGCTATTATATTTGGTTTCTCTCTGTCTCTAAAGTCAGTGTAAGTAGTCCAGAGAACAGGCTTTATGAGGCGGGGACCACATTTGCACAATGGTGCTTGGCCGGATGTTATTGTAATAGAAATAAACAATCCAGAAAAACAACACACCTTGTATGGAGAGAAGAAATAACCATGTTTCAGGTCTCTCTAAATGACCTAAAATAACTTTTCATTACATAGCAATCTTGTCATTTTAAAGCTTATTACCTCATGCTCTAACAGGGCTATAACCAAAAGCCTTCTACTGCTACAAAGGAGAAGCCCTGAAAGATGTCATATGCAAACCTGTCACAGGTTCAATATGGAATACAGCCTCTCTCAGGCCCGTGTAATTCTAAGGTCCGATTCGGAAACATTTCTCTGTTTTGCTTTGTTTTTGAAATGATGGCTGTTTTCAGCTGCTTGGAGATTTGGTCTCAAAAAAAGAAAGAATGGGCAAGAAATTAGGTGAGGTGGTTAAAGGAGCATTCCAGAAGCAATTTATCATACAACGTTTGACATAATGTATACAGCGTGGAGCACAGAACACACACACATGTAGCCATGAGACTTTGTCTGTGATCTCAGACATACAGTGGAGCTTATGACACTCACGATCTCAACCCCAAATCAGGAGGTGTGGCAATGGCTGAAGCATCAAGCAAATCTATGTCTCTATTTTGGGGTTTAAAGAGTGGCAAATGTCCTCCTCCCCCAATGGGAAGTTAGTAATTTCCGACCCTTTTCCTTCGTTAACTCCAAAATAGCTTTGGTTTTCTACAGCGATCTTTTGCAGGCTATTAATGCACAGTGTAGATCAGCGTCCCTGGGTGCTTTGGAGGCATGCCCAGCAACTCGGAGTTGACTCCCCCAGTGTGATTAGCAATTGCAGCATTCCTCATTTGGCAGCATGATTCACATTCAGCTCGCTGCTGCTAACTCCATGGATATTAAGATAATAATGTCACAGGGATGTGGCGACAGACTAACCAAAAGAATGGATGAAGGGGCACAGTACTTTTATCTGGGATGAGACTCAGACTGTGGAAAGGACAGAAAAGGCACTTCCCTGTCACAATTAATGTTGTGCTATTTAGATGTGTGTGTCGATGTGTGGCTGAGATACACAACAAAACGGCAGGCTTCATTCCTGATTTGAAAGACCGATCAATTTTAATCATCTCATTCCCTTTTCACCCTTTACATTGTATGCCTGGAGTGCTGCCTCCCCTGACATTTGACAATCATGAGTCAGAATGCCCCCAAATCATGAGATTTTAGAAAAAGAATAAGCCTCGGGTTCTTTTTGTGTGCAGCCTAGTTTCTGAGCCCGTAAGCTGAGCTCAGGTCACATTTTCAAGCATTTCTCTGGGATCATGAGGGCTGGAAACATATTCCTTTTTCAGTACGAAAGCTGAGGTTTTGTGGAATCACTTCCTTCCTGGAACCGGGTCTCTATGGAAAAGCCCCAAATAATGCAAGACACAATAAAATCATAAGAGTGGGCAACACTGTATTTGCATTTTGACTTGACCAGTGGAGCTATTCTGGGTCCATCTCATTTCCTGTTGTTTCCTAGTTTTACTTCTGCTTCACTGGTACTAATTCGAGGCTGTTGGATTTGGATTTCAGGCTTCATTAATATTTAGGAAAATAAAATACAGAAGCTTTTTTATTATCAATAATTACAATGCAATATTTATTTCTTTCCTCTCCCTGACCACAACATTTGTGGAGTGAACTACAGTATCTCTAAGTTTTGCCAGAGCAAAACCACAGAAGTTTCAAACTGGTCTCCAAGTAGCAGTTTTATTTTTGTTTTAAATAATAGGGGAGCTGTGTTAACACCAGGGCCATTACGTGAGTCAGCAGCATGTCTGTTGCCTGTCAATGCAGAAAACTGACGACTGTCATTGAAAGGGAAATGTCCTTCTTCGCTACTTGAATCTTAACGATTCTCCCCTCCCCAAGCCCGTGTTAGTCACACCCTTGAACGAGGAAGTGCCACCCACACTAGGAAGGATGTCGTTTTCTAACTAGCAATATTGTTACTTCTCACGTTGGAAAGCCAGCGTACTCTAGGATGAGAGAGCGGACACCAAACTTTCCTACTACCCTTACTTCACATCTGCCATAGACCCAGATCATTCTCAGGCATAGATGCCAGGGTGGAGAGAGCCTTCTGGTTTAGCTCTTTTGCTTCCTCAATGGCATGGTCCAGACTCTGAGTGGTCCACATTAGGAGAGGGTTGGAGACTGGCCAGGGCAGGGGAATTAATGCACATCACCCCATTCATCTGCCGCACAGATAGGAGTCAAAAGAAAATACAACCCATGTCGGTATTCTGTTTTCTGTGAAGGCCTCGGTTGGAACTGTGGGCCATTGCAGCCAGAAGAAAACCCTCGTATCACATCTGCAATGAGCTCTTGCTCTCACGTGTGCGGGGATGGGGAGGACTTCAGTGTCTGGGTGGAGGGCTGTCATGTCTCTGGGGATCTGCCAGGTTTGGGACCAGACACACCCTGTCCTCTGCAAGAGGACAATGTGGGTGGGGGATCCTGACCGAGGTCTCCTCCCCGGCCACCTTTCCCTCAGGCAGAAAGAAATGATCTGTACCACAGATGGTGCAGTTAGTGCTCCTGATTTGAGTGTTCCCCTAGTAACCAGCCTTCCCGGACAGACTGCTGCCCCACATGGGCTGCAAGAAGGCCCAGTCAGGTTAAATCTCTCTTATACGGAGACAGAACATTTCTGGGATACCAGTTTGTTCTAAAGTTACCCTGCCCACCTTAGAAAGGGATTGAAAAATTGATGTCACCCAAAGGCTGTTTGGCAACCATTGTGAAACAAATTGCCTCAGTCCAGTCGCTGGTGATGGGCCGGACTCACGTCACATCACAAAATTCACCAGCACAATGGACAAGCTTGCCAGCGGTCTCCAAAGAGGAGACTAAGGATGGAATGGGCCGAAGAGAGTGAGTCTCCCCAGAAACCCAAAGATGCTACGCATTCCAGGCAGGGGTCAGGCACATTTGTTGGGCACTGATCTTTCAGGATGAAAGACACTGTAGAACTATTGACTAGGTTGCCACAGTATCCTAGCCAAATCCATTACTGTAAAGCGATGGTCTATAATGGGTGGTTCAAAAAGGGCAGAGTGCACCTATTGGTTTTGGGGCCAGAAGGGACAATTAGATCATCTCATCTGACTTCTGATATGAACAGGCCACTGAATTTCACCCAAACAAACAAGGAGGCTAGCGGTACTTTTAAAGACTAACGAATGTATTTATCACGAGAGCTTTCATGGGAAAAAATTCCACTTTCTCAGACACTTGAAGATGGAGAACTACAGAAGAATGGAAGGAAAATAAATGCAGGGAAGTGTAAGTCATCGGATCAGGTCAGACTATTAGCAAATCAAAATAGTAGTTTAGATTCAGACAGTGGAGAACAGCATATTAGAGGGAGGTGAGGAAAAAGGAAAGCAAAATTACCTGTTGAAAAAACCCATAGTCCCTATTTAGCCCTAAATTGATGGTGTCAAATCTGCATATGAATTCCAATTCTGCAGTGTAAATTCCCCTCTGCCTTATACACTGGACAAACAGGACAGTCTCAGCACAAAAGAATAAATGGACACAGACCTGACATCAGAAATAACATTCAAAAACCAATAGAGGAACACTTCAGTCTTCCTGATCACTCCATTAATGATCTGTTACTAGCCGTACTTAGGCAAATGGATAACAAACCAAAGCTCCAAAGAGAAACTGCAGAATTGGAATTCAGATGCAGATTTGACACCATCATCTTAGGGTTAAATAGGGACTAGTTATTATTCCCATTATAACAGGTAGTTTTGCTTTCCTTTTCCCTCACCTCCTTATATTATGCTGTTCTCCACTGCCTGAATCTAAATAACCACACTGATTTGCTGTAACAGTCTGATCTCGCCCTATGACTTACACTTCTCTGCATTTATTTTCCTCCCATTCATCTGTACTTTTCCATCTTCAAGCATCTGACGAAGTGAGATTTTCTCCCACAAAAGCTCACATGATAAATAAATTTGATAGTCTTTAAAAGTACCGCTAGATTCCTTGTTTGTTTGGGCGAACTAGGCTAACACAGTTACCCCTTTGGAACTTGAATTTCACCCAGCTACTTGTGTTCTGTGCTTGGCTAAGCATACCTTCTAAAATGGCATTCAGTCTTGATATGAATATTAGAAGAGATGGAGAACTCGCCACTTCCCTTGGGAGTTTGTTCTGGCAATTAATCATTTTCTCTGTTAGATATTTGTGTCTTATTTCTAATTTAATTTGTCTGTCTAACTTCCAGCCATTAGTCATTTTATGACTCTCTCTGCTTGACCGAAGAGTCCTTCAGTCCCAGTGAATGCACTTCCAAGCTATAATCAAGTCACCTCTTTAATTTCTTTTTGGTAAGATAAACAGATTGAGCTGTTTAAATCTCTCACTGTGTCTTCTCCAGCCTAAAAAATCATCTTTGTGGCTCTTTTTCTGTACCCTTTTCATTTTTTGAGCATCCTTTAAAAAATATGGATTCCTGAACTATATGAAATATTCCAGTTTCCGTCTCGCCAGCGGTGTATTTTGCGACTATGTCCTCTCCTCATTCCTACTCGCTGTTCCCATTTATACACCCAAGAATGGCATTAGCTCTGGGAGCATGTGTTTAGTTGGTTTCCCATGGTGAGCCCTATTGAACACCCTCAGCCTCCACTGAAGTCAACGGGAGCTGAAGGCATTCCCAAGTGCTGTGTAAAGTTAAACCATACAACATCTTTTCTGATCAACACTTGGCCTCATACACAATAGGTCAACAGCAGTGATGGTTTTCTGTCCATCCCAATCTGCTGTTCATCATGTACCTCGCTCACTTCCATCACACTGGAAACAAAGCCACTGGTGCTGGACACGAAAATTCCTTTCATTTACAAAATAAACACACCAAGGCCTCTTACTATAGTGAGTGAGTCTCACTGCCATGCAGGGGAGCTATGGAGAGTCTTACACAGTACTTCTTCCATACGACAATGGATGGTCTCCCTGCACTAGAAAGTAACCCACCCACTGTGCGCAGCCCAAACATGTGGTTGGGATGGGGGGGGATATAGGGGGGTTTATGGTGATGGCAGGGACAAAATTTCTGCCAGCTTATTGAAGTTATAAATCAAACCATGTGTGACAGCAGCATGCTGTCTATCAAGAAACTTTCATTACTTTCAAGCCAATCCGTATCATTGACTTTCTTTGCAGATTTCTGCTGACTCCTTGGCCTCTAACTTGCTTCCTCTGGATATCTTCTAGCTGTCATTGAGACCATGAAAAGTTTTAGAAATGCATCTGCTCAGTTTGTAATTGCTGAGTTGGGGAAGTGAGAATTAGTTAGGGTTTGTGGCTTTTTTTAAAAGTAACAAACTGAACACAACAACGGAGGAAGCATGAAGGTGTTGAACTTCCCACCTGCACCACCTCTGCAGGGGGGCTGCAATCACAGGAATAATAACCACGGATTTTAAAGGAATCTTGCAACTGGAGAGCAGAAAACTAGCAGAGAAAATAGGATTCTGTCTGATAGTTCTAACTGGTCACTTTAAGTTCAGAGGACATGCACACATCACGTTTCCAGGAGAGAGGAGATCAACATAAAAACAGATCTGAACAGCAAACATTCATACCTAGATCTGGATTTTGAGGCTCACGTCCAGAACCAGTTTTTGTTCAATTATTTGTGGAGGATTAAATGGCTTTTACAGGCCAAACCCAATGTACAGTATGCAAGCAATGTCAGCTGCAAAATGGGAGCTAGAATGCTATTACTGTAAGAACAAGAGGAATGCTTAGATTGCAGGAGGGAATAACAACGTGAGTAGCATTTACCATTAGGGATAGTTGAATCTCTCTGGTTAAAATAAGAACGACTTGTCACATTCTGGGATGCAATTCAGACCACTGAGAGAGCACGTATCACCGTTTATATCTAACCTTCAGTGCCCCAACATGTTTCTGTTACTTGTGGCTCCCAGCCTGGGGGACACACACACAGCCAGACACTAGCATGCACTTTGTGTTCTGTTTGCTATACAGCTCTGATTCAACCACTGTGAATCCAACAGCTTGCCAGCGGTTATCACAGACACATTTCAGTTGTTACCAGACTTGGTTAATATCAGCAAACGACCCCCATCTGTCCCCAGTACCAAACTTCCCAGACCTGCATGCTCTGACATTTCCAGCCCTCTCCTGCAAAAGTCAGAGGAACAATGAGATCATTTACTTTTAAGGAGACAAAACCTGCCACTTTGTCACATTAATTGGACTTGACATTCACTTTAGTACAAACACACCACTATTGGCTGAGATTAATAGTAAAACAAGTTGGTTAACAAAAGATGACAGGACTTTAAGTGAGTTCAAGTGTGAGAGATAAAGTTAGACAAGGCTACAACCCAATAAAAGTGAAAATGTGTATCTAAAAATCTAAAACTTAATCTAGCAAGCTTTGGTTCAAGGGTTGTTCTAGATGGCCTTTCTCACCCACAATCTTACACCCAGATGGTGACTGACTCTCTCCGGGGTCAAAATCTCTTTGAGATGGCCAGCAGTGCGGTGGCTTTTGTCCTCTAAGGTGAAAGAGCTAACCTGGGGTTCTCTGTACCTTTCTTTTATAGTCCATCGAATCTTTGAAGGGGATTCTTCTGAAAGACACCCCTCAAAGTAAAGTTTATTTAAGATGTGAGGAAGGCAACAGAGTCTGGTGGTGAAAGAAGGCTCATGCTCCTTCTTCCCCGCTCCGTATTTGCTGAAATGCACATTCTGTTTCCTGCCATTTCCTCCTACGGCCTTGAGGATCCTGTTTACTCCTTATATATAAATTGAGGTAAACACACATTCCTTTGTCTAGGATAGACCTGTTTAACAACCTTTTGCATAGATAGGGCTCTCTGGAGGAGATAATAGGAGATGCTCTTACACTACAGGCATGTTATGAGAATAATTGCATTAAAGACTGTGAACTTCTCAGATACTATGATAATGGGAGCCATACAGGTATCCTACGTAGATCAAAATGAAGAACAATACTAAAATTGCCATTTATTCCCTAGAGTTTAGCATCTCAGGAGTTTATGACTCAACTCTAGATAAACTCAGTGTGTCAAAAAGACTGTTCCTGAATTTCACTCTGCCCTTTCCAGCTCCCGCCTACTCTCGTAGAGAAGGGAGTAAAGAATGTGAACTTCAGTGCCAACACTTTCCAGCTGGTTCTCTTCTACTTATTAATTACCATGCTGTCTGAAGAACCCTGGTGTGTCTGTCTTGCGTCTGAGATGCAGCCAGCTCTCTGTTGCAAAACTCCATGTTGCTATTAATGAATTCAGCAGCTTATTCCAGATGACCAGAAACTCTGCTCTCTGTGTTTGGTGCTGAGGATATATATATATATATATATATATATATATATATATATATA
>ML685770.1:11246081-11280963 GCA_007922175.1 Pelusios castaneus
TATATATATATATATATATATATATATATATATATATATATATTCAGAAAAGATAAGGCCACAAAGCAAGGAAAGGCACTTTAACACTTTCAGATGAAGAGCCTGAAATTATTTCACCGACATCTTTTAACTGTAAGGACTATCAGAGAAGCAGCTCGCTTCCTAACTCAGAGGGCTGAAAAGGATATTTCCAGGCCAAAATCTGCTCGCATTTATGGCTGAGCAGCACCACTGAGTCTCATCAGAGTTGCACATTCATAATCTTGGATTTGGCCCTTGAGTGAGTTACCGGATGGAGGAAGGTGTGCTTTCTCTTACACACCCTCTTAGTTGCTTTTCATGCTCTTCCTTCATCCACATCAGTATATAACTTACACTTGTTTTGCATATCCACACAAGACCCCTGACACTTATTTCCTGACCTATTTGCACCAGACATGTCATTTACATTACTGTTTATATTGAATTTGGCTCACATACACTCACTGGAGTTGCACCCACTTATTCCAGGCTCCATTTGGTTGAATATGATCCCAGGTGTTGGATGATATCAAAGGCCGGTATGTCTCAGACAGCCGCCATTCTACTGGTGGTGTCAAAAACCCTGGTGCAGCATCCACCATCTTGGAATAACCTTCCCATTACTGTCTGTTTTGATTCCGTCCAGCCAATTATCTGTCCTTCCTTGCCAAGCCCTCGGACATTTCCTGTTCTTTCCCCACAATTATTTAGTGTTCACCCTGTAACACACTTTGGGATGTAGTTTGCAGCTGTCCCAAATAGAGTTACATCACCCTACAGCATGCACAACTGGAGAGGGAGCCATTATTCAAATGCTTCATTCAAGACACTGGCTGGTTTATTCTCCCCTGGGCACCCACACAACTCCCATACGTTCTGGAGAAACGTCGAAGTGAAGTTGAAGCTGAAGGTTTTATGGGAAATTATCATGCCACAGCTCAAAGCAGGAGCTTACTGGAGCTTTACCGTGGTAAAAGCCCCATTGACTTTATTAGGATTAGGATTTGGCTCAAAGGTTCTCTCTCTGTAACACCAACTGAATTATTTATATTATCATTTTTGCTAGCGGGTGGCAGTGATCAGGGATTTACATCCTCCAGAACATATCTGACACCATCTCATGTTTTCAATGTGTTACTAGTCCAATAGTTTCCCCTACCAGCAGGACCAGACACATAGACTCCTCGCAGAATCTCATCCCTTTTTCTTTGGAGCACCATGTGCATTCCTTACCAGAGCATCATTTATCAGCAACGAACAAGTACAGCCACTGGTGTGGGACCTGAATGAGCAATGCTCCGAGTCTTGCCCTCAGGGGAAGGTGGGAATGATATGATCTCTGGGGTGAGGAGGAGAGTATGAAGGGAGGATGGAGCAAGGTAAACAGCAGGGCATCTGTGAGCAAGAGGAAACCTTGTAGAGGAGAAAAGAATAGAATGGTCTCAGTTAAAAGAGGTAAGGGAACAGAGCAAAGGGAGAAGGAAAAATGGGACCAAGAATGAGGGGAAAGTGATGAGTAGGGAAAAGACTGGCAGGAATGCGAAGGCTGGTGGCCACCAAGTGTGTCATGACCTGTGAAAGGTTGAGAATCACTGAAGTAGACCACAGTGAGGTTTCAGGTCCCTTCCCCAAACCCAAAGTCAGCTCTAACGCTGTCTTGAAAGCAGTCTTGTTGACTGTATCACCCATCTCAGGCTGAACAGCTGCCAAGTAAATCTCTTCTGCACACATTTTCCAGATCGTTTTGATGCCTGCATCTTTATAAAAAACAGAGACCACTACAAACATGGCCATCAAACCTAGAAGTGGCAAGGAATATGGTAACTCCCTTGCCAGAAAGACCAATGACCCATCCAGTGGCCTACCCTCTATGGAAAGCCTCTGAGGAAGCCATTAAAAATGGCCATAATTCTCCCAGGAAACCTTCGCAACAAGATGGAGTAGAAAATGTATTTCAGCTCCCAGATTTTGATCAGCATGTGCTCTAAGGCATAAGAATTGACTGCCCGTACCACTTGTAGTATAAATGCAAATATTGTTTATAGTCACCAAAGCCACTCCCTAAATCTTTGCTGAATCTCACTCATATACTTCCCTCACCAATACCCAGCAATGGGGAGCTCAACAGGTAAAGCATAAAGTAGTATCTCCACAAATACATTTTGAACAGAGGGAAAAAACCTTGTCTTGACAAAGGGGAGTGTTTTAAACTTTTAAAGAAAATAATAGAGCCAGTGGGAGTTCAGTTTTGTTATCACCGCCAGCGTCCCAAAACGGCACGGTTCAAGGGTACTGGCTGACTCACCTGTCAGAACTGTCCTCTTAATCTAGGCTTGTAGGGGCATGTAATGGAATTGCATCCAAATCAACTGTCCAACCCTTAGTAATTAAAGATACTTAAAGGGACTTATTAATGCATTGTCTTGCTGGATGAAGGGGAACTGCTGGGTAAGTCAGACAGGTAGCCTTCACCTTCTTTTTGGATGACAGAGTGGATGGCTTTGCTTTATCCTCTTTCCACTAAATACCTCATTAACAGAAGTCAGAAAAGTAAAAGAGGGCTTTTATGGCCTAGTGGTTAGAGCAGGCAGCTGGTTTCTAGCCCCAGCTCTGCCACACATTTGCTATGCCTTGGCCAAGAGCTCCTCAGTTTTTCCATTTGTGAATCAGAGATACGCATAGTGGGCCAGAGAAGTGCCCATTACTGAAACCTAATCTCTCTGGATCAGGGAGCAACTCTTCTTCAAATTCCCACCATTCCATGACTGATGAAGAACCCCAGAATCCAATGGGGTATCTCTGAAAGAGATCTCATGGCTGTGCTATCTCAGCCTGCGAGCTGGTCATGTCTATCCAAGATATTTCCAATATACCTTTCACTGTAGTATCTAGGCCACAGTGAAATCTCACAGGCTAAGCAGGGTCAAGTTTACTCAGTCCTTAGATATGTAGAAATAAAAAAGGATGCTGCAGAATGTGGTGGTGATGATTCATTTAAGGTTTTCTTACCCTCAAGACAGTAATGAACCAATGCTCTGAGCACGGAGCCAGGGGTCTCTGGACTTCTGAACGGGCAACACATACAACTAAGCCTTTGACCATTTGTGCTCATTACAATTCAATGGCCCTTCTCACCAACCTAAATCATCCTATCATAGTTTCAGTGAGAAATTTTTCTCTATTCTTGCCTGACACTGCCAAGTCATGTTGCTGTGTGCTCTTACATTTCTATGATAAGTGATGTAGGTTATTACCCCACATAAATAGGATTAATTTCTGCTCCTGCCATTCCATTGAGTTCAGCAGGACAGCATGAGGTGTTAGAAGTTCATAGTTTGGGAAGCACTTTGGGATACTTCTGGATGAACAGTGCGGTGTGACACAAATTAAACACGACTAGCAACAGCTGCTACTCAAGAGAAGACAAATGATTCCTTCTAACTACTGCTTACAGACCATTCTCTAACAGAAGTGTGAACTAGGAGATACTCAAAAACTGTGTGACCAAAACATCACCAAAAGGAAAATGCAGGAAAGGAGGCCAAACGTATTGGCACATGAGCTGTACACAGCCATTACAGACTGAAGCTCCAGGATGCAGCCAGCCCAGAGCTGCTACTTTCTCCAGAATACAGGGGCTGCCCAGTGCCATAAAGATTTATAACTTTGGCACTTGCTGGGCCAATCTTCTGCCCTCACCCTTATTAACTCCTCTCTCAGGGAGCAGGTGATGGAATAGACTGTGCTGCTGGCTGCAGAGTGGTCCCAATATGAGGAAATTTCTACTGTGGGCAGTACCCATTGCTGTGAAAAAGAAAAGGATCCCATTTAGGTCACTAGGGTCCACTTTGACACCTAGATCCCATGATGGGCACATCAGAAGTGAAAGATTAGACACTAGAGCAGCCCTGACCAAATCCAAAACCGGTCACAAATCCTCTCATTGTCTGATCACAAAATCAAACTGGAAATAATGGACCAATCGAGTGGCCTGGTCATGATGAAATGGATTAATGGCGCAGACTTTTCTCATGACTAGAGTGCTCCTAATGCATGTAACCACTGCATGGAAGTAATACAGCTATTTGCCAATGGAAAAAAAAATCTCTGTGAAATGAATAGCTCTCATTTTTCCTAGCACTTCTGACAGCATCCCATTATGTCAGATTGCATCGAGTTAGGTCATACAATCCATCATAACTTGACTTAATGAAGCAATTAAAAACAAATGCATTTCATGGGTAAATTGCTGGATATATCCTTTTCTTGGTTCCACTTGGCTTCACATTCTTTTAGGGGTGAAGAGTTTAAAAGACTAAAAGGAGCTGTTTATTTAATTTCCCTTGGAATACTGAAAATGCAGGAGGGCAAAGATTAAAGTACCGTTCCCTTACAAACAACAGGAAAGCATCTATATACTTCAGCAGCAATGCTCTGAGTCTGATGGAAGAGCTTCTTCCGCGCAGAATGAAAACACCCAGAGCAAAACAAGAAGCTTTTTCACCCATGGAATCCTTTTCTTTTTGATATGTAAAATTGAATGCATGACAACAACAAAATGCTGCAGAAAGGCCGAAAAAACTACTTCAGCGCCTGGCATAAACAAGAAACACGTGCCTCCTTTTCAAATAAAAAAGATCCCTACAGCTCAAACCCACACAGCTTCTGAAGATACAGGGGTTTGTTTCTTTAGCAAGTGTGGCACAAGAGGCTTGTTTTCCACTAGCTCTTGAGGGATCCCATTCTGCGTCTTATAACACTAGGAAGCAAAAGGAAGGCTTCAGGCCAAAAGCTGATTGCCTGCTGGAGTCCCGAAGAACGTCCTCCTCGTACAAAAGGCTAGGTGGAAGCATTTCACTTTTCTTTAAAGCATTCTAGTTATTGGTCCCTGCTGACCAGATAACAGACTAGAAGGGCCAATGTTCTGAAACAGTACGACAAATTGTATGTTCCTATGTTTTATACCCACTGGATATAGGCAGGTTGGCTGTTCACGTCTTGACAAACAAGCTACAATCAACAAGCAGACCAGCCTCCTTCAGTAGCATTTGTTCCATTAGGGCTTCCCCACCTTCCTCTATCCTCATGGCTGTCTAAGCGAAGCACAAGTGGAGATGCTCAGCTAGAAGTTTTCAGCACAATTATATATGGGAAGATTTGACACTGAGGAAAGTGCAGGCTTCCAGCTTGATTCATTACTATCACTGGAATATTGAAGCAGAAGCAGGAACCAGGAGCACACACACCCTTCTTACAGCTTCATTAGCAATTTCTGAATCACTGTACAATCAGCCAGGCTAACTCTCGCGCTCATTGGCCTTTTCCTTCTTCTAAGTCCCTTAAATGAAGGAACAGCAATGCACGGCTTCTGCTAGTGAAATGGAAGATCAGGATTTGCCTGAGATATTCCCAATTCCTTCCTTGCTCCTGTGTTATTGGTGCAGCTCTTATATCATGAGTATCTCAAAAGAAACAAACCTATACTTCTTGTTACCTAGGCCCAGCTGCTGCAGCAAAACCCTGAACCGCATGTAACTATTGGACAAGGAGAGCAGTCTCCAAAGTGGCTGTGAAAGTTTGTGCTCTGTTTCTCTCTCACAGGCGCGCAGAAGGCTGTCCTAGGCTAGAAAAACTACCCACTGCTTATTATGGGTATTAGTAGTAGATGTAGCTGAACCATAGAATTACCTGCAGGTGTTGACCCAGGGCAAGCCATGCTCTGCCTTTATTCAACTGCACTTAACTCCTGACATTTGTATCAGCAATGAGTCATTTTTTCCCCTTGTGTTGGCTAGGCCATGTGTTGAATACTAGTTAGTCACCTGTGTTCTCTGCAGATGGCTACAATGGTTATAGCTGGTAATCGAAAGTACTGCATTTCTCCGGTTCTTGAGATGGATGGCTCAAACTGGTGGGAGGGGACTGTGAAAGGCAGTGGATCTGCGGGCACAGCGTTCTCTCAGTATGTCAATTATGGGGCCTCAGTGGAAAGGGAGTATTCAAAAGTTTGGTCATAGTTAGTCAAATATAAATATTTTTGCCAAACAAAAAATATGAATGAATTTGTTCATAATGGTCAAGGAGCTGATTAGCAGTGAAATGGAAGCCTTTCCTCGTCCCTTATGGCTTGTCAGTGACCTCTGTCCCCGGATCATGATCCCTCGTCAGTTTATATCCCAGAGAGAACCCAGAGAATTGCAATTCTGATGGCAGCCTTAAGTATGTGGATTAGGCTTGGGAAGGGACAAGAGGGCATGTCTGTGCTATTGGACTAATTTTTCTCTGTGTCTTCACAACAGGGACAAGTCAAAGTATTACCCATTAAGCTACTCAGTTCATTTTTTCCAAGAGGAATGGAAGATGGAGCTTCCAATGAGCATGGACCCATTTAATACTCCAATCCAATGTCCCCACAGATACTAAACTGGGTGACCCAAAGATATTACTTATTCAACAGAGAAATTATAGTTTTACAAATAAGAGAAGCATCAATGAATAGTTAATGTTTTCTGTAATCTCTTTTCCTGGCTTGCAATATTGAAGGAAGAAGTCTTCCCAGGGAGCACTTATTTTATGCAAAGAGGAAACACCAATTCAAGTGTTCAGACTGAGTTTTTCTGAAACCCTTTTGGGTCAAGATTTATCTAGTTGGAACCCACAAGCTGGCAGCATGGAGGAAGAAGAGCTGACAGATAAAAGACCTGGCACGGTGAATGTGGCTAGCCCCAGAAGAAGGTGCTATCCAGTCCTTCTCAGGTCACTCATAGACTCATAGACTTTAAGGTCATAAGGGACCAGTACGATCATCTAGTCTGACCTCCTGCAAAATGCAGGCCTCAAGACCTCACCCACCCACTCCTGCCGTAGGCCACCAACCTATGACTGAGTTATTTACCTCCTTACATAATGATTTAAGGACTTTAAGATACAGAGAATTCACCGGTAGGTGAGCCATGCCCTGTGCTACAGAGGAAGGCGAAAACCCCCCAGAGCCCAGGCCAATCAGCCCAGGGGGAAAATTCCTTCCCGACCCCAAATATGGCGATCAGTTAAACCCTGAGCACGTGGGCAAGTCTCAACAGCCAGTTATCCAAAAAACAATTCTCTGTAATAACTCAGAACCCACCCCACGTACTCTCCCCTCTTAGGCCACTTGTAAATCCACAATACGTAGCCAAATATCAGTCAATTTCCAAAATAGGCTAATCATACCATCCCCTCCATAAATTTATCAAGCTCAGATTTGAAAGCAGTTATGGTTTTTGCCCCCATAACTCCCCTTGGAAGGTTATTCCAGAATTTTACACCTCTAATGGTTAGAAACCTGCGTCTAATTTCAAGCCTAAATTTCTTGATGGACAGTTTATAACCATTTGTTCTGGTGTCCACATTGGTGCTGTACTCAAATAATTCCTCTCCCTCCCTGATATTAATCCCTTTGATGTATTTATAGAGAGCAATCATATCCCCCCTCAGCCTTCTTTTGGTTAAGCTAAACAAGCCAAGCTTCTTGAGTCTCCACTCATAAGGCAGGTTTTCCACTCCACAGACCATCCTTGTAGCCCTTCTCTGCACCTGTTCCAATTTGAATTCATCCTTTTTAAACATGGGGGACCAGAACTGCAGACAATATTCCAGATGGGGTCTCACCAGTGCCTTGTACAGTGGCACTAACACCTCCCTGTCTCTACTTGAAATACCTCTCCTGATACATCCTAGAACCGCATTAGCTTTTTTCACAACCACATCACATTGGCGGCTCATAGTCATTCTATGGTCAACCAGTACTCCCAGATCCTTCTCCTCCTCAGTCCGTTCCAACTGATGCGTCCCCAACTTATAGAAAAATGCTTGTTGTTTGTCCCTAAATGCATGACCTTGCACTTCCCATTATTAAATTCCATCCTGTTCCTGATACTCAAGGTACTCACAAGGTACAATGAAAGAAATAGGAGGGGGATCATCAGAGTTCCAGCAGGGCCTTCAGAGAGTCACCAAGAGGAACTGGGCCATGATTTCAAAATGCACTTCTTTTTTGCTCCACGACAGAGTGACTTATTGACTGTTTGGTACTCCCCACTGTCATCCCCCACCTGGGCAATTTTCACAAATCCTTAGAAAAGTTGTAATTGGAATGTAAGCACGAGAGAAAAGATTTACTGAGCTATGTAGGGCAATTACAGAGAAACCATTTACCGCTTCCTGGAGCAGCAAAAGTGATTGCAAACAGTCAAAAGGAAACAGGCTGAGTCTCACCCTTGAGATAGTTTCAGGACTGCAGTATTGTTATTCAAAACTGCTGTATGTGGACAAGTGTCCCCGGAAGAAAAGATTATAATCTCAGTCGGTTTCTACCTGAATAAATAAAGATAATGAAGGGGACCAGCTAGGAGTAAGAAAATCCTGCACAGGGACAATATCAACTTACTCCTCCACTCATTTCAAGCCTAGTCTGTTACTTTAGATTACCACTGCCTCAGAATCAATTCCCAAGGGCATTTTATGTGAAAAAATAGAGGAAGAAGAAGAAAAAAAAGCAAACCAAAACAACATGTATTCTCTCAGTGATGAGGCTCTCAAAGAGTGTCATGGAAAGTAATCAGCGTTATCAGAAAAAAATGTTACAGTTCTTATGGCAATTTTGTATGGTAGGAGAATAACAAAGATTCAGTCTTTCCAGAAGAAGAAAAGTCAAGCCCCCCTATTCTCTCCCTGCAATTTCTGGTTGCTGCACTTACGCCAATAATTTAGGGTCTGATCCTGTGAGGTGTTGAGCGGTTCCTTTGAAATGCTGAGGGACTCCCTGCCAATGACTGTATTAGGGTAAGAGGGTGCATAATTTATAAAGGGTGCAAAATTTATAAAAAGGAAAATGCACAGTGTGAATTTGAACGGAGCAACTAGAGAATTCATTTGCTTAACTCAATGGAAAAAACTACAATGGGGGGGAGGGTACATCTCCACAGCAACCCCTCCCCCAGCAGCAGCAAGTCTCAGAGAGGCTGGCTCTACAGGTTCAGGCTCATGCTGTGGGACTAAAACAGCTGTAGCCATTCAGATTTGGGCTACAGGGTGGATCTCGGGCTCTGAAGCCTGGGGACAGGGGTGAATTTTAGAGCCCAAACTCCAGCCGAACCCAAACATCTACATGGCTAATTTTAGTATTGTAGTGTGAGCTCCATGAGCCTGGGTTTGTAGATCCAGCTTCTGAGATCTTCCTGTTGGGGTGTTTTTTTGCCATGTAGACAGAGCTATTTTACTACATGGGCAGGTCATTGTGGCATGACATGCTCCTCCCACATAGGGAAATTTGATATGTGAATAGGCCTACTGACCGGAGGGAACAGGAGAAATTACAGTTCTGTGCCCTGGCCAGCTATAGTGAAACTGTACAAGAAATATCATGACTCAAAACACTGCTGTTGCTAGTGTTATTTCTCTAAGAGTGGACAGAGAGACCAGAATATTACATACCAAAAACCTCATTAAAAGAGCATTAAGGATGGAAAGCTAAGCAGTCAAATGTCAGGAAAAGCAGAATGACCCTTGCCTGTGTAACCTTCATTCGACCTTCCTATGCGCGTGCATTGTGATCGTCTTTCGTTACATGCGCTACAGTCATTACAGGTGATACAGTCTTTCATGACATGATCATGTCCACATTTTTGCATGGGACCCCCTGCCTCATTCAGTGCGCAAGATAGCTGATGCTCGCTATTTTGTTTTAGCCGTATTCTTCAGTGCTGGCTGTGCGCCTTATTTACTGCGTGCTATTCAAAGTCTGCTCTGACGACAGAATTATTGATTTCCTCATGAGCTTCTCTGTGAGGCTCACACCTATAGCACCTGAGTGCTTCATGAACACTAATGAATGTACCTCCACAATAGCCTTCTCAGGAGAGGGGTGTTATTATTATTAGTCCCATTGTACGGATGGGGAACAGAGGCACAGCGACATTAATGTCAAAAGTGCACACTAATATGTGTGTCCGATTCAGGCCTGATTTTTCAGGGACTGTAGCATTTTTTAGCTCTTTATGTGTTCAAAGCACAGCTGACACCGACTTCAGGAGTTGCTGTGCGTGCTTCTGCATTACTGCAAATGAGAAGCCAAGTCTCGCATTGGGAAACCTGCATATGAGGAACACGTAATTAGTGGCCATCCACCTGTGAAAAGTTCCTAGGAACTCTGTGGCGCAGACAGGGACAGACTCAATTTTCCAAAGCAGCATTCAACTGCCTTAACTATGAGACCATTTTTCTCTTCCTGCAATCCCAAGCCCTACTCACCACATTCCTTCCACTTTTTGAAATAACTGAGGCATAGCTCCTACAGAGAGCCACATTCACTATACAGGCTTGATTTATTCCCTGAGGATCAGCCTTCCACTCTATGCACTAAAGAAAACAGATGACCTGTGGAAAAACAGTATGTGATCATGTAAATAAAGACTGTATCATAATGCACACACAAAGGGGACAAATAAAGGTTACACAAGCAACCTTAATTCTACATGTCTGAACTTCTGAATACTTGGCAAACTTAACATTCTTTTAATGGCATTTTTGTGTGCAACTCACTGAATTTTTTAAAAATGCAGATGGAAAAAAACAGAGATTCTACCAGGTGGAACCACACTGACTTCCACACGGTTCATCAGCAGGGTTGGACTCCTGAGATGCACAACACATACATCAATCCCTGGAGCTAACAGAGTAACTGACCGCTCTAGTTGGTTGTTGTCCTTTATATGGACTAGCCACTGGAAGGTGAGGCACACAGTTTGCCAGTGGGTTTCACAGCTGTTTGCTGATATCAGAGGAATGCTGACACTCATGCATCCTCACTCATGAATTCTATTCCAGGTTCTGAGGAAGTAAACTCTAGTAGATAAAGACTCTTATGCCCCATCTCTCCTCATCTGTCCCAGTTCCAGTCATCTTCTGCCAACTCTCAGCTCTTTATCCCAGTCTCCTTTCTCACCACTCCCTCCAATCCTGGCTCCTCACGCCACTGCAGGTTTTCCCTTTTCCACTTCACTGCTTGGGCATCAGCAGTGGCGGCTTCAGAGCACAAGAGAGAGAGTTTCTGTGATCTTAATTCCTGTATCTGGTGCTCAGAAACCCGTGGCTTCCCGAAGGAGCAACGGAAGGCAAACTCCTGTTTCTCCCCTGCAGTCCTAGGAGAAGCATGCTCAATCACTCTCTGGGAATGTCACACGTCTAGTCTGTTCAGCACATAGGTACAATGTGGGAATGGAACAGGCCCAATAGACTGAATATTCAGAAAATATAGAGGCCAAACTCTAACACGTCTCTACTGAGCATGGGCAAACTGAGCATGTTTATTAATCTGATTAAATATAGGCCAACAGGTTCCCCTGGCTCTCCTACCCAGGAGGATCCAAATGTTAATTTAGTCATTTCATTAATTCAGACTTTACACATCAAAGGGAATGTTCTGGGTTTATTTCTAGATGAGACGGAAGATGCTCTAAATATTAAGGTCCAATGGGAAACAATATCTGAGTCACAGAGTAGATTTGAGCATCCAAATGTAGGTAACAATATTTGAAAGTTATGTGGGATAACCATGTAAGAAGGTCAGCAAGTTAGTGTTCTTAGGAGAGGGGAAACAGCTCATTTCCAGGAGGCCAAATACAAGTTAATTTTGTCCTGTACCACATTCTATAGTTCATTCTATTCTTGCTGTCATTCCAGAGAATGCAATGCAATACAGGGCTGATGTTATCCTGCCGTATACACACAGTGAAGGGGAAGTGAACTGACAAGCTTTGTAAATGTCTGCGGTGCTGCATGGCTCTCCATGCCGCTTGAAATCCCGCATGAATGAACGAACAAACATATCCCTTCCTCTCTGCAGAGTGGTACCATTTTGCTTATTTAAAGGAGCACTCTGTGAATTAATGCACCTTTGGAGGCTGAGGCAGGACACCTTGCAAATGAAGATTTGGGAAAAGATCTGGGGAAAACAAACAAAACCCCCAATGACTCTGGAGTCCAAGAGAAGCATTTGTCAAAATACAGAGCAAGAATATGAAAGCAAGGAACTCATTTATCACCCCTGTACATTCAACATGTAGTTTGCAATTAGAAATAATTGGATAGGATGAGAAATATTATGAAAAGAGAGACAAAGGAGAGGCAGCTTCTTAGAAGACGAGAATGAACCATCTACCCTATCATATCCCTCAATAAGTTGCTCTTGTTTCAAAGCTCTACCAAAAGCAGACGCTTTTTGTGGGAATTTTCATCAAAATCTAATTTTCTATAAAAAAAAACAGTTTAAATGAAAAAATTTCAACCAGCTCCACTGTGGACAGTTATTCCTTCCATACACAATATGCACTACCATGGCCAGCAGGATGTTTTATTGCCACAGGCACTCCCCAAAGCATGTGCTCTCAGAAACAATTGACATCACATCAGGATGCTGCTCAAATTTGCTTTTTGGACCACCCCTTCTCAAAAACACTCTGAAGTCCCATGGGAGGGATCTTGTTCCCCTCAGTGCCATTCTACTCTCAAATTCCAACACCCTGTTTATTCCACAGAATAGTGTCAACACCAAAAGATTGAAACACTTCATTGTTTTCCTGATGTAGTTGATTTGCTAGTGAAGATAGAATCTAGCCAGCCAGTAGCTCTAGGATTTTCAGTTTTCATGGAAAAACATGAGACTTTCAACCACGTGTCCCTGGGACCTAGAAACCGATTCAAGGAAGGAGACAGCAGGGACCAGTTCTCCAATTTCTTGCCAGGAAGTGACGGTCCCACTGCCGCCCTAGGTCATTGTTACACTACTGAGATGAAGTGTGATATTTTCCCCCCTCCAGCACTTTAATTCCAGGTGCAGAAATGACTCAGTGGATCCTGCATCAGGCAACCTCTCAAGGTTCTAGACTTCAAGCAATGTCGGGTTTAAGCGGGGAAGAGGGAGGGGAGGGGATGAAAGTGTTGTACAATGTGATTTGAAAATTAACTTCAAGGTGGCAACAGACAAGCAGTGTAATCCTGACTCAGCTGATGATGAACAATAAGACAAAAAATGGAGTCAACTCAAGGAGCTGAATTGCATCCTTCAGCTTGGTTAGCAATGTATTAAGGAAGTGCTCACAGAATCACCGCTCACCAGAGGATACATACACAGAAGACGACCAGAGGCAGACCGTCTCAGACTCTGGCTAAGTGCTTCATGCTCCCCAGCCTGCTCTATAGCAGGGGGTCCCAAACTGTGATACCGGGGGTATGCAACACATTGCTAGTGGAGAAATTGTGCAGTGGTGGATTTTATTTATTCATTGTTTTCTTGTTTGCATTTTCATAATAGGATACTCAGATGGAGCTTTAAACTCTGTGGAAATTTGTTATATAAAGTACAGTAGTTAATGTACTTCCATACGTACCAATGAGAACACAGAGCTGCTGAAGTACAAAGCCCTCGCCACCAATCATCCTACAGCACAGGTTCAGCTGTCCAGCAAGTGGCCTGCCTAATGGAGCTCACAATCAGAATTCTCTTTTTGGTTGTATAGTTGCACTGTAAGTGTATCTGTGTATAACAGTGAAATATGGACAGCTGGCTAAAGAGAGGTAGTGTTAAGAAGAAGACCCAAAGTATCAACGATGAGAAGGATAGGATACTTGGGTTGCTGGTAGATCTGGAAGGGTGTATGCAATAAGAAAAATTGGGGAACTTCTGCTCTATCGAGCTAAAAATAGCAGTGTAGGCTTTCCAGGAGAGAGCCACTCCATATGTATAAAACACCTCCCTCGCTCCCGCCCACGCACTCATATTCCTCACATTTGAACGCACCCAGTGCAGACCCACAATAAGCACTCCCAAAAACACACCAAAAAGAAAGAATGAAAAACCAACATCGACAACAATTCCCACTCTTCCTCGAAAGAAAGATTCCTCGGCAAATACAATAGATCAGCTCTGCCATGTGGCCAAGAAATCAGCAAACTCCAACTCAGTGCAAAGCTGGGGAATTTCAGCATAAGCACTCCTTATCTCAATAACAGGTAGATTGAGAGAGGAAGTCCAAAACCCAGGACCGAACCCCCAATAGATCAAGAGCACTGCTGGAACGTATTCCCCATGAGAAGTACCACTAAGTAAGGGAGCAATTGCATTCTCCACTAAGGCTTTTGAGGTGTCTTCTTGCATTGCAGAAATCCACAGTGCACTCTTTCTTCTCGCACATACTAGGTATGGCTACCCTCAGGGTGAGGGGAAAGGTCTGCAGAAGCAAGTTTCAGAGGTTGGCTCAACTGAGTTCGGTTTGTGCTACAGGGCTAAAAATAGTCCTGTCAACATTTTGGCTCGGGCTCCTCTGAGATACACCCCCTTGGCTGGGCTTCAGAGCCTGAGAGGGAACATCGATACTGCATTTTTTTTTTTAAAGCCCTGTAGGGCAAGTCTGAGTCAGATTAGCTGGCCTCTGAGATTCCTTACTGCTTGTTGTTTTTGTTTTTGGGGGAGTGTTGTGGGTTTTTGCTTTTTTTTAAAAGCATGGATGTAGCCACACACACACTCCCAAACACGGACATGACTCTCACATTTCATTCTCTCCTGTGCGCCCCAGCTTGGAAAAAAAAGATAATTTGCTACCACAGGTTGCTAGCCAGCAATATGCAATTCAAAGGGCTCCAGACAAATATTAAGAAGGAGGCCTCTTGATTCCTACCTTGCCGAACACAGAAAAACAGGAAATAATTCCTTTTTTTTAAACCGCATATTAGCGAGAAGCTCTATAATCTAAGACATGCACTCCTCTTGTCATTCTCGTTAGTGATTTGCAATGACTTGCCATGTAAGAGTACAATCACCTTCTATTCTTCTGCATAACAGAACGCAGGCAGACCACGGAGCTATTAACTATCACCTCCATTATTCTTTAAATAAATGTGTAGAGGATGTAAATGCTAGAAGAATGGGGACTCCTTGGGTCTCTGGTGTTTAGTCACACATTCTGAATTTGACATCTGTCGTGATGAAGCTTTAGTGATATTTTGCTTTGACTGGCTCCTCAACTCAGCCAGTGCAAGACAGCCACTCAGTTTACACCCTGTCCATTTGGTTTGAGCTCACTTCACAAGGCAGATGAAGTTTTCTGCATGCCCCATGGGCTTCTGATGAAATTACAGACACGTGCGTCTACAGTGATCAGTGCTCTTTGGAAGAGTTTTTATAGATTCATAGAGAGAAATCTTAGCACTCTTGAAGTCAGTGGTAAATGCCCATCAACTTAAATGGGGCCAGAAGTTCACCCATGGATTTTACGGCAAGAAGGGACCATTATGATCATCTTGTCCAACGTCCTGTGTAACATGGAGCACAGATTTCACCCAGTGATTCCGGCATCTAGCCCAAGAGCTGACAGCTGAACTAGAACACAGGTTTTAGAAAGACACCCCCATTTGTTTGTGCTTTCTCTTATACAACCTCCTTACTATAGATAGAAACAAGTTGGCTGAGACAGGAATGAGGGTCCACACAGCTGGATAGAGACTCAGTCGGCATCAGAAGTTAAGCAGTGAAATTCTCTCTGAAGTTTCAGGGTTTGTTTATGTGGGCATTTTTTCTGGTGCAACAAAGAACAGCAGTTCAGCAGATAACCAAACAAGTCAATATAAAACAAGGCAGCTTTTACATCTCCAGAGCTTTCTGTCCCAGTTTCTGGTTTATAGGACTCTCCTAGTTTTTTTTTCCTGAATTTCTGGAACCTCAGCACCTCCAAACATCAGTCCCTTAAGGGTCTAAAGTAGAGCTTCAAAAGCTGAGGCACGCCCCAAAAATTATCAGCCATATGTGAAAGTTCTGGCCTCCACCTCTCTACGTACTTTAAATAAGCTAGCCACTGTGATTTCCACCTGGTCAGAGCTATCAGGCGCTGTGGTATTGCTGTACCACAGCTGTTCTGCAAATTGCAGTGAGTTGCCCTTGGAACATTGTGGGTATTTATAGAAAAGCCAGAGATGTACAATGGGCAGTTGATATTGTGGAAGAAATGCTGGTGGACATAAAATAAGGATAATAATGAGGATGATCCTCCAGAGCAAAATTGAGCAGAAATACCCCTAACCAAGGTGTAAAAATGAATCTCAACTATGGAAAAAACAACCAATCAAACCAAACCAAATGCCAACAGATTTTATACAGCACAATCCAGTTCTTTTGCCAAGCTTCCTCATTGGAGTCTGCTGGCTTGTTCCACTGGACAGGAAGCCTCAGGGCTGGAGCTCTGAACTGTTGTTTGAAAGAGAGACGGCATTTTACACCATGAGAGATGCACTTTCAGAGAAACAAAAGGTTTGCAAGAAGCAATTAAGCATTTCCTATCAAATTTGACATTTGGCATCTGCTCAAGCATCTGTTGAGACTTGCTTTCTTTCCAGTTAATACGTACAACACAGTATGATTTAGCCTTTAGCTGAGGAGCTCACAGAGCACAAAATCTATTTCTGGGGATAAAAGAAGCAGGGTAAGACTTCCTTGGCTTTACACAGCCCCCTCTCCCTTTACTGCTAATGTTATTAGCTTTCTTGTGAATTTAACAAGGGGGAAGAGGAGGACTAATCCCCTCAGACAGCTAATCCATCAACCTCTTCCGACTCTCCCTTTCCTTCTGCTGCTTCCATCATGGACTCGGCATTTCACTCAGGTTGTATATGGAGAACACTTCAAACTTTCGGACAGTAGAGGTAACACATGGAGAAAGGCAAGGAAAAGAAGACAATGTTGTGTCCATCAGCTCACAGCAATACTCTCTCATTGCGCCTGACTCGGATAGACAGCTAAGCTGCTGCTAAATTAAAAATGTGCCCATCATTCTGTACGGACTTTTAAAATCAAAGACCTCAGCATGGACCGCCTCCTCTCCCCGTTCCACCCCCCTTTTTCTAGAACCTTCTTTGCTTGAGAAGGACAGCTTCTAACTCAGCTAGAAAAGTCATTATGGGCCACACAGTTAGCTGCAAGGCAAATCTCTCCCATCCCAATAACACACGTCTGCTCTTGAAGGACTAATTTTTATTCCCATTCAATCCTTTGCCTCTCTGAGGATGTTAATAAAGAGTGCCAGTTTTGTTACATGGTCACTGTCCACTAGGGACTCTATAGAGGCCACCAAGTCATTTTACATAAACCACTGACACCCATTTTATGGTAAAGGTTTTCATTTGGAAATGAGCTGGCAACATAGACTGAAAAGGATGCAGTTTGCCAATGAATGCCCAGAGCCAATTATACAGGTTAGCACATGTCCAATTAGGATCTGGATTTGCTCTCCTCATAAGTCTAGCATCTCACTTTGCCTTTAGGAAGAGAAACCTCTGAGTCACACAGGATAATAATGTTCAGAGCAAGTCTGGATAATAAAAGCAGCATATCCAATTACAAATATATATATGAGAGACTTACACCAAAAAGTCTCGCATAAAAACAGCCAGCTAAGTGAACATTGCTCTGTGTCCCTCTATCCATAGGATGGCATACTCATCCAGCATAGATGAGATAAAATTGATGGTGTCAATATACCCATTCTCTTTAGTACAAACTGACTTGATAATAGAAAGAAGATTATGAGAGTGTATGAATTCATGTGAATTCAGACCTCCAGTTAGACCTGGGCATTGATTTTGTACTCAAGTACTAATATTGACTCTGACACTGAAACCATGTTTGCTACCTGCTCTACACAGGAAAGGTCACAGAAGTGGTGATGCCATGCAACAGAGTATAGAGAAGAAGAAATCTATAATAACCATTCATTTGTACTGTTCTTATCTGGGACTCTCAAGGACTGTAATTAAACATCACTACCACCTCACACTTCATGTGAGACAGGTAAGTATTATTATTATGTCCATTTACCAGGCAAGTAAACTAAGGTACAGAGAAGCAATTCAGTGGCATAACCCAAGAGAACTAAGGTGTTCCAAACCCCAGTCCCTTGTTCTAAACGCAGCTCATATGGTGATTCCTTTTATTCTCATGATAGTGGAGATATGGCAAATAAAATTCGTTCACTGTCCAGATGTTTTGAAGTTTTGCCTGGGAAAGCATTTGGCCTATTTTATTCACCAAACAGCTACAAAGTGTGTTGGTATATTATGAAATAACCATACCCCAAGATGATTTTTAAAGCTCTAGTCATAGATAAGAAGAGGTGACATGCTAAAATTACAAATGAAATGAAGACTCCATTTAATAAAATATAACTATTTTATCATTACCATTAAATCATTGTCATGGCTCCTTGGTAAATAAGGTTAGGTGCAGCAACTGAAACTACTGATGAAAAACAATTATGAGGTGATGAAGTTGGAGGGCCAGCTGAATCTAGCTGTGCACATTTTTCTGCTCATGCACTAAATGGAACACTGTACACTCAATCAGAATGAAAAAATACCATAAAGAAACCAGCTTCTAAAGACATCCAGCTAGCTGGTCAGAAGGAAAACATAATAAAGCTAAAGTGGCAAAGCACTCATCATGGTGGCTAAGCAAGCAGAATTAGACCAGAGTCACCTGCCATACTGAGAATTTCCAAGGCCTGGTCTTCACTACAGAGTTAAATCAACATGGTTGGACTTCTGGTTGTGGGGTGCTGCACTCTGCCAGTTAAATTGATGGAAATATTTGAGGCAAGACCGTACTCAGTTACGTTTCCACACTACAATGTTGCTCCTGCTGATGTAAGTCACCCATTATGCCAACCTAATAACTCACCTCCACAAGAGGCATTGTAGCACTTAGGTCAATCTAGTTAAACTGAAGCAATGGCGGTTTAGAAACAGCATTGACTGTTCTGGCTGCCAGCCCCTTGTGGCTGCTGGCTCGGAGCTCCACCACCTGGGATTGCTAGCCTGGAGCCCTGCCTCCTGGGACTCCACACTGGCATCCGCCAGGGGTTGAGAACTGGAACAGTCAATGCAATTGCAGTGTCAGCCCCATATTGCCAGTTAAATCACTGGAAGTGCTCGGGGTGAGGTCATGCACTGTTGACAGAAGGAGGGCAGTGGACATGAAAAATTGATTTAATTGCTGCAGTGGTTGTACTTCGATGTAACGCAAGTCGATTTAATTTTGGAGTGTAGACTTCTCCTGTCTTCAAAGGAACTGAAACCAATTGTACAAATGCAGTAGAAAGACTTCCACTTTCATACCCCTATATTATCCTTAGCCAAACGCTCCTGATAGCTCCAGGCGAGGCACACCTGCTTACTGAGAAACATTCCATTTACAATGCACCGCCTTGGCATTCCTGGAGCACTGCACTTTCCACGCCGCTGCACTGTTGTGTCCTTGCTGTCTACTGATTTCATTAGCATATGAATACAGGCCAGCAAGATGATAGAAGAAGAAAAGAGAAAATAGTGCTGGATAGTTGCTGGGTCATAGACGAGTCTCAGTGGCCACTGAAGCTTGTTGGAACATCCTTTCAAATCAATGCAAAGTAAATAATTCCTTTTGTCCCATTGACTTGAATGGATGTGCCATTAAAGTTCATCTTAAGATACAGGCATGGTCCCACCGGATTGAATAAGGTAAACGTGGACAGGCATGAATAAAGTAAATGTGGACAACAGTCTTGTGTGTAATTGTGCACATCAGCACCTTGACGGGGCAGCTCTTGCCAGAGCAAGTCAGTGTGAATGCACTGATGTTAGTCCCCAGCAACACTGAAGATATGCAATATAATAAACCAGAGTAAGACCTTCAGAGAAAATCTATGTGTAAATTTTACAGTATATATACACAAGGAAGACGCCAGATGGGTAACTATCTAGGTATAGCATAGAAGGAGCGGATGTAATCTTCCCCTAGAATCTGCACTACTATCCTGCCTCTATCCTGACTTGGAGGTGTTACCGCTACATGCAAGAATGGAGTTTATGCTCCTTGCACAATCAAATTTTTGTTTTTTCTCTGCTGAGTCTGCCAGTAAGAGATCCAGTGAGAATGGGGGTGTTCCCTATCCACTGGTAACTGAGACTATTAATTCATTGGTATATGGGCTACCAAGCAATCAGCAGATGGAAAAATGTGTAATCACTAACAAACAAGCTTGGTTTTGAACCAGTGAATCAGAGTTGAAGCCCCACATTCTAACACAAACCCCTTGAACTAGCTTATTTAACGCAATGCAATGTGTGCATTTGCCCCAAGAAGAGGAGCTTTGAAGACAGTAACAGGCCTTCCTCAGACTTTGAGAGACACCACAACATCAATAAGAGCAATGTATTTTGTGCTGAAGTAAGAAAGGAAGCATCTAGGACTAAACTGGATTGTTCATGTAAGCAAATCCTCCCAAAGTTCTTCACCATACTGTTCTGTTTGCTCTTCTTCTTAGTTTCTTGCCTTAACCTGCCTCTAGTGTTCTTCGGTACGTATTACAGCTATCAACTCGGGATATTCTTTTGGCCGTAAATGAGGCAAAAGAAAAGAAGTCATGTTGTAGAAAGAGAGAGATGTTCAGTGGGGAGGAGAACGAGGCTGCCCAAACCAGTTAAAATCTTAAAGCATCTGATTCGGTTTGATATTCCAGCTGGGATTCAGGCCATTGATGTTTTTCGCAAGCTATTTCCCTCATCTCTCAAAGATCTATGTTCTTTTCTATAAGCAACAACAGGATAAAGCTCTGTCCCAGAGATGATAAAGGAGTATTCCTCCTCTCAGGCAAAAATGAATGTTGATGTCTGCATCACTGACCCAGGAAGAGGACCCCAAAATGTCTCTGTTATTTATTGACACAGATGTGTCCCTGTCTGCTCCAGCTATGCAGTTACTGATCTGATTAGGAAAGTGATTATGACAGGCTCTGAGCCTATCATGTGGCCAATATATGAGCACTTTTTGTCATCCCAGACACAATCATTTTAACCATGTTTCAATCATATAAATGGTGATTATTGGAGGCTGTGTCAGACATCCCTGCTGATGTCTGACGCCATCTGGTGAACCTATCTCTTGGCTTTGTTAAATCGGCCAGAGGATCGTGCAGAACATTCACCACTGTGATTTCTGAATACAGCAGAGCGGAACGCATATCTTCTCGCTGGCCTGAAGGAAATTGGTGAATAATGTATCTGACATCTCTGCTGCACTCAGCTCGACTTCCCTCTTCTCAGTGGCATTTCATTCTACCCGAAGGGCATTTTGCTATTTAGGCATAGCTCACCAGCATACTACCACATTACATTTACGTCACTTTGAATCAGGAAAGGTTCCAGACTTGAACTTTAAAAAAACAGAACACACACTGCTAATGAGAGGTACTCCCACAGAAATTTTATTTGGTGATAGTGCGCTTCCACTTTGCCTTAAGTGGTAGGCTTCAAGCAGAAAACCTACCTCTTTAATTTCATCTGGTCTTTGCATTTACCATTCATATCCCTAGTCCCTGTAGGGGTCATTAAAGACGGAGCCTCAAAGTCTTCATGATCATCTCCCTTGCAATAAAAGTGACATTTTATGACAGATTGTGGTAAAGTGACCAGACATTCTTGCTCACTTCCTTATAATGGGGGTTATTCGTAACCTTTCAGGGAACCATTCATAAGGTACAACTTTGCCATGGAAGACCACTAGTCTATTCCAGGGCAGTAATTTCTATGGAGTGGTCCTGATACTGATATATTGTAGCAGGGGCGAAGAGAAATCAAATCAAGTCGCTAAACATTTATATTGCAATGTTTCTTAAAATGAGAGGGAATTGAGTTTTTCCAGTTTTAGAAATAAATGATTTTATGCATTGTTTCTAATAATCTCTTGAATGAAAGACACACACAATAAAAGAACAAATCTGTGGGAACTATTATCTTTGATAGTTTCCCTTTACGTTGTGTCATTGAGGGATCCAAGTGTGGATCAGTTGTCTGTTAGGAGCCTACCTTGTTCCCTCACGTAGCTAGAAAGTTAATAATAGAAAGACAAAGGGAAAGCTAACTAATCGAAAGTAATTGGCCCATATGCTGCCCTTGATAATCACATGGAAGAATTCCATAAGTCATGCCAGGGCAGTGCGAGATCTGCTGCAAAGGCTGTACACACAAGCAAAGGTTTGTGCTGAAACTGAACAAAGACAATGGTGGAATCTCTGAGTTCTGGAGGGTGTATTTGTTTGGCTTTGGAGTGGGTTGGCCTCCGTAAATTGTTTTCTCTACTGCAGGAACTGAACATCCAGTCACCAAACCTGGATTCGGGGGCTTGGTCTACACTTACTGGGAAATTCGACGGCAGTCAACGGGAGTTACACAAGCTAAGGAGAGTAGCTTGCGTAATTCCTGTCAACTTCTTAACTCTTCTTCTACATGGTGTCTTCACTGCACTGCGCCGATGGGAAATGCTCTCCCTTCAACACAGCACTACGCCACATGAGGGGGCGGTCTTAATGCATTGACTTCCGGGGATTTGCGGATTGGATTGAACACATCTTTACTGATGCTCAGTTGAACTCGAAACATCGATCCTGCATTGCCCGCAGTGTAGACATACCCCATGTGTGTGTGAAAACAATTGTACAGCCACTGCCACAATACTGCAGGGACTGGGCATTTCAACTTTTCCCGGTTCAAGGATTTAGTGAGTTTAGGATTTGTGAAAGGCGTCAGATGGATAGTCCTGAAAAGTGCACAGATCACATGTGTAGCGTCACACCGCACTAATCAATCTAGAGATACCACCTCTACAGGTATGTGAGAAGATCAGTCTTCATGGCCATTCAATCCCTAGCCTCTTTGCTGAGAGTGCAGTAAGGGTACCAATGATAGCAATTCTGTAATGTAGAGGCCTGCTTACTAGAAGTGGCGTATAACAACCATTTCATTACTCATAGATTAGCAAACAATAAGAATTTGTAGCTGATATCAATGTGGACCTTGTTTCACCTCCCCAGATTATAAGATACTTGTATGCTCCTGGGTGTCCAGATGGGGAGAAGAATTCAGGTTGTGGGTTGGATCAGAATGTATGTCCAAGTTGTGAAAAGCTCAATATGCTAGTCCTCCAACCAAGGATGGTTGTTTTAGCTACTTTTATTACTTAGTATGTATCACTAGTGTCTGTTGTCCTCTTGGGCCTTCTCTTCAATTCAGCAACTGGATTGAAGTCTAACCACTTGTTTCAGCACTTTTTTGCAATCTGTCCATGTGTGTTTTCTGGTCCTGGGAGGGATGGATTTATTGCATTTTTATTCTCATCTCTTTGGTGATTCTTGAGGGAGAAAGCTATGCTCATAAATATATTTAAGCCATTTTGAGGGACTGGAGGAAGCAAACAGAAAATCTACAGCTTACTTGCTTTGTCTCTTCTGTCTTCTTTAAGAGACAAATTGTGCAACTCATCTTTAGTAGGCTCTATTTCCTTTTGGTAGCCAACCTCCACGTAGTCAGCGGTACTTTAAAGTGCCATCTCTTCAGAGATTCATGCGCTGACACCTTGCGACACTGCTCTGATCCGTATTCAGGTGATGCACCTGTTATTGGTAGAGTTAAATGCACTATTATAATTCAGAGTTCTACCCTCCCTTTGGTGCAATTACACTGTAGCCGTCATTGCCACAGTTCTATCCCTCTCTTTTGGTAAACTAACCCTACTGTAGCACTGACCCCCTCTGACTTACACTGTGTCTATTATTTATATGTTTATGCTTTGCTGTTCCCTTGCTACTACCATCTATGTAGTTAGTTATACCTTCCTAAGGGGATAGGTACTTTCCCGACCACATTCCATTGACTTCTACTGGTTTTATCTAGATATTATGGTTATACCATGCAGTCAGCATGCAACGGTTGCACTGTTACTCTAGGAATAGGTCACGGGAGTTACATTGCTCTATGTATAAACAAACAGTACCCCCCTGGTCCTCTAATCTGTCAGGCTATGTCTACACTTGAAAAGTTAGGTCGACTTTATGAAGTCGACTTAATAAGGTCGGCTTTAAGTCAACTTAAAGTGGACCTTATTAAGTCGACTTAACAAAAGTCGACTTAACTTTTCAAGTGTAGACATGACCCCTTTTCGACCTTATTAAGTCGACTTAATAAGCTCCACCAAGGCGCTAACCCCCATCTCCACTGGCTTAAGTTGACTTAATAAAGTCGACGTAAGTGCTAGTTTGAATTAAAATGAGGTGTTATTAATTCGAACTAACTTTTTCCTTAATTCGACTTAAGGAGCAGCTTAAGTTGACTTAAGGAAAGCCCAGTGTAGACGCGTAGTATTTTAAATCGACTTAAACCTTCTTAAGTTGACTTAATTTGTAAGTGCAGACGCACCCTTACTGTTTCTTCTTAAGTGTAACTCCCAGTACAGAACTGGTAGAGAGTGGAGAATCAGTCTCTCTCTTTCTGTCACACACACCCGCACGCACACACAACTTTATCTTAGAGAACTGAAATCGCCTAACCTTGTTAGTTCATTTGGTACATCTCCAACTCATTCTAATAAATTCAATATCATAAGGCCAAAGCTTACTTTTTAATGTCAGAAACTGTGTCTGTTTGTCTAGCTAAGGTATTTCCAATGCACCCATCATTGCAATATCTGGATGTCAAATACTGATTGGCTGTGAGGATAAAGATCAATAAAATATGGACTTCAGGGAATAACAAGTTTTGGGGGTCTGGGGTAGTATATTGGTTAAAACAATGAATTGGGGGAATATGGAAAATTGAAGCAGCTATTTCTTCCAAGGACAGTGAACTTTATTGTTGTTATGCTAACCGTCAGTCAACATTTGTCATCTTTTGGAAAATATTTGAGACGTTGGTGTAGTGGGATATACTTATCTTACTGACGTGATATTTTGAATGTATATAAAAACTCTTCAAAATGTCACATTCTATCTATCTATGGTCCTTTTTTGGTATCCGTCCACCTCTAAAGCCAGGTGCATTTAAACCAACCAAACAAATCCATTATCATCTGGGGAACCTTAGAATCAGAGCAAGAATTATTTATGGGCAAGAAACTTTCAGATTTCATCCAATAGCTAGAAAAATGCTTTTTTAAAAAAATAAATTTTCTTTGGAAATAACAACTACAGCAAAACTATTTAGCTATTGGAAACAATGTAATTTCAAGGGTATAACTCAGTAGTTCTCAACTTTTTGCAGATCGCAACATGCTTGGTGGCGCGTTGTGACCCTACAGGACACCCCAGACCACCCCCAACCCCCAGGCCAAATCCAGCCATCTCTCTAGCTCTCTGTAAAACACTTACCGCTGTGTGGGGACACAGTAACGTGTCCTGACACAGTGTTTGAGAACCACTGGTATAACTCATTACACAAATAACAGAGGGTCAAGCTGGATAAAGTAATATCTCTTATTGGACCAACTTTTGTAAATAAGAGAGACAAGCTTTCTAGTCATACAGAGATCTTCAGGTTTGGGACAGGTACTCCCAGCATCACACCAACTATGGTGTACATACAGATAATAACATGAATGACCATGAGTTGTATGAGCATACTAATTGCCATGAAGTACAGGCAACCCACACCTGCTATGGCATACAAGATAGCCATAGGTTTATACTTGACTCCTCTTTATGGCCCCCATTACCACAGTAACCGAGTCCCTCACAATCTTTAATGCAGCTTTCTTCACAACACACCGATGAGGCAGGGAAATGATAGTAGATCTACTTTACAGATGAAGAACGAGACACTGAGAGATTAAGTGACTTGCCCATTGGCACACAGGAAATCTGTGGTGGAGCAGAGACCACACATCTCTCCCAAGTCCTAGTCTAGAGCCTTAACCACTTGATCATCCTTCCTAAGTGATATACTTATACAGCCCACGTTTGGGACAAGAGGATGGAGTATGACTCAGTCTCCTGAGCCAGCATTAACCAGCTTGGGTCATTGCCTTGCCTGGAAGTATTCAAGTCCCTGGAGAATTAGAGGGAAGGGGTTACCGCAGCAAGTGAATATTTGTGGAGCTTTAGTGGTCCGGATACGGAGTCTCTTTGGAGGTGCGATTCAAATTAAAAATACAAGTTCTAGAAAATAACGTAATGGGCAGCAGGAGAGACAAAGACCTTGGTACTCCCAGCTGGTGGTGATGCATAAAACCATTTGGAAGCTGCTTCCTTGGTACAGAAGTTAAATGAAATCCTTTATCAGCTCCTGAAGAAGAGAGAGGGGACTTGGTGCTTATATGCTTATGGCCAAGACTTTCAATAACCCTGTTCCCAACATTAGGCTCCTAAATAAATGGCCTAAATGTCAAAAGCATCAGGCACCAGCAACTCACACAAATCCACAGGGCGCAAAAGGCACCAGGTGCATATCAGTTGACATCAGTTTTGACTTCCACAGGAACTGCAGACTCCTCAGAACTTCCGAAAAATCAGGTCGTTCATTTTAGTCGTAAATACGGACTTAGAAGCCTACCTTCAGGCAGCCGAAAATCCTGACCTATTTACACAGTGTCATAGGAGGGAATAGTGCTTACACAAACAAGAAACACTTCAGTTAGGAAACTAGGAATTATATGGCTATAATGGGGCAACAATCTTTCTGGTGAGGACACAAACCAGAAGTGAAAATTTTCGTCACCACACTCCATCAGAAGCTTTCGAGTAAAGTGTTCCTAGCTCATCCTTTTTTCCCGTTTAATACTATCCATGGAGCTGAATTTTATTTTAATGTCTCATCCAATCTCCCACTTGATCATACTCACACCTGTGCTCCATCACATTCCCTTTCTTTTCCATCTCATATTTCCATATTACAGGGCAGGGGCGTCCCTGCCCCAAAATAGGTTCGGGGCCCCGCCCCCACCCCGGGTCCAATCCAGCTGCCAAGGGGTCCAATCCCACCAAGGGGCCCCAATCCAGCTGGGTGGGGGGGACCAGCCAGGGCTGGATGGGGCTCCTGCCGCCACCGGTCTGCAGCCTGGCCCCAGGTCCGCGGCTCCGGTAGGAGGCGCAGTGGGCCACCGGGGTCAGCTGGGCCCTGGATCACCGGCCCTGGTGGGGCCTGCAGTGGGCCACTGGTGGGGGCCGCAGCAGGCTGCCGGGGTCGGCCAGGCTCTGGATCAGCAGCCCCAGTGGGGGCCGCAGCAGGCCACCGCTGCTGGCTGGGCCGCGGATCGTCAGCCTTGGCAAGGGCCGCAATAGACTACCACCACTGGCTGGGCCCCAGATTGCCAGCCCCAATAGGGGCTGCAGCAGGCCACTGGGGGTTGCCGGGTCCCTGTCACTGGCGGGGGCCTGATAGGGCCAGAGGCAGCTGTGCCTGGGTCCCTGCCAGACTTGGGGCATTGGTGCTGGGACATAGGGCACATGCCCCATGTGCACAGCACGTGATACCACTGTTCCAGGGCTTGACAAATCCCAGGCACCAGGTCACCATGGCGCCTAGAAATTTTATCCTGGTGCCTAGGATTTGTCAGCTCTCACCCCCTTTCCTGTAGCATGTTGGTGGCAACAGGGAGCCCACAGGAAAGTGGGCTGTTCCTGAGTCCGCTTCCTAGCATTCGTCTGGCTCCTTCATTTTTGGGCTGTTTTCTAGATTCGAAGGAAATTTATCAAGCCCGGCCATATTACCTTTTCTTTCCTCTCTTTTCTCACTTTCAAAGTGATGTTTGTTGTGTAGCTTAATTCCAAATGGCCTATTTCAAATCTTAAACGTATACAAGTAAAA
Source organism: Pelusios castaneus (assembly GCA_007922175.1). NCBI lineage: Eukaryota > Metazoa > Chordata > Testudines > Pelomedusidae > Pelusios > Pelusios castaneus. The sequence goes on from ML685770.1 coordinate 11,273,793, forward strand.
AAAGTGGGATCATGACATCATGAAAACAGGTTCAGCAGCTGATCTCCTATCCTGATATGTCAGATCTTATTGTATACAGCCTCTAACGCAATTTCACTCTGCTCTTCATGTGTGTTTAGGCATTCAGGCTGCTCAGTGCCTAAGTCTGTTTTGGAAATGGTCTAATCTAGTCTACACCAAGAGGATTTTGCCGGTTTAACTATATCAATATATTTAAACTTGCAAAACCCACCTAGGGCAGACACAATTAGATCAGTATAAAATGTGTGCACTGGAATAGTTTATGATGATGATGATTCCTCAGATGACATAAGCTATATCAGTATAAGAACTTCCATTGTAATCTAACTGCATCTGCATGACGCTGTCACAGAAATAATTGTTAGCTACTGATATAGTTATGTTGGCAAAAGTTTCTAGTGTAAACCTGTCCTGAGGCTCCTAAGTCACTTAGGTGCTTTTAAAAAATGTTGCCATTGTTCTCTGATACTGAGATTCTTAATAATTTGTGGCAAACTGTACAGATATCACTAAGGCAGGTACCAAACTGTGCTTTAGAAAGCAAAGATCATTTTACATTATTTCTTTTCATAATATATTTTTTCAACTGAGTCCTCTTGAGCAGATGCAGATGGATATGAAGTTACTAAAGGATGTTCTCTAGAGTAATTAAGATTTCAATTTATCCAGTGGTCTGATAAAAATCTGGAGAAGATATCCACCTTCCTAAACCTGCAAACAGATTTCTCATTTCTATCTTTGACAGCAAGTTCATATCCAAATCTCTATAAAAATGACCAAACAATCTCATTGTGCCAGATCAATGCTTCAGGCAGTGGGGGTAATGATCAGGAACATAACACAACACATTTATTTTCTATATAGTATCACTGATAGAAAAGAAAAAAATGCCTCTAAAGACTAAGGGACAGAGGGTTTCAAAGAGGATTCCTAATGCCAGAAAGACAGAACGTATTTGCATTTAAATGGGTGCATTTAAAATGAAGTTGCTGGACATCTAATAGGCTTTAAAAGCTGTGGATGTGAGTTATGCACCCATAAATAAGTTATGCACCCATACTGGGTCATGCACTGTGACACCAAGGCTTTTTTGTTGGATGTCCACTGCAAATCTTAAAACCCACAAATCTTCTGTAGGGTGTTAACAGAGCATTGCTGTAATCACAGTACTTTATTTACTATTAAAAACCCATCACTGAATTAAACCTAACAAGTTCCCATGCATTAAAAGTGCTAATTTGCTTTTAGCACAGTCATTTCATTTTTACATATAGTACAGATAAATGTCAACCATAAAGTCACATGTGACAAAGAGCATAAAAAGTTAACATGCAACATTATGCAAGATGATTAGCATTGAACAAATAAGTTGGAGCTAATATTGTAGAAAATTATTTAGCTTTTTCTCCTGTTTGTAATTTGTCTGTTAGCCATTCAGGATTGTGTTGGAAATATTTCTTCTTCAAATGATTTTATTTTATTTTTGTGTCTAATTCTTACAGACAGTATGAGGCAGGGATGGGTTTACACCTGGATACTACTATCCTAGAGAATAATGAGGAGTGAAATCTGTGTCCCATTGAACTCGGTGGGAATTTTGCCATTGACTTGAATGGAATCAAGATTACACCCAAGAAGAATACACCTGTAAGTTATTTACAATCAATCATTGTGACTATGGAAAGTGTGCTGGCTTGTTTTGATTGAACTCCTAGGTCACATGACACTGTTTCTATTCCTTGATTGGATAGGTTTTGGAATTATCTTTCCGGCATGCACCATCACACCTACAAGTTGAAAATTAGTTTCCGGCAAATATTCTCCAATCTCTTAACATTCACTCTTTCTGGGACACATTACCATTTTTACAGAGGGGTCAGTAGAGTGCTGATGTCAAATTAGATGCCTGGTTCTGTCTCATCTGTGTATATTTCCAGTATTGCAAACTCTTCCAATTTTAGTCACAATATTAGGTGCTTTCCTTAAATCCCCAACTCCTAGAGTGTAGTGATTATGTGGGACCCTCAGCTTTCATTGAAGAAATAATAACTTTCTAGCCTGCATGATTATGGAAATAAACCTAAAAATGTGAATCAATTGTGCTCTAAAGGCTTAAAACCAAAAGGCGACTTTTAAAAAATCTCCAATGTTTTTATTTTTTTTAAAAAATCATAATTATTTTTTAAGCTAAACTCAAATTTTGAGCATATGGTATTGGTCATACTTATTCCTGACAGGGAAAGATTTATTTAGTGGAATATTCCTGGACTTGAAAATGAAAAGGATGCAAAGAGTCAAAGTCAATTCAATATTGTATTTGAGCAAATGTCCTCAGAAACTCATTCTGAGGTGTTTATCCATCTCTAATGGTAATAACAACCATTGAGAACACTACGATAACAAAAAGGCAGCTTTCTTACCAGTGCGTGGGAGTGGGAAACGTGGTGTCTTCAAGACAGGTGCTGAGTCCAATCACGTGGGTTGCTGTTGTTTTGATACAGCACTACAAAAGGTTCTAGCCATTTTCTGTACTAAGCCCCTGCCTGAAACAAGAAAGTCTGTAGTACATTAGTGAATCAATACCAGTGCCAGAGCCCACAGTTCGCAGAGCGTTAGCACTTGTGGATCCAGAATGTTGATTTCAGTTAGTTATTAATTGAACCTTCTTTGGTGCTTTTGAAAGCAAGGGACAAATTAACACCAACTACACAGTCTCTAGTTCAAGGCTTCTTCGCACAAGGCAACTTGGCACACAGCTTTGTCAATGTCACTATCCGGCTACTCTAGTTCTCAGCACGCCTGCTAGCGCACTACACTGCCCACACAGCATCGTCACGCCCTCTCCATCTGAAACCACCCATGAGCCATTCCACACTCTTAGGGTCAGCTGTGATATTCTGTGTTGCTGCTGTAGTGTGGGTAAATATACAGCAGGGAAAACATCTTCAGAAGTGGCCACTGATTGCGTGGGCCTCCATTTATCCTGGGCGGCCAACTCGACACACCTTGGCCGTGGCTTCCAAAAGCGCAAGGCACCTGCAATTGCAATTTGAAGAGTACGGCAGCAGTAGGTGCTCAAGCCTTTTGAAAACCACTTGATCCTGCTGGGGTATCCAAAATCCCTAGCCACTTTTGCCAATCTTGGTCTTAGTGATCAGGCTGAGATCCTCAAGCACATTTTCATTTACAGCCAGACGGTAAAATTTTCGAAAGCACCTAAGTCATTTAGGAGACACGACTTTCAGTGGGATGGAAGCTAGGCTCCTAAGTCACTTACGTGCTTTGGAAATTTTTACCCTACATGAGGGTTTGAAACCAAGTCTCTGGACATGAACTGCTGGAACATAAAACTTTGGAACCAGTCATCTCAGAAATTATTTGGGCATGATTCTGATCTCATTTACAGAGCTGTGCATCAAGAGTTTGCTTTCTTGAACTCACTCGAGTGACAATGGTACACTGTGAGCAGAGGCCCTTTATGTTGAAATGAACGATCTTGCCTGATCACATGATGACATTTTTAGCCTAAAAAACCCCACAAAAACAAAATCTATTGTAAATGCAAGCTGCCACCTGAAAACAGCCCTCCAAGTAATGAATGATGCCTCCTTTTAGTACGAAAACAGGGTATCACTCATTCTGATACATAGTGCATGAAAAGACCTGAATCAATCCATAGCAATTTCACAGTGCATTATTAAGGGGCTTATATTTTTTATATGCTTAGGCAAATTTCTTTATTGCTGATTCCACACAGAACAATTTAACTACTAGGCAGGCCCCTTTGTTTTACAGTTTGTAGAGCAGTGGAAGACTCCAAGAACTCCCAGTTACATAGGAATATAAAAATGGCCGTACCAGTTCAGACCAATGATCCATCCAGGTGCTTCAGAGCAGGTAATCATCAAGTGATCCATTGCATCAGCCATTTCCAGCTTCTGGCAAACAGCAATCCCTGCTTGATACATAGGGGTCCTTGAGGTCAATGTAATAGCATGTTAGATAGGACTCAGTCAGAGTCAGGGTCCTCTCAAAACCCTGGAGCCATCATTAGAGCTCTGAGAAACCGCAACTGAGATCAGCCTGACTGTGTTAGTTGATGTTCCTGTCTTAGAGAGATTAAAATCTATAGACTAAGACAGGCAAACGATAGGAGGAAAGAAGATTATTGGGGGGTTTTTTTTGTTTTGTTCTCTGATATTTTTTTGTTTTGTTTAGTTTTGTTTTTTTAACTTCCCTTTGTACAGAAGTACTTAGAGAATGAGGAACTTGTCCAAGGCCACACAGCAGGTCTGGGGCAGAGCCAGCAACTGAACATAGATAATGTGGTTTCCAACCCTGTGTCTTAACCTGAAGGCCATACTTCCTCTCTCATTTGGTAGGAATGAACACACAGTTCTGAATCAAATCAGAGCAACTCTGAGTCTTTGCCCCCAAAAGTCAAATTGAAACTTTGGAACTTGATTAAGAGATGAACGATATCAGTTAGTTTCTCTGGCCATCAGTGTTTCCTAGTTTGGGTCACTACAGGAATTACATATATAAAACATCCATGAGAAAGAACTATTTTTTAGCATCTGTGGCATAGATCCCCAATTAGGAAGCACTTGACATTGCCCTAGAAAACCCACTCTCAGGTTTTTCAGCCTGACTCCTAGAAAAAAATTAAAGTCAACATCACTCCAAGTTATTCGCACCTTTGGGCCCCCTCTAAGAGTCTCATCTTCTCCAAGTATCACTTTCAAATGACAAGTTCCTTAGGGCAGAGTTTACTGTGTGTGTTGAATATTACTGAAGACATTGCTGGGGCTTAGTAATAAACTAAAGAATTAATTAACAAATAATACCATAAGGAAGAGATCTGGCTTTGTTTGAATGAACATCTAACCTTTCATCTGCAGAAACATGCAACACATCCACACTCCCACCCACCAGATGGGAATCCAGCTGAATCCCATTTTAGTATCTGGCCTGGGCCCTAGTTTGCCATCAACTGAGTTGCTTCTAATGTTAGCTAGCTGCAAGCAGAGGGTGTTTGGGAGAAGAAGATGAAAAATCCTTCTTAAACCCAGATCATTTTTGCTGTTTCATCCTATTTTCCACTAAATACATTTCCTCTGATTGCCCTTCAGCAAACAATATGACTCATATCTGACAGGTAAATACCATATTCTTCTGCAGCCACAAAATGCTTTAAGAAATTGCAGGGGGGGGGGGGGGAGGATGGTGAAAGAAACATATTTCCTTCTATCTGAAAAAAACAATGACTCTCATGACAGATAGCTATTGAAACTCTTCTCCTGCAACAGAGATTAAAGAAGCAGATCAGTGAGCAAAGGCAGGTGGCCAGAGATACTGCTTCCACTGGGAGGAAGACCATAACACACACAATCCCAAACAAACTGGATACTGCTGACACCAGAACAGGCATGATCAAATGACCAGAGAACCGTCCTGGCTTCACAAAACAGTGTACTAACTCACACAGAACTCAGAACTAAACAGGCAGGACTGGGCACCAAAGATTCGCTGGCCTGATCTATCCTGCTGGTGAAATCAATGGGAATTATGCAAAGTAGACTACATAAGCCCCATCAACTTTGTAAATGCCGTTTAGTGCGCTGCCTCCACGAGGCTGTGCTGATGGGAAACGTGCTCCCATCGACGCAGCACTATGCCTTTTGTGCCGGTGTTTTCATTGAATTGACTTCCAGACTCATGGAGCAGGCCTTCACTGCTGCTCCGTCCATCCAGGTTTCATCTAGACTGACAGCGGCAAATTCACCCGGATGTTAGGAAGCCAAAAGGAGATACGCAAGTTATTTTAAGTAACTTGTGTATCTCTCTTTGACTGCCACCGAAAATGTGGGAGGTATAGACTAGAGCCCAGATAGACCTGGAGGCAGCGAATTTGCTGCCGTGAGTGAAGACATACCCTCGGAGAGAACCAGAAGAATATAAAACCAGCCATCCGGGTGTCAGAAGCAGCAGGTGCCTCTGAAGGTAGATATCTAGGCCTGGCTGCTAATTATAACTCAGGCTGGGGATTTTCAGGGCGAAGCTCTAGTTACATAAAAGCAATTTCCTTTGCTTTTTCTTTTCTTATTGCAAACCAACACACCCAAGCCCTCCAACCTGAAACCTTAAGAACTGTTCTGTCACTGCCTAGGCAAACTTATACCCCTTGTCCCCAGCCCCAAACACCAGCGCATAGCCCCAGAATCCCCACTTCCCAAATCCTCCACCGACCTCTACACTTTATGTCTTGGTTTGAGCTGGCCCCAAAAGCAAAAGGGCAAACCAAACGACAAGGAAGGCTGTTCTTCAGGGAACTGCAGCCTGGTCAGAAGCAGAAAGGGGAAACCATGGAGCAGACACATGTGACAGAGTCAGGAGTTGCTCTGGATAGTTGGGAGCCGGGCAGTGGTGAAAGCAGGTTGCAATAGGAAGGGGTAGCTCAGCCAACCAAGGAAGAGTGCTCCCTTCTACTGTTTGCAAAGATGGGAACGATGTACCCCACTCCTCCCTGGTTCCCACTCCCATTATTAATCCCTGCAGAAGACTTAGTACCCAACTTCTAGACACTTTTCGTAACTGAACCTGAAACCCAAATCTTTTGAAGTTCACGCCCACTGGGTCAACAGGGCAAGGGACGTCACTGAAGACAAAGCCTACCTGACAGCCTCTTAGACCCGACACAAAACACTAATTTGAAGCATACGGCTGGGCAAATGCCTCCCCGCAAAACTGAGACTTGCCTTTAATAGGACTCTGCAAACCAGGAAAGTAGGTGTCACCAGGACTTGCTTGGTAGGCCCCTCTCCTGAGGTGCAGTTGTGGGTTCAAATCCCTCTCCCTCTCTCATAAAGTCCAGCCAGTGCTGACCCTGTTGTGCAGAACTAAGGGGCATGGTAAAAAAGCCCCTTTACTCTCCTCTCCCACTTTTGCAGAAATCAATCCTAAACCAGCAGTTGCCTTCAAATCTTGCAAATTCAGGGGTTGCTCTCAGTTTGGCAGGGGAAAGCCAATACGTTCAGAGGTCCCTCAGTGCTCGAGAAACTCTGAAGGTGCAAGATTTCATTAGAGAAACGGACCAAAGCTCTAGAGACAAAATGTGCCAGAACTAAGACAACTACACACACACACACGT
>ML685770.1:11280973-11315561 GCA_007922175.1 Pelusios castaneus
GAGAGAGAGAGAGAGAGAGAATACAGGCAGGCATTAAAAAGAAAGGGATCGAACAAGTGTGGGAGAACAGAGGCCTTCAAAGTTTGAGACCCATCTACCTTTTTGAGGCCATGGACTAAAAGACCCACCTTTCCTTTTGGGGTTCACCACCCATACCCTCACAAGCTCACCTGCCCCACAGCAGAAACACTGCCCATCTAAATAGTGGTGGGGATAACACCACACCACTCTTCACAGAAGGAGGCAGCTCTGTTAACACACTAGTTTAGAAAATCAATGAAAATCTGTGTTGCTTTGTCATTACCATTCCATTTACACCATATTCATAACATTAGGCCTGATTGTCTACTCAGCACCAGATGATTATGTGATTGCTCTGATGCAAGGTGGACAGAGGAGGCAAGAGCTAGGGAGGAAAAAAACGAGGTGGAAGAACATGCATTTTCCCCAATGCTTCTTGAACAGAAACTCACCAAGGTTTAACTCACATCCTTTCAGGCCATTGTAACCCATCAACATAATGCAATATACAGTACAAAGAAAGATCTGGGAGGAAAGTTCCAAGAAGCAGGCCAGTGTGTGCCTGGTGAGAAAATTCCAGACAGTTTACTGTTCTATAGTCTGGCTGTTTACAGAAGCCTGAGGGACAGATCCCCATCTGGAATAAATAGGTGAATTCACTGACTTCAGTGAAAAGATATCAATTTACGACTGCTGAACATGCCACAGAACTAGGCCATGAAGAGAAAAACCCTTTCTATGGCTCTGCTGTAATCAGAGTTTGAGGAAGGAAGCCAGGGATGACTGAAGAATTTAAAAAGCTGCCCCCTTTTGTTAATTACTCTCCTGTGCACTCCACTGAATGGAGGACTGAAGCTCACTCGTACTCGAATGAACTCTAGCAAAAACTTAAATAGTTTGGGGTTCGCAGCTGACAGACTTTTTGACTGAAGTCAAAATAACAATATCATCTTACACACACGCAGTGCCTTTCACCTCTCTCCAAACTGTGTGCTATCGTCGCTATGTAATGGTATCTCCCACAGGAAAGGAAGAAAACTCCAGGAGCTTCCACTTAATCCCCGGCCACTGTTTCAATGGGGGAAAGGAGCGAGATAGGCCCTTCGCCCTCCAATGGCTCTTTGAAACCTGAGAATCTTAGGAGTTCTTCAAAAGTCTCTGTTTCCAAACAGCCAGGCTACTAGCTCCCTCCCTCTCAGTAGGACTTGCTAGTTCATCTTCCTTATGCTTCCCTTGTTAATAGCTGGCTGGCTCCATGGGTGTTTGTGATACCTTGACTCCGATTCACTTTCAAGTCAGAAACCTGCCAGAGTGCCTTAGTTTTCCAGCTCCTCCAGATACAGGACCTGTGACTAATGGAGAAGCTAATGGTTGCATAGATCAGATGGTGCAAAATGCAGTTTCACCTCCCAACTGTTCACTCACTGGATCTGAAGCAGGAATTAGTTCCCAGGTTGCTCACAGTTATGTGGAGAACAGGGGACAGCACAGGACTGGTGCCAGGTTTAATCCCACCTGAGACTATTCAGATCCATCACCTGTGAGGCAGCTTTGGCCAGGAATCAAGAAATCGCTTGGGGGTCTCCTTGTCTTTAGATAAAAGACCAACACACAGCTCAACTAAAAGAGAGACCTGAGGCTAGCCGTTAAGAGACAAGCACCTGGTAAGAGAGCAGGCAGCACAGTCACTAATCTCTTTATTTTCCAATGGGCTGTGTTGCTTTTGAGAACTAAAAGCCTCCTGAGGGAGGGAACTGAAATTCTTCCACTGCTAGGAGCTTTATCCAATATCTTGGCCAGCTAGTTGACCCACTGGCCGAGTCTTCTTTGTGGCTTCCCTGTCAAGCTGCCCCTAGGACTGGTCACAGCTTACAATTGAACCCAGAGCCTTTTACCTCCAAGTTGCTGGTTTAAACCTCACCTTGTTTGCTAGCAACTGAAAGCTGTTACCGTGAAACGGCTATTCAGTGGCCTAAGTGAATTGCATTTGTTAGTCTGTCTATTTCCCATCACAAATTCACTGCCACATTTTGCTCCTGTGTTGGTAACCGCTAGAGAGACCAGTGATAGAAACTGGGCAACATAGAGAGAGCTAAGCCAGTGGTTTTCAAACTTTTTCCTGAGAATCCAATTGAAAAAAATAATTTATGCCCGTGATCCAATAATTACATCTTTCAAGCAATGCATTCCAGTCTTTTGGCGGCAGCAGCAGGGGGTGCCAGGACCCAATACCTGAGGGTCTGGGACCCAGTACTGGGTCATGACCCTGGTTTGAAAACCACTGAGCTAAAGTATACTGGCTGGGGGAAGTCAGCCCAGCCTCAGCCATGCTCTTCTTGGTCTGCAGATAAATGCAGGACTCTCAACTCAACACCTTTCACAAAGTCTTTGTCAGTGGTTAAAGTATAATTTGACGGGCCCCGGAACCCTCCTAATCTCCAGGCCCCCTTCATGTATTGCCTGGGCTCCCTTCATGTATGTGCGGGCCCCAGCCCAGGTAGGCATTTGCAATCACGTCTCAGTACCACATGCATCGGTTATCACTCCATAAAAATATTTATAATTTTATATGGCGTTTATGTCTGTAGCAATTATTGTCACAAACTAGCAAACACAGTAAGTATTGTGATGAACAACGGTGGGGCGTAGGATCTGCCAGCAGCCAGAGCAGGGTGGAACATGTGTTCCGCTGGATTTTTCTATTTTTAGGGGACCCGGAACTCTGGCTCCTCAAATTTGGGAGCCCCGGAACTGCGTTCCAGTGCGTTCCCCCTTACTTTAACCCCTGGTCTTTGTTTTAAAATAATTGGGTTACAGCATCTGTGACTATTTCCGTTGTCAGAAATTAACACTTTGATAAGGCGTTTAAATAGGTATCCAGCTAAAAGAATAGAAACTCTATAAAGTTCAGAAGCCTTCTCCATTAATGGGCTGTGAACTTCGGTTAAGGAACCAGACCTTGTTTTCAGCCTGTATAAAATACTCCCTTCTGTTCTCCCAAGTAAAACTGCAGAGCTGGTACAGAGGGTCTGTAAAATAGCACAGTGACTCACAGAAATGGGGGATGAAATATACAACCCTTGTACAGATTAAGAATTTGCAGGCTGAGTGCTAACAACAAAAATATTGAAGCTCCTGGTGCTGCTGCCTAGGACTTCAAGTCTCTCTTAAAAGAAGTGTCTGCAGGCAGATTGTTTAGCATAATGACGTGGTAGGTCCCGTCGGAATTATCTCATGAGTTATAGGTACTAAAACGGAACAGCAGGCTGGGATCCTCAGAGATAACTTATCTCCAGGCCCTAGCTCAGAAGGAGACAATCCAAATCGCTCTCTGCTTTTGCTGAAAGTTAGGAAAATAGTGCTTAGTTCTGAGATTCTATTATCAGGATTTAGTCTGTTGTTTTTTCCGTCTAGATACTAAACACCTCATTAAAATTCAGTCTGATAGTGTAGAGTTTTAATTAGCCCTTCGCTGGATCAAAGTCATAAGCGGCCATCCGGAATTTCATACTCAAGAGTTCTTTGGCACTGTGCAGTATGGAGTCCCTATGTCCCTGAAGCTGAGAGCTGATTGGAGTATGTAACTCTATCTCTGACTGTTCCTTTCCACTGCACGGCCACTTCTACACTGACGGCGGTAAATTTGCTTCCATCACATCGATCTTGCTGGACCACTTAGCAGTCAGTTAAGACCCACTAAGTCAATCCAGAAATCAACTTAATAGAACCACCACTCAAGTGGCATCGCACTGCATTGATGGAACACATTTCCCATCAGTGCAGGGCAGTGAAGACACTACATTGACTGGGAGTTCGGAAATTGATGGGAGTTATGCAAGCTACTCTGTGTAGCTTGTGCAACTCCTGTCAACTGCCACTGAATTTTGCTGCCAACGTAGACCTGACCGAAGAAGATCCTCTCCTGTCACAGCACGTGTGGCTTTAAGAATCAGTTCTACTGGAGTTGAGGAGACAGTTCCCCACCAGGACAAACAGAACATAACAGAACCACGGAGAGTGCCTAGCCTACCTGCCTTGATGGCTATTGGCAAACAAAAGCATCATCTGTGAAACTGACTTCCTCCTTTTCATGGCTGATGAAGCTTAGGGAAGAATCTCTGGCCTCCAAAACAACTGAAATCAACCATAAAAAGTAGCTGCCCAAAAGAGTGCAATAGTCTCAGCTATTTTAAATGAAATTATCCTTGACACCAATTAGTACCCAGTTTCCAGCCAGATGACTGAGGTGGAAGAGGCTAAGTTCCAGCAGCGCTTGGCCTCTTTCAATATACTGGACTCCTCACAATTAGGATTCAGGCCACCACAGAGGCAGCTCTGCTGGCACTAAGAGATGACCTCCTTGCCTTTGAGAGAAAAGATCTGCTATGGTCAGATTTCTAGACCTCTGTGCAGAATTCAACAGCAGTGATCCTAACAGTGTACTGCTGAAGAGGTACAAAGCAGATCTAGAAGGGATATGTAGGAAAGCTCCTTGCTGGTAGATGGGAATGGGACATTTATATTGGTTGCTGCCTGTGCCAGAGCTGATCTGAGGATAAATAGAGAATTTGAAATATTAATGGACAGCACTTTATCTGTTTCTTCTCATGGGCAAAAGTTTCAGAAGTAGCTTCTAATTTGGAGTGGCTCCATTTTTAGGTGCCCAGCTTGAGACAAAGTGGGTCTAATTTGTGAAGGTGCTGACCACCCGAAAAGTCCAGTGGAGGCCAATGGGAAAGCTTGGCACCTTTGTATATCAGGCCTGACGTGTCTATGGCTGGCCACAGAAAAGAGGAGGTACACAAAATTAGAGGCCACCTGAAAACGTGGCCACAAAATGTTGCTTCTTACTCTCCTCAGATGGCAGTGTTGCACCCCAAGAACATATATAAAGACAGCTTCCGTCAGGGAGGAGATGCAAATGTATCTTATCCATTAATACATAAAGACATTGACAAGAACGCTGAAAAAAGCAAACGTAACCCAGCCGAGTCCTTCAAATTCTTCCTTGGCTGGGGGATAGTTCCATCTCTTCTCAGACTAGCTAAATGGAGACTCTCTAAGGAAGCATTCTTAATGCTGTGTCTTTATAGAATCAGACACTGGAAGGGACTGTGAGAGGTCATTGAGTTCAGTCCCCTGCACTCATGGCAGGACCAAGTACCCTCTTAAACCATCCCTTACAGATGCTTGTCTAACCTGCTCTTAAAAACTTCCAATGATGGAGGTTCCACAACCTGCCTAGGCAACTTATTCCAGTGGTTAATCACCCTGACAGCTAGGAACTTTTTCCTAATGTCCAACCAAAACTTCCCTTGCCGTAATTTAAGCCCTTTTGTAAACAAGACATAGATCACAAACTCAAGACAGAATGAAACACTGCCTTTCACTTAATCCTTAGTTATTATGGACATAAAGTCTGTGTCTTGGGGTACAAAGGTCCTTCGTTCACATAAGTGCTCAGCTTTTCGTTGCTGCCATTGTTTAGTTACACAGTTTCTTACTTTATCAGTTCCAGTTTCTGGTTGGAGGGGAAGAAATTACCTCAGAAGAACTGATCCTCCTTTCCTCCTAGAATTTTAAAGGGAGAGTGGCTTATTTCTACAGAACCATATTGTTCATCATCATCCATATGATCATCTGTAGTGTATTGGAGTGGTAGTGGTGGAAATGTGGCGGGGGGGGAGAGGGGAACGACGAGACCTTAATACCCTTATTATTTCTTCATCTTCATCAGATAACCAAATATCCAAATTAAGTTCTAAATTAAATCAGTGATAATTTTACCAGTGATATTTCTGAGCTCCAAATTCAGGCCAAAAAGTGATAATGACATTTCCCTAAACCTTCAGATATCATTGATGGGGCTTTTTCGTTGGCAAAAATCAGCAACTAGGGAAAGACAGCTCTCCAAAATGTTGGATGACTGGTTCAAGTCTTATCCAAACCCCTCAATTCAGCAAGATCCACCAGGAAATCTTGTAAAGGGCTTAAATTCTACAAAATGAGTAACTGCTAGAGGTTGATGTGGTGGAGTTGATGATACTGAGCTTCTCCATATCTTGTTCAGCACCTTCCAGGATTGGGCCCCAAAACAGGTTTTCCCATGAGCTTTGTCTCTGAAGTGATCTGTCCCATGAGGATAATATATCTCAGATGGAATTTCTTACAAGCTTCCAGCTGGTGGAGCATGGAATTTCTTAACAGTCCTTTTCAAAGCAATTAAGCATGTGAAATGGAACCAGGAGATGAGGAAATAGCATGGACATGAAAAGTAAATAGCTACAAGTTTAAGGAAATGGTTAAGTAAACTTTGTCACCGCACAAAGTGTTTGGTTAGCTTTTGCCTGAATTTTGGATGAAGGTTCTGGTTGATTTTTTTTGTTACTAACCTGATCCACTCATTTTAACCACTAGAGTGACACTGAATAGCATGGATCAAAGTCCAAATAAATACACGCTAGCCTGCAATGCAGTTAATGTCCTATTCTCCGATCAGAAAGCATCAGAAAGCTACAAATTCTGCTGTCAGCTCCACTGAAAACTAACCAGCCTCTCAATGGGCCTGCAGGCGGCTGTCTCTGTCCTTCCCTGAACTCAGCCTATGTTTCACCTCTTTAATTCTGCTGAAGATTAAGACATGTAACAGTAAGCTGACCTTGTAAATTACACACTGAACTGGGAATACATAGAAATAAGTTATATCTAAAACTGACAGATAGGCAAAGGATTCCAAGAACATATATAAGCTAACTGATCAGTTATTCTCAGACCCTCACATTCTATAATTTAAACTAGTATAATTCACCATTGCATTTCAATGCTGTACGGTGTAGCAATAGTTCATCACATGTGATAGAGGGGCAGACACTATTGCCACGTATCTCGGGGGAAATCTGTCAATCACTAATGTAGGCGAGAGAAGAATCAGTCCCCAGCTAGTTTTCAGTACACTGTATGTAATTCTTATGGATAGGAAGTGATATATAGCATCCTTACAGCACTGAGAAAATACATGCTAGGTCAAAATAAGAGTGGATAGTTTAATTTAAATGTTACAACTAATCAGTTTTTCAACAACATCAACAAAGGAAGCAAACAAACAAACAAACAAACAAACAAAAAAAATCAATATTTTTACTACTCCCAGCCTTCAGTAAAACTTGTCATTCCTAATACTGCTGGCATAATTTCTATTGTTTCTGCCTCATTTATCATGAGGACCAATGATTAAAAAAATCAGCCCGGACATATCTGGTTAGCAGAATGAAAAGAGTTTGGATGCTCGGAAGCCAGGCTATGCCTATAGGGCTAGAGTTCTTTCAATTCATTTTTTACACTAAAATGTACAAATATCTAGACGTGTTGCAAAGGGCATATGGCTGTGCAAAGCAGCTCCACAGAATCAATTGTTTTATAATTAATGGCTATTTCCACAAAAAAGCAGAGGTATGGGGGAAACAAACTTGCCCCAGAGTTCTTTGTGGTTCACTTCTTCTTGGCCTCACTTCTACAGCTTTCCAGTTGGATTTTATCTTACCTGATGGCTGGAAAAAACCAATCATCTCTGAAAAAAATTACATAAATGGGACTTAATTTCAGAGGTATAAAGCACATACAGATCCCACGAAAAACAACTGGAGCCTCGGGCCTATAAATGCAACCTCTTAGTTCCTTGACATCAGGGCCAATTACTCTCTGAATCATTTGATGTCACTGGTGGCCCTAAATAATTTACACTCAGATGTGCATTTAACCTAACTCTGCGCTGTGTGTTCATACAAACCGGGCTCTGATCCAGCTACACAAGCTTTGCTGGGAGGCTTGTATCATGCCTATTCGCAAAATGACATTGAAAGAGGGGCAAGGGATAGAGGAGCTTTTCACATATCCTCTTCCTGCCACAGACAAATGCTTTTACTCTGTAGGAATGCTGCTGCTCTTCTTTAATTGCAAGAAAAACTTTGATAGTGTGACAAAATTCCTCCTCTACCTTAGTGGATCCCGTGCTTCCCTCAGGCCTCCAGGGAAAGGTCCTTTGCCCTGCCCCGTCGGGCAGGAGTTTTTCCTTCCTCCAGTCCTTGTACCTGTGGGGCTCTTCTTGACCAGCTTTCTAATCCTTCTCCAGATCTGCCCTCCTTACAATTGCACCTTGCCTCCTCTCACACACTCCTATAGCTCTCCTCACTCTCACACTCCATCTACACCCTTTCTATGGAGGGATGGCTCTTTAACAAGTCCTAGGCGGGGCCTTGATTAGCTCCAGGTGTGCCAATTAGCCTGAAGTAAGCACTGCTCAGCTACAAGGGGAAAAGGGACTTGCTGAGCCTGGGGCTAATATATTGGTTTTCTAGAACTTTCCAGAAACCCTTCAGCCTGACCCTGTCACAATAGGTAGATTCAGTCCAGACTGTACACTGGCGGCACCCATTAGAGGGCCTACGGAAACTAGGGTTGATGGGGACTGTGGAAATGCAAGACAAATGTAGTCTCCATGACTCTTAGAGGGAGGCAGTAAAGAGTCAGCACAGCCCCAATGGTGGGGAGATCTGCTGGGGATGGAATATAGCGAGGGGATACACTGATTTTGTACATCTTCTCCACCCACAAAGCTTCTACAGGATCAGACTGAGCTGCTTCCCTACTGTCCCAAAGAAAAATCCTAAGGGTGAAGGTGATAGCATTATCCCCTGCTCTTTCTCATGTTGATTCTGCCTTGTGGTGCAGGTGTGACCCAAGCCTGCACAGGTGTCCATTACCACTTGCTGCGCCAGCCTGAGTGAATCAGAGCCTGTTATTTCAAGAACAGACAATGAACATATAGATATTTGCATAGCATGTCTCATCTCAACGGATGCCTGTACACTTTTGGAAACATACAGACAGGAATTGGTTCACCCACTACCAACATGCAGCCACTGCATGGTGCAACATGGCAGCATTTTAATGGCACAACGGGACACTGCATCATTTAGGACAAGACGTAAAGAACACTGTTTAATAAGTGTTAATATTTGCAACCTTCATATTTAGTACCTGAGTTAGCATTCACTACATTTAAAAAAAAAAAAATTGCAAAACTCATAGCCTGCCTGCATTTTCTAAGAGGTGAAATCAGGACATCTGTATGCACATGTATTAAACACATATATACACACACAAAAAATGAGGGCAACTATATGTACACGTGCACGATGTGCAATAAATTTGATTGGACATATGCCAAATGTATGCAGTTACTGCCTCTGAAAAAGGCTAGCATCTTGTATGGAATGTGAGAGACCTCCCTTGCTCTCTCGGCAGGGAATAATGCTGCTCAAATACTTGCTCATTCTCCTCCACAGGGGTTCCCTATTGTCTGGCTTCTGCCCTCAGCAACAGCCCAACAGCTTATCTATGTGGTAGCATGTGATATATATATATGAAGAAAAGGGTCAAGCTCTTGACAATGAGTCTAGACTGTATGAAGTGAGAACATAAGAGCCATGGTTTAATATCATGGAAATCCAGCTCTGTGCAAGGGTAAAGTAAAGGAACAATAAGTAACCAGCTCAAAATCAAGATCTATCCTTCTTAAATTGGGGGGAGGAGTCAGTTAGCAGACCTGCCTGTCCCTCCTCATTCCTTGATTACAGCTAGAGGTGGGTGGGAACTGGATTTGTCCATTTCACGGGTAATTCTGCACACTTGAATTGTTTTTCTATTATGGAACAAGAGAAGAAAAAAAATCAACATTTCCCACAAAATGGAATGGAGGGGAACACTTCAGGTCCAAAGATATTTAAATAGAAAATTTAAAAAATGGAAACTAAAAGTTGTTTCAGAATATTCTGTTCTGAAAATGTCTAAAAGAAACATTTAAAATCATATTCATATTTTCTTTTCCTCCCCTTGAAACAAAATTTTGTCAAACTTGACATGTTTCCACAACACATCTCGCCTTGTCTGATGGAAAGTCGATCCATCAGAAAATTTCTGAGTGTCTCTAGCTTGTGAAACAAGTTATATAGCCCAGCAACTTGTTTCACAAAGCTAACTCTCTTGTTCCTGAATGAACATTTCTGCACATGAGCACCAAGAACAGTGCCAGTGAATTTGCAAAAAACACTAGTGCCAGAAGAGTTAATGAGTGCCCACACCGGCATCTTCTCGCATGAGGGTACACTCACATGCTAATAATTCCACCTGCATCCAACATTAGTTATCAGTTAGTTTTCTGACTGATCTAAATTGCATCAGTGTTATCCCTGGAATATTTTACTCTCTGTACTTCTTCTCTGGGGTTTCACGCCATCTGCTGAAGCCTGCTGCCCATGCATGTAAAGTTCAAGCCAGAACAGACGCTGACGCCAGCGCTCAAAAGAGGTACAGGAATTTGTGTGTGTGTGTTGGTAGATCGGGAGAGTTTGGGGTGGGAAGTGGTGGGGGAGGGAGGAGGGGAACATCATTGGCTGAATTATCAAAATGCATCCACATCATTCAACCACAAGAGACAAACATGAGTTCACATAGGGATTGTACAACCCCTCGGCCCCTCTGTTATTGCATGTATAAATTGGGTGACAGCATGTTCAAACCGTGGGCGTGGTCAAACCCCATAGAGTGTGATCTTCCAAATCTAATTTCAGAACCACACAGAGCTAATCCGAGTTCATGAACACTCCTTCCCCCCCCCCCCCACCAAATTTGAAACAAAGAAAGAATCAGCCTTTAAAATATAAAATACCGTTTTAAAATGTTTTTTCTAGCCTGTGATTCATACTGGGGATAGAAGAACATACCACAACCAGCACCCTGACTTAGGTGGACGCCGTACAGCATTCAGCTAAGGAATGAATGTTCATTCGAAAATAGAACACAACTGTCACGGTTCCTTTTCTCCCCGAAGTCCCTCTGTTAAGCAGAACAGGGGGGATTTTCATAAGTAGTTCAGTGATTTAAGAGAACAGGTCTCACTCTAAGTCACTGGGACTTGTGCTTCAAAATCATTGAGGTGCTTTTGAAAATACCATCTAACATGCATAATGTGATATATGAATGAATATGATGCCCTCCAGTGGTGGTTTACAGGTAACATGTAGGAACCTACTATTTGTTTTAGCTAAGGGATTTCTCCTTTTGCTTATGAAGTTGAGGTCTACATGAAGAATCAAGGTAATCACAAAGAGGAATTGTGGGTGAGATTTTTCCAAAGCATCTGATTTAGGAACACAGATCTAGCTGAAAGTCATTTGGAATTGTGCTTCAGCACAGGCACATTTTACAATAAAGGAAACTGAGGCATGGAGAAATGACGCAGTGTACTCAAGGTCACACAGGGAATTTATGGCAGAAGCTGGAAAAGAATACAGATTTCCAGGCTCTAAGACGTGTATTAGACTGTGCTTCCTCTCTAATTTGCTGTTGTAATTAGCTAGTGTTGAAAGATTTCATCCTAAACCACTAACACCAAATGTGTTCATAGTCCCCCTCACACAACCCTGCATTTATTATTTTTTTCTTCTTTTTTTGTAAATCACTTGTATCACATGGCAGTAGAGCACTGCCATGCATTTGTCTAGTAGTGGAAATGTGGCCCAAGATCTGATACTGTGAGCTTCACAACAAGACATCCAATTACAAGAGCAATTATTCATACCACTCTTCTGCCAGTCAAACCCTTCCAGTCCCTACCTACTCCACGCCATACCTGTGGCCTGTGCTGTGGAATGAAATGATCCATCTTCAGAGAAGGGTGTTTGCTATTCAATGTATTCATGAATGCATTTGAAACATGAAAATGTACGAGAGTCAGGAAAATTTCCTCTTTTGACACCATCTCTTCAAATGGTTTATAAGGAAATGGATTCCTCTGCTCTATTTTCTTTCCCCAGATTGCGTCTCTCTCAGGGATGCACACTGCAAACTACAATGGTCTTTTGTTGCTGCTGCTTTGCAAACGTTAAATGACTGGCACCGCCAGAGCAAAGTTTACAGTAATTCAGTAATCGGACTGTATTTGTTGGAAGGCATAAAATCTGGCAAGCAAAGACATTCAAGAGGCTTAAAGGAGCAAAAGCTGCTGACAGCAGGGCATGGAAAGAGTCAGTCATAACGGCTTTTTAAAAAGGGTCTGTAATCAATGAGATACATATGGCACCGGGAGTCAGATTAAACGTGTACGCTTTTCTAAAGTGATTCGAAGTGTGACATAGGCATGAAAATGAGGCAGACAAATAAAAGTCTGCTAAAAACTAGAGCTAGAGAGAGAGAGAGACAGGCTTGCATTATGATTTTATTCAAGTCATCCATGAACGTTTCAATGCTGGGAGTCAAGCTATTTCCTGAAGGTTCTTTGAACATTTTATTTAAATGGGAATTTTCTTATAATTCACTGATTTTCAGATCTGGTCAGCTGGCATTTATCTCCCCCTCCCACCACTTTAGCTGGCTAGACAGACAGACAGCTAGCTAGCTAGCTATTGATATTTAGTGAATTTAGTTATGGTGAAAGTTTCCATATTCACAGCCCTAGAGAATACAGTCTGTCCACTGAATAGACACAGCCTCAGCTCCCACAATGCAAATTCCCCCTTGATCACAACAACACACCTTTGTCTGGGATCATCTCTAGGGCCGAGGGGGAAGATTAGCCTCCAGTGCTCACTTGATCCTGAGCCTCTCAGATTAGACGCCTAACAAGAGTGCCATGCAGTGGCTGGATTTTTGTAATGTCAACATCTGTCCCATTATGAACTAAACCCAGACTCATCAACTACTTTCATATAGATTGTTGAAGATGACTTAATTAGAGGGGGATGACTTAAAGGCACTTTTGATCCAGGATGGACTTGAACCAGTGACCCTGAGGGGAAAGAATCAATGTGCTATGTGGTGGGAAGAGAAAATGATCCCCTAATGAAGAGCAGAGTGCACACAAAATCTTCTCCTCAGCTCTCGGGGCGCAGGCAACACCACCTGCAGGATGCTAAACTGCCTCACCCCCACCAACTTCAATGGGATTAAAGGGAACTCAACACTGGTTCCCCCGGCTGCAGTTAGGGACTGCAAAGTTAAACGCCAAAGCAGGCATTCCCCTTTCTGTTGGAAGGGCTACACCTTACATTTCATGTTACTATAATAAATAACAATCAGCTCTTATTAAGTGCTTCACATCCTCAGATCTCCAAGTGCTGTTTACAAACCAGGTTAAGCATCATATTCAGACTCTACCATTTACAGATGAAGAAACTGAGGCACAGAGAACTAATATGACCTGCCCAAGGTCACCCAGCACAGCAATTTAAAAACGTACATACATTTTGGAAGCACCTAGAGGCTCCTGTAAAGGATCAGTGCTAGGCACTGTACACACATAAAAAGACACTCCCTGCCCCAAGGACTTTGCAATCTATGAGACATTTCAGGTGGCTACAATCAACTGATGGGGGAGCACAAGAGAACAGTGACAGAGTATAGCTACAGAGCCAGGAATAAAACACATCTCCAGACTCCCAGCCCCGTATGCTACCCATTTATGTGGTATTTAGTATGCAGGGAGAGAAAGGATGTAAAATAAATGAAAAGAACAATTGTTTTTGTCAGTTAAAGTTGTTTTGTGATATGGTCTCATCTTAATTTAAAATCAAGGCAAGTGTCTGAAGGAGCATGTCAGCTATGACATTATTCAAGGGGATGAGAGGAGAGAGACTACAGAATATTATTCACAGATCTTTGTGAAGCAATCGAAGGTTAAAGCAGAATCCATTAACAGCAAGTCAAACTGACCGACAGTAACCTTACACTTATCACGGGTCCCGGGGTGATGCAACCAAGCAGGTTTGTGTGGCCACATCAACAGTGCAAACAAATGCCAAAGTTTAAGGGGGAAAAGATTGAAGGGGAAGGACAGATGGAGAATGTGAAATGAGAGTCAATACTTAATAATACTTTGCAGTGGCGTAACGCCTTCCATCTAAGGATTCCAAAATGCTTTAAATACACCAGGGAATTCAACCGCACACATGGCAGTGAAATAAGGAAGTGTCCTCTTTATATAGATGGGAAAAGTAAGGCACGGAGCCGTGACATGAACTTACTCAAGGTCATCCGGAAAGGCATGGCACAGCCAAGCCCCCTGCATCCCAGTCCTGTGACTTAACCACAAAGTAATCCAGAAGGGCCTGATTATTCCTAAAGGTCTCCAAGGTCTCTGGATACACTGGCAAGTGCTCAGCGGATGGCTGCCAGCCTACTGGAAGTCAAGATTTGGAATATCCTGTGTCCAGCAAGAAGAGCAATAAGGAGGAAAGTTTATGTACCCATGTGTTTAATGGACGGAATAGCCCTTGCACATCTGGCATGTCTGTCAAATTGGTGCGACTTTCCTGCAGCCAAAAAGGTTGAAAACCACTGATTTACCCCTTAGACCATTCTATCAGAGACTTCCTGTCTGTGCTGGATGGGTAACAGTTGCTCCTTCTTTAACTTAACGGTGACTACTCTTAGGTCTGGTCCATCGTGACAGTGCCCAGGGGCATGAAAAATCCACACACCTTGAGTGCTGTCACAATGCTGAGCTAAGCCCCGGTTTAGGCACACTTCAGTCCATGGAAAAAAGCTTCTGTTGACTTAGGCTTGGTCTATGCTGCGGCGTGATTCTGGCGGCACTCGAAGGGAGATACGCAAAGTACTTAAAATACCTTGTGTATCTCCCTCCGATTGCCTACCACCTACTTATCACGCTGTTTTCAGTAGCCTGAGTCGGAGGGAAATCCCTTCCCTCTGACTCAGCGCTACTCCTTCTGCAAGGACAGTTTTACTGGATTGGCTTCCTGATTGGCCAAGCGGGTCTTCACAGACCCGCTCAGTCGATCATGGAGATCAGGCTTTTGGCCGCGAATTTGCCGCTGTCAGTAAAGACAAGCCCTTAGCTACCAATGCACTGGGAGGCAGATTTTCTACATTAGCAGAAAAAACAGACTCTAGGCTAAAATGTCTCAGAATCTTGGCTGGCTAGAGCCCTGGAAAACAAGCCGTAAGAAAAATCTCTTCATTGGCCAGGGGCAGGGACAAAGGTGGATAGGATGGGCCTTTCCCACGGGCCTTTTCCATGTCTAAAAACTATTATTTGATGATCTGATGATACTGGCAATATTTCAGAAATTTTTGAAAAATCATCTTAGATTTGTAATCAATTAAATAACCTTGTTAAATGTACACTGGAAACAAAACTGCTTTCAATAGAGAAACCTCTCTCAGGGTGTGTCTACACTTACAAATTAAGTTGACTTAAGGAGGCTTAAGTTGACTTAACTTACTCTGCATCTACACTTGGCTTTCCTTAATTCAACTTAAGCTGCTCCTTAAGTCAAATTAAGGAAAAGATAGTTCGAATTAATAACACCTCATTTTAATTCAAACTAGCACTTAAGTCCACTTTATTAAGTCAACTTAAGCCAGTGGAGATGCGGAGTAGTGCCTAGGTGGACCTTTTAAAGTCGACTTAAAGCGATAAGTCAACTTAATAAGGTCGAAAAGGGGCAACATCTACACTTGAAAAGTTAAGTCCACTTCTGTTAAGTCGACTTAACTTTTGAAGTGTAGACATAGCCTCACAAACTTAGTTATAACTGACCATAGATGATTGAGCTGGTTTGGAAAAAATAAAAATCTTTGTCCACTTACAGACTTAAACCCAAACATGACCTTTTGGAAAGTTCAGAAACATTCACCTAACTAGTCCCTCCCTTGTTTTTTGTCATTATCCTGGGCATCTTCATGTCTGTTTCTTTCCAGGAATCAAGGCACAAATTCCAAAATTCTCCAGAAGTTCTGCTTCTGGACACCATGGCTTTGATCCAACCCAAGCAAAAATTTCACACAATGGGCTGTTCTCTTAACACTCCTTGCTCACTTCTGCTGAGAACAGACAATGAGATAGCTCAGATACATTTCAGTTAAACAGTCTAATATTTAAATGCTTTCCAGATTTGAACCCAAATTCCAGATATTTTGAATCCTAATTTACTTTTGAAAGGGCCCAAGGAAGAACTAAATTTGATTTCATGATGCACTTAGTTCTGGTAAAACAGCAATTAGTTTCAATGGCAAATCGGAGAAATGATAGAACAAGTATATGCAAAAAACAAGCTAAAAAACTAGGAAAATCATGCAACAATCCCTGCAAAAGTTCCAAGTGCAGTGTGGCTGGTGTTAAAAATGGGTCTGATCAGAGGTATAAATTAGTTGCTGCCTAATGTTAAATGCATACGCTTCTCTGGAGCTCTATCACAATGAACAAATGCATGGGTCCAAAGTATGGATACAGGAGATCCAAACGCTGGCATAATTGTTCATCCATTACTTCAGGATGAGTCTGCAGTCAGAGAAACCTGTTCCGATACCAGCATTCTTCCGCCTTCAAAGATCATAGGGATCTCTCAGCTTGTTATGCAAAACTTGAAGCAAAGGGTCTATTCTGCTAGTATATCATATATTCTGTTACCATTACTTATAAGCGTTATATGTAAACTCATATATGTAAACTGCAAACTCATTCATCTGCTCTTCTTCTACTGCTTATACCCTTTTCTTGAAATCCTCCTCTTCTGTATGTGGCATCCTGACTATTACCAGAACAACTGTTATGTCTACAACAGAGGATTTATTATGGCCCCAAGTGGGGATGAGAAAGCAGATGAACTATTACTTGAAAGTGCTTTTATGACATCAGGTCAAACTAGAGTCAAACTGGCAACCGAGAAAAAGCTCCACGTTTCATTACCAATGAGCTGAGCTAGCCAGTCCCAGTCTTCTCAGCAAACTAACCAGCTTTTTGATTTTTAAGTGGCATTATGGTCATTTTAAAGTTCACTAAGTGCTGTAGCTATACTTTTGCATCACCTAGATCTGGTTTAAAAATTCAAGCCCCCAAATATCCATAACATGGCCAAAATGATCGGGGCAGAACAGGCCAGATCTTGTGATAAATCTTGTTACAGATCTCGCAATAAAATCTGGCCTGAGCTACACTTCAAGCTTAGGTCGATCTAGCTACAGTGCTCAGTAATGTGAAAAATCCAAAGCTATGTCCACCTGACCACTGGTGTAACCATCACTCAGGGAGGTGGCCTTTCTACGGTGATGGAAAATCCCCTTCCACAACTGTAGACTGTGTCTACACTATGGGGTCGCAGCAGTATAGCTATGGCGCTGTGGCTATGCCACTGCAGCTTCTGTGGTGAAGACAGAGTTAGAGAGATTTGCAGAGGGACCGAGAAAGGAACAAAGGAGACCTTAGGACAACAGGACCAGCCAGGACTAGAAGAAACTCAACACAGGGGTCGGCAGTGACTCTACGTTTCAGAAGAAAAACTTAACAGGGAGGAGTGGAGCCCCAGAGAGGGCCCTGGAACTTAGAAAAGACACTGACCCAAAACTCAAAGGATGTTTATGAGTAGTAAGGAAACTGAAGCAGGGATTTGTGTGCAGGTATTTCCTATTCTGCCTAGATCTGTACATCTCTTGTGCCACCTAACATCAAGAGAAATCCTACAGAAAGTCTCTGTCTGCTTCAACTATTATGGGTACCTGAAGGGGTACATTTGTGAACTGGAATGCCCATAAGGTTGGTGCTATGAGAAACACATGTTTAAACCACTGGGGAGCAGACAGTAGTAACTTCATTACCCTAGGCAGCCGGCTTGAGAAGTCCCATGTCTCAAAAGGAGGTTCTACATGGCGGATCTGTACCGTGAAAGCACGCCCAGAAACCCGAAGCCAGGGACAGTGCTTGGACTCTGCTCAGACACAGCAAGATAAAAACACATGGGTCCAATGTTGGGATTTAAACATAGCTCCCTGGTAGGTGTCCAGCAGAGGAAGCTGGATCAGGCCTGTGAAAATGATAATCTATGGCTCCATCTACACCATGGCTAGAGGTGTAATTCCCCTGCTCACGTACACAGCTTGTGTGAGTATAAACAGCAGCGCAGCCAAGGTGGCATAGGCAGCGGGGACTTGGCTGAGGCAGTGCGGACTACATACTTACCCATTTCAGGCGGGTTTGTACTTGGCCCGGATCAGCCATGCCTCCACTGCTGTCAATGTGGCTATACTGCTATTCATATTCCCATTTGCACAAGCATGTGGACATGAGGAGAGTCACATCCTTAGCTCATAGTGTAGACATAGACTAGGAGTCATCCTCTGAGATCATGCAGGGGATGCAATGAGTGCAAGAGGCCTTCAGTCTCTTACATTGGTTGGTTTGAAGACGAGCTTCCATGAGCTCTCCATGGAGAAATTTCCCAAGGCATATTTTAAGTGTACATGATTTCCTTGTTTATGCATCATAGACTCACAGACTTTACAGTAAGAAGGAAACAATACGATCATCTTGCCTGACCACCTCACTCACCCTCTCCTAACAGACCCCTAACCTATACCTGTGCCATCTCACCCTGGCGCTAAATCAGGCCTGGGGAATCAACAACATGTAGTAGCTGATCCAGATTAAAAAGCAGATAGAATGGAAAGGGGCAGCCTCCTTCTTTCATCGAGAGATTGTGCTGTCCCTCCATATTTAAGAATCATAGAATCCTAGGGCTGGAAGGGACCTCATAAGGTCATCTAGTCCAACCCCCTGAAAAAACAGGACCACTAAAGCCTCCACCACCCAAAGCAACCAGGTCAAAAATCACCTGGATGTTTATCCATAGAATGAAACCTGCTCTTTAAGGATACAGCTGCTGCCATTGCCTTTATTTGGGAATTTCCTGCACTGCATAGGCTTATGCCAGAACCTCTGTGTTATTGCACTGTGGATTGCGCATTCAGCCTAGCCTTTAAGTGAAGGAGCTCTGTGCAATCTGCCCTTTGCTTGTACAAACTAATAGAGCTTTTGTGCGCTTGACATTTCATGTGGCATTACCACTGCATTCCCTATTCCCAGAGACAATGTCAAAAGGACAATCGATGGAAGTGAGGGGCATGTAAGACTGGCCCAGAAGGTTATCGGTTTAGCTGCCCAATGTGTTTCACAGAATAATGACAGCAAATTAAAACAACTTAATGAACTTTTAGATGAATGAACTTCAATGTCTGCTGCCGGCAGCCTTTTGTATGTGAAACAGAAAAGGACAGAATTCATCCCAGTAGAAAGTCTACCAAATCCATAAATATTGTCATCATTCAAAAATATTATTGTTTGACTTGCATAACAAACAGCTCCTTATATCCTGAAAGGTCCCAAAAGGCTTTAAAGAGTACGTGCAGAAATCACTTTGCCTAGCACTACAAAGCAGCCACCGCTATGAGGGAAAAAGAGCAGTTTTTCTGTAGCAGCAACACTATCCAACAGCTAAGAGGTTGTATGGCTAATGGCCAGTGCTATGGACAGGGGCTCGAGACAGCAGCGTTCTATTCTTGGCTCTGCCATTGGACTGACAGAGGACTGTGGGAAAATCATTTTACTGTTACGTGCCTCAGTTTCCCATTTGTACAATGCAGATAACGGTACTCTGTTCTTTTCTAAAGCACTCTGAGACGTATTAATGACAGGTCCTGTTATTATTTGGGACCAAAAGTGGGAAATAACACACAAATGAAAATAAAAGGGAAAGATGGCAACTTGGGGCCAGAGCCAAAGCGAGTCAATGTAAATGGGAGTCTTTCAGTTGACTTCAACGGGGTTTAGAGCGGGCTCAAAGTTTCATAAGTTTGGATTTGGTTAAGACACCATCCTCACAGTCCCCCCCCCCTCCAAAATAGGGGGATTTCCACCATTCTCCTTTGGATTTATAGGGAGCACACTTCTCATAGATGGTTTTATGCAGGGGATGGCACGGAGGTGGGGCTAGTTTAATTAATCAATGATCTGCCAATCAGGATGGATAACAATCAGGTGTCAGTGCAGATTCTTTTAGATTTATCAGCTGCCTGGGATGCTCTTGACTCAAGTGCGTTGGTTACACAACTAAATCCTGGCCAAGAGATGGAATTATGAAGGGCGCCTGGTTTCTGGTGGAGAAGACGCTGAGGTGAATAATGAGAGACTGTTTTCTGCCCTGAAGTGTTACGGCAGGGTTGTAGTCTCTGGTTCCTACTGCTCAGCAGGAGTACAAAGCCAGAAGGGTTATCATGAAGTGATACAGGGTGCAGTGTCTCCAGTAGGTTTGCAGCCTAGGGCTTCTTCCAGACAAAGTTTGTTTCAAGGTGTTCTGGGAACAGCACTGGCCAGGAGTGCTCCTGATTATGTGACCAGACAATTGAGAACTGTTTTTCCAGATGGGAGGATGTAGCCACAGTGATCCATTCCTTTGGCACCTGAGGTTGGATTGTCTGAGGGACCCATTCTTCCCTAAGTCTCCCTTCCAAACATGGATGTTACTTAGCTCATGTAGTGACAAGCTGGTATTGCTGCAGAGCTCTAAAAACAACAACTTGGGAGTACCATATTTATCTGCCTCCCAATGACTGTCAAATCCAACTTCCTTTGATTAGAAATCTGAACATGATTTTTCCTGAACTGACAGAACACAGTGCATTCAGGCTGGTATCAGAAAAATCAGGCAACTTTCTTTATGCTTCACATATCACTGCTGATCATTAAGTTTAAGAAATCAGAACCAATTGGGCAATGGCATTAAAGATGCGTGAGCCGGACGAGATCCAGCTCACACTTCAACAGCTCCAGCTGTGGCTTCTGCAGCATCTTTGGATGCATGACCTGAATCTTTGCCTCAGATACAAACTGACTCTTTCATCAGAGTTCAAAGGTGCTTAGAGAATATTTTTCTTTCCTGTTTTTCATGCTTATGCCTCCTCTACACTTCCTGCAACCAGCCAGGACAGGAAATTTGAGCTCCAGCCTGTGTTTGGAGAGTCAGAAGGCTAATAAAATGCATCATGTCTGGCACTGGTCTGTTCCAGACATAGGTTTGCCACCCCAAAAAGAAACACTATAATCAGGCCACTCAACACATTGACTTTTTTTTTTTTTTTTTTGGGTACAAAGAGTACAATTTGATACTATTTTACACAATGATTCTGGGTTTTCAGCGGCGAGAACATGAAGCGAAGGAGGGCTTTTAAAGATATTAAAGCAGAAGAAATGGCACATTCGGGAAGAAACTGTACATAGTGAAGGGACGCGAGAGAAGAGACAAAAAGGACACCAGAAATTATGGGTCAGAGAGAGAGGAATGATCATGAAGATTGTGGAAAAGATATAGGATGGAAGCAGGGAAGGAGGACTTGGGAAGTTTTTACAAAGATTGAGTTCGGGACGGCAGCTCCAAGAGATGATGTCAGAGAGGAGAGGACTGACAGATGGGGAGTGGCAGAGAGGGAAATAATCAGCACCAGATGGCAGGAAAGGACACAAGATCATCACCAGAGGAGCAAGGACAGACCACTGAGACCCAGACTACGTTTACTAGTCAGTTACGTATCATATTGTGGTGCAATTTGTACAATCTTCTACCTGACTAGACCATACACCAAGGTTTGCTTCCCCCCTCCTGAGACCTGCGTGTCTCCCAGTGGCATAGCAGGGCTGGTCTGAAAGGTGAGCAGTGAGTTGCATTCTATTGTTGCGGGTTTGTTCCCAAAAGCAATCAATAACGCTGAACAGAAACAGCCTGATCCTCCTAGCAATGCTAAATAAAGAAAAAGATTGGAACTTGCGAGCTGCATATGACATGTTCAAGAATGCAGTTATTGTTAGTCCAAAAAATGTATCTATATATCAGTCCCCTCCTCCCTGAGGGTTGAGGGCTCAGGGAGCTAGAAAAGAGATACATCTCTACGTAGATTATTCAACCGTTCAAATCCAGCCCAGATCCGTGGTGGCAGAAAGTCACCATTTACATGTCGTATTCCTGCACGTTCACTTATGACAGGGGTACGGTTGCTTCTCTCTATGCTTCCCAGTAGACAAATGTCTACACCACAAAAGACCAGAAGAGAATAACCTTGGATCTGAACAGCTTCCAGTTTCAGGGGTGACAAGGGAGGAGCAGGTTTAAATCTCCAGATCTGAACCCACCCCTATAGTTTTAGTTCCAGGTCTGCTCCAGAATGGTCCTATTTTCCTGTCAAGGATTAAATTCACACAAATTTACATGAGATTTCCACCCAGGGTGCTGGAAATCTCATGAGAACAACTGATCCTATGAAACTTCCACTGCTTAGGGCTGAAAATTTGTAAGGTGGGCTTGCAAAATAATGGTGTTACTGACTACAAATCCTAGCCTATGGCTCTGGTCTCAACACCAAATCCTCACTCCAGCTCTGCTAGACCCTTTCATCAAGACATGACCACTGAGCTGCCTTCTTGTCCCTAATCATATTCCCCCTGGATAAGCAGGAGACAAACATACATTGCTACCGCACTTGCTATATCTGTTATGTGGCAAAAGGCTGCCAGTTCAACTCCCTTCATTAGTATTAAATGCACTTGATTTTTTTAATTGAAGAGGACTAAATCCTTGATACATTTTAATATATTGCGGATGGAGGGTATAAGAAGGATAGTCTAGTGCCTAGGACACAGGACTAAGCCTCAGAAGGCCTGAATTCTATTTCTAGGTCTGCAAAGCGACTCCATACAACCTCTGCTAAGTCACTTAATCTCTCTCCAACTTACTCTTCTCTTTCTTGAAAGGAGACTAATCAAACTTTGCTACCTCAAAGGGAGACTTAAGGTCTGCAAAGTGCTTTGAGATCCTCAAGTTCAAGGCACTACATATGGACTTATTATTACTATTCAGAGTAATGGTCTTTTTTTTTTCTATTCCTTTTTAGTTCAGAAGGAAAGCAATGTAAAATTGAAACCGTGTGCGTATTTCACATAAGACTTTCCTGGTCTTTCGGGGAGATGGGAAATAAATGGCCTTTTGCATGCTGCTATTAGAGATCTGAATGTCCAGAGAGAAATATAGGAGCCCACACCTCTGTGAATGTTAGTTGCTTCCCACTCTGCACTCAATGAAGAAGTTGCTGTAGATTAAACAGTGTATCGCTGGATAAATGCCCCTCCACTGCTTTCATCATAGTGCAATGCTGTAAATATAACCTTTTACACACAGCTTTATGCCAGAGATCTCTGAATCCATCAGCTTTCTAAATATTCTCCCTTACCTGCAATATTATGTGCTAAGGTATTAAAGACTAGTACAGTTTTCTCCAATGTGGCCCCTCCTCCTCCAACGTCAGGAACCATCCTCTCCCGAAGATATGGGTCAGAAACAGATCTAGTCCCTGTTGGGAAAGTATTGGTGCAAATACAGATCCCAATCCAAAATTGGTGGGTCCAGCTTGTCTCTGTTCTCACAGCCAACCTGTTCCCCAGCGCAGCTCCTTTCTCTCACAGTCCCATTTGGAAACCGTCAATGCACATACATCCCATCCCCACCCCATGCTTCTTGTTAGCTTCCTCGACTTCCATAGTGGTTTTGCCATGCCCTCGACTACCAGTGTGATCTGCAGACTCCTGCTCTGCGGGTCAGGTCAGGAACCAGTAGCCTATGCAGGGGACAGGGGTTCTGGTGTTAGTGTAGTGAGTGGCATCATGTAGACAGCAATTCTCAAGCTGACCTGCTACACAGTAGCTGGGAACCCTTCCTTTTCCCTCCCTGCTAACCCCTAGAGAAGGAGCCACTCCTATGCAACATCCAGGTAGCAATTAGCTCATTCCCTGGGAATGAAAAACAAACTCAGGAAGATATTTTTGTATTTAAAATTCATGATAAAGAGTTAGTTTTCATTTTAAAACATATTCCCCAGAGGTGCTGGGAGCCCACATAGTAGAGCAACAATGCGCTGGTACATGAGAGCTAGCAAGGGAAGAGAACAAAGAAATGGCGTGGAGCAGTGAGATTCAGCTTTGCTCTGTGGACGACCATGGTTTGATTCATGGGCTAGAGCGAGGTACAGCAAAGCCGAGTTGTAAAGCACAGCGATGACCCTTACGGCCAATTATTAAGTGATGGTGACCACCTCCCAGAGGAAGCCTTTATCCTGCTTTGAAAAGATGGCAAATGTCATGTGGAGACTTGAGCCTGGGAGAAGAGGGTTAAAAACAAGAACATTCCCCTCTTCTATGAAAACCCCCTGTTAAGTAAACACTAGCTGATTATTACAGGATTATCCAGCAGTGGTCAGGAGGCAAGACCCCACAGTTTTCAAACTGTGTTTGCAGTGGGAAGGGTGATGTTTTGAGTTCTGGGACGTGTTGGAACAAGAAGGCAGGGATGGAGGGGAGAGGGTGGAAGAATATCATTCAGCACGTCATCTATCTTGGCCCTTCACTACAAGAGTCAAAGCAATTACTTCCACAGCTTCACAAACCTTTGCACCTCTCTGCTAATATGCCAAATTTTATTACTTTAATTGTACCTTATTATGACCTTGGAAACAAAGTACTTCATTTGGAACATAAACAAGAACTCACTTTCATTTTCTTCTTTAAGTCTCTGTTGTACTGTCGTCAGATTGTCCTGTGATGAAAAGGACTCCTGCAATGGATGGCCCCCTACACAGACTCTTCTTCCCGATGGCCATCCCATTCCAGCAGGACTGTACATGTTAACTCTACAAGTTCCCTGTGGCTATATAGCGCTATTCATGAGAGAATCTCAAAGCACTGCACAGAAGAAAAGTAAATATTCATTACCCCCTTTTATAGATTGGGAAATGGCAGTCGAGGGGTTCAGAGACTTGCCCAAGGATACAGAAAATCAGGAATGGACCCGGGAATAGATAGAAACCACATCTCCTGATACCCATCCTAGTGCTTGAACCACAAGACAGCGTTGTCCCCTATCAAAAAGTACCACTCTTAAAAATATTACTCATACCAATGGGATGAAAATCCATTGCCAACTAGTGGAAAGGAATAACGGGACTTAACTGCTTTTCAAAGTCCCATGAGGTGCCTATCTGCATCTTTAGGTACCTAAATACCTTCGAAAATCTGGACCTAGAAACCTATTTACTCCATTTTGGCCTTTCAGGTAAGTTTACCCTGCAATACTTTCATTCCATAAGCACTAATCCATTCTAGGTTTCAATTCTGTTGTCTCATAACCCTATTGTGGGGTCACCTATTCCATACAGTAATGAAGTGATCCTCTGGTTGGAAGGAAAAAACCCTTGATTTACAAAGCCTATAGCCAGAGCTTTTCACTCCAGGCTGGTTTCCTGATTCTAACCATACCAGCACTGCTGGAATGTAGGGTTCTTTTCAGTGTCATGGGCAGGAATCAGCCAGAGAGGACCAGAAGGCTGATGATTCATGCCTCTGCTTCCTGCAAACCAAAATTTTCCTCTTTTAACCCTTGATTGACTTTAGTGCTCTTCACAATGAAGGACTAAGCAGCAGTGTAAACCAGGGATAGCAGTCATTTGATCTCTCTCCAGCATCTAAAATGGGAGTGAAAATGTTTTCCTATCTCACATCTGTGCCATGGAAATAGCTCATGTACACAGACCCTACAGTGACAGGAGCCTCATAATGAGCAAGCTGTAATGCAGGGAGGTGTCCAACAATCTTCCCCATGGTGCACCTCACTGGTGCCTTGCTGCACCCCGTCCTATGCCAGCCCTCAGCTCATATTACCAGATCACAGGCTGGTCTGTGTTCTGGACAAAGCCAAGAGCTGTAACTTAAAGCTTCACTGTTAGCATCTCGGGTGTATTACCACTGACACATTCTGCTCTGCTAGTGCCATACCCAGATGGTTAATGGAATGAACTCTTCCCTGTTGTTGAGCTACAACAGCCACTGACTTCTATCAGGTCCTAAGAGAGCAGAAGCTCCCAGCTATGTGTTTGGCAAGCACTTTTTCACCTTTTATGTGCAAAGGCAGAGGAGTTTATTTAGACAAATACAGAGCAGAGAAGGTCATTCAGGTTCTACAGATCTTTTTTTTTTTTTTATCTAGCTGGCAGAGAATTCCCAGTAACAACTAGTGTCAAGGCTAGGGAGTGCTGACCAATAACAAATTTCCTTCTGGCTAGGTCAGATTTCAGCATGTGAATAGGATACAGTGTTCGCCTTTAGTTCTACCTCCCCCTGGGAGGGAGGGGGCAACTTGCTCAGCAATGGAGGCCAGTGTGGGACACCTCTCCCCTCCAGCCTTCCATCTTCTTCTCCAAACTGGCGCCAGTCTATCCGTGTAACAGGCTCTCTCCAAACCCAGCATTGGACACCGTCTCTGTCTCCGTTTCCCCCCCGCTCTGTCTCAGTTTCCCCCCCGCTGCTGGTGGGCCAACTCAGCAGCCATCTGCATCAATGAAGCTTTCACCAGCACCAGTAATTCTTTCCCTTTTCTCAGAGGTGTATTTATTGTTCAGATACAAACACAGTTAAACATCATTTAAAAGACATAGACCAGGCCCTGTCACATGGTCCCTCAGACACTTCTGCTGTTGTCCACAGAGCAGTTATCCCTAGGCAGTGGTTTCACCTAGCTCCTGTGCAAATTCCCCTTTGAAGCCCCTTCCCTACCAAAGGTCTCCTGCGGGATCCTTTATCTCGCCACCTAGGAGACAGCTAGTCACTCACAGGTGGGGGCAACACTCAGTGCCCTTAAAGGGACCATCTGAACTTGTGACAAAGCAATATATGAGGGCAAAGACTAGCGTCCACTCCTGCAAGTCAGAGCACTTCACCCCTTTTTTTGGAATCCTTCCACTAGCTTCTTTCTGTCTTCCACCCAAAAATTAAGCCTGGGATTGTCAAATGTTCTCATAGGTGCTGGAATTAGGAGTGCAGCCGCATTCCTGGCTTGAAATGGTTCCATTACACACAGGGTTTACTATTTAGTTCAGTGGCTCTTAGCACCCCCATTATAAAACATTGTCCCAGTGCTTCTGAATGTGCTCAGCACTGGTCTAGCCCTTGAAGTCAGTGGGAATTTTGACTTCCATGGCAGCAGAGTTCAGCCAACGCTGAGTGCTCTTAAAAGCCCTACTCCAAGCTTCTACTCCTCAACTTCACAGCTCCTGAGAAATCCAACGTGCCTTCCCCACTGCCCTCATCTCCTCCTATGTTCCCACCTACCCAGTGTGGCAAAACAGTCCACTCTGCCCCTGTGGGTCCTGTGCTTTGTCCTGTTATGGAGCCCAGGCAAGCCCTGTCTGCCCCTGTTTCTGGGCAGTTGGTCCTCCACTGCCAGCACAGAGTAGGAGGAGGAAGGGGCTCGGGCCCTCCCTCTACTCCGAGCCCCAGCCTAGGGTCCCTAGGAAAGGCAGCTGCACGCTGCTGGTACTGCTACCAGCAACACTTCCTTCCCCTAGGCTATTTCCCCCTCTTGGCGCTCTTTTACCTCCCTCCAGAGCTAATCTACTTCCTCCGCCTACCTCCAACACTCCTTACTCTCCACAACACTCTTGCTGGGGACAGGCTTTTTATCAGCTGGCCCCTGACTGGTCTCAGGTGCCTCTAATTGGCCAGGACTAAACCCTGCTCAGTTTGCAGGGAACAAAGCCAGGATCATTCTGCGGCTTATATATCTGCCTTCGATGACTTTCCTGCTTCCCTCTGGCTCTGGTGTCTCACACCAGCCAGACAGACTACAGAGCTATATTGGTAGAATTAGTTAAGCAACAGTTATAGCGACCTAATCCTCATGTAGACAGTGCTGTACTGAGGGACGGCTTCTCCCCTTGACACAGCTATGGCCTGTTGAGGCGGTGGATTAATTGCACCAATGGGAGAAGCTCCCGTTGGCATAGGAGCGTCTTCACTAAAGAACAGCGCTAGGTAAAGACCTTATCTCCACAAGCTTCCCTCCTCATCGCTCCTCCCAATTGCCTTCAAGATTTTTTCCCTCCCTACTCGGTGTGCTTGGGACTTCCAAGAACGGTCATACAGGCGGCAGCCACTCCGCTCCGCCTTCCAATCTCTTCTTAAACGTCAACTATTTCTTGTTGCACGTAGGAACCAGGAGCAGCCAGGCACTGTGGATTGTGTTTTACAAGAGTACATGGCGCATCCCTTTCACAGAATCATAAAAACATAGGGCTGGAAGATACTTTGAAAAGCCATCTAGTCCAGCCTTCTTTGCTAAGGCAGGATCCAGTGTACCTAGACCAACCCTGATAGGTTTGTGCTTAAAAAGCTCCAATGATGGGATTCACCACATCCACTGGAAACCTATTCCAGCGCTTAAATATTATATTATACTTCTATGCATACTTTACTCAGGTATTCCATTGAAAGGGGTTTACTAGTGTGAATTCTCTATGCAAAGCAAATTTGACATTCTAATTTGCAAATATTTGCAGGCCACAACTTCCCAACTGTACACTAGCCATTTTCAAACATTACACTCACAGTATTAAAGATTCATGCTATTGATAGCAGTTACGTAAGTTGTCCAAACGGGGAACAGACCCAATGCCATACGACTTATATAACTAGCCAACACCACATGAATTGCAAATAGCTGTAAGGAATAGTTCAGTAATGTGGTGTAGATCAAGAATTATAGGCTAAAAAAGTTTGCTACTAGTTTCAAGTGCTGAATAAATATGGGAATTCTGCAATTTTTTCACAGATGAGAAGAGGAAGTAAAATTCATGGAATAAACTACCTGAAACAAATTATTTGCTCCTCTCACTTTCACCTATTCTCTCCTGCACCCTGCTCAGTCACACAACTCAAGTCTCTGTTGGTCCGGCTATCCCCAAACAAATTTCTTACTGAACCTCTGCAGAACAAAAGCATTTGAGTAAAGTTACAGAGATTGAACTAAACCATCTGGTTCCTACAATGAAAAGAAAATGATTTCTTTTATTCCTTTGCCTATAGATTGCGGGTCACCAAACTGAGATTACTGAAACACAAAAGCATTTACAAATTTGCTATTTTTAGGAGAGCAAATATAGATTCATTTTTTCCCGACAATTAACAAGTTACTATTTAACAAGCAAACAAACAAACAAAATCCAGCTGCAAATTTTAATAAGAGAGACACCCCTACAACACTGACTTTGTCCAAAGCCAGAAATCCTGGCAGGGCAGCTCATATGAGAGACCGAGCCATATGCATGCTTGGTTTGTGGCATCCAGTCAACAATAAATTCTAGATGCTGGAATGTTCTTTCTTCGTTCTTGCAGAACAATTGGTTGCTGTTCCATAAAGCAGTCCTGTTCCCATTCAGACAGCATACAGGCAACCAAGGCCAGAGTTTTCACAACTGCAGGTGCGTAACTTTGTGACCTATTTGCACACACATAGCTACAATCATTCCATACACAATGGCAATAATCCGTGTGCAAAAAAGGCACACAGTCACACATATGCTCTTATGCAAGTCTGGTCCTTTGGGCGTCTGGTAGTTGCTCTGGACAGAGCTGAGTTTAGATGTGGGCCACTACATGGGGCATCACACCAAAGGGCCGGGGAGCAAGACTACTGTAGGGTCAAATCATTGTCAGGCAACTGTGCTTGGGAGCACTATATCCCCCATTTACAAGTAAACTAGACAAGTCCCGTCCCCTTGATTACTACATATACTTGCTATGCTCATGCAACAAGACGAGAATATATAGCAATGCCCCTGCTTTGCTTTTTTTTTTTGGCAGACAGTTCAGCCCTAGCATAAGAATTGGTAATGGTTTCAATTGGGGCAGGTTCCTGAGGAGAAAAGGGAACTCACAGGAGATACAGGACTACTCATTTTCTCCTTTGGAATAGTCCTGGTTTTTCATTCTCTCCTTTTTGTCAGAAACCATGATGGGGATGGTTGGATCTACTGGTCAGAGCCAGAATCAGGAGCCCAGAGCAGGGCTGGAGCAAGACTGGAGCGAGAGCAAGGCTGGAGCAGGACTAAAAATAAGGTGGGAGCAAAGGCAGGGCTGGAGCAGGCTACAGCTTTGGGATTCTGTTGCCACCACCAGACAGGAGAGAGATCCAAGTGCTAGCGTGACATTCAGCAGACTGAGGTGCTGTTGTTCCTGTGGGGTTTATATACCTGCCCTGGGAATCACCAGACCACTTTCTGGCTTGCGGATTGGCTGGAGCCCAACACAGGAGTGACTCATCACCTTACACTTTCTCTTCCCTACCAGGAAGGCAAGACTGAGAATATTCCATATTCATCATTGTCACCACAGTTTTCCTCCTGGCCAGTGCTGCCTTTGGGGTGATAAGTAGCATCTGTGTAAACGTGCACAAGAGTGTGATATACTACTTTAGGACAGGAAGTGAAGGAGAACACTGCATCCAGAAGAAAAGGCAAAGAGAAGTTTCAGGGAGGCAAAATACAGACTTAGAATCTAGCCCAGGCGCCATACCTGGGACCTCAATTTCTGGCAAAAGTGCCACAATTTCAAATTATCAGGGGGTCCCACCATTTCCTATAGCAGGGCTTTCATCCCAGCCCTAACTCCACCTGATTCAACCTAATAGAGAGTCTAGTCCTTTTCAGATGACTAGGCTCTGTGCAACAGGACACAAAGCTGTAGAACGGTGCTTTTTCAAATGAGTATTTAATGTCTTGGAAAGCTTCATTCTTCAGAACATAGCCAGCAGTGTGAGTGAATGGCTAAGACATACTCCTGTTCAAAAACCCTTCTGGATGTGATCTGAGCTGTCAAGAGGAATCAGAGCAGGACTTCATTTATACCAGCGACTCCTCTCAAAATACCCTTTCTCTCGACAAGCTGAATGCAGGGGTAGCAGAACCCTCCCCTGCAGGCAAATCTGCAAGGCCTCGGCTCTCCCACACTCATGGATTTACTGCCATGTATTGGCTGAAAAGTCAGTCTTCAAAGGAAGGAGAAACCCCAATTCATTATCTAAAAGAAAGAGCAAAAGAGAAAGGGAGTTGCAGGGAAGAAAGCAGGCCACTTACCAGTTTTACTAATCAATTCCCTCAAACAGCATGTGGATCGGTAACAAATTACAAATAACTAATTCTATTGGAATAAAACAAACAGACAATTCTGCTGCAGTCTTATAAACCAAAGCCACTGGGAGAAATTTTCAGGCTCTCTCTCTCTCTCTCTCTCTCTCTCTCTCTCTCTCTCACACACACACACACACACACACACACACACACACACACACACGACCAGATTCCAATCACAACTGTACCAGTACAAATCTAGATTAACTCTGGATTGACATGGGTGTAAATACAATTGGAATCTAACCAGGAAGAGAAATTGATACACAATTGTGTAATAAAATGCTGAATTTGGGGGAAACATGGAAATTCCACAGGGGGAAAAATATATATATATTTGAAACATAAAGAACTGATCTCCCACTTTAGTAGCAGCTAGAGCAGGGGTGGGCAAACTACAGCCCATGGGCCACATATATCCCGCCTTAGCTTTTCACCATGGCCTCCAGTTCAGCCAGTGGTCCATGAGCTCCACCCAAGTGATCCATGGGAATGTTGCAGAACAAGCTGTGCAATGCGGTGGTGGTCACTCCCTCACCCAGTCCCGCACCTTTGCCCCACCTTTCTCCCACCATATGGGCCAAGTGGTACCCTGATTGGAGCCGCTCCCAGCCCCAAGAAGCACCACACAGCGGCCACTCCTCTCACACAGCATTAATGGCCCGCCATGTAATTTCCGTACCCAGCTATGGCTCGTGAGCCAAAAAGTTTGCTCCCCTTGAGCTAGAGGTTCTGCTGCAAATCACTGGAAGAAAAAAATCCCCAATCAACATGTAAATATAACCTAATTTGGGAAAGCTCAAAGATTCATAGCTTTTAGGGATCAATACGACCTCCTTCACAACGCAGGCCCACAGAGCCTCCCACCAACCTCTGCAACAGACACCTAACCTATGACTGAGTCACCAAAATCCGCAAATGATGGCTTAAAGGCTTCAAGATATAGAGAAACCCAGCAAGTGATCCATGCCCCATGCTACAGGGGAGGGCGACCCTCCCCCCCCACAAGGCCCCTGCCAATCTGCCCTGGGGAAAAATCCCCTCCAGACTCCAAATATGGTGATCAGCTAATCCCTGACAAGACTCACCAGCCAGACACCCAAAAAAGAATTCCCTGCATGAATTCAGAACCCACCCCATCTAACAGCCCACCACAGGCCATTGGTATATTTACCATTAGTAGTCAAAATTGGACAAATATTTAAAAGCTCTAAATGTGTAAAGGTATCTTGAAATGTGGGGACTTTTTATTAAATCCACATAAAAACCAAACAAACTCCCAGATCGTCAGGTTCCCACAGTTCCACTCATGCCTTGTTCACTCCTTAGGGATAAATAAATAGCAATTACTAAGTTCAGTTTTGTGTGTTTTCCTTTTTTCTCCAATCACTATTATTATTTACACCATAAAAAGCGATGTAGGCATTTGTAAGACACCTGTCTCCAAAGACTTTAGGTGCAAAAGAACACATAAATATGTGTTAGTATCATAATAAATACAGAGACAATAGTAATGCATGTATTAAGGAGAAGGCTGCATTTTTATTGGAGTTTCAGGCAATAGTATGAATAAGGCAGTTATGTGCATGTGTAATGTACTGCACAGAGAAGCATGTATAAATGTACATTATCCTGCATCTTTTACTTATGTACCTTCCCCTTGGGCAGGCTCTGTATTGCTGGCAAGAGGCTGGGTCTGAGTCCACAGTGAGCTAGAGAAATAAGTCAGTGCTCATAAATGTTAACGTCAGGTCACCAGT
This sequence comes from Pelusios castaneus, assembly GCA_007922175.1. Lineage (NCBI taxonomy): Eukaryota > Metazoa > Chordata > Testudines > Pelomedusidae > Pelusios > Pelusios castaneus. Next base: position 11,313,658 of record ML685770.1, read on the forward strand.
TTATGCCCAATTCAAACAATGGCCTTGTACACACGATCAGATTATCGCGCATTAAAGCTCATTACCGCGCGATAGCAACAACGGCGTACACACGTGCAACAGGGCTCTTGCGCGTTAAGTGCCTTGTTGTCGCGCAATCCAACAACCACTCCGACGAGAGTGGTAACAGCTGTTGCGGATCATATATTGCGCGTTTGAGCTCGTGTGTACGCTTACCGCGCATTGACTGGAGTCCGGAACTGTCCCAGCATTCCCAAGTCGTCCTCTCTGGTCTCCCCCCCCCACCCGCTCTGTGGCCGTGACGAAACTGTCCCCGCCCTGCCCCGAACTTATTCCCGGGATTTTCAAATTTCAAGTCTGTTTCACTTCCTGCTCTCTTCCTCGTGGAGTGTGTTTGTGCTCCGATCATCAGTAGCAATGGCGGCCCGCCGTGGAAGACGCGCACCCCTTTGGAGCACGGCAGAGGTGCTGGACCTGATCAGCATCTGGGGAGAGTCCGCCGTGCAGGCGCAGCTACGCGGCAGCAGGAGGAATTATGACACATTTGGCATAATTTCTCGGGCCATGTCAGAGAGAGGGCATGATAGAGACACAGTGCAGTGTAGATCAAAGGTGAAGGAGCTCAGAATTACCTATCACCGAGCGAAGGAGGGAAACCGCCGTTCTGGATCAGCGCCTGCAACATGCAGGTACTATAAGGAAATAGAAGCCATCCTCAGCGGGGACCCCACAACCACTGCCAAAAGTCCCGTGGACACTTCAGCCCCTCCTCGTCCGGTGATTGCCAGAGCCGAGCAGGATGAGGATGTTGTTGAGGAGGAGGAGGAGGAGGAGATGGAGGATGACACGGAGGAAAGCGCAACCGCGTGTAGCCAGGAGCTCTTCAGCAGCCCCGCTGAGACGTCCACCCAAGGCTTGAACTGCAGCTTGTTCTCTGAGGCGGCAGAGGGGGGTTCAGGTAAGTTTCTCCTTCATTCAGCTCTGCTCCTGCTAAAATATCATTGTCTGGGGTGGGGGTGCTTGCGGGTCCCCGCTGTGCACACTATTTACTCTGCATTCATTAGCAGGGCATCAATACAAGCAGTGATTGTAAAATAATCATCTGCATTTAGGTCAGAAAAGGTTTCCTCGATGTACCTCCAGAGCCTAATACTCAGGTTAGATGGGAGAGCGTTTGTGTCTGCGCTCCCAAAGACAGACACTCTGCCTCTCCAGCTGCAAAGCACAGCCCTGGGAACCATGGCAGCACACAGTGCAGCAGCATACGGTCCCGGCCTGCTACCGGCGGCATGTAGGAGATGTATTCTAGATGGAAGGGGCACTCTGAGGAGAGGGATATTGGGTTCCATCTGTGTGCCCTCTTCCGATTCTTAGCCCCCGGTAAGCCGTCTATTAGAATGTACCTTGTCTGCTTCAGCGCAGCGTAGTGTGTTGACCGCCCTGTACCTTCCAGTGGAATGTGCTACTGGAAGGTTACATTGGCTATCTATGCTATGTGTTAACAATGTCTATATTGTTATTTTTGTATTAGAATTGAGCTTCACAAGGCCGGTGTCTACCCCAGCTGACCGAATGAGAAACATTAGGCGGCGTTCTCGAAGAAACAGGGAGGATATGTTTAATGACCTGCTGAAAGCAACACAAGAATCCGCAAGGGAGAATAGAGCCTGGAGAGAGGAATCCCAGCAGAGGAGGCAGAAACACAGGGACGAACTGATAAGCGTCATGAAGGAGCAAACAGAACTGCTAAAGAACATGATAGCTTTGCAGTCCCAGGCGATAAATGTCCGGGCTCCACTCCAGACAGTTCAGCCGTGTATGCCTCCCACACACCGCAGTCCCTCAAAGCATTTCTTTGAAGGCCACCCTCCACCCCGGTACAGGACAACATCCAGCCCCCCCCC